>JALMGJ010000002.1:6337500-7537500 GCA_023362775.1 Charina bottae | reverse complement strand
ACAGTTCAACAGCTGTGTGAGGCTGCTGGAAGAGGTCCTCTAGAAGCATGAGATACCACCAATGTTCAAATGACACCAGGAAGCTGCTCCTCCTCTGAAAAATTGGCTAGAAGGGAGCAAAGTAAGTGAACTAGCTTTGGAAAAGAAATTCAGCCTGCTTTGGTCCCAGTGGAACGCTCCTTGTAGAAATCACATTTGCACATTGAAGGAGAAAGGAATCTTCCTCCTACCTGAGTTGGAATGACAACCAGAGTTTTAGCTCCACCACAAAGTAAAGGCACTTCTGCAGGAAACCTCAGTGTTGCTCCATTCTCTGACAAGACAAAAATGGAGGAAGCTCATGTTGAAAACATTCCTACTGCATTCTAGAGCAAAACTATGCAAAAAAAGGCCATTCTTGCACACAAGTGAGAGAGGAAGTAAGGCGGTGTACACTGCGCTGGGGATGAGCAGATTGTTTGTGGCCAGAGGTCCAGCCCATCTGGATACCTGGGCAGGCTGGGGGAGAGGGAAATAGGGGGTTAGGCTTGGAGGCAGCTCTACTGTCCACGAGAGACAAAGGCAGGCAATCACTGAAAGGCCCCGTGAAGGTATGAGGAATGGAAGTTCCTTAAGTCTGGACTCTGTATGGGCATGGTCTACTGAGATAAAAAAAGAGACTTTCAGATTGCATCTGGAACTCATTTCATCCTGGGGGGATTTCAGTCGGTAGCTGTTGAACAGTATGATTTCCACAAGATGTGATCTACACTCTTTCCCTATCTGGTTCATTTGGGAGCCTGGTGGGAGTTGATTGGCTGGATCAGGGTGGTCAATGCCTCATTGGGAGAGGTGATGCCACATGCCTTGAAAGAGACAGTGATATGCCCCCTCTTGAAGAGGCCATTCTGGGGTCCAGCCAGGTTAGACAACTCACATCCAGTTTCCACTTCCTCCTTGCTAGGTTACTGCATTATTCACTCTGACGGACGACTCGCATCAAGACTCTGATGCGGGAATGAGCCCCTTCTGGTTCTTTTACACTTCTCAGCAGTATATACTCAGCAAAGTCACATCCGTGAGATGGGTGGCTATATAAATTTGATAAATAAATAGTTTTAAACTGTTTTTATTATATTTTAATGGTTTTGTTTTAATTATGCTGATTGTTTAGTTTTGTGTTGTGTGTGCCACGCCCAGTCACTAGTGTAAGATGGGCAGCTATATAATTTCAATCAATCAATCAATCACGTTGGTATCATCAATCACACATCACTTTGGGTGCTGGCAAAGGTTGGGAGCTGGGGGCACTGTGTGGCAGCATTTCTCCTTCTTCTGAATGGCTGGTTCCAGGCAATGGGGAGGGCAAAGAGAGGTTTACAGGTCGATTGCTCTAGTATAGGATGCTGCTGGATCCTTCTCTCTGCCTGCCTGCTATTTAGCTGTCAGGGTTCCAGTTTGAATCCTGCCATGTACTTTCTTAGATGCGTGTCAGCCAGACTCCGGATGGGAGGGGGAGCACATTCCAGGAGCCGGGCCAGATTGTTGGAGCCTGGGGCCAGATTGTTGGAGCCTGTTTTGCAGATCGTCAAGGTCGTCCACCTGCACGGAGTGGGAAAGTAACGGACAAGGACATCATGGGGTGCGAGGAGGCTGGCACAAGGGGGGAAAGCTAAGTTCAATCTTTTGGCGGGAAACGTCATTTGGGTCTTTGAGAATGCTTTGATTTACATGTAACCTTAATAAAGCTTATTCTGTGATTCAAAAGAACTGCATGGAGAAGCGTTCGTTGGGGCATTGAAATCAGGGTCGTGACATTAGCATTTACATGAAGTTGCAGAAAGAGGTCATTTGTCACTTCAGGGTGAGGTATCAACAGTATGCTGATGATAGTCAGATGCATTTTCACCCTACCCTACATGGCTGCGTCTGAAGACTTCTCAGAAGCTGTAATCAGTCCTGAACACAGCAGCCCTCTTGCCGAGGACTGCGAGCCAGTAATCACATATAACAATAGTGCTGCAGGCTCTGAACTGGTTACCAGTAGGCTTCCAGGTACAACGCAAAGGCCTACAAAGCCCGATATAGCTTGGAACTGACGTTTCAAGCTGATCCTGCCCCGTCCAGATAGGGCTCCAGATAGGTAAGCTGAAGGAACTGAATCTCCATGGAGACTCGGGGGAGAGCAAAGAATCTGTGCTTTTCTGTAGTGACAACTACCCTTTGGAACTGCCTTACACTGGAAATCCAGATGGCCACTGTCAGTCCTGATCTTCAGGAAAGTCGTGAAGGCACAGCAGTTCAAAAGGGGCTTTGTTGGTTAAATATCTGCTCATCAGGACACTTAAACATTGGAGTAAGCGTTTAATGAATGTATTATGTTTTGTAATATGCTTCTTTTCAACTGCATCCTGCTATGATTCCTTGTGGAGTACAAAAGTATAAAAATATAGTAAATGAACCACCATCCTTTACTTGCTGATGTGATCTGAGCTGGGTCCTCCTGGGAGATCCCCCCACAGACCAGTTCCTGTGAGAAATAAGACACGTCTCCGTGTGCTCTGGGGTCTTGAGTGGCCACCTCCATGAAGGGATCCTGAGCCTGAAAGAGCAGTCAACAGAAAAAGGGGAAAGAGGGCTTTATGGTCCACTGCACCCAGGTTCATGGTCCCCTCTAAAAAGAGAGGGTTTTTCACATGTCCTGGGAAATTATTAGGAAGGGCCAACAGAATAATCTGAATTATGAGGAATTTGTAGTAATTATAAGAAGAATCTTATTGGTGCCCAGAAGTTGTTGCATTTAAAAATTCAGCAGCATTGCTTTTCATGCTGTCGCCTTTTTGAATAAATACAACGATATCGTCTCACCTGCATTTCTGCCAGCTTCTCCTCCTCCGTCTGGCTCAGGAGGAAGCCTTCGGCCAGGGCCACCGCCTGGGAGCTGGTCTCCGCTCCACACTCCCGCACCCAGGTTGCCATCTCTGGGGGCAGGACGGCCAGAAACTGCTCCAGGACCACCAGGTCCAGCATCTGAGCTTTTGTGTGCTTCTCAGGCTTCAGCCACTGACGAAAAAGGTGGTGCAGGCGACTGCAAATCTCTCGGGGTGCCTTGGCTTCCTTGTAGCAGAGCTCCTGGAAAGGGTGATGTTCTCCAGCCCAACTGGTGGTTTCTCCTTCCAGGATGTTCTTCCTAGTTTTTTCCCAGAATTTCTCACTAGCTCCAAGCAGGACAACATGGGGCCCTTTTCCTTGTAGGTCTTGTGAGCCTACTTTTTTGGTGTACTGAAATGCTGTTCCAAACCAATCCAAAGTCTGTCCTGGATTTGCAAAGGGACTTTTATTCATAGGAGCAGAATGGCAAGAAAAGCCCCCTAAAGCCATCTTTGGGGATGAGGGACTTTTATCCTCAAGCAACGAGAATCTTTGCACACAACAGAAGATGCTTTCAGCTTCCAAGCTAAGGGGAAAGAAAAAAGACAGAGAACTCAGAAAACGAGAGCCACATTCCTAGACACTGATGGGATGTTCTTGTCCAGAAACATTTGGGGGAAGACAAACGGGACGCTGCTCCTTGCTTACACACACACACACACACACACACACTTTTCAAAAAGAAAGTATTTCTTATGACAAGTTGAATCACTGTTCTGGAGAGTCTTTCTTTGTTCCAGCATCCTGATAACTTTGCACAGAGCAGAAATTTCCCAGATCTTCCAAGCTGGAGATGCCTCCAGTGCTTGGCACTCACCTCAGGTCCTCTGGGGCAAAGCTTGCACAGAATGGATGTTTGGGGCCAGGACTGGCCTTTCCTCCAGCATTCCCAGGAGACAAGGGCCCTACCCACCCCCCTAAAACAGATGCTTCAGATAGGAAAAGCCATGATCGGACCCTTTGGGGGTCTTTCTGCCTGCAAGACAGGTTCCCCACCAGCGATCCTGGGCCTCTCCCCAGATCAGGAAAGGGACCACGGGGGGGGGGGGGCAGTCCCAGGCTGGCTCAGGGGCTGAATGTTTCCTTCCAGGGAGCCAAGCGAGGAAGGGCTTTGCAAGGCTCCCGGGACGTCTGCAGATGGGGACCGCCGGGGAATTGCAAGGAAAAAGCAAAGCTGAGCTGAACCAGGCGGGGCTCTGCCTGGGTCTCCTCGCTCCCCTCCCCCGCTTGCCAGCTGGGGTTTTTCAGAGAGAAAAGCATCCCGACCCACGTGCCTTCGCCGGTCTTAGGCTGCAGGCGATGCCCCAACACCGAAAAGAGAAAGACCCGAAGGAGGAGGGATTTCTCTCGCCTGGTGCAAGAGGCGGATCCGGCGATGGACTGCAAGGGACCTGGGACTCCGAGCTCCACCCCAGCGATCCAGAGGAGGACGCACACTCCGCCCTCCTCACAGCCCTGCCAGCGCCACTGGGGTTGGAGAGCAGCACCGCAGTAGGACCACGGCGAGACTCCCTTCCCCGCAGCGGCGTCTCGCACCTGCGCGCTCTGCAGGAGGTCTGTTAAAGAGAAGGACTGCACTCTTCCTAGAGAGGCCCCTCTGGGCAGGGGTCCCCAACCTTTTTGGCACCAGGGACCACTTCCGTAGGAAAAAATTTTCCAAGGACCAGGGGGTGGGGTTTGCAGACAGCAGCCAATCGCTTGGACGGGGGGGGGGGTTTGCAGTTGGCAGCCAATCGCGTGGACCGGGGTGGGGTTTGCAGGCAGGAGCATTACATTTATTGTGCACTTTATTTCTATTATTATTACATTGTTATATACTGTATAATGAAATAATTATACAACTCACCATAATGCAGAATCAGTGGGAGCTTGTTTTCCTGCAACTAGACGGTCCCATCTGGGGGTGATGGGAGACAGTGACACCCGAAGTGTGTTGCTTAGGTCCAGTCTACTCCGTAATCTCGTTTTGGTTGCTGTCACTGCAGGAAACCCTGCTTCACAAAGATAGGATGTTGGAAATGGAAGCAGGCTTTTCAGTGCTTTTGTGGCAATCTCAGGATATTCCGCCTTGGCTTTAATCCAGAATGTATGGAGATTTGAAGTTGTCTCAAACATACTTTTAAGGCCACCGTCATTTGCGATCTCAAGCAGTTGATCCTTTTCTAACACGGACAAAGTCGATTCACCTGGCTTATTCACAAATGGGTCGCGGATCCATTCCTTCCCAGTTCGGGGGTCCTTTGTGGTTGGGAAGTAACGCTCAAACTCTTTTGAAAGCTGAGATAGGTGATCGTGCACCAGCTGGGGGAAAGAAGGCCCTGGCTCACTTTCTTTCAAAATCTCTGCTAATGTGTGGAACATGTCAAAAATCCCATTGTTCACTCGTCGCCCCCACAATTCCAGTTTGGCTTTGAATGCAGCCACTTTATCTGCCGACTTGAGCACAGTTGTCCTTCTCCCCTGAAGTGACAGATTGAGTTCGTTGAGCAGGTTGAATATGTCACACAAGTAAGCAAGTTTTGCGACCCAATCTGTGTCACTGAAATGTGCGGCCAGTGGTGACTGTTTTTCTAAAAGAAATCTCTGGAGCGGCTCTCGTAACTCAAACACTCTGGCCAGTGATCTACCTTTAGAAAGCCATCTCACTTCTGTGTATAAGAGAAGACGTGCGTGCTCTGCGTCCATCTCCTCACAGAGCTGCGTGAACAGACGTGAGTTAAGGGCATGTACTTTAATGTGGTTGATCATTTTAATCACATCCTGCAGAACGTTGTTAAGTTCAGGTGACATTGTTCGGCTAGCCAGCATTTCTCTATGGATGACACAGTGTGTAGATTCACATTCAGGAGCGACCTCCTTGACCCGAGTAGTGAACCCAGAAAGCCGTCCAGTCAGGGCAGCCGCTCCGTCTGTGCATATACCGACACAAAATGACCAATTGAGTTTTCCTGATATGTAATCATTCAGAGACTTGAATAGTTCTGCAGCTATGGGGCTGGCTGGCAACAAAAGTGCACATAACATATCCTCATGCACCTCCTCCTGAAAAATATATCGCACAAAAACAAGCAGTGTTGCCTTGTTGTCAGCATCGGTAGACTCGTCAACCTGGATTGCGTACCACGGTGACTCATTAATCCTCTCTAACAATTGTGCCTCAATATCCTCTGCTATTTCATCAATCCGTCTACTTATGGCGGTAGCCGAAAGAGGAACATGTGCCACCTTTTGAACTGCAGCCTCTCCTAAAAGTTCACGGCAGATGTCCTTAGCAGCAGGCAGGATCAACTCTTCACCAATAGTAAAGGGCTTCTTAGCTTTAGCAATGCGGTTAGCCACTAAGAATGACGCTCTCAGTGCAGACACATTTGATGAAGTGGTGGCCTGCAAAAATTGCTTCTGTTCTTCGTGTTCACGTTTTTTTCTTTGGAAAAACTCCAAAGGCTTGTCTTTTAATGCAGGGTGCTTGGTGTCCATGTGGCGAAGCAGTTTTGAGGGTTTCATGCCTTCGTTGGATAGCCGCTCGCCACATATTAAACAAAGCGGGCTTGGAGATTGTGAATCACCAGTTGCAATGAACCCGTACTTTAAGTAGGACTCTTGGTATTTTCTTTTAACTGCAGCTTTCTTTTTGGTGGCAGTCTTAGAGTCTTCTGCTGTCTCATCATCGGGTCTTTCCCCCTTTTCAGAGAAGCTCTCCAACGACGTCTGTTTTTTCCTCATTTTGGCTAGGGTGGGTAGCAGCCGGGAGAAGGAAGGTGAGGCTCTGTGGGTAGCAGCCGGGAGAAGGGAGGTGAGGCTCTGTGGGTAGCAGCCGGGAGAAGGGAGGTGAGGCTCTGTGGGTAGTAGCCAGGAGCAGGCCCGCAACTAGGGTCTGTGTCACCCGGGGCAAACATACCCTTGATTTCCACCCTGCAGACCAAGGGGGCCACCAGGATTCTCCTAAGATAGAGCTGACCAAGCAAGCCTCCTCGGGACCACCCCAGCAGAGGCAGAGGAAGACGCAGAAGCTGCTCCTGGCTGATACCTAGAGAGCCACAAGCAAATGGAGGGGGGCAGGGAGAGACTCTGGACCCCTAGAGCTTGCTCAGAGTAACCCCACCCTTTCAAACGCTTTCGCACTTTCAGGGGGCTGCGCCATCTGCGAACAGGGCCAGCTTGCAAAGGACCGTTTCACCGGACTTCCCAGACCTTTGTGAGGCAGGCATCTCTGGCCCACCTGCAGGAGTCCTGGCCAACTGACCCACGGCTGGAAACACTCGGCTGAGATCCTTGTTTGCTTCCTCCCCTCCCAGGGTTGGAGTCTGGCTCAGCCGCTTGCCCTGCCTGGACGTAAAGCTGCCTGTAAACAGCTCCCTGGCATCTCTTCTGGGAATGCCCGGCCAGATTCTCCCCACCCCGGGCTGCTTCTTGGCTCCTCAGCACCGCCCTTCCCTCCCCACTCAGCAGGACTCGAGGTCGGTCGGTCGGTCGGTCGGTCTCTCTCTCTCTCTCTCTCTCTCTCTCTCTCTCTCTCTCTCTCTCACTCACTCACTCACTCACTCACTCACTCTCACACTCTCACACTCTCACACACACAGAGAGAGACAGCCGTATTGGCTTTGTGCACCTGCCTAACTAACTAACGAACTTTGTGCACCTTACTAACGCGGCAGTTCCGAAGGCCGGGATGGCAGCTGCAGGACGCGTGGCTGGAACCGGCCGCAAGGCAGGAATAGGGCTGGCGTTGGCAGCAGGCTCTGCAGCGGCGGTGTCTCTCGGCTCCGTCTGGGAGCTCGGTTTGCGAGCTGGGGCCAATCAGGCCTCGCCCTCCTCGGCCCGCCTCCGCCCTTCTTTGCCGCGCGTTGATAGGTGGAGCTGTTTCCCCTACCGGGCCTTCACCAATCAGCTGCTCCGGCTCACCCTGCGGCCCACTTCCTAACAGCCCGCGGGTTGCTGCAGGCAGGGAGAGATCTTAATTTCTTCTAACACAGAGCTTTCCAAACTGTGTGTCGCGACATAAAAGTGTGTCGCCACACACAGCGTGGTGTGTCGCCACACCACCCGGAAGCGGCGGCGCGCGCGTACACAGCGGCCGCCATGCACGCGCGCGCCGCCGCACGCCCCCCGCGCCACCGCACGCCCCCCCCCGCGCCGCCACCGTGCGCGCGCGCCGCCGCACGCCCCGCCCCCCCCGCGCCGTCGCCGCCGCACGCCCCCCCCCCCCGCGCCGTCGCCGCCGCCGCCGCCGCGTGTCGCCAGCGGCGGCACTTTGGAAAGCCCTGTTCTAACAATTTCCTATTTGCTGTGAGAGGGAACATCCTCCTTTTCCTTGTTCTCTGGTTGGAATCTGGAAACTCAGAAAGGAAAGATTCCTAGGATGGTCCTTGCAGAGTAGGATGTTCTGTACTGTATGAATGGAGATCCTAGTCAAATACAGGTCGGTGTTCTACAAAAAATTCCCCCCCCCCCAAATCAGGATCAATACCACAAGGGCCAACCTGGCTCAGAAATCTGGAGCTCTTCCTCGGGGAAATATAAACTCTGTTCAGTGTAGGAATTTTTCATATGGCGCTCTGGTTTTAGGTTAAGGTTGAGTGTTTGATTTTAACCATTTGCATTATACTGTGCAATTGTACCACTGATATTTTATATACTTGTTTGTGATGGGGTATATGCTGGCTTAAAGGGGAAAAACCGAGGCTTGAAAATAAACAGACAAGAATGCAGCTTGTTAGGGCCAACAGTGTTTACTGTTTAGCATAGGGCAATAATGTATATACAATCACATTATCGCAAATATGAAAAAGATGAATATACAGGATACATTATTGTAAAAGGAAAAACAAAACCAACTTATAAGCAGAGTTCCGTGTATTGATCCCAGGGCCAGAGTTCCTGCCATGGCCTATACCCAAAGCCAGGCATAGCTCACTCTGCCCAGTCCACGGGAAGTGAACACGAGAAGAACTACATAGCTAAAGACACTAGAAATCAAGAAGACATAGAACACCATTTTGCATGGTTGTATATTCAGTTCTTCTAGCATTCTGATTGGCTGGAAGTTAGCTGTGACACGCACACTAGGCCTCAAAGCACACAGCATGACCTGCTATTGGTTAGCAGTGCTGCATCTACGCACTGAGTTCCGCCCCTCCTTGCTCAGGGGGGGCTTGAGCAAGGCTTCCCATGGAAGGATATCAGGAGACCTTGTTCCCATGCAATCTAGTCAAAACAATACACACGTGACCATTGCTATCTTGCACCTGCACTTCACGTCACCATGAGAAGCTTGGCTTTGTTTTGTATAGGAATAATTCGCCAGGGCAACACAAGAACTCTAACAGTTTGTGCCACTGAGAGTTGCATGATTGTGATGGTATCAAAATCAAATAAATAATACACAATTAAAAACAGCGCAAATCACAGCACAGAAGAGATGCTGCCTAGGGACTGGTCAGATAAGAGGGAGCATAGCCCACAGCTGCATAGTGGGTGAGCGAGAGACTCGGGAGGGACCTCCCTAAGTTATTGGGCTGTAAAGGTGATGGTTAGGAGATCAAGTGGGACACACCAGGCTGGATTCCTTCTGGAAACACAAAGGGATGGAGACTGGGAACCCAGGCCAAGGTAAATGGCTGTAGAAAGGGCCACTGCTGAGATCCGGAGGTAGCCTAAAGCATTGCAAACATGAAGGACAACATTATGGAAATGCTCCCCAAGTGGTCAACAGGTCCTGTTCCCTGGCACACTCTGATGATTGCCATTACTCTGTTTATGCTTTAACCATTTCACAGTACTGTAAATTAGGAATATAAGCCGCTTCTGAAGCAGATGGGCCCAATAGTCTTAATTTGATATCAAAGACTTAATTAACCTTTCTCTGTTGTAAGATTGGGAAAAAGACTGAAGGTCTTGCCTAATGTTCTTACAGGCTTACTGACCTATGTAACACAAAGGTAAAGACGTTGGAAGTGCCCTAAACTCACAGATGGTGTAAGATAACTTCTTCTTTTTGTATCCTGTTTTGGTATACTGTATTTCGATTGCAAAACCTATAAAAGATAGACTCTGGGAGTAGCCCGGGGTTCAGACTTTGTCAAGCTATTGCTCTGAACCATTGCTAGCAATAAACCTGTATTCTCCAACCTGGTGGTCTTGTCTCCTGTCTTGGGAAAGCAGTTTTCCCGCTTCATTTCTGGCGACCGCAGCAGGATGCAGCGGGGCCCTGAGGCCCCTCTGGAGGGTCACCCCGCCGTCGGGGACTCTGTGAGTTGAAGGGAACTTCCCAGGCGCCATTGGACACTTTTGTTCCGAGGGACTTCCCAGTGACGCCGGATCCCCATGGCGTCGGCTGACGCCTTCAAGAACCACTTGTGAGGGACGGCGACCAGGCCCAGTTCCAGCCGCTGGAAGACGGGGAAACAAGCCTGCAGGCAAGTATTGGGGAAAAGGAATAATCCCTCCCTGTAAGCAGGGAAGGGGGGAGAGGCCTGATCCCCCTCTCTCTAAAGGTAAAGGTGGGAAGGTTGTGAGGTATGGTTGATGTGCATGTCCACTGCGGTTCCCAACGGTGACTCTCGAGTGTCCAGCGCCTTGGGCCAGTGAAAAGCGTTTGGTGTCTGCAGTTCCCATCGGAGACCGTGAGTGTCCAGCTCCCTGGGTCAGACTTGAGTGTGTGTGAGAAAATGCCTCCGTGTCACCCCGAGAACGAAGGACCCCTTACCTTCTTCTCAACCCCCTTTCCTCGTTTGTCTTGTCTGGTGCCCTGGGAGGGACATGGGAGGGGGAGGAAGTGTGCCCCTCACTCCGTTAGAGTGTATGTTACAACATTTTAAGTCTGCTTATGTCAGTCAGGACTACGGCATTAAGTGGAGCAGGCAGAAATTGAGGGTTTTCTGTGAGGCGGAATGGCCAACTTTTAAACTCGGGTGGCCGGCCACGGGTACGTTTGATCCCACCATAGCCATTAGGGTGCATCAGAAGGTATTCTATCCCACGGAAGGGCATCCCAATCAGGCCCCCTACATCGATGTGTGGCTCGATCTAATTCAACACCCCCCTGTATGGCTCCAGAAGTGTAAAGCAGCCCACTGCCGACTCTTGGTCTCACGTATCTAACCGCCCAGGAAAGGCAAGAGACTGGCTCCAGTCCTTCCTGGCTGCCCAGAAGAATTGCCTCAACCACCTCCCTATGTCCCTCCGTCGACTAGCCGCCTTTCAACTCCTCAAACCTCCTCCCCAGGAGGAGGTGTGGATGGATCATCCAGAGGTGCGTCCTGGCGGCAGGCCAGGGTTGATTCATTACTACAATACCTGGATGCACTTGGGATTGGGGACTCCCCACAGGCCCCGGGCAGACCAGGCCATTCAGACTAGCCGCTTGTTAGCAAGCCCAGAGGCTAAGAAGGAAGAGGTGGGAACCCCGGCAGAAGAAGATTTATTAGGGGCTGTTGGAGGCAAAGAGGAGGAAGAAGCACCCATTGCTAAACGCACATGGTCAAAAACTGAGGACCCAACCCTAATCGCCCCCCTGAGGAGGGTGGATCAGTTGGTGGCCAAAGATGGGGCCACAGTGACTGCTCAGTTGTTCCAGCATGTTCCTTTTACTACCTCCGATCTCAACTGGAAGTTACACTATGGTCCCTTTAGTGAGAAGCCAACGGAGATCGCCAACTTGGTTAAAACGATTGTGGACACCCACAACCCGACCTGACGAGACCTCCAGCAATTGATGGGGACCCTATTCACACCTGAGGAGCGGGAGAAGATTAGGAATGTGGTGATGAAAATCCTAAAGGCTACCATGCCCTCTCAGGGCTGGGCATTAGAACGATGGGCGGAGAAAAAATTGTGGGACCCCTATGACGACGGGGACATAACATCAACCAAAAACTATCAACAACTGGTCGTGCAGGCAGTCCGGGAAGCAGGGAAACCTGCCACTAACATGTCTAAACCTTCCTTAGTCATGCAGGGACCCACCGAAAGTCCGGAAGCGTTTTATACCCGGCTGCTTGAAGCCTATCGAATGTATACCCCTATTGACCCCACTCAGCCAGAAAACGCCCGAATGATGACCATGGCTTTTATCTCACAGAGTGCCCCTGATATTAGACTAAAATTGCAAAAATTGGAGGGAGCCCTAGGAAAATCTATGAGTGAACTGATGGAAGTTGCTAGGAAAACTTTCGTGAATCGAGATAGGGTTGAAGAGAGGAAGCAGGAGCAAAAGATGCAAAGGAAAGCAGAATTGTTGGCTGCGGCCATGATGGGGGTTCCTAGAGGAAGGGAGGCGGCAGAGGCCAGGGGTTTGCTGGACCCCTCGGACGGAACCAGTGTGCCATATGTAAAAGGGAAGGCCACTGGAAGGGTGAGTGTCCGGAAAAAGATAAGGAAGTAGTCCTTGAAGGGAGACATGAAGGGCTTGTCAGGAACTATCGAGGTGGCCGGGGAAGAACCTTGAGGGGGAGGGGACGAGGGTCGTCCGGCACCCCCCTCATTGGTCTGGCTGAAGCTGAAGAATGGGACTGAGACAGACCGGGTTCGGCCCGCCTCCCAGAACCTATGGTCAGTCTGACTATTGGAGGCAAACCCATACCCTTCTTAGTGGACACAGGGGCTACCCGTTCCGTCCTGACACGACCTCTGACCCAACCCTCCCCCTATACGATTAACATACAAGGAGCGACTGGTAAAACAATCCAGCGCCCCTTTTTAAACCCCCTGACTTGCCATGTGGGAGGAAAGACCATCACCCACCAGTTTGTGTACATGCCTGATTGCCCACTCCCCTTGTTGGGACAAGACTTGCTGTGTAAATTGCGAGCGCAAATCTCCTTTGACGAAGATGGCACAATGGCTATGACTTATGGCAAGGTCTCGATGGAGGTCCCCCAAGAAGAATCATGGAGGATGATGATGGTACAGGAAGTGGAAAGGAATGCCGGATGGGAGGATTTTGAAGTGCCATACTTGTGGGCAGAGGATAACCCCCCCGGCTTTACCAGCCAACAACCCCCCATCACTGTGGACGAGATTGCATCAAAATCACCTGTCAGGATCCGTCAGCGACTGTACCCTAGACACATCATGCAGGCCATTCAGGAAGTTATTGATCTTTATCTGACTTATCATATTCTAGTCCCTACCGAATCTCCCTGGAACACCCCTATCTTACCAATCCCAAAGGAGGATGGTCACTTCAGACCAGTGCAGGATCTGCGCCCCGTCAATTTGGCCACCGTGACAGTCCACCCGATCGTCCTGAACCCCTACGTCATTTTGGGGTTGATCCCCCAGACGGCGACCTGGTTTTCGGTCATTGATCTAAAAGATGCCTTCTTCACTATTCCAGTTCATAAAAAGAGCCAACATCTCTTTGCCTTTGAATGGGAGAACCCGGCAACTGGACGGAAGCAACAGTATACATGGACCAGGTTGCCACAAGGTTTTAAAAACTCCCCGACTCTTTTTGGCGCTGCCCTGGGAAGGGATCTTGAGGTTTTGGAAATCCCTGAGCCAGACGTCCTACTGCAATATGTGGATGATCTGCTAGTCACAGGTCAGACTAGGGATGGTTGTTGGCAGAATACCTACGATTTACTCCACTTGCTGGAGGACTTGGGGTATAAGGCATCCAGGAAGAAGGCCCAATTGGTTTTGCAGAAGGTTAGGTATCTGGGCTACGACATTGAGCCGGGGAAGAGGACTTTGGGACACGAAAGAAAGGAAGCCATTTGCCACCTCCCCACGCCACGCACTCGAAAGGATTTAAGGGGATTTTTGGGTGCTGCCAGCTTCTGTCGTATATGGATCCCTAATTTTAGTTTGATTGCAAAGCCCTATCATAAACCGACCACCCGGTGGATTGAATTCGCCCCTCATAGAGCTCCTCCACCTTAATGGTGATATACGTTAGCGGGTCAGACCCGGTTCCGTCAATTCCCAAGCCATAGCAATCCATGGCCGGGTGATCCTCTGCCAATTGGATGCGGACGCGGTTTCCTCCCGTAACTCGGGTGAATTTCTGGATTGTCCGCTGAGCCGTGTTGAGGGGGTTATAGCAACCAGAGTACCCTCCTCCAGTATGGTCACAAACGGCTCCCCACTGAACTTTTCCCGGTTCGCCCCAAGACACGCAGGGGGAGAGAAACGGGTGTCCAATGGCGTAGGGTTGCCTCCTGGTGCAGAGATACTTGTGATTGGTGTGATAGGTATCCTGCCAAGTCTGGCTACCACAGCCCCTGAAAGCCACCTTGGCCATTGCCTGGCAGACGTCAAATTCCAGCACCCACCCTGCCCCGGTTTTAGGGGCCACTGTATGATTCAGGTAGTACAAGGGAGGGCGAGTCCCGTCAGAGCTTTGAACAATTCCCAGACCTGCCCATACAGAAACGTTGAACCGAATCAGGGTCCGGGGGTCATAACAGGGTTTCCCCACCTTTAGAACACAACCGATATTCCCGGTCCCCACGGGTGCAGGAACCCTTTGGCTTACACTCCGCCGGGCGTTGGGTATGGTACAACAGGGTGTGTTGCCGAACGGTTCCTACCTGGGTAAGCGTCACGCATAGCGAACAGTTCTGCGGTGGCGGCTGGGTCGACTGCTGGACCATGCCCCCCCTTGCCGGGGCCCGGCAGGGAGGTCTCTGCTTATGGGGACTACCCTGTGTGGGAATTTGAAAAGGGTGTACAAAGTGGCATCGCTGTAAGGGATCATCATTACATCATAGGAAGCGTCGCCCTTTATAGCTACAAGGAGAGAGGTAACCGGAGGAGCAATTTGGGGTGTTTATAAGTGTGTAAGTAAAACGCTTCCCGGTGGAAAATATTGCCTCCACCTTATTGATTAAGAAGTGCTTTGTGTGTGTGGGAACCAGTATGGGCGCCCAGTGGCCTTGGGAGGCTCTGGAGGCGGACCCTGTATATTTTAACAACCTCTCTTCAGTAGGGAATATCACTTGGCGCTCGCCCCAACCCGAGTATTTAGTCTGGACCCTTACCACCAATTTGATCGGGCGATACTGCCTGTGGAGGACGGGGGGATCCCCGGTAGGGGACCTACAGTGCCTGGGGTTTTGGAACAACTCCTGGGAGAGGTGGCAAACCCCAGTGAATCTCACTGCCCCCCCAGGTTTAATTTTCCATCCCCTGAAGGAGAAGGGGTCCTGATGTGTACTGGGAACTGGTCCTGCCCCGACCCATGGCTTGCCCCTGCCGGCATGTACTGGATTTGCGGGGCCTTGGCCTACAAGGTACTCCCATACAACTGGTCAGGGTCCTGCACCCTTGGGTGGATAAAACCGTCCTTTTTCCTCCTCCCGCTACGCAGTCGACAATTCTTGGGCATTCCCTTGTACCACCCCTTGGGAAGGAGCCGCCCTCGCCGCTCGGAGGACGAAGCTTTCTCTAATTTCCCTTGCCGAGACTCCTACGAAGGGGACACTTGGGACTCTGAGCGCATTGTTTGCACCTATGGGCGGGCTACCTGGGCAGAGGATGGGTCGTGGGGCTACCGTACCCCTATTTACATGCTGAACTGGATAATCCGGCTCCAGGCTGTCCTAGACCTGGCCGGACGCCGCATTAGTCAGGCTCTGAACCTCCTGGCTGATACCACTGATAAGATCCGCACAGCCGTGTATCAGAATCGCCTAGCCCTAGATTATCTGCTTGCAAAAGAAGGTGGGGTCTGTGGAAAGTTCAATCTCACTAACTGCTGCCTGCAGATTGGGGAGACGAGCCAGGTCATTCACCAATTGACCACTGAACTTCGCCAACTCACCCACAACCCAGCCCAGGAATGGAAGGGGTTCAGTCTCCAAGACTGGTTTGATGGCTGGGGTCTCCCCAAGATGCCTGTGCTTAAGGCAGTTATTGCTTTTGTGGGCCTCATTGCAGCCGGGTGCGTCATCCTGTCTTGTGTTCTCCCTATTTTTGCTCGTACTATCTCCAACTCTCTCTCCTTGCTAGTGGATAAGACGGCAACCGCCAAGGCCATGGCATGGTGGGAATATGAGAAATGTAGTGACTTGGAAGAACTTCAGCCATTATATGAAACTCCACAGTAATTAGGGAATTTTGGTGGAGTTCCAAAGGGGAGAATGAAGCAGATGGGCCCAATAGTCTTAATTTGATATCAAAGACTTAATTAACCTTTCTGTTGTAAGATTGGGAAAAAGACTGAAGGTCTTGCCTAATGTTCTTACAGGCTTACTGACCTATGTAACACAAAGGTAAAGACGTTGGAAGTTCCCTAAACTCACAGATGGTGTAAGATAACTTCTTTTTGTATCCTGTTTTTGTACTTCTTTCTGTATCCTGTCTTGGTACACTGTATCTCGATTGCAAAACCTATAAAAGATAGACTCTGGGAGTAGCCCGGGGTTCAGACTTTGTCAAGCTATTGCTCTGAACCATTGCTAGCAATAAACCTGTATTCTCCAACCTGGTGGTCTTGTCTCCTGTCTTGGGAAAGCGGTTTTCCCGCTTCACTTCAAGATAATAATTGCCCTACAAAACTAATCTTCAAAATGGTATTTTCCCTTTTCCCATCTTTTATTTCATGCTGTGTCTGTGGAACGCAAACATTTTGGGGTCCCAGCATAAGAGCAAATCAGGAGTTCAAGAGATTTGTATACTTTTATTTCATCCTGTTTAAAAATAGACCTTCATCAAAATCTCAGATCTATGCATTTCACTGTGAATATATCAGTTACTGATTTTGATTGTGATTTGGCCTGGCAGCAGACTTCCAGCTGATTTACTCTATTCCAAGAGGTCTTGGGGTATCTTTATGCAGCTCTATGCAAAACATCTCTGTTTTCAGGACATGTTCATGTTTAATCTCAAAACTGTTTTACCTAAGATTCTCATGAGGAAGCTATAACAAAGCCACCAAAGAAATGAAAAACGAAAAGCAGCACAGAATTCTTGCATCTCTACATTCCTTCTGAAGAGTCTCAATCTTCCACTCCGGGTACAACTGCATATCAAAAGGGCTTAGCTTCCTTGTGGTCTCCCATCCAAGTGCAAATGGGCAACCACATCTGGATTGCATCCATCCATCCATCCATTCATTCATAGAATTTATACAACAATCTATACAAGTCTAACAAAACACGTGCATAAAATAGCCCAGCATAACCGTCAGACGGCGACATGGAATTTAAAAATAACCGAGACTCCTCACGAAACACAGTGAAACCACAAATACCGGCGCTTGAGGGATGCATAAACCCGGGGACCATCAAGCCAGGATGCAGGGCGTGAACGAAGCGTTTGCATTGGGTTTTCCCACTCCCGGCGGCCGCCAGGGGGCAGCCAAGCGACATAGTTCATGCTTGGCGGGGGTTTTGCAGCCCGGCGATGCTAGAAATGCGCATTTGCAGGGAGCGCCTCCTCCCGGGTCAGCCCTCCTTCCAAAGTCTCGCTTTGCTGCCCTCTCGCGGCCGCCCGGAGCGTGCAACCCAGACCAGCAGCCCTGAACATCCCTGCCTGCTTAGCCGTTCCCAACCGCCTATGAAGGTAGCTTTGCCTTTCTCTCATTGGTCCAGCCCCCATCTCCCTCTTCCCGCTCCGCCTCCCCAGGCAGGCTCCTCCCCTTTCCGGGGGGGGGGGGCGGAGAAGAAGCGAGCACAAAGGGAAGCGTCTGTCACGCGCGCTTTGCACCCGCGGGAAGAAATCTGTCGCTCCGGTGAGTCCCTCGCTCGCTCAGCAACTCCGTCTGCAGGATAAAAGCGGGGTGCAATTGTGACCTAGCTCCGGCCCCCTTGTGGCCACCCTCCCCTTCCTCGGGGCCCTCCAGACGCGTTGCACTACAACTCCCATTGTCCCCAGAGCGCTTGCCGCAGCTTCCCACGTGGCCGTGGCTGTCTCCCTTGCTCTCCCTCCCCGCTTCCCAGAAATCTTCCTTCTATCACGCTCCCATTTTTTGCACCGCAGCTTCTGCACCCGCTTTCCAGTGGGGCTTGTTTTCTTGCTTTCTGCGCCTCCATTTTAAAGACCCTGCCACCCTTCCCTCGATTTTTTTCCTCTCCCTGCCCCATTCCTCACCGCCCCCAAGGCAAATCCAACTCCAGCAGAGAGCCAGAGTAAGTAGCCCACTCATTCCTAATTTTTTTGTTGTAAAGGGGGAGGAGAGAGAGAGGGGGGGTGCTTATGGGACAGAACCCCGTTTTTTAAAAGGGGGGGGCTCCACCTCTGGATTCATGGTCCTTTTGAATGAAGATTCCCCACCCTTCCAAAACTGATATCCCTGTACATCGAGGAATGTGATGATTGCACTGAATTTAGGAGGGCTGAATCCACAGGGAGGCTTTGCAGTGTAAAATCTGCATGAGTTTAAAAACTCCCTTCTTGGGGACATTCAGGTGCAAATCAAGCACAGACAGGGAGTTGTGATTCCTAGAAAGCAAAGACTGGGGGGGTGGGGTGGAATCCTCCTTCCTGCTTGTCTTTCCCCCACCTCCAGTACTTTAATTTTCTTCCTCCCCTCCATGCAGGAAGACTGGCTAATGTGAAATGCATTGGGAGGAAAGCAAATGCAAGAATTGCAGCCAGAGATGGGTGGGCAACCGAGACATTAATTTTGCAGGAGGCTGAATTCTGGGTGGAAGCCGAAGGCGGAGAATGGAGACCAACCACGGGGTTGGAGCAGAGGATGCTCCTATTGTTGTTCACCCAGTGAGGGAAAGACTGGAAGGCACCCAGCCGTGCATATCCCCAATGCAGGCCTCCTCCAGTTGTTCTTCAATAGTTGGAACCATCTATCAGTCTTCAGGCTTGATGGCATTTGCCCAGTGGGTTGAAAGAAAAGGAGTGGGAAGGGAGATCTGACTTGGGTGTGTGCTGTGGGAAAGAGTGTCATGGAGAGGAGAGGGTAAACCAGGAGACTGTTGGAGCTGGATCAGGATGTGGGCTTCATTCTCCTGTATGCTGAAGGTGACCTGGTGTGCTTCTGATATTGATTGATTGATTAGCTTATTTATTTATAACCTTCCTGGACCATCTCATTCCAAGGGACTCCTTGGCCAGTGCTCACCAGTCCCAGCCAGCATAGCAAGGGATTGTGGAAACTAATTTCAAGCAGTTCCCACCGAAAGCTGAGTTTCTCCATGGCATTCCTCCATCTTTCTTAAGAAGGCTGGGTTTGCATGATGTGATTAAGACTTCAGTTGTTTTAAGCATGGCATATGAAATAAATTTCAGCCGGCTAGGTTCACACAACACGCGTTGCCGTAACATCGTCGTCCGCAAACCCCCAGGGAGAAACTAATCTGGCTGGCCGATTTGCAAAATACCATTCAGTCTCAGCAATGTAATTTTTCTCACAAATCCCAGGGCTGAAGATTTCAGGCATCCGAGCCTCTGGAAGAAACTTGGCCGCCGGCAACGTTTTGGGTAGACGTAGGAGATGGAAGACCAAGACTTGGCTAGTCTTGAAGCGGGAAGAAGCCTTGATGTCCTTGATGTTGGAAATGGGGCAGAGTTCTGGGGGAAGAAGGTGCAGAAGATCTTGCGTGGGGTGCACACTTGCTGGGCGGAACAGCACAAGCGGTTCAGGGAGTTTTGTTACCAGGAAGCGGAAGGTCCCCGGGAAGTTTGGAGCCGAATCCATGACCTTTGCCACAAATGGCTGAAGCCCAAAAGGCATACCAAAGCACAGATCCTGGACCTGGTGATCCTGGAGCAGTTCTTGAAAATCCTGCCCCCAGAGATGGGGAACTGGGTCCGAGAGTGTGGACCGGAGACCAGCTCAGAGGCAGTAGCTTTGGCGGAAGGGTTCCTTCTGAGTGAGATGGAGGGAGCACAAGTAAGTGTATTTTCTTCAGGTGCCTAAATTGGGTCCTTTTTTGGAAAGTGATCCGAAAAGTCGTCCTCAGGAAGTCATCCTTTTCTGGATTTTGCCCAAGAAAGAAATCATAGCAATCAAGTCAAGAGGTCTTGGGCAAGTGGACGTTCTCTGTTCACACATTACTACCGTAAGGCGTGGTTTGCTTAACCACAGTTTATTGAATAAAGTGTGATTGCTTGGGTCACACAACACGCTGAGCTATCAAGTGTATAATCTGTAGAAATGGTTGCCAGGAGCTCTTCTCGGTCTCTAAAAGGGTCCCAGGCGTTTGCAGGCAAGAACAGAATACTGTACTGTAAACTTTATGTGCTTGAGTAACATTGACCACCAGCATTTTAGAAAAATTGTCAGTTGGATCAATGTCTTGGCAGGAGTCAGATAAACAAATTGGTGAAAAGAGGGGTCAAAGTGGACTGCTGAAATATTGAAATAATAAATCAGGCCTTATATTGAGAAGGGCATTCTCACGTTAATGCAGCTTACGTAGAGCACAAGTGAATTATAGCATTGTGTAAGATTTGGATCCAAAGCAGGCAATTTGAATTTGGTGTGAGCACCTTCCCTTTACCTGTTGGCTCCTCCCTAAAGGAGCCACACCTTTTCCCAGACTCACACTGTAGCTGGAGGTGGCAATGGTATGAGCACACCTTGTCGTACTGTCACCGCCTTCCTAAGTCAGGCACCCATTTTCCTGAGCCAGTATGGCTATCCCAGGAGCCCAAGAAAAGCTGTGGACACCTGGCTTCCTTCAGATGCAAACACTGCATAACACTAGGGAACTTTACTTTCTCGACCAGATCCCTCCTTTCACCAAATTCTTGCATGGTACCTGCTCTTTGCAATTTGTGTTGACCTTTCCTGCACACATACACCCACACCGAGCTCTACAGTATAGGTAATCCTTGCTTAGCAACCACAATTGGGACCAGCAACTCCATCGCTAAGCCCCACGGTCACTAAGCAAAGTCACGTGTCCGCAACAGGCTTACGACATCACTTCCCATTTGGTTGTTAAGGGGAACATCATGTGACCACGACTTACAATTTTACTTCCACGTTCTTCATTAACTCTGCTTATTGCAAGCCAGTTGCGAAGCACCCAAATGGCAATCACGTGACTGCGGGACGCTGCAACAGTCATAAATGCGAGGATTGGTTGCAAAGCTTTTTTTTTTAACGCCATCATAACTCTGAACAGTCGCTAAACAAGGCAGTTGGTAATGGAGGTTTTAACCACTGAGTTATGTCTACTGAAATTACACCTATATGTTTAGAAATACTTAATTCAACGTTTTGTGACATATTTTGAAGAAGAGAAAAACCCAAGTATTTTTTGTAGAGTCTGTAAAAATTGAAATCTTAGTCTCTTGCAGTAGTCTATAAATATAGTGGTTCCCAAAGGCAACCAATAAAGACTTTTCCCGGGTAATGTTATAACCAGAGAATAAGCCATATTGATGAACAACTTCAATAGGTTTTGGTAAAACATTGCATAATTATCCAGAATAACCATAATATCATCAGCATATAAGAACTTGTTTTGATCTGAACTATCTTGAAGGCCTTTTCTGCATCCAACAAAATTAGCTGATTCCAATTTATCTCCTGCAATATCCCAAATATTAATCACCAGGCAGATATCATCAGGTGCTTGTTTATTATTTATAAATCCTAACTAAGATAGGTGGATTATAGATGTGATTGATTGATTGATTATGTGCCATCAAGTCAGGGTCGACTCTTAGCAGCCACATAGATGGATTTTCTCCAGGATGATCTGTCTCCAACCTAGTTCTTCAGATCTTCCAATGGCTTTCTGTAATCTCCTGACTAAACTTGTGTGACTAGTAGGATCTTTCTCAGACTTTAGTATATTTAATATTAGCCTCATAAAATAATAAATATAGAAAAATAAATGCTTGATTGCAGACTTCTACCAATATAGATGCCAATATGTCTATGAAATGCCAGAATAATAATTTTAAAAAAAACTTAAGGAAAAATCTGCAAAGATGTTATTGAAGTCAGCATCACTGTAGACAGGTAGGGAAGGGGGGAAATCATCTCCCCTAGCTATGCCAGTTTCCAAAATTGTGAATTTACTGTCCATCTGTTTAGAAATGGATTGAAGTTTTGCCATTAACTCAAAGCTGCTGCTTTGCTCTTGCTGGAATAACAATATATCAGGATTTAATCTAACTCGATCCAATTCATTGGATCTTGGGGAGGGAGCCATCCCACTTTCCTCTCTATCTGCAACTCCCATCAAGTGAATAAGCTCATCCAGCTTTTCTCTCTTTCTATTATCTGGAGTGGAGCTCCTGACTCGAGATGACCGAGGTTTTTTTTTTTTTTTTTTTCATTTTACGAGGCATATCTTTGAAATGATGTCATTTTTGAATTATTTAGGGCAAACAGTTCAAGCATAAATTACTCACCCTTCAGCTATCTATATGAGCAATTCCATCTACGGGGTTGGGGGCAGCCCTGAAAACCAGAAATTGGCTTCTTCCAAAGATGATTTGACTTTGCAGTTGAGCCTTAAGATATCCTGGTGGTTGGGTGGTTGGTTTATTCGATTTGTATAGCTACTATCTCATGTAAGTGAGTCTGGGTGGCTCACAGCAATTAAATGGTTCCCATTTGGGTCCTAACCAGACTTGGTCTTGCTTAGTTTTTTCAACATCAGCCAGGTTCAGCTAGGTGCTGCCCCATTAACATCCTATTGTCATATCCATGTAGTTCTATTGGCAACAATATGGAAGTGGTTTGCCATTGCCATCTTCCAGCATTTATTTATACATAAATACATACATGCATACACTTACAGTTTATAGGTGGCTCACTCCCAGTGACTCTGGGTAGCTTACAATTCAAAGTAAAAAAATTCAAAACCCACAAAAGAATCATGAATGGCTTCCAAAGCACCATATAACCGAAAACAAACCACCATCCAACAGGGGTTCAATCTTCCCTCTGCCCCAGAGCCTGCGAGAAGAGCCAGGTCTTTAATAGCTTCCTGAACAGCAACAGGGTGGGACTCTTCTGGATCTCCTGAGGAATATCATTCCAGAAAGCAGGCTTCTTGGGTCCCACTAGAGGATACTGCTTGATCAACAGGACCCAGAGCTTGCCCATTCTGCCTGATCACCCTGGATGGGCAGAAACAACCAGAGATGGGTCGTCCCTCAAATAACCAGGCCCTGTGCCATGAAGGGCTTCATACATGTAGGTGATAACCAGCACCTTGAAGTGCCAACTGGGAACCAGTGCAGCTTGCAAAACAGTGTGGTCACATGGGCATAACAAGGCACACCCAACACTTATTTTGATTACCCTTCATTTTAATGGAAACAAGTGAATCCCAAATGCTGAAGATTTGGGAGCAGCTAGTAGGAAAGCTAAAATTCTCCTGCAAAGGAGACACTTTCCTTTTCCTTTCTCCAGTGCAGAACCAAACTGGAGTGTGAAAATTACTACCTGGTTAAATAGGTTTAAAAGGAGACAAGACAAATTCCTGGAGACTTGGATATCAAGGCTACTCGTCCTGAGGATTTCTTCCATCCCTGATGGTTCTTTAAGCAGTGTGGGAGGCTTCCATAAAGCATATAATTTCCTGGCAACATGGAGCAGGAATGATTGAACCCAAATTTGCAAAAACAATGACTAACCTTCTTTGCATGGATTCCTCACTCCTGGTTCCAGGCACAAGGGATGCTGGCCAGATCATCCTCTGAGTTTCCTGACCCAGAGAATATATCATCTGACACCAATCCAAGGCCACCGTTCGAGAGAATCATTCAGAGCATCGACAAGGCCACCTCTCTAGGTAAAGATTAGCGGATGATATTTCAGTGAGCCACCTTTTCCTGCGATCCTGTGTGAAAGATATGAAGTGAAAATTACGTCTTTGTTTTACCTACAGAAAATGAAATGACCATTTGTGGTGGAATGGAAACCACTTCCCTGCAGTCAGATCACGTAAGACAAGGATTGTACAGGGAAGCTCTGGCACAAAGGTGTCTGAGGATGGGTGGCTTTCGTCAGAATGACAGAAGCAGTGCTGTGCCTTTGCAACACGAGCTCTGTCCCTTTCATACATGACGCATGAACAAAATGACAGAGCTTGCAGGACAACCCGCCCTGCGAAAACCTCTGCCTGGACTTTGTCCTTTGCGAATCTCTTGACCTGAAAAATATCTGGCAATAAACCATAATCTTGTGTGTCACTTAGTTTTGGCCTGGGTCGTTGGGTAAACCCAGTGATTGTGATTTGCATACTGTGGTTTAAGACTCAGTATATTATATGAACTTAGCCACTCTGGCTCATTCAGTGAAATGTTAAGTAAACCAAGGCTTAAATTATACTGAACTCCTCTGACTAGATGCACACATCTCACTAAGTATGGGTTTTTAAAACAGTTTGCTGAAAAAGCCATCCTGGCATCCTGGTTTGCACATAACACTTAAGATATAAACCATGATTTACAAGCCACAATGTCTGGGTTTGCACATTGCATTAAACAAAACAAAAGAACCATGTTATGCCTTGCATGATGTATCAGTCCTATCACTTTCGCTCTGTTAAGAAGTCTGAAGGTAACTGAGAAAATGTTGGGTTCTAGAATAACATGTTTTCATCTTCTTTCAGGGTTTAGGGCCTATTAACGAGGTGGCTGTAGAGGAAAGGACTCCATTAGATCCAAACCAGATGGACACCATAGGGGAGAATTATGGGATGGTGGCTTCTCTGGGTAAGCTTTCCTCTTGGCTACGATAACCAGAAATCAGAAATGACTACCATCCATTGTGCTAGTCAGTGCCCTGTGGGTGTGTCATAGAGAAGAACAGTGGCTGATCCATGTGCATTGCGCTGGAGCATGGAAGGCAGTGAAAATAAAAAACTCTTGCGCTGAGCTGGACTGGTTATGGCATCTCTTCAGTTCTTCTAGTATCTTCTTTTACCAACAGTTAGTATCTTCTGTTATCAACAGTTTCAGGCATGGATATTGGAGAGAGACTCCTGTCTAATTTTGAAGGGAATTACTTATCCTGACAGAATATTTTCCTCTAGGTTGGAAGCATGACACTGATATGTCTAAGAAACGTAGAACTGGCCTCTTCTCCACGGCTGCCTTTTTAGCTGGGTTTGGACGAATGCTGGCATGCTTAAAAAAGTAAAAATCCAGGAGCTACGTTTGCACAACATACTAAGGTTACTTTGAGTTAACATGAGGTAGGCCAGGTCAGGAAACAGACTTCCCCAAGAAATACTGGAATTTGAGTAACAGAATCTTGAAAGCCTGACACTATCCCTTCCCTCCTCTTAAACCAAAGAGAATTTGGCAATGGGCCGAATTTAAATCCATAATGGTTTGATATCATAAAATGTGCCAGAAGTAATATTCCCTTTTTTCCTTTTCTTGGCATTTTGTTTCAGTGCCCCAAACTAAATTCATGTCCTGGCAGGAAGTATCTGAGGATCCATCTGTCAAGGATTCTCGGGAAGAAGAAAGACCAGCAGGTAGGTACTCAGTCATAGATTCACATATTGCACTAAGCCATGGTTTGCTTAGCCATGTTTACTGAATAAATCATAATCAGCTGGATTCACAAAGCACATTATGCCCAAACTAAACAAACTACCTTTTAGTTTTGCATGTTGCATCATCTCAATGTTTGTGCCAAGTCATAGTTTGCATTTATTTAGTGATGGTTTAAGCCCCAATTGGCCTGGATCTTGTAAAATGTGAAGACATAAATCATGGTTTACAAGCCATACTGTCTGAGCAAACATAAAACTCAAAGTCATAATCTGCTTAGTATCGTTTTGGTTGAAGGGATTATATAAACCCAGGCACCATCTCTTCTGTGAGACTAGGGACTCCTCCACGCCTGGCATTTGTGCATATCCACCCAGAGTTCCTCCTTGGGGTGGAGATGGGCGGTGTTAGAAATTTGAACAATAAAATAAAATAGATAAGATAAGATAAATAAAAATATCCAGAATTGGGACTAAAGTTTTCTCTTATTAAATTTCTCTTATTGATTCACTCAGATGATGGAAAAAGCAGCAAAGAGGTTAAACAGAAATCTGAAGAGAAACAGAAGTGGGGAGAGAAAGCTGTCACTTTTGAAGAGGCTGACTTCTCCCAAATTCCAAAACTAGAAGAATGTAATGAAGAAGTGAAAAAGATGAGTCACAGTAGAGACAAACCACTGAAGTCCCTTGAGTTTGGAAGTGGCTTTAGTGAGCAGGTAAGCCCTACTAAACCTCAGAGAACACATCTAGGAGATAAAACCTATAAATGCTTAGAGTGTGGGAAGAATTTCACAAACCTTAAGTCACACCAAAAGATGCACACAGGTGAGAAGCCCTACAAGTGTTCCGAGTGTGGGAAGAATTTCCGGTACAGCATGAACCTGAAAACACATCAGAGAATTCACACCGGGGAGAAACCATATAAATGTTCTGAATGTGGAATGACTTTCAGCTACAGCATGAATCTGAAATCACATCAAAAAGTCCACACTGGGGAGAAACCCTATAAATGTTCTGAATGTGGAATGACTTTCAGCTACAGCATGAATCTGAAATCACATCAAAAAGTCCACACTGGGGAGAAACCATATAAATGTTCCGAATGTGGGAAGAATTTCAGTCACAGCATGAACCTGAAGTCGCATCAAAAAATCCACACAGGAGAGAAGCCCTATAAGTGTTCAGAGTGTGGAAAGTGCTTCAGTCACAGCATGAATCTGAAGTCGCATCAAAGAATCCACACAGGGGAGAAACCCTATAAATGTTCAGAGTGTGGAAAGTGCTTCAGTCACAACATGAATCTGAAGACACATCAAAAAATCCACACAGAGAAACCTTATAAATGTTCTGAGTGTGCAAAACAATTCAGTTGCAGCTCAGACCTTAAACTGCATCAGAGAGTTCATACAGGAGAGGAACTCTATAATGCTCCGAAGGAAAGAGTTTAAAATCACTGATCAACCCTTAAGGAGATCATGTGGGCGGGATGTTCTTGGATGTGGAATGCTACTTACTTATTTTCACATCTTGTATCCAGGGGCGTCCACAAGGTGGGGTTAAAAACAGTCAAGAGGATGGCCATGACCACGTGATTGAAGCCCTGTCCCTTTTAATGTGTCTTGCGCAGGATGCACATAAAAAAGAGCAGGGCTTCAATCACTTGGCCATGGTTACCATCTAGACCAGAGCTTTCCAAACTTTTCCTGTTGGTGACACACAACAATGGCGGTGGTGCGGCGGCAGCGTAGAGGTGTGTCACGCGAAACCTGGAAGCGCTGCTGCGCACGGCGGCGCACCATCAGCGCTTCCGGGTTTTCGCGCGACACACCTGCACACTGCAGGCGACACAGTACGGAAACCTATGATCTAGACTTTTTCAGTACCTCCTACAGATCTCCCTGCTTGCCTCAAAGTATAAAATGGACAGAAAGGCTTGTAAATGCTTAAAGGGTTTGAGATGAATTTCATTGATAGTCTTAAAACATTGAAGAATTCCAGCAGAGGAGAACTCTTATGTTCTCTGGACAGAAGTGTCACAGCTTAAATTGCATCAGGCAATTCACAAAAGTGAGAAGCTGTGCAAATAGTCCCATGTATCAAACAACCTTCAGTCATAGCAAAAGTCTTGCATTACATCAGAGAATATAGATAAGGAAGAACCATAAATTGTAACATGGACTGGAAGGTGGGAAAATCTTCAGTGACTGCACAATGCTTCATTTTAAGAGATTCAGTGAAGATAATGGAAAGACATGTAAATAATCAAGGATCAAGTTTCGTCTGGCCAATCAATAGGCAAGAAGGATTCAGCATGGTAGATCAAGATTCCATTGTGCTCAAAATGTGGCAGAAAATTCCCTCCAGTATATGTGTGTGTTTTTTAATCAGGCACCTAACTAGTTACTTCTAAATAATGAATTTTGGCAAAAACTAGAGAGCTCCATTATAGCTAATACTGTATTTAGTTGATTTCTTGAGTGGTGGTGTTTTTTTTTAATGTCCCCATGCTGTCACTTTACACAGTCATTTTTTAATAAATTGGTGTTGTGTCGCCTGCTTATCTGTCTTTGTCCAGGACTCGCCTTTAATTCGAGGTTTTTATTTATTGGTTTGTTTCTTTGTTTAATTTCTATAGCCACCCATCTCAACAAGTGACTCTGGGCGGGTTACAGTCATAAAACCCATAAAACAGTTAAAATAATTAAAAACAAAAGTACAAAATAAATATATATGGTTGCCAAGTAAACAAAGCATAAGGTAAAGGTTCCCCCCGCACATTTGTGCAGTCGTGTCCGACTCTAGGGGCCGGTGCTCATCTCCGTTTGTTAGCCGAAGAGCCAGCGTTGTCCGAAGACGCTTCCACAGTAATGTGGCCACATGACATGCACAGAACGCTGTTACCTACCCACCGAAGTGGTACCTATTAATCTACTTGCATTTGCGTGCTTTCGAATTGCTAGGTTGGCAAGAGCTGGAGCTAGTGCGGGAGCTCACTCCGCACGCAGGACTAGGGATTCGAACCTCCGAACTTGCGATCTTCCGATCGACAAGCCTGGCGTCTTACCCGCTGAGCCATAGATGTTAGTAAAGCCAAGAAACGGGGCCCTTAACACACTCGGGGCCCTAGGCCCCGGGCACATAACCAGGTCTCCACGGCCTTACGGAATGTCAACAGGGTCGGGGACATCCTGATCTCTGGAGGTTGCCAAAGCTCTTGAACAGGAATGTGCAAATCTCGAAAAAAAAAAAAAAACCCTGTGAATTTTGCTTGTAAGGCAGGCTTTTCAAATGCAGCTTTCCCCATATGAGCCTTCCCAAATTTTACTACTGTTGTTGGTAGACAACTCTAGGTAGTGTACTTTATTTAAATGGGTGGGGGGGACAGAGGTGATCAAGGAAAAATTAAAATTGTCAGACTGCACAGTGCTCCTATTCTTTTTTCTTGCAATGGCTGAGGAAAATGGAACGGCTATAGATGCTTTCAAGTGAAATTTGTGGAGGAATTCCTTTGCATCTCAACTTTTGGCTTACAAGCTTAAAAAATCAGCAAATCTAGGAAGAGGTTACTGACGAACTGATCAGAGGCTCCAGATTAAAATTTGATCTTTGTTCCTCTTTCTGGCTTTTTCTTGCTTGCATCATATCACTTTCAATTTTCTTCAGTCAGCTTGTCCTCATTCTCCACCTTGAGTCTTGTTCTGAAAATATAAGAGCAGAGGGTACAGAATCATCTTTTATTTCCAAGAATGTGTTTGGTTTCCACATGGGCCCAGGAAAATGATAAAAAAAAATTGGCTGCAGCCCAGTCCGATGTACCATTCTACTTTTCCAGAAAAAGGACGTTTCAGCTATGTGTTGATGGTAAGTAATGTGGTGAGCCAGAAAATATTTTGGTGAATAATTTAACCACCCTGCTTTGTGGTTAATTTTTCCTTGGAATTCGATCATATCTGCATTTCCAGCCATTTTGTGAATGGGCAGCTCCCATCCATTTTCTTTGGTTATCAATGATACACTGTCAATTTGTGAAGTAAAAGATTGTGGACCTCGTAATTCTCATAATAAAAGTTTCATAATACAGTGTTAGGGATTTCATAAATAATAGTATTTTCTCCAGTTCTCTTACTTCCCATAAAGAATTCCCATAGGAGGGAGCCCCATAAGAGTACAGACCAGGGCTTTCCAAAGTTTTCCCGCGGCGACACACCAGCCGCCGTTGGTGTGTCGCTGCGGGAAAACCCGGAAGTGCCGCCGTTGCGGCAGTGCGCAAAAACCCGGAAGCGCTGCTGCCGCTTTCGGTTTTTGCGTGCCGCTGTTGGTGTGTTGCCGTGGGAAAACCCGGAAGCGCTGCTGCCGCTTTCAGTTTTTGCGCACCACCGTAGCTGCGGCGCTTTCGGATTTTCGCGCGCCGCCGTTGGTGTGTCGCCATCAGCGCTTCCGGGTTTTGATGTGACACATCTGGGCCCCGCAGGCGACACCTTTGTGTCGCGACACACACTTTGGAAAGCTCTGGTATAGACAGAAAAAGCTGTACTCAAAATGGTCAGCTTGCCATAAAGGGATTCACTTTATTGAGAAACCCTACAAATGCATAGAGGGTGGAAAGAGCTTTAGGTAAGACTGTCACCTTAGTTTGAAGGGTGTGGACCAGAAAGAAAGAATACTAGATGCAAACAACAGGCAACATAGTGGGAAGAGTCACTGATTACTTAGGTGATTGAGGTGGTGAACACGTTGATAAATGTATAGTTCGGAGTCTTCAGTTGTGAGATGTGGCACTCCTGGCAAGAATATGCTACACCTCCCAAGAACTGGGATGAATATTTGAAAGAGGAGCTTTCAAATGAACGGGTGTGGGGGGAGAAAAGGCAGCCCAGAAAATGACATGATGTCAAGTACTGGGGCTGGAAAGGGTAGGGCAGACACCCAATAAACCTGTAAATACAGAAATGGGTAGATAAAGTTCTATGACCCAGAGATTTCAGGGTCTCTACAATGCACAGAGTATGCAACGAATAGGAAGAATAACGTTTTAATGCACGGAGGAGAATCTAGTGCATGGTGGGATGAAACTTACATGGAATGCAAAGAGTGATGGATATAGGCAAGAGAAAAGCGGGGGAGGGGAGGAGGAGGAAGAGCACTGTAGGTACATACACCTAACATTGAGAAGGACTTTGAGGCAGAATCACTCAGCACTACTGTACTATTGGTTTTACTAGAAGGAGAACAGCATTTCTTTTCTACTTTAGATATTCCCCACAGGCAGGGAGTAACTATTAGCTCCACCCTTTCAAACATTTCTTTTCCTGAAGGTTCCAAATGTCACAATAGTGGCTGAAGTGAGGAGTTTCTGATTGGATGTTGAGAGAGTCATGTGACTTTGGGGTTCCACGTTAGGTGACAGAGACCGGCTCTTCGTCGTCAAGGTTTTATGTCCTGTTTCTCAGCTGCACAAAAGAGTTTCCTCTGCCTTAAACTCTAAATCTTAATTTTGGTGGATCTCCTTCAGACTCTCTCCCTATGCCCAGAGTTCCCTGAACCATGATTTACTGAATAAGCCATTATTGGCTGGATTCTTACAGTATGCTAAGCCACAGAATACTAAATCCCATTGTGGCTGAGCATCATCATGGGAATCTTGTTTTGTTTTTTGGCAGACTTCAAGGCTGAGTTCACACAATATGCTAAGCCTGATGGTGAGAAGTTGATGCTGAATATTTTAAACTATGGTTTATGGCTCAATGTGCTGTGTGGGCTCCAGTTTTCATCATCATCCAATTCAAGGTGTTGGTTATCACCTTTAAAGCCCTGCATGGCATGGGGCCAGGGTATCTGAGGGTCCGCCTCATCCCCATAACATCGACCCGCCCCACCCAGTCATGCAAAGAGGGCATGCTACGGACTCCATCGGTAAGGGAATTTCATTTGACAGGGTCCAGGAGGTGGGCCTTCTCTGCGATAGCACCCGCATTGTGGAACATCTTGCCCCCGGAGGTGAGGCTGGCCCCCTCACTCCTGACCTTCCGGAAGACTCTTAAGACCTGGCTCCGCCGCCTTGCCTGGGACGAGGGAGGTAATAGTACCTCCTGGGGGTGACCATAATGTCCTGATAGCTGATTTTACCATCTCTTGGATTTTTACCTATTTTTATCTATTTATTGTCTTATTGTAATTTTATATGTATAGATTTTAACCATTGTTATGCTGTAAACCGCCCAGAGTCCCCTATTCGGGGAGATGGGCGGGGATAAATTTAGATAATAAATAAATAAATTATATTAACATAAATATTTTCATGAAAAAACCCTATTTTTTTAATATATATACACACACACACACACACACACACACACACACACATCATGATTCAGCTAACCATAGTTTAATATGTCACATGAACTGTCATTCTCAGTCATTCTCTCCCACTCCTTTATTTCCTCCTTATATTTCTTATATTTCACTCTGGATTGTCTGCTGGTATTTAGCTTTTATATAATTGATATGAACAAAACAATGCTTTCTGAACATAAAATACAGCTCTTAATGCTTCTGCCTTAGAATGAAACAAAATCACATACAAATCACCACACACTTACAAAAAATGTCAAATGCACTGGTCTGGGACTGGATTGGGCCGTGGTTCTAGGTTACACAGCGTTGTCATTCTCTGAGCTACTAGTCCTCCGTGTCAGTGAAAGCTTAAAAGTGATTTGAGCATTAGAGTGGGGCTGACAAAACTGGCACCTGTTCTATTATGTCTACATGTAAGGCACTCCATCCGATATCTGTAATCTCCCTACTCTAGAGTAACTCACAGACGCATGAGTTCTTAGAAGTAGGATAGTTTATTACAGGATACAGAAGCTAGCACGAACAAAGACTGGAATGGCGATTCTGAGAACAAACAGCATATTTAAACCTTTCCCTCCCCCAGGGTCCTTTGCTGCTGACACGTGTGGTCAGGTCTCCCTGGTTGCTCCGGCAACCGCCTCCCAGATGTGTATTCCCGTGCGTCGGGTGGATGTCAGCTTCACACCACTTCCAGTCTTCTGAGGGGCCCTTTGTCTGCCTGCCCTTTTGGCAGAGATCGGATGATCTCTGACATGCTCCCGCCCCAAAACTTACCCCCCCCGGTTCAGTGGGGTTTGTCTGGGAATTCTTTATGGAACTTCTTTACTAATTTAGGGGCGCGTGTGTGTTTGGCGCTGACCCATTCCTTGTCTCCAATTGGTAGGTGTTGCCACTTCACTAGGTACTGTAGCTGCCCCTTGTGTCGTCTGGAGTCCAGAATTCTATCAATCTCGAAATGTGGTTCGCCCTCCACCAACAATGGGGGGGGTTCCTCTGGTTCAGGGTGCCAGTGTTGTGAACTGTGGTGTTGTTTCAACAAACTGATGTGGAACACAGGATGCACCTTTCTTAGCGCTTTTGGCAATTGTAATTTTGCCGCTACTGGGTTGATGACCTCAATGATTGGGAATGGACCTATGAATTTTGGCGCCAATTTCCGTGCTGGTTGTGTTGTCCGCAGATTTTTTGTTGACAAATACACCTTGTCTCCTACTCTTAATTCCCATTCTTCCCCCCTCTTACGGTCCGCATATTTTTTGTAACTAGCTTTGGCTTCCTTCAATGTTTGCACCATGACTGGCCAATTGCTGCTTAGTTTCTCTATCCATTCATCCGCTTTTAGGGGTTGTGGCAATTCCATGTTGTGTGACATGGCCAGTTCGGGGATAGTTACAAAGTCCTGCCCTGTGGCGACTTTGAATGGTGAAAACCCCGTGCTTTGATGTACCGCGTTATTGTAAGCAACCTCTGCGAATGGCAACAGTTCCGCCCAATCATTCTGTTGGTAGTTAGTGTAACATCTAAGGTATTGCTCCAATGTAGCGTTCAGGCGTTTGCTCGCACCATCTGTGCAAGGATGGAACGCACTGCTGAGCCCCTGTGCCGCTCCAATTAAAGTCAAAAAAGCCCGCCAAAATTTGGAAGTAAAAGTGCTGCCACGATCGCTGATTATGCGTTCCGGCGTTCCGTGGGCTCTATAGATGTGTTGTATGAACAGTCTAGCTAGTTTTTGAGCATTCGGTATTCCTTTGCATGCAATGAAGTGTGCCTGCTTGGAGAATAGATCAGTGACTACCCAAATTGCCGTGTTCTTTTTGCTCACCGGCAAATCTACTATGAAGTCCATGGCAATTTGCTTCCATGGCTGTGAGGGGTTTGCTACTTCCTGCAGCTTCCCTGTAGGTTTCCCGCCGTCTGGATTTCAAAGTCAGAGTCATCGCTGTCTTCTTCTAGGCCCGGATTCTGCCATGGGTTCACGGTTGTCGCAGCCGCTCCTTTTCCCTTGATGTGTGTTGTTTTGAGGGTACATCTGTCAGCTGCCTTTTTCGCCGGAGGTTTTTCCTTAACGCTTGTTTTCCCCTGAGGGCAAGCGCTAATTCGGTGTCCCTCCTTCCCGCAGCGGAAGCACAGTCCCTCTCTTGCCCGACGGTCCTTCTCCTCTTCCCAATTCCGCTGTTTCACGTTCGAGCGGGGCTGGTTAATGAAAGTCCCCTCGTTCCTCTGCCTGGATTGTACGTTTCTGATACTTTGTAACTGTAGTCTGTTACTCTCAATTTTCCCAGCTAATTGGATCCACCCCTCTAAAGTTTCAGGGTCATCTCTATCTAAAGCCTTTTCCAGTAAGTCCTGTTTTAGGCCATATTGAAAGTGTTCTATCTTTATCGATTCTGGCCAGTCCGGCAGATAGGATAATAATCTTTTAAAGTCCATAGCATATTCAGCTACTGTCCTAGTTCCCTGCCTTAAGTTCCGGAGTCGGGCCCTAGCTGAGACTTTGGTCAGCGTATCTTCAAACCGTTTCCGGAGGGCATACATGAACTCTTGGAAGTCCCTTAGTTCCCTAGCCCTCCTGTCATGAAGTGTTACCAGCCAGTCCCCTGCCTCACCTTCCAGAAAACTGGAGACATATCTAATTTTGCTCTCTTCCATTCGGAAGGTGTATTCGAATTCACTCATGAACCCTTGTACGTGAGTCAAGAAGCATGCTAAATTCTTGGGGTTGCCGTTGAATTTCGTTTTTAGTTCACCCATTCCAAATGGTGTATGTGCCCCCCCTGGGGTCACGAACTGGTTGTATGACGGGGTCCTGGGTGCTCTGTTGTAGGGGTAAAATTCCTCCTCTTCACTTTCGATGTCTCCCTCTCCCTCGGGTGGCCCCAGGTTCAATTCCCGCCCTTTGGGTTTATCTACATTGTCCATTACTTTCCTAAAGGCAGCGCCCAATGAGTCCATTTTATTCATCAACATTCCTATATTTAACTGCACATTGGACATCTGTTCCTCCAACCTTACGATGCGCTGGGTTGGGGTGACCTTCTTCTGGTTTCCTTTTGCCCCTTTCTCTGCTAGCCCTTTGCCTACAGCTACGGACCATCCCTCTAGCTCTGGTTCGGTGCTGCTTTTCTGAATAGGGGTATTGGTTACCTCGATATGCTTTTCTTTGCTCTGCGCTTTTCTGCTCTCCATCCTCTGGTTGCCTGCGGAGCTGGGTCCCGCTTCTTCTTCGTAGGTTCCTGCCACCTCTGCCGGTTCCATTGCTTGCCGGTATCCTCTGCCCACTTGCAGCTTGGGGGCGCTGGTCGCTGCCGCCGCTTTTCCGCCACGTGGTCTCCGCCTCGACTGCCGCCGCGTGGGATGCGCTGCCCGCTTGCCCGCCGCTGAGCTCGCCGCCTCTCCGCTGCTTGTGCCCGCCGGCCTCCGCTGCCGTCGTCGGGTTCCGCTGCCGCTCCTCCGCCGCCACTCAGCTGCCTGGGAAAGCCGGGGAAACCGGACTCCGCCTCTGCCGCCGCTCCCGCCGCTCAGCTGAGGGATCGCCGCCTCTCAGCTGTTTGGCGCGCTGCTGCTGCTCCGCCGGGGAAATCCGGTTCCTGCTTCTGCTGCTGCTCCCGCCGCTCAGCTGAGGGATCGCCGCCTCTCAGCTGTTTGGCGCACTGCTGCTGCTCCGCCGGGGAAATCCGGTTCCTGCTTCTGCTGCTGCTCCCGCCGCTCAGCTGAGGGATCGCCGCCTCTCAGCTGTTTGGCGCGCTGCTGCTGCTCCGCCGGGGAAATCCGGTTTCTACTTCTGCCGCTGCTCCCGCCGCTCAGCTGAGGGATCGCCGCCTCTCAGCTGTTTGGCGCGCCGCTGCTGCTCCGCCGGGGAAATCCGGTTCCTGCCTCTGCCGCCGCTCCCGCCGCTCAGCTGAGGGATCGCCGCCTCTCAGCTGTTTGGCGCGAGCTGCTTGGGCCGCCGGTGTCCGCCGCTGCGCTCCTGCCGCCACTCAGCTGTTCCGGATCACCGCCTCTCAGCTGATTAGCGCGCCAGCCTCTGCTGCTGCTGGGAAAGCCGGTTCCTCGCTCACCTGGTCCCAGCCGATTAGCGCGCCGGTTTCTGCCGCTGCTGGGGAAAGCCGCCTCCTGCTTCTTCGCTGCTGCCAGGGATCCCCGCCTCTCAGCTGTTTGCGCTGCCAGGGAAGCCGGTTCCTCGCTCGTCTCACCTGGTCTCCTTCCGAAAAATTTTTCCCCAGGTCTCTGCCCCGTGGGTGTAGAAGCCGGTCTCGACCGTGAGCTGTTGGTTTCGCTCCCGGGAAAACCGGTTGGTTTTTTCATTCCAGTCTTTATGTAAGGCACTCCATCCGATATCTGTAATCTCCCTACTCTAGAGTAACTCACAGACGCATGAGTTCTTAGAAGTAGGATAGTTTATTACAGGATACAGAAGCTAGCACGAACAAAGACTGGAATGGCGATTCTGGGAACAAACAGCATATTTAAACCTTTCCCTCCCCCAGGGTCCTTTGCTGCTGACACGTGTGGTCAGGTCTCCCTGGTTGCTCCGGCAACCGCCTCCCAGATGTGTATTCCCGTGCGTCGGGTGGATGTCAGCTTCACACCACTTCCAGTCTTCTGAGGGGCCCTTTGTCTGCCTGCCCTTTTGGCAGAGATCGGATGATCTCTGACACTACACTAGAAGAGGAAATGTGATGGTGCCACAAAGGACGCAATCATGATCACCCTCTTTCTCTTTTCAAGTGGTATCTCTCAAAAATGGTGCTTGGGATCCATCCTTGTTTGCTTGGGTCTTGTAGGAGACTCTCCTCCCTTTGGGCCCAGAGCAAGGTGGTTGGATGTGGGACAGGGCAGAGAGTGGAGTGGAACAAGCTGGGAAGAGATGGGTTGGAATGGATATTGTATCCAAAACAGATGTTAATAATGAGATGCAGGAGGGAGGCCCCCATTTTTATTTTGTCCTCCTATTCCAGCTTGACTGTCTGCAGTTTCTTTAGGAACAATACAGAAGTGATTCTTCAGGGATTGTTCTTTTTTTTTAATATATTTTATTGAATTTTAAATATACATAGATAAAAGTTTGAAAAGGAAAAAGAAATAGAAATACAAATCAAAGAAAGAAAGAAAGAAAAAAGTGTAGTAAAGTAACTAGAAAAAGAGAAAGATGAAACATAGAAATTAGTCAACTTCCGATTTATCTCTGGTCATAGTAATTTAACAAATAGTCTCTTACATGCTAGGTCTATATATAACATTGCAAAACATTTCCTGTCTAACATATCAATTTATATATATTTTAATCTTCAAAACCCCATATAAGCTTTACCCCTCCTGCATTTTGCAAATAGTCCATTAATGGTTTCCACTCTTTAAGAAAATAATAATTTGTATTTTCTTTTAATAAACATGTCAATTTATCATTTTCTGCCATTTCCATTACTTTTAACATCCAGTCCTGTATCGTAGGTATAGTCTGATTTTTCCAATTTTGTGCATATACAAGTCTTGCTGCTGTAACCATATATTGCATAATTCTTGTAAATTTATTTCCTAATTGTTCTTCTGTTATTCCCAATAAAAATAGTTCTGGTTTATTTGGAACTTGAATTTGTAAAATATTTTGCATCAATGAATGTATCTGAGTCCAAAATTTCTTAGCAATCTCACAAGTCCACCACATATGATAAAATGACCCCTCTTTTTTTTTTTACATATCCAACATAAGTTGGAAACATTCCCATACATTTTAGTTAACTTTTGTGGGGTCATATACCATCTGTACATCATCTTGTAGAAATTTTCCTTCAAATTATAGCACAAAGTAAACTTTAATCCTTTAATCCACATATCTTCCCATTGTTGCATTTGAATATTATGACCAATATTTTTTGCCCATTTGATCATACAATCTTTAACTTGTTCCTCTACCATTTCACCTTTTAACAATAATTTATACATTTTAGCAATTAAATGGTCATCTGTCTCACATAATTGTATCTCAAATTCCGATTTATTTTGTTCAAATTCAAGGTCCTTTTTGTCTGATTTAAATTTTTCTACAAGTTGCATATATGAAAGCCATTGGAAATTGTATCCTTCAAAGGCCAGTTCTTCTTTTGATTTAGTTTTATATTGTCCTTGTTCTTTTTTTAAAAAAGTCTTTGTAAGTCAACCATTTATCTTTAACTCTTACTTCTGTTCTATAAAATGCTTCTTGTGTAGAAATCCATAAAGGTCTTTTATAACATAAAGTTAGTTTATATTTATTCCAAATTCTTAACAAAGATCTTCTGATGTAATGATTTTTAAAATCCACATTAACTTTCACTTTGTCATACCACAAATATCCATGCCATCCGTATCTTAATTCATGTCCCTCCAAGTTCAATAATTTTTCATTTTTCAAAACTATCCACTCTTTTATCCATACCAAACAGCAAGCAGCATAATATAATTTCAGATCTGGTAAACCCAATCCGCCTCTTTCCTTTGAATCTTGCAGCACTTTATATTTTATTCTTGGTTTTTTCCCTTGCCAAATAAACTTAGAAATATCTCGCTGCCATTGTTTGAAAGGTTCTTCTGATGCCAATATAGGTAATGTTTGAAAAAGATATAAAATTCTTGGCAAAATATTCATTTTAATTGCTGAAATTCTACCTAATAATGATAATTGTAATTTTTCCCACTGATCCAAATCTTTTTTAATATCTGTCCAAAGCGGTATATAGTTATTCTTAAATAACTTGACATTTTTAGCTGTTAAGTATACTCCCAAATGTCTGTAGCTTGAATCATGTCAACTGGATTTCTATTTTCTCAGTGGAAACGTTTCGCTCCTTATCCAAGGAGCTTCTTCAGTCTGAGCAAAGTTGGTAAGGGAATCCTAAATATGTTTCTAGGTAGCTGTGTGACCTTACACCTGGGGCTAGGTCATGGTTATATTGAGATGTTATTTTAAGTCCTTTTATCATCTAAAGGAGGATCGTTAAGATCACCATGCTGCTGTTGAGCTTGTGAAATGCTGTTGAGCTTGTGAACAGCAGCATGGTGATCTTAACGATCCTCCTTTAGATGATAAAAGGACTTAAAATAACATCTCAATATAACCATGACCTAGCCCCAGGTGTAAGGTCACACAGCTACCTAGAAACATATTTAGGATTCCCTTACCAACTTTGCTCAGACTGAAGAAGCTCCTTGGATAAGGAGCGAAACGTTTCCACTGAGAAAATAGAAATCCAGTTGACATGATTCAAGCTACAGACAATTCCACCTGGATGACTGAGAACCTTCATAGACATATACTCCCAAATATTTTACTTTTTCTTCCATTGAATATCCCATTATTTCTTTCAATTTATCTTGTTGATGACGATCCATGTTTTTAGTCAAAACTTTTGTTTTCTGTAAATTCACTTTAAACCCTGCTAACAATCCAAAGTCTTTTAATTTCTGTATCAATAATTCAATTCCATCTAGTGGATTCTCCAAAGTAAAGACTAAGTCATCAGCAAATGCTCTTAATTTATAAACTTCTTTTTTAACCTTAATACCATGAATACCTTCATCTTGTCTAACATCTCGCAATAAGACCTCTAATACCAAAATAAATAAAAGTGGAGATAATGGACAACCTTGTCTTGTACCTTTTTGGATTTCACATGGTTACTAAATTCTCCATTAACAATTATTTTTGCAAATTGGGGAGTATATATTGATCTAATCCATTTAATAAAATTTCCTCCAAAATTCATATTTTCTAACACTTTAAACATAAAAGGCCAATTTAAATTGTCAAAAGCTTTTTCAGCATCTATAAATATCAAGGCAGCTTGTTTTTCATAGTGTTGTTCCAAATATTCCAATATATCTAATATATTTCAGACATTGTCACGGATCTGTCTCTTAGGCAGAAATCTTGCTTGATCTTGATGTATAAAGTTTTTAGGAATATTTTTGATTCTTTCTGCCAATATAGTTGTAAAGATCTTATAATCATTGTTCAATAAAGATATTGGTCTATAATTCTTAGTTAAAGTCAAATCTTGTTGTTCTTTAGGGATCAATGTTATATGTGCTTCTTTCCAAGTCTCTGGCATTGTTCCTGTTTCCAAAATCGAATTCATAGTCATCTGTAAAGGTAAACATAATTCATCTTCAAAACATTTATAATAAGCTGCTGACAGGCCATCCGGTCCTGGCGCTTTTCCACTGCTAATTTTCTTAAAAGCCTTTACCATTTCCTCTGTTGTTATAGGATTGTTAAGCGTTAATCTTTGTTGGTCATCAAGAACAGTTAGTTTCTGTTTACTCAGGTATTCTTCAATATCTATCAAATTGACTTCTTGTTTTTTATATAGTCTTGAATAATAATCATAAAAAGCTTCTTGTATATCTATATTATTCACCATAACTTTTCCTTCATGTTGTATTTTGGAAATTAATTTTTTTTGTCTTTGTTTCCGTAATTTATAAGCCAACCATCTGCCTGGTTTATTAGCATGTTCAAAATATTTTTGCTTTGTAAATTTCATTTGAGTCTCTATCTCTTGTGTCAATATCATCGATATCTGTTTTTGTAAAAATTTAATTTGAGTGGGCAGAATATCATCCACTGGCTTGTCTCTTAAACATGTCTCTTTATTTTTTATTTCATCTAAAATCAGTTGAATTCTCTCTTGTTTCTTTCTCCTCATTTGAGCATTATATTGAATAAAATAACCCCTCATATATGCTTTGCTGGCATCCCAAACAGTCTGAGTATTAGTATCTTTGTTTAAATTCATTTGAAAATATTCCTTTAACCTTTTTTTGCATATTTCAACTGTATCATTTTTCCAAAATATTGACTCATTTAATCTCCATCTAAATACATTCCTTTTTCTTTTAACAGTCAACATTACTGGATTATGATCTGAAAGAGTCTTAGATAATATTTCAACTTTACTAATATCCATCATTAAGCTTTTAGATATCAAAATCATATCTATTCTAGAATGTGATTTAAATCTTTCTGAATAACAGGTATATTCTCTAGAAATCCCATTCATAAGTCTCCATTTATCTTGTAAATCCAACATCTCTTTTAAGTCAAAAAATGTTTGTGGCAATTTTCCCTGTGTGCTCTTCACTTCTTTTTGTGATTGTTTATCCATCTTAGGATAAATTACTCCATTCCAATCCCCCATAAAACACCAATTTTCATAGGTTTGATCCAAAAGTTTGTCCATCAAATTTTTATAAAATACTCCTTTTTCCACATTCGGTGCGTAAAGTCCAACAACCAATGTTTTAGTTCCTTGTATGTTTATTTCAATTCTTCAGGGATTGTTCTTGACTTCCAAGCCTGCCTGAGATCCTGGGATTTCCAAGTGGTCTCCCATCCAAATCCTAACCAGGCCCAGCTCTGCTCAGCTGTCTAGTTCAAGTGAGATTTAGAAAGGACTGGTTTTAATCACTCCAAAGCTACCTGCAACAGAAAGGAATGGCTTGCAATTCTGACTTCTGAGCTGGCCAAGGTATCGACCCCAGTGCTCAAGTTTGGGGATGTTGCTTCAATGGTCCTTTTTGTTGTTGTTCAGTCGTTTAGTCGTGTCCGACTCTTCGTGACCTCATGGACCATAGTACGCCAGGCCTTCCTGTCCTCCACTGTCTCTCGGAGTTTACTCAAATTCATGTTCATTACATCGGTGATGCTATCTAACCATCTCATCCTCTGCCGTCCCCTTCTCCTTTTGCCCTCAGTCTTTCCCAGCATCAGGGTCTTTTCCAGTGAGTCCTCTCTTCGCATTAGGTGGCCAAAGTATTTGAGCTTCAGCTTCAGCATCTGTCCTTCCAATGAGCAGTCAGGGTTGATTTCCTTTAGGATTGACTGGTTTGACCTCCTTGCAGTCCAAGGGACTCTCAAGAGTCTTCTCCAGCACCACAGTTCGAAAGCATCAATTCTTCGGCGCTCAGCCTTCCTTATGGTCCAACTCTCACAGCCATACATTGCTACTGGAAAAACCATAGCTTTAACTATACGGACCTTTGTCGGCATGGTGATGTCTCTGCTTTTTAATATGCTGTCTAGGTTTGCCATAGCTTTCCTTCCAAGGAGCAAGCGTCTTTTAATTTCATGGCTGCAGTCACCGTCTGCGGTGATCTTGGAGCCCAAGAAAATAAAATCTGTCACTGCTTCCATTTCTTCCCCTTCTATTTGCCAGGAAGTGATGGGACCAGATGCCATGATCTGGGTTTTTTTAATGTTGAGTTTCAAGCCAGCTTTTGCACTCTCCTCTTTCACCCTCATCAAGAGGCTCTTTAGTTCCTCTTCACTTTCTGCCATTAGGGTGGTATCGTCTGCATATCTGAGGTTGTTGATATTTTTCCCGGCAATCTTAACTCCGGCTTGTGATTCATCCAGCCCGGCATTTCTCATGATGTACTCTGCATATAAGTTAAATAAGCACGGTGATAATATACAGCCTTGTCGTACTCCTTTCCCAATTTTGAACCAGTCGGTTGTTCCATGTCCGGTTCTAACTGTTGCTTCTTGACCCACATACAGGTTTCTCAGGAGACAGGTAAGGTGGTCTGGTACTCCCATCTCTTTAAGAATTTGCCACAGTTTGTTGTGATCCACACAATCAAAGGCTTTAGCGTAGTCAATGAAGCAGAAGTAGATGTTTTTCTGGAACTCTCTTGCTTTTTCCATGATCCAGCGAATGTTGGCAATCAGATCTCTAGTTCCTCTGCCTCTTCGAAACCCAGCTTGCACTTCTGGTAGTTCTCGGTTCACATGCTGCTGAAGCCTAGCTTGTAGGATTTTGAGCATAACCTTGCTAGCATGTGAAATGAGCGCAATTGTACGGTAGTTTGAACATTCTTTGGCATTGCCTTTCTTTGGAATTGGAACGTAAACTGACCTTTTCCAATCCTGTGGCCACTGTTGAGTTTTCCAAATTTGTTGGCATATTGAGTGCAGCACTTTAACAGCATCATCTTTTAGGATTTTAAATAGCTCAGCTGGGATACTGTCTTCTCCGCTAGCTTTGTTGTTAGTAATGCTTCCTAAGGCCCACTTGACTTCACTCTCTAGGATGTCCGGCTCAAGCTCAGTGACCACACCATCGTATTTATCAGGGATATTAAGATCTTTCTTGTATAGTTCTTCTGTGTATTCTTGCCACCTCTTCTTAATCTCTTCTGCTTCTGTTAGGTCCCTGCCTTTTTTGTCCTTTATCATGCCCATCTTTGCACAAAACGTTCCCTTGATATCTCCGATTTTCTTGAAGAGATCTCTAGTCTTCCCCATTCTATTGTTTTCCTCGATTTCTTTGCATTGTTCATTTAAGAAGGCCTTCTTATCTCTCCTTGCTATTCTCTGGAATTCTGCATTCAGTTGTTTATATCTTTCCCTTTCTCCCTTGCCTTTTGCTTCCCTTCTTTCCTCAGCTATTTGTAAAGCCTCATCAGTCAGCCACTTTGCTTTCTTGCATTTCTTTTTCTTTGGGATGGTTTTAGTTGCTGCCTCCTGTACAATGTTACGAACCTCCATCCATAGTTCTTCAGGCACTCTGTCTACCAGATCTAATCCTTTAAATCTATTCCTCACCTCCACTGTATATTCATAAGGGATATGATTTAGGTCATACCTGAGTGGTCTAGTGGTTTTCTCTACGTTCTTCAATTTAAGCCTAAATTTTGCGATAAGAAGCTCATGATCTGAGCCACAGTCAGCTCCAGGTCTTGTTTTTGCTGATTGTATAGAGCTTCTCCATCTTTGGCTGCAAAGTATATAATCAATCTGATTTCGGTATTGACCATCTGGTGATGTCCATGTGTAGAGTCGTCTCTTGTGTTGTTGGAAAAGAGTGTTTGCTATGACCAGCGTGTTCTCTTGACAAAACTCTATTAGCCTTTGCCCTGCTTCATTTTGTACTCCGAGGCCGAACTTGCCCGTTATTCCGGTTATTTTTTGACTTCCTACCTTAGCATTCCAGTCCCCTATGATGAAAAGGACATCTTTTTTTGGTGTTAGTTCTAGAAGGTGTTGTAGATCTTCATAGAACCGGTCAACTTCAGCTTCTTTGGCATCAGTGGTTGGGGCATAGACTTGGATCACTGTGATGTTGAATGGTTTGCCTTGGATTCGAACTGAAAGCATTCTGTCGTTTTTGAGGTTGTACCCCAGTACTGCCTTTCCCACTCTTTTATTGACTATGAGAGCTACTCCATTTCTTCTAAGGGATTCTTGCCCACAGTAGTATACAGTGGGGCAAAAAAGTATTTAGTCAGCCACCAATTGTGCAAGTTCTCCCACTTAAAAAGATGAGAGAGGCCTGTAATTGACATCATAGGTAGACCTCAACTATGAGAGACAAAATGAGAAAACAAATCCAGACAATCACATTGTCTGATTCGGAAAGAATTTATTTGCAAATTATGGTGGAAAATAAGTATTTGGTCACCTACAAACAAGCAAGATGTCTGGCTCTCACAGACCTGTAACTTCTTCTTTAAGAGGCTCCTCTGTCCTCCACTCATTACCTGTAGTAATGGCACCTGTTTGAACTTGTTATCAGTATAAAAGACACCTGTCCACAACCTCAAACAGTCACACTCCAAACTCCACTATGGTGAAGACCAAAGAGCTGTCGAAGGACACCAGAAACAAAATTGTAGACCTGCACCAGGCTGGGAAGACTGAATCTGCAATAGGCAAGCAGCTTGGTGTGAAGAAATCAACTGTGGGAGCAATAATTAGAAAATGGAAGACATACAAGACCACTGATAATCTCCCTCGATCTGGGGCTCCACGCAAGATCTCACCCCGTGGGGTCAAAATGATCACAAGAACAGTGAGCAAAAATCTCAGAACCACACGGGGGGACCTAGTGAATGACCTGCAGAGAGCTGGGACCAACATAACAAAGGCTACCATCAGTAACACACTACGCCGCCAGGGACTCAGATCCTGCAGTGCCAGACGTGTCCCCCTGCTTAAGCCAGTACATGTCCAGGCCCGTCTGAAGTTTGCTAGAGAGCATTTGGATGATCCAGAAGAGGATTGGGAGAATGTCATATGGTCAGATGAAACCAAAGTAGAACTGTTTGGTAGAAACACAACTCGTCGTGTTTGGAGGAGAGAGAATGCTGAGTTGCATCCAAAGAACACCATACCTACTGTGAAACATGGGGGTGGCAACATCATGCTTTGGGGCTGTTTCTTTGCAAAGGGACCAGGACGACTGTTCCGTGTACAGGAAAGAATGAATGGGGCCATGTATTGTGAGATTTTGAGTGCAAACCTCCTTCCATCAGCAAGGGCATTGAAGATGAAACGTGGCTGGGTCTTTCAGCATGACAATGATCCCAAACACACCGCCCGGGCAATGAAGGAGTGGCTTCGTAAGAAGCATTTCAAGGTCCTGGAGTGGCCTAGCCAGTCTCCAGATCTCAACCCCATAGAAAACCTTTGGAGGGAGTTGAAAGTCCGTGTTGCCCAGCGACAGCCCCAAAACATCACTGCTCTAGAGGAGATCTGCATGGAGGAATGGGCCAACATACCAGCAACAGTGTGTGCCAACCTTGTGAAGACTTACAGAAAACGTTTGACCTCTGTCATTGCCAACAAAGGATATATAACAAAGTATTGAGATGAACTTTTGATATTGACCAAATACTTATTTTCCACCATAATTTGCAAATAAAATTCTTTCCGAATCAGACAATGTGATTGTCTGGATTTGTTTTCTCATTTTGTCTCTCATAGTTGAGGTCTACCTATGATGTCAATTACAGGCCTCTCTCATCTTTTTAAATGGGAGAACTTGCACCATTGGTGGCTGACTAAATACTTTTTTGCCCCACTGTATATAATGGTCTCCTGAATTAAATTCGCCCATTCCTGTCCATTTTAGTTCGCTGATTCCCAAGATGTCGATGTTCAATCTTGTCATCTCATGTTTGACCACATCCAGCTTACCTTGATTCATAGATCTTACATTCCAGGTTCCTATGCAATATTGTTCTTTACAGCATCGGACTTTCCTTCCACTTCCAGACACATCCACAACTGAGCGTCCTTTCGGCTTTGGCCCAGCCGTTTCACACTTTCTGGAGCTACTCGGAATTGCCCTCCGCTCTTCCCCAGTAGCATTTTGGATACCTTCCGACCTGAGGGGCTCATCTTCCGGCGTCATATCTTTTAGCCTTTTGATACTGTCCATGGGTTTTCTTGGCAAGGATACTGGAGTGGTTTGCCATTCCCTCCTCCAGTGGACCACGTTTTGTCAGAACTCTCCATCATGACCTGTTCTTCTTGACCTGACTTCATTGAGTTACGCAAGCCCCTTCGCCACGACAAGGCAGTGATCCATGAAGGGGTCAATGGTCCTTAACGGGTCCCAAGTCCCCAAACTTCCATGAGTCTGCAACTGCCTCCCCGCCCGTTTTCCCCAGCTCCTCCTGCTTTCCTCCCTGGTGGGGGCTCTTTTCTCCTCCTCCCATCACCTCTGGGCTTCCATGGAGAATCCACACCTGTTTCCCACCCCTTGCCAGCTCCCCTGCCATTGCAGGCAGGGTCCGCTAGGGCTCTGCCAACGATGGGAGTCATGGCAGCCTCCTCTTCCGGAGCAGACTGAACATGCGCCTGATCTTGGCGACGGTACCTGCTTGTTTTTGCAGAATGCACTCAGGGACCGTATTTTTTTTAAAGCCTGATAGGAAGTGAGTGCATCAGCCGAAGTCTTCCCCCTTGGACTCAATGCCCCCCCCCTCAGTTTAACCCTCAATCTCCTCAAAGGGAAAGAGCCTGCAGGAGTATCTTGCAGGAATGTGGAAATGATGACTGTGACCATGCTACACCCCCACACCCCCTCCCTGCACCCCCTTACTCCCTCCCCCACCCAGCAGCAGCCACTTACCTGGCTGGGGGCCTGGGACTTGCAACTTCCTGCCGGCTTCCCCACTGACTTTGCCTAACGATTGTGGGATTCAGTTAACAACAGCAACAGGGACTGCAGGGATTGCTGTTGCTAAGTGATGCGGTCAAACTTTTTGACTGCATCTCTTAGCAATGGAAATTCCGGTCCCAGTTTTCTGTCATAATTCGAGGACTACCTGTACTGACTTGAAAATGAACACTTCAGCAGGGGACATAGCTGTGAACGCCAGATCTTTGTTGGAATGGTATCTGGATTATTCTGAGACCAACTATGGAAAGACAGGTAAGCTTTTTGCTCCTTTTCAAAGGATTCCGCCTTCCTCACGGAAGATTAAAGCTTTTCCATGCGCAATTCTTCCACGTTGCGCTTTCCTACAGAACATCACGTCTTGGAGTACCGTTCCTGCTTAGGAGGTTCGTTTCCTACAATATTCGGGCACTTTCCGTCAAAGGCACGGTTTTGCTTGCAAGAATCTCTTTGGTGCCTGCTCTCCTCTGATTTCCACGTGGTCTCCAGACCTGAATTTCCTAAGGAGCAGAGGGAGGGCGGGGGATGCTGTGCTGGGGATGGTTTCCGGACAGAGTACCACGCGGAGCAGAAAAGCCACGCAGTGAGTCTCCCTGCCAGGGTCTAGCGGCATCCCTCCCTCTCCGGCATCCCGGACACCCACCCCGCTTCCCGTCCGTCGCCCTGCAGGCTCCGCACGCAGCACCCGCTAGAGGGCGCCCTTTGCCCAACAACCGCCGGGTTTCCGGGTTCAGCCGAAGAGGCACCGAAGAGCTTTTGCTCCGGGAAGCGTCTCGCCCGGTGTTTGCAGGGGAGGGCAGGAAGTGACCGTTCCCATGGCGAGGCCGCGCTTTCCAGCAAGCGTAAACTGACCATACGTCCCGTTTTTCAAACAATTCTTGACTGTCCCATCTTTTTAAGAAAAAAAGCCAATTTGTCCCGTTTATGAAAGTTGCTGTGTGTGCGCCCCCCGCGCCCCCACCCGCGCATGCCCGCACTTTTCTGCACTTTTGGCTTTGTTCTTATTTTCTTCTTTTTTCTCTTCTCTTCATTCTAAATATTAGTTCTTCTTGGGATGCCGAGAAATTTTGATAAATAAATAAATAAATTTGTCCATACTGTGCCTTTCTTGGAAGGCTCAACATTGCAATCATCCTCTCTTGGCCACTATGGGCACTAGAGGTCGTGACAGGACTCTGCACTCTGACCTTCCTTTGCATCCAGACACATAATTTGCATATATCCAATAAGATGCCTCCTGTTGAGTAGACTCTATTTGTGATGAGTGTCAACATTTCCAGTTCTCTTGTACTTACTCTTCTTGATGAAGAAAACACCATGCCAGTTCTAAGGCAACCTTGGCTTTGCTGTCATGTTAATTCCCGAAAGATTATCTTTTTTTTTTCTTTCTCTCATGGATGAGTCTCCAGAATTCTTTTATATAAATGTCACTCTCCTTATTTCCTCCTTTCTCTCTAAATACACTTTTGCACTGTGTAAAATATAGTGTTATAGTGAGGAAGATGACTCCCCCCCCCCAGATGATTATTGGTAAATTGGAGAAAGGCTGTTTCCTCAATTCACTGAGAAGAGTGTTTAAAGAGTTTTCAATAAATAAAAATAAACGAGAGTCCCTACTCGAAATGGAAGGGCTCAGTGGGAGCTCTGAACGGCTGCAGGCATGATCTGAACGCATTCGAACACAGGCAAATCTTTTATCCTAACTGGACCTGGGGGAGTGTGCCTCGTCCCTGCTCCTGTGCTTTTCTGCTGGTGCTTAACTTTTTCTCTAAGGCACGGCTTTCCAAACTCTGTCACAACACAAAAGTGTCGCCTGCGGGGCCCCGGTATTTTGCGTCAAAACCCGGAAGCGCTGATGGTGCGCTGCTGCACGCGTTTGCGTGTATGGTGGCGGGCCATCAGCGCTTCCGGGATATCGCATGGCACACAAGGACACAGCTGCCGCCACCACTGTGGCGCGCGAAAATCCGAAAGCGCTGCAGGTGTGGCGGTGCGCAAAAACAAAGCGGTGGCGCTTCTGGGTTTTCTCACGCACCGCCGATGGTGTGTCGCTGCGGGAAAACTTTGGAAAGCCCTGCTCTAAGGTCTAAGAGGGCTTAGGACGTGGTTCTAATTAAGGAAGTGGGACATGATGCGTGTTGTAGCAGCCCCTTTATTGAGGTATGTGTCGATGGGGTTGGAGAAAGATATTGGCGTAGAGAGCCCAAAAAAGGAGCATAACTCAGTGTGGGGTAGTTGAGCGGGAGACTGGATCCTGAAAACAAAACTGCCAAGATTGTTACATCCTTCTACAAGCTTTGAGCCTTCTGCATCTGAAGCCCTTTGTTTAGTTCTGGTTGCCCCATTTTAAGAAGGATATAACCAGGATGAGAGCCAGGTTGATATCGTGGTGAAGGCATCGGGCTAGAAACCAGGAGACCATGATTTCCAGTCCTGCCTTAGGCACAAAGCCAGCTGGGTGACCTTAGGCCAGTCACACGTTCTCAGCCCTAGGAAGTAGGCAATGGCAAAGCACTTCCGAAAAACCTTGCCAAGGTTTTGACTCCAGGCAGTCACCAGCAGTCAAAAACTGACTCGAGGGCACAAACGCGCACGCGCACACACACACACACACGCACCTGGAGAAACTGCAGAAGAGGTTTTTTCTGTGCAGAAAGTGCAGGAAAGGCAGGAATGATCAAAGTCCTGAGGCAATAAATAGGTAATAATCAGGAAGGTTAAATCATAAAGTGAGAATTGGTGAAATATGCTACAAAAAAGAAAATTCCTCTTGTTATTTTCCAAATGAAAGGCAGAGAAAAGAGGATGATGTGGGAATGATGCGGAGGGAGTAGACATTGTGAGATTTGGACCGGAACCCACAACAGAACCACACAGCAATTGCCAGTAATCAGAGTTTATTTAGTAGCTCTTGCAAAAGCGGTGCCTTCACTGTCTCCGGAAGTTCGGTTGATATGAAGCACACCTGAATACAAAGATACATGGGGATTTCCATTCCTGATCTCTACCCCTCCCTTCTCCAGATCCCCTCCTCCCTTCTTATCCTCTTCAGCCGAGGTGTGCCCTGTGCCCTACTTTTACTTTTATCTTGTCCTTTCTTCTCCCTCCGCCCTCTGTTAGACTCAGTCCTTCTTGGGCCTAGATAGTGCAGTAAATATGTGGTTTTTGTTATCAAGCAAGCCAAGCAAGTGTTTTAGCCTTCTAGGTTTCTAAGGTGGAGTTCTTTCTGTCAAAAGAATAACTGTCACTTATTTTTATTTATTTCAACCTTGAGTTTGGCAAAACAGTTGCTCAAGGAACCCGAGATGTCTCCATTCCCCATCTCTGTCTTTAGGAATCCCCATTCAGCTCCCAGATTGCTCCTCATGGCTTCCCCATCAAACTAGATAAACCATAAATCAGATCAGATTTGGGGGCCTGGAAGTCAGCTCACGCCATTCCACCATTCCTCGTTTACAGCTTTGTAGGTCTTGACTTTCTTTTTTATTTTGTTGCTTTTCAAGAATTCCACCTCCTGCTGTTTTTTCTTGATGCTAATTATACTCGCTCCCCTTTCTTCTTTCTCTTCCATCTTCAAATGTAGACTCATGTTTAGAACTCCCTTTCTGATTATTTTTCCTTCAGCCTTTGTCCTCTATGATCTCTTCCTCTTTCTTTCATACTTTATGAGGCTTATGCAATTGTTCTTTAGTCAACTCTTCATAAAATTGATGCTTCCTCTCTCATTCCTGTATTAAAATAGCTTTAGATTCTCGCTTGAACTTTTAGCGGCCACCTTTCTTCCCTGCTGTGCCTTTTCAAAGGATTCCACTTTACGCCACGCTGCATTCCTCCACCATTCTGCATTTCCCGTGATAATATTTTCTAGAACTTTGTGTCTTTGAGCTCTATTCCCACTTAGGAATGTGAAAATTTGGGTCCAGGATCTGGGTTGGATTGGATTGGACTTGATTGAGGTCCAGCCCCTTAAGAATCCCATCCAAATCAGAGATTCTCTGATTTAGAATAGAGTTTGAACCATTCCTTATTGATCTGATAGAAGCTTTCCTGAGTTAGAAAAGGGAATTATAGTTTGAACACTGCTGATTAACCTGGCTTCGGAGTTCCCCAATTTCGAACTTTATTCTACTTCCAACGTTTTATTGTTGCAGTATCTATAAAGAGAACCCCCCCGTTCTCCATATTCTCGAGGGGCATGGGATTTTAATAAAGATATCCAAGGCAGGAATCACAGGTCAGTTTTGTGAAAAATGGCTCAGATTCATGATAAAAACCGGTTTTCCATGGAAAACTACTATATTCTGATTTGTAGTGTGGGGGTGATAATTTTCTGGGAAAGCCCCGAGCAGAGGAGAAAAGCTCTCCACTTCTCCTTTCAAGGTCCTCACCCGCAATTCCTCCCTTCCGATCATCCGCTCCCCTTTTCAGGCTTTGCTGGTAGGATCCGCCCGGGGGCGCCCTCTTGCCAAGAGCCTCCTGCTTTCCCAGGTCAGCAGAAAGGAGCCCGCAGGATCTCGGAGGACCTTGACGGGGAGTGCCGGAGGGGGCCTCTCTAGGAAGAAGCACTCTCTCCTTGGAGTCTCCAAAGACCTCGCGGAGGCCCTTCCGGGGAGGGAGGTGTACGTGCGCGAGTCGCGCAAGGTAGAGTCGCGCTCGCGGGGCTGCGAGGAAGGCGGAGCGCGGATGCGCGCCCCTCTTGTGGGGCGGAGTCCGGACGAGGGGTAGCCTCTTCCCTACGGGCGCCGGGCTAGAAAATTCCTCCTTCCCTCCCTTTGTAAATTATAAACAAACGAATCATGAAAGAAACTTCTTGTCAGTGCCTTGGACTACAGGGTCTCTACTGATTTTCCTCTTAGCCTGGAAGCTGAACGCACTTCCCATTGATTGGAAAAATCTAATCATCCACGGGAGAGAATCCCTCACCCTCCAAGATGGCTGAAGGGGGCTCTCCTTGCCTTTGTGCTCCCGTGAATGAAAGTTGCTTTGCGGATTCAGAAGAGCCTTTGGATTTGTTTGGACAAGCCGCAAGAACCAGGCGGAACGTTCTGGAAGAAGCAGCCACCCGCTGGGTTGTCCATCGTTGCCCTTTCAGGGAGCTCTGTTACCAGGAGGCTGAGGGACTGCGAGAAGTATGCAGCCGTCTCCACCACCTTTATGGTCAATGGCTGAGGCAAGGATACCGCATGAAGGCTCAGATGCTGGGCCCGGTGGTCCTGGAGCAGTCCCTGGCCATGCTGCCCCCAGAGGGGGAGAGCTGGGTCTGGAAGTCTGGAGCAGAGACCAGGTCCCAGGCAGCGGCCCTTGCCGAAGGTTTCCTCCTGAGCCACGTGGAACAGAAGATACAGCGAAAGCAGCAGGTGAGATCATGAAAACAATATGAAGTCTTAAATGTTTCCCTTCTAATATAATCAGGGGGATTTTAATAAAATTGTGTCCTTCACCCTGTTTACTTCCAAGGACATGTAAGAAGCCCAGTCCCTTCTTCCAGAGGGACTGTAAAGTTGGGGCAGGGGGCAGTAATGTTCTCTTTTCTCTTGGCTGCTATTTCAGGTTCATGAGCTCTTCATGGAGGTGGCCACCCAAGCTCCTAAAGCATTAGGGGATGTGTCATATCCCCCTCAGCAACTATTTTGGGGGGGGATCTCCCAGGAGGACCCATCCCAGGACCCACCGTCAGGTAAAAAGGGGTTTATTTTGATGTATTGGAGTCCTCGGGAGTATGAACTGCCTGAACACTCTGTATTCTTTTACAATAATTAATAATTTTACACAATTGCCCGGTGTGCAAGACTGCCTTTATGCATACTTTTCCTCCAGCTGTTTTTAAAACATTTATTTATTTATTTATTTATTGTGATATTTATACCCCGCCTATCCCCTCCCTAACGGAGGACTCTAGGCGGCTTACATACATATACATTTTCCAATTCCATTATACAATTCACCATATACAGTGCCCGCGCGTAAGGGGAGGGGGTAAGGGAACCGACTCTTCTAAGTCTCCGGACTACATATCCCAAGATGCCTTGAGCCGGCTGCTGACGTCCTGTAGATGTTACTTCCGCTTGTAAACATGTACTTCTTCCGCTTTGATCTCACTCTCAGAACATGGCACAACGGTGATGATACTGGTGGAAACGTCTCCTCTTTGTGGTGGAGCAGAAACAGCGGTTGTACTTCCAACTCAGGTAGGAGGAGGATCCCCGCCTCCCAAAATGCAACATGATTTATTCAGGCAACATACGACTCTTTCCAAAGTGGTTTGAATCCCTTTTCCAGAGCTAGTTTATTAGCTCCCATCTAAACAGTTGTTCAGAGCATAAGCAGCTTCCCAGTAATCTGATATCATCCATACATTCATGGCATCTAAAGCTACTTCATATGAAGTTCAATGAAGACTGTATATTTATTTATTATTTATTTATTAATCAAATTTATCACCGCCCATCTCTACCACGGTAGACTCTGGGCGGTTTACAATAAATATAAATATATTTACAATAAATATAAATATATATTAAATAAATATAAATATATATAATAAATATATGTCCTAGTGGACAACATAAGGCATTGGTTAAAATGTCATATAGGAATATCCCAATACTTTCTCGATGAGAAATAATTGCAGGAATTATTGGAGTCCATGTTGCACCCTAGCCTTGCCTCAGGAGTTGATTAAGAAGGATATTAGGGTTGCTACCACTGAATGAGATATTTGTCATTAGGGTAGAGAATTTGCAAATACTTTCTGGAACTGTATATTGACAAGTATGTTTTTGTACTTCAGGTTCCCATGTCCTTTGAAGATGTAGCTGTGTTTTTCTCTGAGGAGGAGTGGGCTCTGCTGGATTTTGACCAAAAATCTCTGTACAGAGAGGTCATGCTGGAAAATGCTAAGAATGTGGATTCCATGGGTAAGGGATCCCTTTTGCTCTGAGTTCAAATAAGGGGGGGAGGTATGTACTGGTCAGAAATAACCAGTTTATCAATTTCTCAGAGGAGATCCAAGTCTGTACTTTTCCTGCAGATAACTGAAATAACCTTATGTGCATTGCACCTAGAGTCACATATATTAAATAGGCAGCTATATAAATCGAAATAATAGTAATAGTAATAATAATAATAAAATCACCATCAGTCAATTGGAAAAGGCAGCTTTACTTGGAACAGCTTACATCCTGTGACGATACCTTTAGTATTATTAAACAACAACATCTGCCTATCCCAGGTCCTTGGGAAGGACTCGATAGGTGGACAAAAATGCCAAATCCAGTCTAAACGTTTGGCTGACTCTGTGACCCATAATAATAATAATAATAATAATAATAATAATAATAATAATAATAATAGCAGCAGCTGCTTCTCCCACTTGTTCTGGTAGGAAGGGCTAACATTTTCATGCTGTCTCCAGAAAGAGGGCTAACATTTTCATGCTGTCTCTAGAAAGAGGAACACGCACCTTCCCAGACAGTTTCCGATCCTGCTCATCTGGGTTTGCAGGTTGCCTTAGAAGTTCCTTTTGCATTCCTGTTTTTCTGTCTATAACGATAGCATTTGAAAGTCCTGTGTTGCTGCTAATTTCTGCACCAACGCTTAATATTAGGATTTGCAGGACGGATATCAAAGAATGAGAATGCCAAGAGAAATGCCAGGACTTCAACTAACCCACTAGAGAAACTTTATTAAGAAATTGTCCCAGAATATACTCACAGTGCCAGGAGAATCCATCCCCAAATAGCCGGGTGAGCCCCAACAGTTAGGACAGTCTCTGCAATTTGACTCAGCAGGAAGCCGGGTAAATCTTATAGCCCTTTTTACCCACTCCCCCACCCTTTGGAATGCTCACCCTGCAAGAAGGAAATTAATATTTGTATTTACATTTATTGTGAAGGAAGGGATTACAAGTGAGTAAACAGGCATAGAACAAAGAATACACATTGCGAGGAATGTGCTAGCTCCTGTTGTTTGCCTAGTGCACTTTAGGAGAGAAAAAAGCCCTCAGTATGAAACTGATTAAGGTCTAGTCAGTTTCAGCCAGCAGGACCAGGGGGAGGGTTCTAATAAACTAAATAAGGTCACAGAGCTGAGCTTGTTAACTTGTGGTTTTGGGTTTTTTTTAATCTGTTCAATCAAATCCGATTCTCGGAGACTGCCTGGAAAAGTCCCTGCATTTTTCTTGGAAAGGTTTTTCAGAAGTGGTTTCCACTGCCTCCTTCCTAGGGCTGAGAGAAAATGACTGGCCCAAGTCACCCAGCTGGCTTTGTGCCTAAGGCGGGACTAGAACGTACGGTCTCCCAGTTACTAGCCTGATGCCTGAACCACTACACCAAACTGGCTCTCAACTAATCAAGGTCACAGAGCTGAGCTTGTTAACTTGTGATTAGCACTTATTAAAGAACCACTGGGCTGGGGAGAAAAGCAGCTCAGGTAGAGATAGCTTGTACAGGTAGTCCTCACTTAACAACCATTCATTCAGCGACCATTTGAAGTTACGAACATGCTGAAAAAAGTGACTTAGGACCAGCGCCCGAAGTTATGGCCGTTGCAGCACCCCCACGGTCACCTGATCAAAATTCAGGCGCTTCGCAGCCCACCCACGCATATGACCACAAGGGCACTGTGCATCCTCTCCGATGCACTAGAACCTGTTTCTCTTAAGTAAACCACAAACGCGGGGTTTCTAAGAAGTAAAAGGTTTATTCCGATACATGAAGGCTAACACTTAAAAAGACTTGAATCAGCAGGCATTTTTGTTGTTTTATAAAATTTGTGATCAGAGTTATGGAAAATATTGAGAGACAAGCTTGCAGTAAAAAAAAAGTTGCTTTATTTAAAACAAAAGAACAAAATTAAATCTTGCTTTTTTTCAGCAGAAGAGAAGCACATGGCTTAAATACTTACATTTTAAAGACAAAGAGATAGCAGCAGCAGGGAGACCAGAACAAAAGCAGAGATAACACTTTTAGAGCTTTTTACAATTGCAACTTGGCCGTATCTGAGTGGACAAGGCTTAGCATGTGACCACTCACCTAGGCAACAGATTCCCAATATGGGCAAAGTTTAAACAGGTAATTCTGATTGGCTCAAGCAAGCCAGACTACCAGGCTCCAAGTAAATTAACATTCCTGCGAAAGGGGGGTGAACATGTGCTCTAGGAAAAAAGTTTGAGGCTTGGCTTTTTAAAACTAGCCTTCCATATTTCTTTAAGACATAAAAATATATGCAACAGGCATAGCATGGTACAGTACATTTAAGCATTTCCCCCCCTATTGTTCATAGTTGCTGACACGTGTTGTTTCCCAGCTTCAGGGTGCTAGACAGTTGGTCAGGGAGATGTGGAGTTCAGGTTCGCAAGTTGGTGTCAACAGGCACTCTCCCCGCGCTGCTGTCTCTTTCACGTCAGTTTCTAACTCCCCTTATTCCACATAGCAGTCTGACTTAATGGCAGAGGTCTGCCGAACTCTGACACACTGCAACTCCCCCCACCCACCTATCTCCTCCCCATCTATGCCTTTTTGGCTCCCTGCTGCTCTGCGCTCCACCACCCCAGCTGACCTTGCCATCTTCTTGCTCCCATAGCTCATAAGGTGTGCCTGGCCTGGCTGCTGGGCTGGGCTGGCTTCATGTGCAGAAAAAAATAATAATGGTAAAATAATCATGGTAAAGGCAGCCCCTTTGCAAAGAGCTCTTGGGCGGGGCTGAGCTAGCTTCGCATTCGCAAAGGCTTTCCCCCCTTTTTGGAACAAGAAGCTAGCTCCGCTCCGCTCAAGAGCTCTTTGAAAAGGGGCTGCCTTTACCATTTTTTTTCTTTTTCCACAGCTGGAGCCAGCCCGGCCCAGCAGCCAGGCCGGGCACGCCTTGTCAGCAGTGGGAGCAAGAAGACAGCAAGGTCAGCTGGGGTGAGGGAGCGCAGGCAAGCAGCCTCAAGAGCTGCGCAGTTCTGGGGCTCCTTGCTCCCCCCCAAGGCAGGGTGCAGGACAGCCAAGAGGGCAGAGATGGGGGGGAGATAGGTGGATGGGGGCAGTTGGAGGCAGTCCCTTACCTTACTGAGGCTTGAGGCTGGGAGGAACCAAGCTTGGAAAGGCTTGCATTGGCGTGGGTGCTCAGCTAATGACCAGTAAAATTCACTTAACAAAGGCAAGGGGAATTGCTGCGATTGCCGGTGCTAAACGATGGCGGTCACATGATGTCTTGCTTTATGACTGACAAATTCTGGTCCTAATTATCGTTGTTAAGCGAGGACTACCTGTATAAGAAATCTCTCTGTTCCGCAGAAGAAGGGTCAGGCACAGAATATCCTGATAGTCTCACACTGTTTATCTCAAAGGTGTTACTGGGAGTAAACAGAGCTCTCTGTTGGGCTGCCAACAAATGCAGGGACAGCTGAGGATGAAGGAACTCTCCTGGAGGGCAGAGCTGTTTTTTCAAGGGAGGGTGACCTCATCTCAAACATGCTGAATCCCAGTACCTAAATCCAGTTTCCTTGTAGCAACAGCTACATTTTCCCTTGATTTAATTTCAACTTGTCTTCCCTCACATTTGAAACTGAATGATAAGAAGCAATAAAGCTGGTGATATCCCACTCCAGAACTCTAGATCAGAGCTTTCCAAACTTTTCATGTTGGTGACACACTTTTTAGACATGCATCATTTTGCGACACACTCTTACAGCAAGGCATCATTTCGCGACACACTCTTACAGCAGGGCACAAAGCAGGCACTAGGACCTGCATGGAATTACAGCAGGTTTGGAGGCAGCAAGGCACAAGGCAGGCAGTAGGACCTGCGCGGAATCCTGGCAGGGCTCGGAGCCGCGACACACCCAGACACTGCAGCTGACACACTAACGTGTCCCGACACACAGTTTGGAAAACTATGCTCTAGATGCTCCTCCCCAGAGTTTTCCTATTGACACTGAATGGCTTGGGGAAAAATAATGGAGCCCTGTGGGACATCATACCTCAGCTGCCTCCAAACAGTCCGACATTCTCGAGATAACCTCACGGGAAGGATCAGAGATGTAGTAAACAGTCCCCCAGACATATTCCCACCACCATGCAGCCTAGAGGGAAAAATCCTGGTACAGTAGTGTTGAAATAAAAAATGTGGCTAACATAATATGATGGCACCTTCAGTTTGTGCCTTAAACATCTCATGAATTTTCTGCTTTCTTTCTTTTCATTCCAAACAGTTGACAGGCAGGACACTGAGGATGATAAAGAACCAGGTGTGAAATCTTTGCAAAGAGCTGAAACTGGAGAAGGAATATTGGAAAATCAGCGAAACCCAAACAAGCCTGAGAAAAACCAGTTGAAAAATAGGATGGAGAAATCTTCTATTTTTCAGTATGGAGAAAACCACACCTTTCATACCCAACATCACAAAGAAAAAGGAAGCTATTTAGAGGGTGGGAAAATATTCAGAAATAGATCAGATGTATATGAATATAGCAGAACCCACACAAAACAGAAGCTGCTTGACTACAGGGAACATGGAAAAAATAGTGCTTTGAATCTCTGTCTTACTTTACATCAAAGCATCAAGATAGAAAAACCATATAAATGTCCAGAGTGTGGGAAAAGCTTTAATGAGAGCAGTACGTTTAACACCCATAAAAGAATCCATAGAGTGGAGAAGTCATATAAATGCACAGAGTGCAGAAAGAGTTTCTATACAAGAAATGATCTTACTTTGCATAAAAGGACCCACGCAGGAAAGAAACCATATAAATGCATGGAATGTGGAAAGAGCTTTACTCTAGACAGAGAACTTACCTCCCATAAAAGGATCCACACAGGGGAGGAGCCATATAAATGCATGGAGTGTGGAAAGAGCTTTACTCAGAAGAGTCAACTTACATCCCATAAAAGGATCCACACAGGGGAGAAGCCATACAGATGCACGGAGTGTGGAAAGAGCTTCACCACAAGTGGTTCCCTTACTTCCCATAAAAGGATCCACATGGGGGAGAAACCATATAAGTGCATGGATTGTGGAAAGAGTTTCAGTATGAGCAGTAACCTTACTTCCCATAAAAGGATACACACGGGGGAGAAACCGTATCAATGCATGGAGTGTGGGAAACGCTTCAGTATGAGCAGTAACCTTACTTCCCATAATAGGATCCACACGGGGGAGAAACCATATCAATGCATGGAGTGCACAAAAAGCTTCAGAGACATGAGTTCCTTTACTTCCCATAAAAGGTTCCACACAGGGGAAAAACCATATAAATGTATGGAGTGTGGAAAGAGCTTCACCACAAGTGGTTCCCTTACTTCCCATAAAAGGATCCACACGGGGGAGAAACCGTATCAATGCATGGAGTGTGGAAAAAGCTTCAGTATGAGCACTTCCCTTACTTCCCATGAAAGGATCCATACAGGGATGAAACCATATCAATGCATGGAGTGCGGAAAGAAATTCAGTACAAGCAATGATCTCCTTTCCCATAAAAGGATCCACACAGGGGAAAAACCATTTAAATGCATGCAGTGCGGAAAGAGCTTTACAATGAGACGTGGTCTTACTTCCCATAAAAGAATCCATACAGGGGAGAAACCATATAAATGCAAGGAGTGTGGAAAAAGCTTTAGAAGTAGGAGTGATCTTATTTCTCATAAAAGGATCCACACAGGGGAGAAACCGTATCAATGCATGGAGTGTGGAAAAAGCTTCAGTTGGAGCAGTAACCTTACTTCTCATAAAAGGATCCACACGGGGGAGAAACCATATAAGTGCATGGAATGTGGAAAGAGTTTCAGTCAGAGCACTTCCCTTACTTCCCATGAAAGGATCCATACAGGGATGAAACCATATCAATGCATGGAGTGCGGAAAAAGTTTCAGTACAAGCAGTGAACTCATTTCCCATAAAAGGATCCACACAGGAGAGAAACCATATAAATGCACAGAGTGTGGAAAGAGCTTCCGCAAGAGTATTGATCTTATTTCTCATGAAAGGGTCCACACAGGGGAGAAGCCATATAGATGCATGGACTGTGGAAAGGGCTTCAGCCAACACAGAAATCTTACCTGCCATAAAAGGATACACACAGGGGAGAAGCCATATAGATGCACAGACTGCGGAAAGAGCTTCACCACAAGTGGTTCCCTTACTTCCCATAATAGGATCCACACAGGGGAGAAACCATATAAGTGCATGCAATGTGGGAAGAGTTTCAGCCAGAGCGCTTCCCTTAGTTCCCATGAAAGGATCCACACGGGGGAGAAACCATATCAATGCATGGATTGTGGAAAGAGCTTCAGTCAAAGTAGTCATCTTACTTCCCATAAGAAGATCCACTCAGGGGAGAAACCGTATAAATGCACAGACTGCGAAAAGAGCTTTCATACAAGCAGTTCCCTGATTTCACATAAGAGGATCCACTCTGGTGAGAAGCCATATCATTGCATGGACTGTGGAAAGAGTTTCAATACAAGCAGTTCCCTGGCTTCACATAGGAGGATCCACACGGGAGAGAAACCATATCAGTGTGGGGAGTGTGGAAAGAGTTTCAGTCACAACACTTCCCTCTCTTTTCATAACAGGATCCACACAAGGGAGAACCCACCTGCTGGCATATAATGGAAGGAGCTTCATTCAGAGTAGTGAACTTCTCCTCAAAGGAGCCACATGGGGGAAAGGCGATATACATGTATGCAGTGTGGAAAGAACTTGAATGATTCCATTTCTGAGCAGCATGCCAAAATGGAAAGGGGGTGGATTATGGTTAGAGGAAATGAGTTAGAGTGGAGGAAGGGGAAGAGAAGGGATAAGATGGATGGGCCAGATGAAGGAGATTACAGGAAAGCTTTGGAAGAGCTTCAAGTTATTACAAGAGGGAGGCCAAGATCTTGCCTGTGTAGTAGGTACAGTATAGCTGGATATGATGGCATCTAACTAAGCATATGCCCCAAATATCCCACCTGCAGTGAGATATTAGGGATACCCAGATTCTTATTAAACCAGATTTCTGTTGTGAGACTGTGGTTTATTCCTGCTTGTCTGCAGAAATTTTAACTCTTTAACGCCTTTAGGTGGACTTCTCTCTCTTTTCTTCCTTTCTGTATCCATTTATCTCTTCTTCTGGTCATACACTTGCAGTTCTATTCCTCTCTGCATTTTTTCCTCCCTCTATTTCCTGCAAAATTACCCTTTCCCCAATCTCATATTTTTGTTGGAAAGGGCATATTTGTGTCTGAGATATAATAGTTGGTGCATGTAAATAGGAATCGATTTGCTTCCTTATTTTAATGGCAATTAAATTTTATCACATTTTGTTACATTTTATTTACATTATTTTTGTTCAGGGGCTTTTTTGGACTATGGCTTTTGGCAGTCATATGTATGCATACATAGAGATTTGCACCCAGATAGGTATGTGACACACCCACATTTATTGGAAGAGCACTGTCTTAAATTTATGGATGTATTCCTTTTTTTAAAATATAGTAATAACCCATAATTGGATATGTAAGAGAGACTACTTTGGTCAACCATTTAATACTCAGAAGCCACTGGAAGGAAATGTAGTGGCTGCTCATTTTCTTGATAAGCCATGAGCTGGCCAAGCCGGTAGATGATGTTCAAGGTAGTGAAAACGAAAGTGATTTTGAGGAATTTGAGAAGAATCTCTTTAAGCAGAGTGAACACTCAACTCAATGGCCAGTGCAGTTCCCTTGAAGAGCATTAAAAGTGACATGTACTGGGGTATAACTTCCCAATTTGACATACACATTGTTGAGGCCTGAACTGTAGTGAAACAGGAGAAAGATCTTGGGCCGTAATGAAGACCTCAATGGAGCTGTTGACTCAGTATGTGGTGGTTGAGAAAAAGACAAATCCCATGTTAGGGATCAGTAAGAAAGGAATGGTAGTAAAACAGCTGATACCGTTATTCTCTTCTACAGTATGTTTGCATCTTGAATATTGTGTATAGTTCTGGTCGTCCCATTTGAAAAAGGATATAATAGAGATGGACAAAGTTCAAAAGCAGCCATCCAAATGATTGGGGGCTTGGATATGTTTATTTGTGTTTGGCACTCCTAAGCAAAAAAAAAAAAAAAAGATGGATCACGCTGGTGCAAAACATTCCAAGGATCATCCAATTAAGCTGTTTAGAAAGAGATTTAGAACTGACAAAACAGTGTTTTTCCACACTGCCCATTATTAACCATAACACTGCTAAGAAAGCTGCATGGATTAAGTCTCCAGGATTTAAGCTCCGCTCAATAGTATTTCTACCTTTAATGATTTAGATTGTTTGCCTAGTGATTTATATGCACGCACACACACATGCACATACAGATTTTTAGTATAGGTTTTTATGTTTCATATTTTTAGCCATCTAGTCACGCATGTGATATGGGTGGCCATATAAATCCAATAAATTAATTAAAAATACATTTACTGATTTGTACGTAGTTTTTTTTTCTTGCACATTGATCCTTCTATAAAACAATAATACACATTTCAGTTTGTTCTCAAGTGTTCAAAAACAATAGCACAGCAGCATAGTGTGATTCCTTAGAAGACAGGAAGAAGAAATCCTCTGTACATGCTCTAAGGTCCTCAGCTTCTATTACTTTCCTTCCAGGATCAGTATATATGCGGAGGTAGAAGACGGGGAGGGTGCAATTTCAAATAGGATGGATAGATAGAAAGAAAATGGTAGTCCCTTGTTCTCTGTCTGAGTGCCATGTTGGAAGGCTTCAAAAGGATTGCTGAAAGTTTTGGGACTTACAGGGAAGAAATGGCGAACTGAAGATGGACGGCTCCGCTAAAAGTGAAGCTAAGCTGATGACTGCAGTGGAATGAAGAACCGGCAAGTAGACCGGCTCTTTGCAATTCCTCTCTGGAAAAGGAGAGGACTTGAGGTCACCCACAAGTGCTCCAGACAGTTGCTCCTTTGAGGAGACCACAAGACAGCGGTCTCTAGTGGGTTTACAGCTCTGGGAGATGAGGGAATAGCCATCTTGCTCAAATCACGGTCAGCACCTTCAAAAGGATACTGGGTTCACATATTTCCTTTTCTAATCATTTTTGGAAATTGTTAACTGCTTTTCAGCTGTTAGGAACCTTTCGATTGACAAGTCTGAAAACACTGGGTGAGTTTCCTTCAGTCCTTAGTGAAAGGAGTTTTAAATACAAGGTTAAGGATTTTAAAACAAATTGGAGGGGGGGACTAAACAGCAAAAGGTGGTTAGAACTTTGATTTTGGAAAGTTACAAATGGGCTAAAGGTCCACATGGATTTGAAATAAGATTTTGGAATTAATTATAAGAATCCTTCCAATGGGAAAATGCTTTTGTTTTGAATTCTTTTTTTAAAAAAACATGATAGGAGGGACTGGGACTTCGAAGGTTGGACACTAGAGGGAACTAGAAGGAACTAAAGATTACAATTAAAGGAGAAGAACACTTAAATTTGACTAATACAGATTGGGCAAAATATTTTAACATTGGACATATTGAAGGATATTTTTGAACAATGAGACCCAGAAGTTAATTTTAAGAGTCTCTATATAGACTATGTTATGGAAGAGGAACAAGTTTTACCTGACAAGATTGATACTGATCTGAAAGTGGATTTAAAAATAACAGGCTACAAGATACAGTATAGAAAAAGATGATGCACTGGACATACGAAAGAAACCAGCTGATGTCTTAATACAAATAACAAATTATGGGAAGGACCTGGATAATTTTCCTATATTGGATTTACAAAGAGGCTTGTTAAAGCTTTGAAGAATTTTGTGAGAAGGGACAAAAACTGAAAAGAAATCAAGTTCTAGGACATTATTTGAAGGGACTAAAGATCAAGACTGTTAAAAGTAAAAGGAAGGAATATAAAGTTAGTTTATTTTATCAAGCTGAAAATAGATATGTGTTATCTCTGGTAATCCTTAATGGGCTTTTGCTGATCAGGACTGAAATTATGAAGTTTTAGGGATTTGTTCATAGATAAGAGATAGGATATGGGAAGAAGAGATAATTTGTTGTATGTTAAGAGAAGGTGATAAGTTACTAAAATTGTTTATACTTGTGATGAAGGGGGGTCATTTCTTTATGTATTTCTTTTATTTTTCTTTACTATTTTTTCTATTTTCTTGTTTTCTGCACCTTCTATTTTTGCTTTTCTTTTTTTTAGTTTGTATTAGTTTTTTATGGTAAGTGTAATTTTTAATAAAATTACTATTAAAAAAAAGAAGGATCACTGAAAGTTTCTAAAAGTATCAGCAGATATAAAGTCTGGGCCTTCAGAGTTCATTGCCCCAGTGATTTCTCTGAGGGAGAAGTCTGTGACAAGAGATCCACTGAAATACTAAGCAAGATCCCTGAGAGACATTTAGTCCTTTAACAAGACCCTCCTTTGTACCAAGGATTCTGGTTCTCTTAAAGAGGATGGAAGTCCACATTAGCAAGGAACCTTGACCAATCTGGCACCTGTAAGACATTATCCTTCTCAGCCCTCAATTGGACATCCTCTCTACTACAGAAGGAGGTGGTTCCTTCAAGCAATATTCGGGGAGCTGGATGAGGATCAAGCTAAGAGCATCAAGTTCTTGAGTGAACTTTCTCCAAGATCCTGGTGAAGGGTGTGTTCTCCAAGGGACATAATCCAAGGAAAAATAGTGGTAGATGATCCCTCATTCTCCTCCTAGAGAGAAACAGCATGCAGAGATCATTCATGAGAGTCACATCTTGTGAGATTGGTGGCCATATAAATAAGCTGCTCAAAAAAATAAAGGGAACACTGAAATAAGACATCCTAGATCTGAATGAATGAAATATTCGTATTAATTACTTTGTTCATTACATAGTTGAATGTGCTGACAACAAAATCACACAAAAAGCAATGGAAATCAAATGTAAGCAACCCCTGGATGTCTGGATGTGGAGTTACACTCAAAAATTAAAGTGGAAAAGAACACTACAGGCTGATCCAACATTGATGTAATGTCCTTAAAACAAGTCAAAATGAGGCTCAGTAGTGTGTGTGGCCTCCACGTGCCTGTATGACCTCCCTACAACGCCTGGGCATGCTCCTGATGAGGTGGCGGATGGTCTCCTGAGGGATCTCCTCCCACACCTGGACTAAAGCATCCCCCAACTCCTGGACAGTCTGTGGTGCAACGTGGCGTTGGTGGATGGAGCGAGACATGATGTCCCAGATGTGCTCAATTGGATTCAGGTCTGGGGAACGGGCGGGCCAGTCCATAGCATCAATGCCTTCGTCTTGCAGGAACTGCTGGCACGCTCCAGCCACATGAGGTCTAGCATTGTCTTGCATTAGGAGGAACCCAGGGCCAACCGCACCAGCATATGGTCTCACAAGGGGTCTGAGGATCTCATCTCGGTACCTAATGGCAGTCAGGCTACCTCTGGCGAGCACATGGAGGGCTGTGCGGCCCCCTAAAGAAATGCCACCCCACACCATTACTGACCCACTGCCAAACCGGTCATGCTGGAGGATGTTGCAGGCAGCAGAACGTTCTCCACGGCGTCTCCAGACCCTGTCACGTCTGTCATGTGTGCTCAGTGTGAACCTGCTTTCATCTGTGAAGAGCACAGGGCGCCAGTGGCGAAGTTGCCAATCTTGTGTTCTCTGGCAAATGCCAAACGTCCTGCACGGTGTTGGGCTGTAAGCACAACCCCCACCTGTGGACGTCGGGCCCTCATACCACCCTCATGGAGTCTGTTTCTGACCGTTTGAGCAGCCACATGCACATTTGTGGCCCACTGGAGGTCATTTTGCAGGGCTCTGGCAGTGCTCCTCCTGTCCCTCCTTGCACAAAGGCAGAGGTAGCGGTCCTGCTGCTGGGTTGTTGCCCTCCTACGGCCTCCTCCACGTCTCCTGATGTACTGACCTGTCTCCTGGTAGCGCCTCCATGCTCTGGACACTACGCTGACAGACACAGCAAACCTTCTTGCCACAGCTCGCATTGATGTGCCATCCTGGATGAGCTGCACTACCTGAGCCACTTGTGTGGGTTGTAGACTCCGTCTCATGCTACCACTAGAGTGGAAGCACCGCCAGCATTCAAAAGTGACCAAACCATCAGCCAGAAAGCATAGGAACTGAGAAGTGGTCTGTGGTCACCACCTGCAGATCCACTCCTTTATTGGGGATGTCTTGCTAACTGCCTATGCTTTCCGCCTATTGTCTATTCCATGTGCACAAGAGCATGTGAAATTGATTGTCAATCAGTGTTGCTACCTAAGTGGACAGTTTGATTTCACAGAAGTGTGATTGACTTGGACTTACATTGTGTTGTTTCAGTGTTCCCTTTATTTTTTTGAGCAGTGTATTATTGATAAATAAATAATAAAAACAAATGAGAGCTTTGTGCATAATGTTTATTTGTTTGATTTCTGCTCCATTTCTTTGGAGAGTACTCAGGTCAAATGAAGAACTCTCAATAACTGGAAACAGGAGAACTAAATTGAGAACTTGTCCCATGCCCACAAATACTCTAGCTTTTGGGCTCTTCATTCTCCAAAGAAACGAGAGGATGACAGCTCATCACCATTGTGCAGGTATGGCGTGACATGTTACAGGTGTTTATTTATTTATTTATTTATCTATATTTTAAATTTAGTCACCAACCATCTCACTCAAAGAGTGACTCTGGCGATTTACTGTAAAACAAGAATAGTTGTTAAAATATGATAAAACAATATTCTTAAATAAAAAATATAGTCCAAGACATAGATGTTAAAAAGTTCTTAATTTACGGGAGCATCTTCAGGGTGCTAACCACCCCCAGGGTTGGTTACCCCTCCTCACGCCCCACGCAAGATGGCAGAGCCAGGTCTTCACCCCTTTCTGGAAGGATGGGAGAGTGGGGGCCTGCCTCACTTCTTGGGGAAGAGTGTTCCATAGAGCGGGGACAACAGCAGAGAAGGCTTTCTTCCTGGGGCCCACCAATCAACATTCTTTCATGGACGGGGTCCATAACATGCCTTCTCTGCCTGACCAGGTGGGACGGTCCCACAGGTAACCTGGACCCATGCCATATAGGGTTTTAAATGAAATAACCATGTTGAAATGTCCTCACCTAAAATCAGCAGGAAGGGAAACTACCACAACAGATTCCATATCTCTAATGCAGGGCTTTCCAAACTTTTGCGGTTGGTGACACACCAACGGCTGGCCCACAAAAACCCGGAAGCACCGCGGCCAGTGTGGCGCAAAAACCGGAAGAGCCTGCGGCGGTGCTTCCGGGTTGCCACCGCGGCAGCAGCAGCTGCCCCTTCGAAAGGGCAGGCTCCAGGAACCTCGAAAATGCCGTCGGTTCCGGCAGGGAGGCGAAAAGCCTCGCTGTGCGCGCGCACACTGCCAGGATTCCTGGCACAGCTGATGGGGGCCGGGGTGGAAATTGAGCGCCGGAAAGCCCAGCAACGAGCGCGCACGCGCGGGGAGGTTTTTTGCCTCCCTGCCGGAACCGAGGGCATTTTCAGGGTCCCCGGAGCCTGCCCTTTCGAAGGGGCAGCCGCTGCCACGCAGCAACCCAGCAACCCAAAAGCACTGCAGCCGGCGCTTCCGGGTTGTCACGCGACACACTGGGGCCCTCAGGCGACAGTATTGTGTCGCAACACAGTTTGGAAAGCCCTGCTCTAATGGATACACAGGAACTATTCTGTTTCTTTCTGCCCATGATCACTTGGGCACTGAAAGAGCAGGACATCTCATAATAGTTGTTCTGCCAGAGGCCTCACTTTATGGAGGACATTATTCTAATGGTGGATTTTGAAGTTGAGACAGAGCTCCACAAAGTTCCAAATGATTACAACTCCCATTTGTACCTGCTCCTTATCATTTGAACATCAAAGATAGAGAAGCCTTATGATATGCTGTCGTTGGTTTTAAAAGTCCATCAGAAGCTTTTGTGCTGCCTTCTGGACAGAGGAGCGTGCCAATCCAGGAAAGCTTCCTCCACTGTAGGAAGAAAAAAAGCCATGGAGGTCATCCAGGAATTTGATGTGTAGTGGTATAAATATACAGATGACATGAAGCCCTAATTCAGTTGTTGTGGGGTTTTTTGTTTTTTGTTTTGGTTTCCAGAGAAGCAACTCTTGATTTGAACCTTTAGCTGGATGAGAGTTAATAAACTGAAGCTTAGTGCAGAAGCCCTGATACCAGAGCAGGGATTTGGCAGCTTTTAAATGGCCCTCTTTTAAGGAGGCTCCAGCATCCAGCCTCTTTGTAAGGCCTTGAAAGCTAGAGGATTGGGCCTGTTAGAACCTGGATGGGAGACCACCAGGAAATCTCAGAGCTGCAGGCTAGATTGATTTTTTTTAAAAAAGTGGCATTTTCTTGGCAAATTCTGTCTTGGCAAAATTCTATCAGCCTATGTCCTGCTTCATTTTGTTCTCCCAGACCATGCTTGCCTGTAATTCCAGGTGTCGTCTGACTACCCACCTTAGCATTCCAGTCTCCTGTAATGAAAATAACATCTCTTTTTGGTGTATTATCCAGTAGGTGCTGCAGATCCTCATAGAACTGATCTACTTCTGCTTCTTCAGCATCTGTGGTTGGGGCGTATATTTGGATCACTGTGATGTTAAATGGCTTACCCTGAATTCAAATTGAGATCATTCTATCGTTTTTTGGATTGTATCCAAGCACTGCTTCGGCCACTTTATTATTAATTATGAAGGCTACTCCATTTCTTCTGTGGTCCTCTTGTCCACAGTAGTAGATCTAGTGGTCATCTGATGTGAAGTGGCCCATTCCAGTCCATTTCAGTTCACTGACACCTAAAATGTCTATATTTAATCTTGACATCTCACCAATAACCACATCCAATTTGCCCTGGCTCATAGATCTTACATTCCAGGTTCCTATTGTGTATTGATCTTTAGAATATCAGATTCGTCGTTCACCACCAGCACCGTCGGCCGCTAGCCATCCTTTCGGCTTTGAGCTAGCTGCGTCATCACATCTGGGGCTAGTTGAACGTATCCTCTGTTCCTCCCCAGTAGCATTTTGACCATCTTCCGACCTGGGAGTCCCATCTTCCGACGGTATACCGACATATCTCTGGTTGTACTGATCCATTTAGTTTTCACGGCAAGAATACTGGGGTGGGTTGCCATTACCGTCCCCAGGGATCGTATTTAGTCTGACCCCTCTGCCACGACCTTCCCGTCTTGGGTGTCCCTTCACGGTTTAGCTCATGGTTTCATTGAGGTGCTCAAGCTCCAGCACCACGACAAGGTAACAATCTCCTTTGCTGGAGATCCCCATGTTGCGCACTCCTAAAACCAGAGCGGAGTAGTCTATGGGGATTGGAGGCGGCCTCAAACAAGAGGTGGGGAAGCGGGCTACTAAAACCAGGGTGACCCAATCCCAAAGAATGCCTTCCCTGGAGGGAAAGACGTCCCGCATAGATTTTGAGTTGGAGACCATCAGTCAACAGATGGCCATGATGAACCAAACCTTACAACACATCTTGCAAGTTCTTCCCCATGAAGGGGGAAAAGTTAGTCAGAAGGGGGTCACTCCGACCACGACTTCGACAGAGAGTGAGACATCGAGAGAAAGCGATGAGGAAGGAGACACATCAGAACCTGACCCAGATGTGAGACTTCCTTCCTCGGGTGGACCGGCCAAAGGGAGAACCCTAGCTGTCAATAAATTAAAGATGCTGTTCGATAGCGATCCCGGAAAGCTAGCCTGCTTCATGACCCATGTAAGAGGGTTCATGGAAGAATTTGAGGACTCATTTACTAATGAGGAAGCAAAAGTACAGTATGTGTCTAGCTTCTTAGAAGGGGAGGCAGCACAGTGGCTGGTAGCCATGCATGATACAAATGCCAAAGAACTGTTAACGCCTTCAAAGCGTTCATGTTGGCATTAAGAAAGATATTTGAAGACACCTTGTCAAAGATGTTGGCTAGAGTTGAATTGCAGCAACTGAGCCAGGGAAACCGCACCGTGGCAGAATATGCCATGGAATTTAAAAAACTTATCAGTCAGTTACCTGATTGGCCAGAAACTTTTCAAATTGAGTATTTCCAGATGGGGTTAAAGCCTGAGATTCTGGAAATGGCAGCTGGAAGGGGGGAACCTGAGACGTTGGAGGAATGGATCCAACTAGCGGGGAAGGCAGAGAGCACCAGTTTGTGCATCAAATCATATAAACAACTTCAAACACTGGAAAAAGGGTGATTGGGGTGGCTCAACCACCAAAAAAACCCATCGGTCAGAAAGCTTGGGAAGAAGAAAAAGAACGTCGGGCTAAAAGTGGACTATGCTTCAAGTGTGGCAGTGGCAAGGAAGGCCATAGAATTAGTAATTGCCTGCAATCCACTTATGTGGCAAGGAAAAAGCCAGAAATCAAAGCACCAAAACCACAGCCCCCAAAAAGAAAGGGAGCAGCCAGCGCAGTTGAGGAGCCAAGCAAAGCAGAAGCATTGTATTTATTGTATTTATATTTTTACTGTGTTTTCATTGTATTTTAATTGTGTTATTGTGGCTGTGAACCGCCCAGTCCCTCCTTGAGGGGGAGATGGGCGGTCATAGAAATTTAATAAATCATTGGCGATCACTCGTAGCCGAGTAAGATTGTCTTCCAAAGGTAAAATTTTAACGGTGGATCCGTAAGTGGCTATAAAGGCCAATTCTGGATCCGCACAACCTCCCACAATGAGGGCATAGGTTTCTGGGTGGGAGACGGTCATGATGAGGGTTTGCCTGACATGCCTTCCTTTTAGCTCTTTTCTCCTTTTCGCCCTGTACTCGTGCTTCTTCAAAGTCCATAGCGCCATTAATAAAGGATGACCTCCAATTGAAACGCTCATGAGTTAGGGCTTCCCAGTTCTCAATGCTGATATTACATTTTTTTAAATTAGCTTTGAGAGTATCTTTGAATCTCTTTTGCTGTCCACCAATATTCCGTTTTCCATTCTTAAGTTGGGAGTAAAATAGCTGCTTTGGAAGACGATGGTCAGGCATTCGAACAACATGACCGGTCCAGCGAAGTTGACGTTGGATGATCATTGTTTCAATGCTGGTGGTTTTCGCTTCTTCTAATACGCTAACATTAGTCTGCCTATCTTCCCAAGTAATTTGCAGAATTTTTCGGAGGCAGCGTTGATGAACTCTTTCAAGAAGTTGGAGGTGGCGTTTGTAGAGGGTCCATGTTTCACAGGCGTACAGAAGGGTTGGTAGTACAATGGCTTTGTAAACAAGCATTTTGGTCTCCCTGCGAATGTCCCGATCCTCAAACACTCTACACTTCATTTGGGAGAAAGCTACACTTGCAGAGCTCAGGCGATGCTGAATTTCAGCGTCGATGTCGGCTTTTGTAGATAGATGGCTGCCGAGATAAGAAAAGTGATCGACATTTTCTAGTGACACACCTTTAAGCTGGATTGATGGTGCTGCAGAGGGATTGGTTCGAACTTGCTGGTAAAGCACTTTGGTTTTTTTAATGTTAATCAAGAGGCTGAGTTTTTCATATGCTTCTGCAAAGATGTTTAGGATAGTTTGAAGATCTTTCTCGGAGTGTGCACAGACTACGTTATCATCAGCATATTGAAGTTCTATAACAGAAGTTGCAATTACCTTATTTTTTGCTTTCAGCCTACTAAGATTAAAAAGCTTTCCATCTGTTCGATATATAATTTCTACACCAGTAGGAAGTTTCTCTTCAACAAGGTGCATAATTATAGCGATGAAGATAGCGAATAAGGTTGGAGCAATAACACATCCCTGTTTAATGCCGGATTCCACTTTAAATGGATCGCGTTGAGAGCCATTGTTATTCAGGATTGTTGCCATCATGTCGTCATGGAGTAACCGCAAGATGTTCACAAATTTATCAGGGCATCCGATTTTCAGAAGGATGGTCCAGAGAGCAGTACGATTTACAGTATCAAAAGCTTTAGTCAGATCAATAAACGCCATGTGCAGAGGGCGGTTTTGCTCCTTGCATTTTTCTTGAAGCTGTCGTGCAGTGAAGATCATTTCCACTGTTCCCCTGGAAGGGCGGAAGCCATTTTGCGTTTCAGGGAGGATGTCTTCTGATACAGATAGGAGACGGTTTGCGATGATCTTTCCTTGGATTTTGCCTGCTGTGGCTAGAAGGGAGATGCCTCGATAGTTTCCACAGTCTGTTCTATCACCCTTTTTAAAGAGAGTGATAATTATGGCATCCCTAAAGTCTGCTGGAATCTCCTCCCTCATCCAGATTTTTTCGATGAGCTTATGAAGTTGTTGTGTAAGTTCAGGCCCGCCTTCTTTAAAGACTTCAGCAGGAATCCCATCAGGTCCACTAGCTTTGTTATTTTTCATTTGTTTAGTGGCTTTACTGACTTCCTCCAAACTAGGGGCTACTGCAAGCTCATTTCTTATTTGTTTTTGCGGGATTTGCAAGAAGACTTCATCAGCCACAGTAGAGTGACGATTAAGGAGATTGTAGTAATGCTCTTTCCAGCGCAGTGCAATAGACTCTTTGTCCTTTAGAAGTTTAGCACCATCTACTGAGCGTAAGGGATTTGTACCATGGTTTGTTGGTCCATAGATGGCCTTTATGGCATTAAAAAAGCCCCGTGCATCATAAGCATCTGCAAAATGTTGGGTTTCTTGGGCTTTTTTTATCCACCATATGTTCTTAAGTTCTCTAGTTCTTCTTTGGACTTCTGCCTTTGCACTGGCGTAGATTTTTTTCTTAACGGCACAGTTAATATCTTTTTGCCATATCTGGAAGGCTTTCCTTTTCTTGTCAATAATATGTTCAATCTCACTATCGTTCTCATCAAACCAGTCCTGATGTCTCTTAGTCTGGTATCTGATAGTTTGTTCACAGGCTGAAATAATAGAAGTCTTCAATTTAATCCAGTGTTCCTCAACATTTTCAGGAAGTTCCATAGGCAGATGTTCCTTGAGAGTTGATTGAAAGCAAGCTCGTTTAATAGGATCTTGAAGGGCCAGTGTATTCATTTTACGCCTTGGTTTTCTTCCTTGGAGCCTACGATGAGGGACAATCTTTATGGCCATCGTGGATCGAATTAATCGATGGTCTGTCCAGCAGTCATCGGTGCTCGTCATGGCTCTGGTGAGAAGTACATCACGGCAATCTCTAGCACGGACAATTACATAATCTAAAAGATGCCAGTGCTTCGACCGTGGGTGCTTCCATGATGTTTTAAATTTATTTTTCTGGCGAAAGAGTGTGTTAGTAATGACAAGGTTATGCTCTGCACATTTAGTCAGAAGTAAGATTCCATTCGTGTTGCTGTTGTCAACTCCTTCTTTCCCAATGATCCCTGGCCACAAATCAAAATCACGCCCAACTCTTGCATTGAAATCGCCCAGGAGGATAATTTTATCCTCCTTTGGTATCTCTGATAAGATGGTGTCCAGCTGGGTATAAAATTTTTCCTTGATATCTTCATCTGCATCTAGTGTTGGTGCGTAAGCACTTAGGATAGTTGCCTGTTGGTTTTTGGCGAGTTTTATTTGGAGAGTTGAGAGTCGTTCGTTAATCCCAGTGGGAACTTCTGACAAGAGCTTCACAAGGTCGTTTTTGATAGCAAAGCCTACCCCATGTATTCGTCGTTCTTGTTCAGGCAGTCCTTTCCAAAAGAAGGTATAACCTCCTTTTTCTTCCTTCAACTGTCCTTCTCCTGCTCTTCGAGTTTCTTGGAGTGCTGCTATATCGATATTAAAACGTCTCAGCTCCCTTGCAATAATGGCAGTCCTACGTTCAGGTTGTTCACTATCCATATTGTCTTGCAGTGTCCGTATATTCCATGTTCCAAAATTCATGTGTTTTTTACGACTGCTAGATGGTGACCCCACTGGTCGCGGTAATCCAGTCACGGAGAAAAATGAGGCAGACTATGTTTAGGGCACCTTTTCTAGCCCCCTCCCCATATGGGGTGAGCAGAGTGGATCCTAAATAGGGCTGCTCAGTCGTGGATACAGCTGCCGAACTACTCAACTGCCTCGATCCTTGAGTCAGGGCGACTGAATCCGTATCCATCGCCCATGTGCTGGTCCATGACTAGGAGCTTCCGGATTTCACAGTCCTGCCCCCGTTGCCATTCGTCAGTCGCCATGGGACTTTTGGTTGTTTTGGGTTTGGTGTGGTTGGAAGACGCCTGTGCGTGAATTTGTTTTATGTGTGGAGATCGGTGCACAACGATCAGCACACAACCTTCACAGAAAAAGTCTCTAATCCAATGGCATGGATACCATGACGATTGGTGACCTTTTGTCTGCTGCAGCCTTCATCCGCCTTCGCAGCCGTTGTAACAATACACCTTGTTATCTTCCGCCTGTTCTGCCGTTGAGGACTTTCTTGGATCGTTCTTTGTCTGGTTCCTCCCCCTGGACCTTACCGCCATGGGTGACCCTGCCAGGAGTACATGACTCCCGACGGCTTCGCTCACAGGGTTCATTGGGAACACACAAGCCCACTCACCACAACAAGGTGACGATCCAGCGAGTGAGACCCTGCCATAGTGACTGGGTTGAGGCTGAAGTTATAGAAACTCAAGGTACCAATAATTTTTTGTCAACTGGATGGGTCAGATATGAAGGGGGGCCCAGTAGAATATTATACCGAAGCCATAAAAATGACTATTGGGACACATCAAGAGACTGTGCGATTCATCGTGGCCCCTATAGAAAATCAGCCAATAGTGTTAGGGCTGAAATGGCTAAGGGAGCATAATCCCCATATTGACTGGGTATCTGGGGAGATGGAATTTGCAGATGGGTCCTACGCTGGGTTGGAAAGGGACGGCATGTGGCTTGGAACTGAAGTGGGAGCCGCAAGTGTGGAAATTCGCCAAGAAATAGCACAAGCTGCAAACATCCCTATGTCATATGAGGAGGTGGAAGTAATTTTCAAAGAAACTGAGTCGGATCAGCTGCCCCCCCATCGTAAAACTGACTGTGCTAGTGAGCTGGAACCAGGGGCAGTGTTACAAAAACCTAAGTTGTATTCCATGACCCATAAAGAATTACAGGAACTGAGAAAGTTCATTGATAAACATCTGAAAAGGGGTTTCATTGAACCACCCACTTTGCCCATGGCAGCCCCTGTACTGTTTAGGAAAAAGAAAGATGGATCTTTGAGACTCTGTATTGACTATAGGGGGTTAAATGCCATATGTATTTCCAATCAATATCCATTGCCCTTATTGAAAGACATGTTGGCTCACTTAACCAAAGGAAAAATCTTTACGAAACTGGATTTAAGAGAAGCGTATTTTAGAGTACGCATAAGGGAAGGGGATGAGTGGAAAACTGCATTTAATTGTCAATTGGGTTGTTTTCAATATCGGGTCATGCCGTTCGGCTTAAGTGGAGGGCCTTGAGTCTTCATGAGCTTAATTAATGAGGTTCTGCATGATTTTTTATATCAAGGGGTATTGGTTTATTTAGATGATATACTAATCAATACAGAAACCATGGAGGAGCATGTAAAATTGGTCAAAGAAGTGTTAAAATGACTGTTAGATGCTAAACTGTATGTCAAATTGTCTAAATGTGAATTTCATAAGCAGAAATTGGATTATTTGGGGTATAGAATATCGCACCAAGGGATTGAGATGGACCCTGCAAAAGTTATGGATGTCCTGGCTTGGGAATCTCCAAAAACAAAGAAACAGTTACAATCATTTCTTCGGTTCGCTAATTTCTATCACCAATTCATTCCCCAATTTGCTCAAATAGCTTTGCCATTAACTGATCTGTTGAAAACGAAACACCCCAAGGAGGGGTGCTAGCAAACAAGCCCCAAGCTGAAATGGACTCCAGCATGCCAAACCGCTTTTGAACAGTTGAAAATGTTATTCACAGCTAAGCCTATTTTAAAACATCCTGACTCTGAGCAACCTTTTGTAATTCAAACAGATGCATCTGACACTGAGATTGGTTCAGTGTTATTGCAGAAAGACACTGATAACAAATTAAGACCATGCGCCTATATCTCTCGTAAATTCACTGAAACTGAGAGACGTTGGCATGTGTGGGAGAAAGAAGCATTTGCAGTTCGTCATGCTTTGGCTACATGGCAGCATTTGCTGGAGGGATCTCCTCACCCCTTTGAAGTTCTAACTGATCATAAAAACCTGGAAGCTTTAAAATCACCATGCAAACTAAACCCAAAACAAGTGAGGTGGGCTGAGTTTTTTTAGTAGGTTCAGTTTCACATTGAAATACCTTCCAGCAGGGAAAAACTTTCTCTCAGATGCATTATCCCAGTTGCCTCAACATGATAGCCAAAGGGAGGAGATTGTAACCACAGTGATGTCTCCTCAACAATTAGGAATACGCCAGATGCCAGCATCTGCTCTAAAAGTAATCCCAGAGACTGAATCTGTTAAGCAAGTGGGAAAGGTTGCTCTCACTAGACACCAGGCTAAGTTTCGAAACACAATGCCTTATAATCTCCTGAGATTATAAGGAGAAGTGTCTTGAGGAAATAAAGGAACAGAACTGATTGAAGAAAAAAATATTCACAAATGGAATTTTGGCTAGGAAAGGCATAACTAGTACAATTTTGTGAGAAGTAAGGCTTGATGAAGCTCTTTCTGTTTTGGAATGCATATTTAAGGATCGTCTGGATTTTTTTAGTAGAACTAAAGGAATGGTTCTACCTTGGGTTTTCTATACCATCCATCCATTTCCATAGCTTCTCCTCTGTCTGGAGGTACCTATCACAAGTAGGGCAATTGGTAACACTGAAGCTGTTTCCACACTCCAGGCATAGATGCAGTTTCTCCTTTTACAGTATATGAAGTAAGTTCGTTGTTTTTGAGCCTCCTTGTACACTCCCAACATTTATACAGTTTCTTGGCAATCAAATGAAATAAGGAAATCCCACTTTGCACAGCTCATTCTATGTTCCATACATTTCTATGGCTTTCCAGTGTGGATTATTTTATGAGAAGTTGGCCACTCTGTTTAAAGCTCTTTCCAGACTCTCTGCATTTACATGGTTTCTCTCATGTATGGATTCTATGGGAAATAAGATGATCACCCCTGTTGAACACCTTTCTACATTCCATAGACTTATAGGGCTTTTCCCTTGTGTGAGTGTTTAATGAAAATTAATGGAAACCCTCTGACTGGAGCTCTTTCCGCATTCTGTGCATTGATATGGTTTCATCCCTGTGTGGACCCTTTTATGCAAAGTAAGGTTAGAGTTTCTCCCCAGTGTAAATCCTTTTATGTTAATTAAAGGAATTGCTCTTACTAAAACTTTTCCCACACTCTGTGCATTGATATGGTTTTTCCCCTGTATGGATCCTTGTATGTGAAGTAATGTATCTGAACCTGAAGCTCTTTCCACGCTCCATGCACTGATATGGTTACTCTCCTGTGTGGTCTTTGACAGCTCTGTTTGAAACTTTTCCCACACTCTAGGCATGCATATGGTTTTCCTCAGTGTGAATCCTTTTATGAGCAGTAAGTTTACTGCTTGTGCTGAAGCTCTTTCCACATTGTAGGCACGTATATGAAGGGGGTGTGGTGGCTCAGCGGGTAAGACGCCAGGCTTGTCGATCGGAAGATTGCAAGTTCGGAGGTTCGAATCCCTAGCCCCGCGTGACAGAGTGAGCTCCCGCACCAGCCCCAGCTCTTGCCAACCTAGCAATTTGAAAGCATGCAAATGCAAGTAGATGAATAGGTACCACTTCGGTGGGTAGGTAAAAGCGTTCCACGTGCATCATGCGGCCACATGACCGCGGAAGCGTCTTCGGACAACGCTGGCTCTTCGGCTAACAAACGGAGATGAGCACCGGCCCCTAGAGTCGGACACAACTGCACAAATGTGCGGGGGGGGGGGGACTTAAAAAAACTTAAATATGGCTTTTCTCCTGTGTGGCTTCTTTTATGAAAAGTAAATTTTGTGCTGTCTTTGAAACTCTTTCCACATTCAAAGCATTTATATGATTTCTACCTGGTGTGATTTTGTTTATGAAAAATAAGGGAACTGCTCCTGCTGAAGCTTTTACCACAGTCTATGCATGTACTGTATATGGTTTTTCCCCTGTGTGAATCCTTTTATGAGCAGTAAGGTTACTGTTGGTCCTAAAGCTCTTTCCACACTTAAAGAGCTGATATGGTTTCTCCGCTGTATGAATCCTCTTATGCAGAATAAGCTCACTGCTCAATCTGAAGTTATTTCCACACTCCGTGCATTTATACGGTTTCTCTCCTGTGTGGATCTTTTTACGAGCAGTAAGGTTACCATTCTCACTGAAGCTCCTTCTACTCTCCATACCAGTGCTTTCCAAACTGTGTGTCGCGACACATTAGTGCAGTGCTTTCCAAAGTGCCGCCGTAGGCGACACACCAACGGCAGTGGCGGCGGCACGCAGTGGCGGCGTGCACGACGGTGGTGGCAGAGGCAGCAGCCTCCGCTAAAATGTGGAAGCGCTGATGGTGCGCTGCTGCTGCCATGCATGCCCCCGCCGCATCAGCTTTTCCCTAAGCACCTGAAGCCTTTTGGTAGAGTTTTTCAGAGCTCTTTCTCAATTTGACTCTTAGACTAGAGGTAGCTGCAAGGCTGGTCTGGTGTCAAGTCAGTTCATGGAGTGCTTCTTTTGGTCTACCCATCAGGATCTTGGGGTATCTGGCCATTCAGATTGCTTGTCCTGGAACAAAATATAAACTTCCATTCCCTCCCCCCCCCGTTTGCTCCTTATAGCCACGTTTGTGGGGAAAGGGGCAAACTGTAGATCAGAGGGATGGCAAAAGAGGGAAAGGAGTAAAGCTTCTGTCTAGGAACTAAGTGCCACTGTTCGATAGTTTGAACATTCTTTAGTGCATAGCTTTCCAAACTGTGTGTCGCCTGCGGAGCCCAGGTGTGTCGCAAGAAAACCCAGAAGTGTTGATGGTACGCCACCGCCGCATGCGGCAGCACATGTGGCAGCAGCGGCAGGCCATCAGCGCTTCCAGGTTTCCATGCAACACACCAGGACGCCATCATGCCGCCACCACCGTGCTGCGCAAAAACCCGAAAGCGTCGCCTCTGTGCGCGAAAACCCGGAAGCGCCACCGCCACGGCGTGGGAAAACCCGGAAGCGCCACTATGGCGGCGGTGCTTCTGGGTTTTCGCACGCCACCACAGCAGCAGCGTTTCCAGGTTTTTGCACGCCGCCGTTGGTATGTCGACAACGAGAAAAGTTTGGAAATCCCCGCTTTAGTGTTTCCCTTTTTTGGTATGAGGATATAAGTTGATTTTTTCCAATCTGATGGCCATTCTTGTTTTCCAAATTTGCTGGCATATGGCATGCATCACTTTGACGGCATCATCTTGTAAGATTTTAAACAGTTCAGTTGGGATACCGTCGTCTCCTGCTGCCTTGTTATTAGCAATGCTTCTTAAGGCCCATTCAACCTCACTCTTCAGGATGTCTGGCTCTAACTCACTGACCGCACTGTCAAAGCTATCCCCAATATTATCCTTCCTATATAGATCTTCCATATATTCTTGCCACCATTTCTTGATCTCTTCTGCTTCTGTTAGGTCCTTGCCATCTTTGTTTCTGATCATACCCATTTTTGCCTGGAATTTACCTCCGATGTTTCTAATTTTCTGGAAGAGGTCTCTTGTCCTTCCTATTCTATTGTCTTCTTCCACTTCTGCGCATTGCTTGTTTTTCCAGCTGGAACGCTTGCAGCCCAGGCTTGTGAAAACCAAGAGTTACCAGTATTTTCTGCTTTGTTTTGTTTTCTAAGTGTGTCTGTGCATGCACATGTGATTTTGTCTGTCTCTGTTTCTGGACCCTTTGTTGTGCTCTCTAAGAAAGACGCTCTTGGCTACCATAGATGCCCATTGGGCCCCTAAGGCCCTGCTTCCACAGTTTGCCCCCTTGATGGAGAAACAGCCAAGGACAGCTGCTTGAGAAACATTAATAAATATTAAGGTATGCATGCTTGAACAATAAATTGAACTAAGCCTGCGAAAAGGAAAAGGCACCACCAAGTATAGCAACAGGCAATAAATCTGAATAAACTTTAACCAATGTTTCCCAAACCGACTATCCTCTACTGCAGCAGCTGGATCATAGCTTTTATATTTGAAATTACAAATGAGGATGTGCTTAAACACAATAATGCTGAAAGTAACAGCATCTCAGTTCTTGATTCACTTTTCCATCTCTGAACTCTTTGTTAAGTGAACTGTCCTTTCTTTCCTAAATACCAATGTCTGCTAACACTTTAAACTACCCAAAGGGTTTCTTTATCTTATTTCTGAGTCACTCATTGCTTTATATAGGTCCCTTAATTTTCTCTCCTCTTGCAAGTCTATGTGCTCTGACTTTTCGCATCTCTTCAGGGTCATCTGCTAAGAATGCCTCTTTAGCACAAGCCTCCTAGACAGAAGCTTTACTTCTTTCCCATCCCTCTGCCCTACAGTTTGCCCTTTCTTCAAAAACTTGGCTATAAGGAGCAAACGGGGGAGGGAAGCTTATGTTTTATTCCAGGATAAGCAGACCAAGACTCTACCACAAAATCCTGATGGGCAGACCAAATTCCTGCATTCCTGCCCCATGGCTTCCCAGAAGCACTTCATGAACTGGCTACCTAACCCCAGACCAGCCTCACAGCTACTTCAAGTCTAAGACGAGATCTACATCAAGTCTTCAAATAGAAGAACATCCTCCAGTCAAAGTGAGAAAGAGCTCTGCAAAACTCTACCAAAAGGCTTCAGGTGCTTAGGGAAAAGCTGATGTCCCTTTTCTGCACACTCCCACCCAAACACTGGTAAGAATCAAAGAAGGAAGCATTAGAGGCTGAATTATAAGTAAGATTAGGTTTGTTCGTTTGTCTGTCCGTCTCTCTCTCTCTCTCTCTCTGCTACATTTGGTTTCCTTCTTCCTCTCCCATAGAAGGCAAGAGCTCCCATTTTCCTCACAAATCAGTGTCCCAGGTTTTCAAGCTGCCTCAGTTAAACAATTGCAACACAAACCAAGGAGTCTCTCAATGTTAATATTATTCCTGTTTCCCCAGCCAGGGTGTTAGACTGGGCAAGTGCTTGCTGCCCATTCACTGGGTTAGCACATGAGCCCAAGAAGGAACATACACTGGAAGCTGGGAGGAAAGGAAGTGTGTGGGTTCCCCTTTTTGCCCCACCTGGTGCCTTAACACAGGCATGTGGTAACACCCTCCTGCAGACAATAAAGGCATCTGACTGCTGGGCCAGGGCTCCAAGTCAGATGGCCTCCCATAGAATGGCACGGAATTTGTATGAGGAGCTTGGCCTACAGTATTGCCATCATAACTATGTGTCCAACAACAACCAACAGACAAAATCCACAAAATTGATAACCCAGGGTCAGATCCATGATCAAAATATGGATATGGTGTTAAAGGCGAAGCTCATCTCCTGGAGAATAGGTACTTTCCTTGGCCAGGACATGGAGGTGGTTGGCCGTCGGGGACTCTTTTCATTTTCCCAGATCTGCCTTGGATTTCCTGGTGGTGTCTAATCCAAACCCGCTTCAATTCAAAATCTATAGCAGGTGGGGCAGAGGCCGCCTCTTTCAGCAACAAAGGGGAAGCTAGATATTGTCAAACAGTGAGCCACGCAGAAAATAGAGTTAAACTTGCTGTAAGTGGTGATAAGCTCTGTGGTTCAAACCGGAGACAGCCAGAGCAAATGAAGGCAAGAGGTTTTTTTTAGATACTATTGGAAGAACCGGTTTTCCATGGAAAAACTACCGTATTCTGATTTGTGGTGTGGGGGTGATAATTTTCTGGGAAAGCCCCGAGCAGAGGAGAAAAGCTCTCCACTTCTCCTTTCAAGGTCCTCACCCGCAATTCCTCCCTTCCGATCATCCGCTCCCCTTCTCAGGCTTTGCTGGTAGGATCCGCCCGGGGGCGCCCTCTTGCCAAGAGCCTCCTGCTTTCCCAGGTCAGCAGAAAGGAGCCCGCAGGATCTCGGAGGACCTGGACGGGGAGGGCGGGGAGTGCCCGAGGGTGCCTCTCTAGGGAGAAGCACTCTCTCCTTGCAGTCTCAAAAAGCCTGGCGGAGGCCCTTCCGGGGCGGGACGTGCACGTGTGCGGCTGCAGCTGCGCGGCTGGCAAGGAAGAGTCGCGCTCGCGGGTCTGCGAGGGAGGCGGAGCGCGGATCCTGCCCTGCGCGCCTCTTGGGGAGCGGTGGAGTCCGGGCGAGGGGCAGCCCCGCCTCTTGCCTGCGGGCGCCGGGCAAGTCAATTCCTTCCGTCCTCGGAGTCTCCTGGCGGGGCTGAAGCCCCTGCCTGCAGCCCGCGAGCGGCTCCTGGGCCGGGCATCCCGGGAGCGAGGCAGGGAGGGGCGCAGGGCGGCGGGCAAAGGCTCGGCTCCGCCTGACCCTCCCTTTCCCGCGGTGGCCCCTTTGCTGGGCCCCCGGGTCCCCATCCGGGGAGGCTCTTGGACAGCCGCTCCGGCGGGCCAGAGGGCGCGGGGAGTCCGGTCTTTCCTGGGCCGGAGCCAAAAGGCTGGTCCTCAAGGGCAGGTCCGGGGGAATCCCAGCTCCGGAGGGCCTCGCTCCTTCCTTCCCAAAGGATCCCCCCCCGGATTAAACAAAGAAAAAGAAGGAAGGGGCTTCTGGGTCTTGAGGGCCCTTTGAAATGGCAGGAGGGCGTGGGGTGGGGGCCATTTGAATCTGGCGGAGGGGGGAGCTCTTCTGTCCTTCTACATCTCCAAATAAGGTTGCTTTTTCGATGAAGGGAAATCTTTGGATTTCTTTCTGCATCTCAGCAGAGGGAATAAATGAACTCCCAAGAGGCAGAAGGAAAGGCCCTGGGGAGTCCTGGCTGGGACTCGTGGAAAATTGTTGGAAATTTGATTCTTAAATGCTCCCATCTTGGGGCACTAATAAGTTTGCTCCTACAGTAACACATTTCTCTTTGTGGAGATTATTCTGCTGGCCCTTCCTGATCATTTCCCGGGCAATTTTCTCTGGTGCTATTTCAGGTCCAGGAGCCTTTGCGTTAAGTGGCTGCTGAACCGGAGGAAAGGGGGGAGATCCCTCCCTGGAGCTGCTCTTTGGGGGAGTCCCTCAGGGGGATCCATCTCAGAAGAGATCATCAGGTAAGGTTCCTTCCGATGCCCTTTGATCCTCAGGATTGACTTGCCCGAGTTCCTTTCATTCGTGAATTCCTTTTCAGTTTTTTATTTACTGGGTTTTTATATTGTATGGCCAGCCCCTGGGTTCCTGTAAGAATCTGAGATCCCATGCTGCCCAAATCAGAGATTTCAGACGGAGGTTTCAAAAGAAGACAGCTTTTATTATTTGGCCAAGCAAAAAGCTGGGTGCGGTACACACACACACATGGAGTTTAGTAGCAGATTATATAGGTTATAGAGAACAAAGAAATTTACATTTTTAGTATAGGGACCAAGCATTATTATTATTATTAATTATTATTATTATTATTATTATTATTATTATTATTATTATTATTCACAGGCATTATCACCTCCCCTTCTAACAGCATTTTCCAGATGTATGCCTTGGGGCCGTCTGGTTCTGCCTTAATTAACAGATTACATTTCAAAGAAAAACATTCACACATTCCATTCCTGTGAGCGAAAAACAACACCCCCCTATCTCCCTTCTCCACGAACACCCTCCTATCTCCCTTCTCCAGGGCCCCCTCCTCTCTAAACAAACAGGACATTCACAATCCCATTTAGGAAACTTGTGTTAGAGTGAAATACAATACATGTTTGTGTTAACTATACATGCTAAATATTAAAACTATAGGGAGGGCCATATAATATCACCACTCCAGAACGTCTCGAGGCAGATGTCTCCCTGATTGTCTGACGGGGAGGGGGAACACTCAGCACACCTCCATGGGATATGGAGCGGGATTTGCTTGAAGGTACCTGGGAGCGAAGCTATATAGGGCTTTATTGCTTTATTGTTAGGTGATGGTTAACTATGCGGGGTTTCAGGCTTGAAGTAATCCAAACAACGTGTTGTAAGGCTAACAATATCTTTATTGATAGCATAAGGCAATAATGGATGTATAGTGCATTATTGCATTATATAGTGCATTATTGCAAAAAGGTAAAATCAAAGCATAAGCAGAGTTCCAAAGCACACAGAGTTCCAAAGCACACAGAGACACAAATGATTTTATTTCAGACACATTTGCTCCAACCCCAATCTGGTTACCATGGTTGCATGCTTTGTATGAGAAAGTGCTTTCGTGAGAACGTCTGCGATGTTCAGCTCAGATGGACAATACTCTAATTGTATAAATTTTTCCTGAATTGCATGCCTTACATTTTGGTATTTTACATGGATGTATTTCGTGCGATTATTGACATTTTCCGAAGCAGCTAGAGATAGACAGGATTGGGAATCTTCATACATTGTTATTGGTGTATTTATATTTACAGATAAATCTGTAAACAATTGTTTTAACCAATACGTTTCATTGATTGCCTCACTGAGGGCCGAAAATTCGGCTTCGCAGGTAGAAACGGCAATTAATGTTTGTTTTCTTGCTCTCCAGGCAATGGGTGTATTTGCAAACAAACAAACAAAACCACTCACAGACTTTCTGTCTCTCTCTTCTGCAAAAGAGCTGTCAGCATAAATCACAGGCATTTCAGCCTTGGTGGCTGATATTTTGAGACAAAGATCAGCTGTGCCTTTAAGATAGCGTAGGACCCTCTTTAAACCTTTCCAATCTCGCATGGATGGTTTGGCAACCTTACGACTAAGCACTCCAACTGAGTAAGCTAAGTCAGGGCGTGTCCATTGTGTTAAGTGTAGCAAACTTCCTACAGCTGAGTGATACAATGCAGGTTGAGGACAAGGTTCCTCACATGCATCACCCTTTAGGAAATCAAGAGTCATTGGTGTTTTGGTTGGTTTTGCATTTGACATTTCAAGTTGACTCAACAATTGGTCAATTTTTCTTTTCTGACTCAGATAGAACTCACCACTCTGAGCTCTAGTGACTTCAACACCTAGATAGTATTTCAGCTCACCTAGGTCTTTCAATTGAAAGTACTGTCTCAATTGTGTTGCAAACTCTTGTACAAGGTGCAAAGAACCAGTTGCTAGGCAAAAATCATCAACATACGTTAGCAACACTGTGTAATCACTTCCAGAACCTCTTACATACACACAAGGATCAGCAACAGACTTCTTAAACTTTAGCTCTAACACAGCCTTATCTAAACATTGATGCCAACAACGTCCGGCCTGCTTCAGTCCGTACAGCGCCTTGCGCAGTCTGTACACCTTCTGAGAATTGTCACAAGCATAACCAGGAGCCTGCTTCATGTACACAGTTTCAGGGAGCTCTGCATTCAAATATGCTGTGTCAACATCAAAATGATGGACAACAAGTCCACGCTGTGCAGCCAGAGAAAGTACCATACGTAAAGACTCTGGTCTAGCTGTGGGTGCATATGTGAGATCATAGTTCAAAAACCTCTCCTGTGCAAATCCCTGAGCAACAAGCCTGGCTTTGTACTGCACTGTATTATCAGGAAGAAGCTTCTTTCTGAAAACCCATCTGGAACCGACAGCTTTCTGGGATGGGGGCAAATCAGTGACCTCAAACACCTTTTGACTCACTAATGCCTCAAACTCCTTATCCATCGCTGTGTTCCACTTCTCTTGCTCTTCAACAGGCAGATGCAACATCTCCTGGAAAGACTGAGGTTCACAGGTAATCTGACACACTCTCACCTGCTGAATCACAAATCTGTCAGGCTTCACACCCTTTGTGGAGCGTGCAGACCTACGAGGAATTACCACTGCCTCTTCCTCATCACTGTCCTCTGCCTTTTCACTACCTGAATCCCCCTTCAGATCCTGAACCTGCTCAGGTGAAATTTCCTCTTCCTTCACCTGAGGGGATCCTCTCACCACACTAGGAGACTGGGAACCAGAAGGCAGCTGAACTGGTTGTTGTCCAGCCACAGGAGCATGGACAGTTGGCTGTACACTAGATTGCAACAATACTTCTGAACTAGCATTCAACCTATCCCAACCAGTAGGGTGCTCAAAATTAGCACTTCTAGAGATTACCACACGACCATAGCCTGCAGAAAAACGGTAACCTTTAGATCTAGATGAATAACCAACAAACCTTAAGCGTTGTGCTTTTGGCTGGTTCTTCCTTCGCTGAGACTTAGGAATATGCACATATGCAAATGTTCCAAAAACACGCAGATGCTTCAGCGAAGGGCGTTTGCCAAACAAAAGGAAATAAGGAACTTCATTTACAGCTGAATTCCACACCCTGTTAGTCAGATACACTGCAGTCATGGTAGCCTCACCCCAAAAACGGGCTGGCACCTGGGCATCTAACATCAGGCTATTTCTAATGGTATTAACAACACCAATCTTCCTTTCAGCTATTCCATTCTCAGCAGGAACACCAACATTGGCAAGTCTATGGGAGATTCCTTTTCTACGAAGCCAATTCTGAAACTCATGGCCTAGAAACTCTCCTCCACAATCCGATTGAAATTGACCTACTTGATAGCCATAATTTCTTTCCACCATTGCAACAAACTCCTTAAAGCGAGCAAAAGCCTCCGCTTTAGATTTGAGCAAATAACAAAACGTATAGCGAGTATGGTCATCCACCAAAAGGAACATGAAACGCGCCCCCCCTTCACTAGGAGCATTGGGGCCGGCTAAGTCTCCATGAACCAACTGAAAAGGCCTAGTTGACACTCTGTCACTTTTTCTAGCAATAGGAGCAGCCTTAATTTTAGATTGTTTGCACACAGTACAATCAAGAAAGTCATCACACTTTTTGGATCCTAACTCAGGATACACACTGGCCAGTTGGGACAAACTTCCCCACCCGGGATGTCCCAGAACTCTGTGATAATAGTGAATGCATTTGTTATGTGGGGGAACATTGGAAATACAATTTCCTGACACAATCCCCTGCTTAGGAAGCATTTCATACAATTGATTCACTAACTTCCCCCTAGCACATTCTATCCCATCTTTTTCAATAGAACATCCAGTACCCTTGAACATAACAGTATAACCAGACTTTACCAGGGCTGGAACGCTAAGGAGGGAAAAGTCAAGTGTAGGTACACACAACACATTTTGCATATTCATCCCCAAACAAGGAATGTATACTTCACCCTGAAAGGACACATCAGCCATAGATCCATCAGCCAGAGCAACCTGTTGGACTTTAGGCTTGCTTTTTGATAACAACAACTGTTCATTGTTGACAATGATTTGACTACAGGCTGAGTCCAAAAGCCAAGTCTCTGGGGAACGTCTACTCACAGCCGTGAGCAAAGCAGACACCTGGGTACGTTGTCTAGGCGCTTGTTTCCCCTTCTTTCACACGAACCTCTTTCCACTGGCTCCACCGGCTGGGCGAGGTGGCTGGGGACAGTCTCTCATGAAGTGTTGGGTCGAGTTGCACCGGAAACATCTCCTCACAGCACACGCAGCCTCTGTTCCAACTGGATAACGCTGAGCTGAAGCCTCAGGAACAGCAACAGATGACTTACTCTGCATTTTCTCCAAATCACGAGCTTGCTGGATTTCTTGCAGGCGATTTGTAAGATAATCCACAGTTAGGTCTTGGGGCCTTAACGTCTGAGTTGCCTCGATGAGCATGTCAAAGCTCTTGTCCAAGCTTGACAGGATGATACAAGCTCTCTGGGTATCAGGGATCACAACATCCCGGTCCTCAAGTTCAAGAAACAAAGTCTTGACTTTATGGAGGTGGGTCATCACGTTTCCACCGGGCTGCAGCTTCAAGTTATAAAGCTGACGTGATATACCAACAAATGCAGCAGAGGTTTGCTTGGAATAAAGGGCTTTAAGAGCTTCCCAACAGGCATGTGCGGTCTCCAAATTACTGATATGCAGTAGCTGTGATGATTCTAGTCCCAGAATCAAGTTGCCATAAGCACGATCCAAACACAACTGCACTTCATCAGTAATAACACCGGTTGGAGGTGGGTCTTTCACATACTTCCACAAACCTTCTTTTAGGAAGAAAGACTTGATCTTCACACACCAGGTCCGATAGTTTGTGCCATTCAAACGCTCAAAGGGCAGACTGGTTAGCCCTGCAGCAGCAGCCATGCTGACCACTCAAAGAAAACACGTTTACTTCAAAATGCAGCCTTAAAAACAAACCCCGTTGTTACAGCTAGATCCAGCGCAGCAAAGAAAAACACAAAATTCTCTCTGGGCCCATAACCTGTTAGGTGATGGTTAACTATGCGGGGTTTCAGGCTTGAAGTAATCCAAACAACGTGTTGTAAGGCTAACAATATCTTTATTGATAGCATAAGGCAATAATGGATGTATAGTGCATTATTGCAAAAAGGTAAAATCAAAGCATATCATTCATCATTGGCGATCACTCGTAGCCGAGTAAGATTGTCTTCCAAAGGTAAAATTTTAACGGTGAATCCGTATGTGGCTATAAAGGCCAATTCTGGATCCGCACAACCTCCCACAATGAGGGCATAGGTTTCCGGGTGGGAGACGGTCATGATGAGGGTTTGCCTGACGTGCCTTCCTTTTAGCTCTCTTCTCCTTTTCGCCCTGTACTCGTGCTTCTTCAAAGTCCATAGCACCATTAATAAAGGCTGACCTCCAATTGAAACGCTCATGAGTTAGGGCTTCCCAGTTCTCAATGCTGATATTACATTTTTTTAAATTAGCTTTGAGAGTATCTTTGAATCTCTTTTGCTGTCCACCAATATTCCGTTTTCCATTCTTAAGTTGGGAGTAAAGTAGCTGCTTTGGAAGACGATGGTCAGGCATTCGAACAACATGACCAGTCCAGCAAAGTTGATGTTGGATGATCATTGTTTCAATGCTGGTGGTTTTCGCTTCTTCTAATACGCTAACATTAGTCCGCCTATCTTCCCAAGTAATTTGCAGAATTTTTCGGAGGCAGCGTTGATGGAATCTTTCAAGAAGTTGGAGGTGGCGTTTGTAGAGGGTCCATGTTTCACAGGCGTACAGAAGGGTTGGTAGTACAATGGCTTTGTAAACAAGCATTTTGGTCTCCCTGCGAATGTCCCGATCCTCAAACACTCTACGCTTCATTCGGGAGAAAGCTACACTCGCAGAGCTCAGGCGATGCTGAATTTCAGCGTCGATGTCGGCTTTTGTTGATAGATGGCTGCCGAGATAAGAAAAGTGGTCGACATTTTCTAGTGACACACCTTTAAGCTGGATTGATGGCGCTGCAGAGGGATTGGTTCGAACTTGCTGGTAAAGCACTTTGGTTTTTTTAATGTTAATCGAGAGGCCGAGCTTTTCATATGCTTCTGCAAAGATGTTTAGGATAGTTTGAAGATCTTCCTCGGAGTGTGCACAGACTACGTTATCATCAGCATATTGAAGTTCTATAACAGAAGTTGCAATTACCTTATTTTTTGCTTTCAGCCTACTAAGATTAAAAAGCTTTCCATCTGTTCGATATATAATTTCTACACCAGTAGGAAGTTTCTCTTCAACAAGGTGCATAATCATAGCGATGAAGATAGCGAATAAGGTTGGAGCAATAACACATCCCTGTTTAACGCCGGATTCCACTTTAAATGGATCGCTTTGAGAGCCATTGTTATTCAGGATTGTTGCCATCATGTCGTCATGGAGTAACCGCAAGATGTTCACAAATTTATCAGGGCATCCGATTTTCAGAAGGATGGTCCAGAGAGCAGTACGATTTACAGTATCAAAAGCTTTAGTCAGATCAATAAACGCCATGTACAGAGGGCGGTTTTGCTCCTTGCATTTTTCTTGAAGCTGTCGTGCAGTGAAGATCATATCCACTGTTCCCCTGGAAGGGCGGAAGCCATTTTGCGTTTCAGGGAGGATGTCTTCTGATATAGATAGGAGACGGTTTGCAATGATCTTTGCCAGGATTTTGCCTGCTGTGGCTAGAAGGGAGATGCCTCGGTAGTTTCCACAGTCTGTTCTATCACCCTTTTTAAAGAGAGTGATAATTATGGCATCCCTAAAGTCTGCTGGAATCTCCTCCCTCATCCAGATTTTTTCGATGAGCTTATGAAGTTGTTGTGTAAGTTCAGGCCCGCCTTCTTTAAAGACTTCAGCAGGAATCCCATCAGGTCCACTAGCTTTGTTATTTTTCATTTGTTTAGTGGCTTTACTGACTTCCTCCAAACTAGGGGGTACTGCAAGCTCATTTCTTATTTGTTTTTGTGGGATTTGCAAGAAGACTTCGTCAGCCACAGTAGAGTGACGATTAAGGAGATTGTAGTAATGCTCTTTCCAGCGCAGTGCAATAGACTCTTTGTCCTTTAGAAGTTTAGCACCATCTACTGAGCGTAAGGGATTTGTACCATGGTTTGTTGGTCCATAGATGGCCTTTATGGCATTAAAAAAGCCCCGTGCATCGTGAGCATCTGCAAAATGTTGGGTTTCTTGGGCTTTTTTTATCCACCATATGTTCTTAAGTTCTCTAGTTCGTCTTTGGACTTCTGCCTTTGCACTGGCGTAGATTTTTTTCTTAACGGCACAGTTAATATCTTTTTGCCATATCTGGAAGGCTTTCCTTTTCTTGTCAATAATATGTTCAATCTCACTATCGTTCTCATCAAACCAGTCCTGATGTCTCTTAGTCTGGTATCCGATAGTTTGTTCACAGGCTGAAATGATAGAAGTCTTCAATTTAATCCAGTGTTCCTCAACATTTTCAGGAAGTTCCATAGGCAGATGTTCCTTGAGAGTTGATTGAAAGCAAGCTCGTTTAATAGGATCTTGAAGGGCCAGTGTATTCATTTTACGCCTTGGTTTTCTTCCTTGGAGCCTACGATGAGGGACAATCTTTATGGCCATCGTGGATCGAATTAATCGATGGTCTGTCCAGCAGTCATCGGCGCTCGTCATGGCTCTGGTGAGAAGTACATCACGGCGATCTCTAGCACGGACAATTACATAATCTAAAAGATGCCAGTGCTTCGACCGTGGGTGCTTCCATGATGTTTTAAATTTATTTTTCTGGCGAAAGAGTGTGTTAGTAATGACAAGGTTATGCTCTGCACATTTAGTCAGAAGTAAGATTCCATTCGTGTTGCTGTTGTCAACTCCTTCTTTCCCAATGATCCCTGGCCACAAATCAAAATCACGCCCAACTCTTGCATTGAAATCGCCCAGGAGGATAATTTTATCCTCCTTTGGTATCTCTGATAAGATGGTGTCCAGCTGGGTATAAAATTTTTCCTTGATATCCTCATCTGCATCTAGTGTTGGTGCGTAAGCACTTAGGATAGTTGCCTGTTGGTTTTTGGCGAGTTTTATTCGCAGAGTTGAGAGTCGTTCGTTAATCCCAGTGGGAACTTCTGACAAGAGCTTCACAATGTCGTTTTTGATAGCAAAGCCTACCCCATGTATTCGTCGTTCTTGTTCAGGCAGTCCTTTCCAAAAGAAGGTATAACCTCCTTTTTCTTCCTTCAACTGTCCTTCTCCTGCTCTTCGAGTTTCTTGGAGTGCTGCTATATCGATATTAAAACGTCTCAGCTCCCTTGCAATAATGGCAGTCCTACGTTCAGGTCGTTCACTATCCATATTGTCTTGCAGTGTCCGTATATTCCATGTTCCAAAATTCATGTGTTTTTTACGACCGCTAGATGGTGACCCCACTGGTCGCGGTAATCCAGTCAGGGAGAAAATGAGGCAGACTATGTTTAGGGCACCTTTTCTAGCCCCCTCCCCATATGGGGTGAGCAGAGTGGATCCTAAATAGGGCTGCTCAGTCGTGGATACAGCTGCCGAACTACTCAACTGCCTCGATCCTTGAGTCAGGGCGACTGAATCCGTATCCACCGCCCATGTGCTGATCCATGACTAGGAGCTTCCGGATTACACAGTCCTGCCCCCGTTGCCATTCGTCAATCGCCATGGGACTTTTGGTTGTTTTGGGTTTGGTGTGGTTGGAAGACGCCTGTGCGTGAATTTGTTTTATGTGTGGAGATCGGTGCACAACGATCAGCACACAACCTTCACAGAAAAAGGCTCTAATCCAATGGCATGGATACCATGACGATTGGTGACCTTTTGTCTGCTGCAGCCTTCATCCGCCTTCGCAGCCGTTGTAACAATACACCTTGTTATCTTCCGCCTGTTCTGCCGTTGAGGACTTTCTTGGATCGTTCTTTGTCTGGTTCCTCCCCCTGGACCTTACCGCCATGGGTGACCCTGCCAGGAGTACATGACTCCCGACGGCTTCGCTCACAGGGTTCATTGGGAACACACAAGCCCACTCACCACAACAAGGTGACGATCCAGCGAGTGAATTATCAAATTATCAAATTATCAAATTATCAAATTATCAAAGCATAAGCAGAGTTCCATCACCAGAAGTGAGGAAAGAAAAAACATCATGGTCTGTGCAAAGACCAGGCATGGTTACAGTTCAGATACAAGTACATGTAGATAGCAGCCTACATAAAGAACAGAAGACATATGTGTAGAACATAAGTGAGAACATAAGTATAAAGGAATACCCATGGTTCATAGCTCACATCTGATTGGTTCAAACATGGGCATCTCTCTCAGCATAGCATTTTTGGTAGTAATTGTACTTTAAAGCGTCACACGATGGCAGTGTTGTGTATTGGCCTTTCTTCGGGCTATAGTTGTTTTGAGAACAATCGTGATTACAGGTTTATTTTGTCTAGCTAAAGAGACATCTACAACTCACCATCTGCCATCTACGTCTCAGATGTTTTGAGAACCAAACTTACAATGCGGAAAACAATGTAGATTGTTTTCACTTGTATTTTTCCACTCTCTGGCCAGACACAGTGGAAGAAAATGCCATGCGTTTAATTCTGCATAGAATGCTTTAACCAAATAACCTTAACAAAATTCACCACTTCAGATTGCATCCTGACCCCTACTGGGAATCAGCAGAAAACCATAAGGTTTCATAACATATCATCATTGGCGATCACTCGTAGCCGAGTAAGATTGTCTTCCAAACTTTTTAGACATGCATCATTTCGTGACACACTCTTACAGCAGGGCATAATTTCACAACACACTCTTACAGCAGGGCACAAAGCAGGCACTAGGACCTGCACGGAATCACAGCAGGTTTGGAGGCAGCAAGGCACAAGGCAGGCACTAGGACCTGCACGGAATCCTGGCAGGGCTCGGAGGCAGCAGCAGCAGCCGCGACACACCCAGACACTGTAACCAACACACCAACGTGTCCCGACACACAGTTTGGAAAGCTCTGCTCTACAGTAATCTAATGAGGATGTTACAAGGGAATGAATCGCTGTGTGCAGGGTTTCACTCCTGAGAAGAGTCCCGATGAGTCCACCAGCTAAGGCTGGGCAAAGATCCCTTAGCTAGAGACACTGACTCCCTGTCAAACAATAGTCGTGACTTAGGAGAACCCACAGCTCTTGTACCTGCTGTTTGAAGGGGGGGGGGTCGTTTCTGAACTGGAGGTGTATTTATTTCCAGAGGTGGCAATGGACACAGAAACAGATGACAGTGGAGGCTCTTATGCTTTTTACTATATAAAGTTATTTACAACAGGTATTTACAACAGGGCTAAACATCACAATCCTGGGGTCAGGTGTCCTCCCAAGTCTCCCTCCCAGCGACTTCCCCCCCTCCTGCTTCCCCCCCACTGTCTCTGACTCCCTCCCCTGGAAAGGAAAGGGCTGGGATTACTGTAGCTGCCCTGCATGGCTTGAGCTTCTCCAGCTCAGCCAAACACCTTCTGCTTCTCTGCCTGGGGAAAAAACAGTTCTGTCCAGTTTTTCCCCCCAAACCTGCCCAGTTTTTTTCCCCCATACCAGCAGCCATCTCCCTTGTTCCCTCCAGGGTCTTGGGGGAAACCGCCATCTGCAGCCAGCTGGGTCCCTCCTTCCTGTCCTTGGGCCTTGCATGGAGCTCTCGTCCCTCTGTGTCTTCCCTTTTTCCAGGGAAGCCCTCCTGTACCGTTCTTCTCCTCTCCCCGAACAGGAACTGACAACTCCTCTGCACACTTCGCCTCTCTCTCCAACTTTGTTCCAGCCTTTCTCTCCAGCTACTCCATTCACTCTGACTATTCACCGTGCCAGACCGCTAAAACCCATTTGCCACAGTGTGTCACTCCATAATCCAGAGACACCGCTGGAACTGGCAAAGAGCCACATGGTTTCTGGGCAAACAGCTCAGACTTACTGGCAGTTGAGCTCAGTTTGTTCCTTCCTATCCTAATCCTTATGGTATCCAGACCTAAGGAAGCTATTTCCACCTTATCGCTAGTCCAGCCTGGGATGGAAATGTGCATCTGGGTATCATCGGCATCCTGCTGATATCTCAGCCCAAAGCGACAGATGACTTCTCCTTTTGGCTTCATATAAATGAGAAATAGCAAGAGAAATGGAGGGAAGAACCGTGTGGCATCCTGACTACATCAATCAAAGGGGAGATCTCTCTTCCCCACCCTCTTGGCAACGAGGAACGACCCTCTCACTGTCCCCAACTGGGAACTTTTGCGGGCAGCTCAGAAGCATCCCAGGATGAATGCCATTCCGTACTATCAAGAGATGTAAAAGTGCCTCATGGGTCACTCTGATATCCAAACTTTGTAGCAATCATCCACCGTCAAGGACAACACAGCTCCTGTCAAATGGTTTCATCTGGATACTGTTTAAAATGGATCCAGATACTCTGCACTCCATGGTGCTTTGCAGTGGAAGCACTGCTGCTCTCTGTGACTTTCCCTAACAAGGGAGGGTTTGCAACTAGACAACAATTGTCTGGCATTGCGGGAGATGTACCACCTCTCCTTTCAAGTCAGGTACCACTGCCTTCTTTCCCTGCTCCTGATGTAGCCAGTCACCCCATCACCATCTCCCGAAGGAGCAAGGAAGCCGAGGTCGTATTGTCTTAAAACCTGTCCACTTCCCTGGAATCTGCAGGATAAAAGGAACCTAAGATACAATTGCAAGGCCCTGCTTGACCCCACAAAAGTCAGACTTGTTAGCACTTTAAGGTAGTCCAGACAGGGAGCACAACCAGGAGTACTAACTCTGTGGCAAGGTTACATTAACAGAATCTTGCAAGGCTGAAAGTATTTCTCCCCTCCTTTCCTTTTACTCTCTGGAAAACTATGAAGGGTCCCTTCTGAAACACTTCCCACACCCCCTTCCCTCCTACCTCTCCTTATGTGGGCTGAGAAATCTTCTACATGCTGGTTGTCCAATCTGCAGCTCGCTCTCCTGTCTCCCAAGGTCATTCCTACCTACCCTTGGAGACTTGAACAATTGTCTTCCGTCACACCTTCCTTGGATATTCCTGTGGGTCCCTCCCATGGCTGACAGAGTTGCCCCTGAGTCCAGTCCATAGGCCTCCATCTCCCAGCCTGTAATGGGCAGTAGGAATAACCTTGAGGAACAGGAAGAAGAGCCACAGCCAAGGCAGCAGTCAGATAAAACAAATCTGACTGGGCCAGAATTGTAACCCGAATAAGCGTCTCAGACAAGACCTTCCTTAGTTGTCAGGAAGGTGGAGGGAGGGAGGAAGCTCATTCAGACTTGCAAGATGATGCAATAAAGGTAATATTAGCATGTGTGACTTTGGTTCCTAATCTGGTCTACCCCGAAGGGCTAACAGAACCTCACCAGCACCAGTAACCTGTGTGGGCTATTGCTCTGGCCACAAGCCACTCCGACATGCTCATGCCCTAGTCCAGGGGTGGGGAACCTTTTTTTATCCCAAGGGCCATTTTGACATTTATCACATCACTCGAGGGCCAGGGGGCGGGGTTTGCGGGCAGGAGCCAATCGCGCGAAAGGCGGTGGGGTTTCCAGGTGGGAGCCAATCATGCGGAAGGGGCGGGGTTTGCAGGCGGGAGCCAATCGCGCGCACTGGGGGGCCGCCACGCCCAGTGCCATGCCTGCCGCACCTGCCCCAGCCACATCCGCTGCTGCACCCGCTGCTGCCGAACCCGCTGCCGCCACACCCACCATGCCTGCCACCACACCAGCCGCCATGTCCGCCGCTGTCACGCCCAGCATGCCCACTGCCGTCACGTCTCTTCCGTGCCCTCTGCCGTGGGCCGGATCGATTACTGTTGCCCACCCCTGCCCTAGTCAGTACACACACTTACATGCCAGCATGGACTTTCTGTATTGTAGGTTCAAGAATATAGTAAGGATGTTTTTACAACAAATAGTTCCACTGCTGCTTTCTCACTCCTAGACACCATAACAGCATTGACGTTATCCTCTAGAACACCTGTTGTTTGTAGTGGAGAAATAACAGCGACTGACTTTCCAACTCTGGTAGGAGGATTCTCTCCTCTCAAAAAGTGCCAGTGTGGCCTCTTCAACAAGCACCCAATATTGTGCAAAACAGGCTGAAACCCTTTTCGCAAGCAACTTTCTGGTAATTGGATAGAAAGCCAGATAGGGCTGAATGTCATCTTCAGACAGATGGCATCTCAGACTACTTCCTGGAAAACCTTTCCCAACATCTTCGTGCTGCTCTTTAGTAAGCTCTGTGTTGAGGGACAATATAAGGCAGAGCTTTCCAAACTGTGTGTGCGCGACACAAAAGTGTCACCACACACAGCGTGGTGCATTGCCACACCACCCGAAAGCGGCGGCGTGTGTGTGTACGGCGGCAGCTGCCACCGCCGTGTGCGCGCGCCGCCACACCCCCCCCCACGCCGCCGCCGCCCCTGGTGTGTCGCCAGGGGCGGCAGTTTGGAAAGCCCTGATATAAGGCATTGGTTAAAATGTCACAGTCCTTCTTGAGGAAGCTACCTTCCAGGAAGGGCTGAAACCTCCAATCAGCGGTGCTGTAAGGATGGAAAACCCAGGAGCAATGGTTAATTGCACCTGGATGCTCCAACCTTACACAGGGTAATGAAAAGAATGAGAAGAGAGGGGAGGAGAGGAGACACAAGCCCACAAGAAAACAAACAGCAAGCAGCACCTATCGGCACCAGCTGATATGAAGCCGGAAGAGAGCAACCAACACGAAATGAAACTGAATCAAAGAAGAAAAGAAACTGAGAGGAAGGGGAGTGACAGGATGAAAATCCAAATGCTTAAAAGAAGGGATAGGGAACAAAGAAAGCCATTCGCAACTTTAACATGGCACGATGCTAGTCTAATAAACAGAATTGCACATATCCCTTGTGGCTTGTGTTGCTGATTTCTAGGATTGGACTATAAGATCGTGAGTCTTACAGGTGCATTCAAGAATTGTCCCATCAGTAGAAAGAGAAGGAATACAGTTAGTCCTCGACTTAACGGCAATAATTGGGACTGGAATTTCAGTCACTAAGCGATTCTGTCGTAAAGCGAATGATCACATGATCGGACCTGATTTTACTGCGGTCGTTAAGCGAATCGCGACCGGAGCTTGTAGTTTTCCTTCCATCATTAAGTGAACTGCACAGTCATTAAGTAAAACAGGAGGTATTGTACAGTAATGGGGGGGGGAGTGTGATAGTCATATATTTGCCCCCAAACAAGTTTAAATTAATACTGTACCTCGATAAAAGTCAGATTTATATACAGTAACAAAAGCTGCAGAGTTTACTACAGTAGGAGAAAAAACAGTGAATAGCTGTACCTTTAAACTTACTATTGTAGAATAAAGATTCCAGTGAAGACCTTAAAAGTTTTTAATAATCAACCACTAATATTAACTGAAAATAATACTACTGTAGCCACAGAGGCATTTAAAATTGAGCCTGGTTCTTTAAGGAAAATATTAGAATTGTGCTGTAATGTGCAATATAATGAGATAAGGAAAACTCAGAAAGGGATCTGAGATTACTGTTCTGTACAGTATACTCTACTCACTGGAAAAGACCCTGATGCTGGGAAAGACTGAAGGCAAAAGGAGAAGGGGACGGCAGAGGATGAGATGGTTAGATAGCATCACCGATGTAATGAACATGAATTTGAGTAAACTCCGGGAGACAGTGGAGGACAGGAAGGCCTGGCGTGCTATGGTCCATGAGGTCACGAAGAGTCGGACACGACTAAACCACTGAACAACAACAACAACATTATACTGTATGGTTGAAAATGTAAGTTAGGAGACAAATGATCCTAAAATCAAAATTATCTATGCATTTTGTAACAAGATGAAACAGTGTTTCATTAAATTTCTGTCCTGTAAATTATTTTATTTTACTGTATTTACAGTACAGTACTTACAGTACAGTACTTATTTATTTTACTATATCTACTAACAGTATGTACAATACTGTAGTGTATTTTAGAGTGAAGCATCCTACATTTTAGGTCTTTGTGTGGTGTGCCAGGGGAATTTCCAAAAGTTGGTAGGGCCAGAACCAAGAAATACACATGGCCAGATCAAAAACTAAATTTGATTCAATACTGTATGATGTAATTAATATTAAATTTAATTACTATTTGTATATTTAATTTTACAATTTTGACACATTGACACAATTCAGCAGCAAGTTGTGGAGGAAGACTGCATATTGTCCAAGGGCCTCAGGCTGTGAACCTCTGCCATATAGCCAGATGTGCCCAGGGAAATTATTTGCACTTACAGTACAGACTCAGATTTCAATGGCCATGCTCTTGTTGATTCAGCATGAAGGCATTTAATTTAAAATGGTGTGTTGGCTTGCTTTCCATTTGTTGTCCTGTAGTGGCTGAAGGTACCAGGCTAGAAACCAGGAGACCACGAGTTCGAGTCCTGCCTTCATTGGCGATCACTCGTAGCCGAGTAAGATTGTCTTCCAAAGGTGAAATTTTAACGGTGGATCCGTAAGTGGCTATAAAGGCCAATTCTGGATCCGCACAACCTCCCACAGTGAGGGCATAGGTTTCCGGGTGGGAGACGGTCATGATGAGGGTTTGCCTGACGTGCCTTCCTTTTAGCTCTTTTCTCCCTTTCGCCCTGTACTCGTGCTTCTTCAAAGTCCATAGCGCCATTAATAAAGGCTGACCTCCAATTGAAACGCTCATGAGTTAGGGCTTCCCAGTTCTCAATGCTGATATTACGTTTTTTTAAATTAGCTTTGAGAGTGTCTTGGAATCTCTTTTGCTGTCCACCAATATTCCGTTTTCCATTCTTAAGTTGGGAGTAAAGTAGCTGCTTTGGAAGACGATGGTCAGGCATTCGAACAACATGCCCGGTCCAGCGAAGTTGATGTTGGATGATCATTGTTTCAATGCTGGTGGTTTTCGCTTCTTCTAATACGCTAACATTAGTCCGCCTATCTTCCCAAGTAATTTGCAGAATTTTTCGGAGGCAGCGTTGATGGAATCTTTCAAGAAGTTGGAGGTGGCATTTGTAGAGGGTCCTGTCTTAGGCACTTACTGTAGCCACTTAGGTGACCTTGGGCCAGTCCCTCTCAATCAGCTCTAGGAAGAAGGCACTGGCAAACCACTTCCAAAAAGCGTTGCCAACGCAACTAAATGAACTTGTCCTGGTAGTGTAGTCATCAGGAGTCAAGATTGAGTTGAAGGGTTTTTTTTCAAAAAAGCTTGCATTATCATCTGAAGCCACAAAAAAGAATTTATTTATTTTTTCCTTTAAAGTACTGTAAATAAGCCGCAGTTAGGATATAAGGACTGACAAAGGCTAGCCCATCCCTAAAACTAGGATGTCTTGTACTGTACCTGCATACAAGTTAACAGAAGAAAATATTCTCTTGGTGGCACAGAGGTGCCATTCTTCTTCACAGTGGGAGCAGGGAAAGTATATTTCATCAGCAAAAGATTGTCTCAAACACTAAGATTAAGTACAGCACTGCACTGTATGTAAGATGAGAAATTACAATGGCAGCTTAAGCCACCTTTAGATTATAGTTGCTACTGTCAGGCTAGCTGGAGAAGGCCATCACAGGGCATTTTACATAGATCTCCCAAACCCAAGAATTGGCCCTAACAATACAAGATTGGCAGCTATTACTTTGTATTGGCAGTTTTGATTACAGTATTATTTTGACAGTAAGCTGTAATTGATATGTGGTGCCTTCTGTTGCACAGAATCCCCTTTACCAGGTTAGGCTGGTATGTCAAACATAACCTACCTGGATGCATGATCTGTTAATTTATATTACTGTACTATACTCTAATGGGGCGTGGTGGCTCAGCGGGTAAGACACCAGGCTTGTCGATCGGAAGATCGCAAGTTCGGAGGTTCGAATCCCTAGCCCCGCGTGACAGAGTGAGGTCCCACACTTGCCCCAGCTCTTGCCAACCTAGCAATTCAAAAGCATGCAAATGCAAGTAGATGAATAGGTACCACTTCGGTGGGTAGGTAACAGCATTCCGCGCGTGTCATGTGGCCACGTGACCGTAGAAGCGTCTTCGGACAACGCTGCCTCTTCGGCTAAGAAACGGAGATGGGCACCGGCCCCTAGAGTTGGACACGACTGCACAAATGTGCGGGGGGGAACCTTTACCTTACTATACTCTAATGCAGAAGTTCCCAAATTTTCTTCGTTGTTGGCACTGTATTTCCATGAACTGTATAAGAGTGATGTGAGTGCATGTTAATGAAACCACAGTATTGTAATTGTTGATGTTATACAGATAAAATGGATTATAGTACTGTACTGTTCATTTTTTTACAGTGTGTATACAGTAATAGTTGCATTTTTTCCTAGACTGTTACTATATGTTTTTACAAGAGAAACAATGAAACACTCTCTCACATGCAGAATGCTTCTAAGGAACTTTTTTCCCTCCCTTTGGTATGAGAAAAGAAAAATGTTTTTGTTGGAGTCAATATGACGCCCAAATAGGATTGCAAACAGCGTTTACGTGGCCTTAGCCCACCCTTGAACTGAACAGGACTTCTGAGCCATTCGTGCAGTTCAGTGAGGACAGTCTTAAATAACCACAGCAAGACTGTCGTGACCCACTGGGCAGGACTAGGGAATATCCTCCACTGAGCTCAGTCAGACATGCATGTCAGCTGACGTGTGGAGCTGCAAGTGAACAGCTTTACGATCTCCATGTACTGTTCTGTAATGAACAACAGAAAAATGAACAGTTCCCTAAGGAGGATGACTGGCCCCAAAAGTTTAAAAGCACAATTATACAGTACCGCATTAAGAAACTCAGCAGTTGCAGTCCTGGGCCATGACAAGAAGTAAGATCCATAATGGCTGGAAATTCCGGCACTTGGAAGACTTCTATGGGGGCCCCAGGATGGAGAAGGCTGATCTGAACAGGTCAGAACACTTTCCCCCCTTAAACCATCTTTAATTCTGTTATCCTTCAATGAACTGAACAACATTTTTAACATTATAAAACATTTTAATAACAATAAATAATAACTTACATAACAAAATAACAATTCTTAATATAAGTATTAATATTATAGGCGTAATATTGCATTACACTACAAACAAAGTGCAAAATCAGATTTTACAAGTGCCTCTATAAATATGCAGTAAGATTAGTGTTCTCCTGCGTCTTGACTATAGGTGACGTTGGATAGGCTGGCATAGCTGGTTGATGGCCGAGGATCATCTGGGTCTTCTGCTCCTGTGGATGGGGAGGGAAGTACAGCTGAGGAAGGAGTAACTTTCCTAAAGAACCCAGCAAGTGTGGTTTGCATGTTTTTTTTCCTGTTTTTCTTCATATATCACGATAACATCTTACAATCTCATCAATTTCCCTACGTACTTTCCCAACACGTTGCACATTTGGATCCATGCTGTCTAAAAACAAAGTTTTGTTCATGATCGAGAAAAAATCAGACAATGCTTTCAGAGTTAAGTTTTTGGGCTGAACTGCTACATTTTCTCCTTTGAAATCTTCCTCTTCCTCCCCCCGACAACCCCTTGTCTTTCCAATTCCTCTTGCAACTCTATTAAATCTTTGTTTGAAAGCTCTTCCTCATGTAGACTATCAAATGCTTCACATCCTCAGCATCAACCTCTAAATCAAGGGATTTCATGAGTGACAAAATGTCCTGATTTATTTCTTGCAAATCTTCATTGTGGTCAAAACGCATTTTGCAGTGACATCCTGCCATGCTGCTGCAACACTTGTGATGCAATGGAGGATATTTTAGCCTTTCCAAAAGTCATGTGGTGTTACTCCCTCAATCTCCATTGCAGCTATGGCTTTGGCAAACGTGCGCAAATAGTAGGCCTTGTAGTTGCAGTAGCTCCCTGGTCCATAGGCTGTAGGAGAGGGGTGGTGTTTTGGGGGAGATAAACTAACTGTACATCTGGCTGGAGATTGCCAAGATGCGGGGGATGTCAAGGAGCAGGAGAATCTTGAAAGGAATTCTGTTTTCCAAGCAATATGTCTTTACTTGGGATACAAAACAACTCATAAACCAATCCTCGAAGAGGACTTGCGTCATCCAAGCCTTTTGATTGGATCGGTAATAAACAATGTGCCTGCTGATGTTTTTGAATGCACGGGGTTCTCTGTTTTGTGGATCAGAAGTGGCTTCAGCTTGAATCCAGAGACATTTCCGCCCAACAACAAGGTTATTCTGTCCTTGAATGCTTTATATCCAGACATTGCTTTGGCCTTTTTGTGTATGTAGGTTTTCTTCCAAAACAGCCCAGTTTCATCTACGTCGAAGTTCTGTTCAGGCACATAGTTGCGGTCTGACATGATGTCATCAAGTTCATGAGGAAAATGTTGGGCAGCTTCGTCAGCACTTGTGGCTTCACCTGATGTGTGTATGTTGTGATAATTAAATCTTTGCTGAACGCATAAACCAGCCACAGCTGACAATGAATATCTCAGTGCATGCCTCACCTGCTCTTTCCTTCAGTGTTGTGAAAATGCTGCGTGCCTTAGCCTGAATGAAACAAAGGCCCGCGGGCTTGACATTCCCCACCTCTGTCCTAGTGCAATAACACCTTATTCCCCACAATATGCGCTTTGATGATCTTCATCTTCAAATCCAGATTGATGGTTTTTCTTTGCTTCTTTATTTATTTATTAAATAAATACCTTATTCGCTATCTTCATCGCTATGATTATACACCTTGTTGAAGAGAAACTTCCTACTGGTGTAGAAATTATATATCGAACAGATGGAAAGCTTTTTAATCTTAGTAGGCTGAAAGCAAAAAATAAGGTAATTGCAACTTCTGTTATAGAACTTCAATATGCTGATGATAACATAGTCTGTGCACACTCCGAGGAAGATCTTCAAACTATCCTAAACATCTTTGCAGAAGCATATGAAAAACTCGGCCTCTCGATTAACATTAAAAAAACCAAAGTGCTTTACCAGCAAGTTCGAACCAATCCCTCTGCAGCGCCATCAGTCCAGCTTAAAGGTGTGTCACTAGAAAATGTCGACCACTTTTCTTATCTTGGCAGCCATCTATCTACAAAAGCTGACATCGACGCTGAAGTTCAGCATCGCCTGAGCTCTGCGAGTGTAGCTTTCTCCCGAATGAAGCGTAGAGTGTTTGAGGATCGGGACATTCGCAGGGAGACCAAAATGCTTGTTTACAAAGCCATTGTACTACCAACCCTTCTGTATGCCTGTGAAACATGGACCCTCTGCAAACGCCACCTCCAACTTCTTGAAAGATTCCATCAACGCTGCCTCCAAAAAATTCTGCAAATTACTTGGGAAGATAGGCGGACTAATGTTAGCGTATTAGAAGAAGAGAAAACCACCAGCATTGAAACAATGATCATCCAACATCAACTTCGCTGGACCGGGCATGTTGTTTGAATGCCTGACCATCGTCTTCCAAAGCAGCTACTTTACTCCCAACTTAAGAATGGAAAACGGAATATTGGTGGACAGCAAAAGAGATTCCAAGACACTCTCAAAGCTAATTTAAAAAAAACGTAATATCAGCATTGAGAACTGGGAAGCCCTAACTCATGAGTGTTTCAATTGGAGGTCAGCCTTTATTAATGGCGCTATGGACTTTGAAGAAGCACGAGTACAGGGCGAAAGGGAGAAAAGAGCTAAAAGGAAGGCACGTCAGGCAAACCCTCATCATGACTGTCTCCCACCCGGAAACCTATGCCCTCATTGTGGGAGGTTGTGCGGATCCAGAATTGGCCTTTATAGCCACTTACGGATCCACCGTTAAAATTTTACCTTTGGAAGACAATCTTACTCGGCTACGAGTGATCGCCAATGATTTATTAAATTTCTATGACCGCCCATCTCCCCCTCAAGGAGGGACTGGGTGGTTCACAGCCACAATAACACAATTAAAATACAATGAAAACACAGTAAAAATATAAATACAATAAATACAATGCTTCTGCTTTGCTTGGCTCCTCAACTGCGCTGGCTGCTCCCTTTCTTTTTGGGGGCTGTGGTTTTGGTGCTTTGATTTCTGGCTTTTTCCTTGCCACATAAGTGGATTGCGGGCAATTACTAATTCTATGGCCTTCCTTGCCACTGCCACACTTGAAGCATAGTCCACTTTTAGCCCGACGTTCTTTTTCTTCTTCCCAAGCTTTCTGACCGATGGGTTTTTTTGGTGGTTGAGCCGCCCCAATCACCCTTTTTCCAGTGTTTGAAGTTGTTTATACGATTTGATGCACAAACTGGTGCTCTCTGCCTTCCCCGCTAGTTGGATCCATTCCTCCAACGTCTCAGGTTCCCCCCTTCCAGCTGCCATTTCCAGAATCTCAGGCTTTAACCCCATCTGGAAATACTCAATTTGAAAAGTTTCTGGCCAATCAGGTAACTGACTGATAAGTTTTTTAAATTCCATGGCATATTCTGCCACGGTGCGGTTTCCCTGGCTCAGTTGCTGCAATTCAACTCTAGCCAACATCTATGACAAGGTGTCTTCAAATATCTTTCTTAATGCCAACATGAATGCTTTGAAGGCGTTAACAGTTCTTTGGCATTTGTATCATGCATGGCTACCAGCCACTGTGCTGCCTCCCCTTCTAAGAAGCTAGACACATACTGTACTTTTGCTTCCTCATTAGTAAATGAGTCCTCAAATTCTTCCATGAACCCTCTTACATGGGTCATGAAGCAGGCTAGCTTTCCGGGATCGCTATCGAACAGCATCTTTAATTTATTGACAGCTAGGGTTCTCCCTTTGGCCGGTCCACCCGAGGAAGGAAGTCTCACATCTGGGTCAGGTTCTGATGTGTCTCCTTCCTCATCGCTTTCTCTCGATGTCTCACTCTCTGTCGAAGTCGTGGTCGGAGTGACCCCCTTCTGACTAACTTTTCCCCCTTCATGGGGAAGAACTTGCAAGATGTGTTGTAAGGTTTGGTTCATCATGGCCATCTGTTGACTGATGGTCTCCAACTCAAAATCTATGCGGGACGTCTTTCCCTCCAGGGAAGCCATTCTTTGGGATTGGGTCACCCTGGTTTTAGTAGCCCGCTTCCCCACCTCTTGTTTGAGGCCGCCTCCAATCCCCATAGACTACTCCGCTCTGGTTTTAGGAGTGCGCAACATGGGGATCTCCAGCAAAGGAGATTGTTACCTTGTCGTGGTGCTGGAGCTTGAGCACCTCAATGAAACCATGAGCTAAACCGTGAAGGGACACCCAAGACGGGAAGGTCGTGGCAGAGAGGTCAGACTAAATACGATCCCTGGGGAAGGTAATGGCAACCCACACAATTAAAATACAATGAAAACACAGTAAAAATATAAATAGAATAAATACAATGCTCCTTGCCTCCTTGCTTGGCTGAAGTGGAGCTCGGTCTCTTTCCCTTTGAAGACATCACCAGCCAAATGAGTAAGACAGTGGTTCCCAAAGTGCCACCGGTGGCGACACACCAGCGGCGGTGGAGCGGGCGCACACGGCGGGGGCATGCATGGTGGCGGTGCGGGGGGCACGCAGGGGCAGAAGTGTATGGCGGCGGCCTCCGCTAAAACACAGAAGCGCTTATGGCACGCCGCTGCCACCGCCGTGCACGCCCCCGCTGCCATGTCTGGGTTGTGTGGTGACACACCAGACTCCGTGTTGCGACACTAAATTGTTGCGACATACAGTTTGGAAAGCTGTGTAGTAAGAGATGATTGCAAAGTACTGTCCTTTAGATAGACTTGTTCAGGACTTCCGGCCAGAATGGCGACGCGTTAGAAGAGGTTTTCAGAGCTTTGGAGCCTCTTCACAGCTGCTCTTGGTGTGCAGAGGGTCTGGGAGGAAGAGAGACTACCGAAATACTCCCTTGGATAAGGGGACTTCAGAGGATTTCCCAAAAGAGTCACAGATCGCTGCTCCTCATAGCGCTCTCGTCTTTTCCACCATGAGAGAAGCGTTGAGTTGGAGCAGGGAGAGCGACTGGAAAAACACCGAGCTCTGCCGAGAGCAACAAACAAACCTTTAAGGTAGAGACTGTAGCGTCAGCTAATTCCGGTTTCTTAGATCACTCAGAGGAGAGGGGGAGGGGATTCTTTGTTTTTTCTTCCTCTCTTGTTTTTTTTTTTCTTTTTAAAAGTATTTTTCTTTTAGTGTCTAAGATCTATCCCTGGACTTTGCTTTGGATGCTGGTGAGTTGCTTTTTATTCTTTGCCATGGAATTGTTATATGGTGGGAATTAATGTATGGACTTTGCCTTGTTATGGAAGTTTTTCTTTATGAATTTTAGATTTTTTGACTGAAAAGTGGGTTAACTCTGTTAAGGTTTGGGAATTAAACCTAGAATTTACAGATAGAACGGAATGGAAATGTATCCAATGTATCTAGGTGAAAGGGTATAGAAACTGCTATGTCATTCTATCAGAAAAGATGATGACACAAAGATGTAATAGGACTGATGCAACCTACTGGCAAGAGCATGCAAATGTGTCATGTGCCTGTTGCAATGCTACTGCAGTGTGAGTCCTGATTGGACAGATATATGTATAAAGGTACTGTGTAAGGTGCTATACTTTCTCTTTCGATTTGATGTGCCTCTGGACAACGTATCTGTATTTCTTGGACTGCTGTGTATGAAGATTGTGTATGTATAATTGTAAATAGACTTTTTACCTAAACCTCTTTCGTGTGAGTCTATTTACTCCTATCAGGACTGGAAGAAAGTACTGCTCTAAGGCTTCTTGGATATTGGGCTGCCCCAGAACCGCTGACTCTGACAAACTCTCTTTTGGGATTACAAACTATTTTATTTACTTATAAAATAAATTTTTGCTGGATTAATGAATTTTCTGAGGGGTTTTTAGGGTTGAGTCTTCATTGAATTCAAAACTGCCAGAGAATTGGCTGGACTGTTTCTACTATCCTTATCTTGTTTTGTCTGTTGCCTTTTGGATTATTTTTTTTAAAAAGGCTCTTACAACTAATCCCTGTAGTAACCTATGGCTGCGAGAGCTGGACCATAAGGAAGGCTGAGCGAAGGAAGATAGATGCCTTTGAACTGTGGTGTTGGAGGAAAATTCTGAGAGTGCCTTGGACTGCAAGAAGATCAAACCAGTCCATACTCCAGGAAATAAAGCCAGACTGCTCACTTGAGGGAATGATATTAAAGGCAAAACTGAAGTACTTTGGCCACATAATGAGAAGACAGGACACCCTGGAAAAGATGCTGATGCTAGGGAAAGTGGAAGGCAAAAGGAAGAGGGGCCGACCAAGGGCAAGATGGATGGATGCTATTCTGGAGGTGACGGACTCGACCTTGGGGGAGTTGGGGATGGTGACGGCCGACAGGAAGCTCTGGCGTGGGCTGGTCCATGAAGTCACGAAGAGTCGGAAGCGACTGAACGAATAAACAACAACTTACAACTAATGGATTACAATTGTGTTGTTATGACAACTGTTTTTTTGTTGGGAGGAGGAGGAAGAGTTCAGTGGCAAGAAGGGAACTTTTTAAAGACTGATAGCAGTGACATTGTATTTATATATTGGCCACAAGAGGGAAGAAAGAGAAGGAGAAAGAAATTAAAAGACCTCCTTTAGAGACAGCAGAAGGATGCTCCACAGAAATGGAAAAGGTACTAGCTGCAATTACAACACTAGGTCAAGAAGTAGATAAAAAGATAGAAGGTATGAAGAGAGAATTGACCCAGGATTTAAAACAGGAATTTAGGAAGGAGGTGCAGAAAGTTAAAGAAGCTGTAGATAATTTGTCAGTTGACCTCAAAAATACACAAGGGTGGGTGTAGATGTTAGAATCTAAATGTGAAGCAGTTGTCAAAGATATTGATAGAAATCTAGATACCATTGCATTAGCGGAAATGAGGGAGAAAGAATTTATTTTAAGATTGAGAGCAGTTCCTGAACACTCTAATGAGAATACAAGGAAAATGATTGTTGCTGCTTTAGCTAAATTCTTGGAGATGAGAGAACAGGAGCTTGATCTCAAAACTGATAAAAAAATTTAGAGTCAATTCACGTTATGCCAGAGAAAGAAAGGTTCCAAGAGATATATTGATACACTTTGTGAGAAAAGTTCCAAGAGATCAAGTTTTGAAAAAACATTACAACGTTGGTTTGAATATAGAAGGAAAAGGAGTGATTGTTTTAAAAGAAATCCCTTTAAGAATATTACAAAAAAGAAGAGATTACTCCTTTCTGACAGATAAATTAAAGCAACATAATATTTCATTTAGTTGGGAGAGATTAGAAGGAGTAACATTCATGTACAAGGAGCAAAGATTCAGACTAAATTCTACTTTAAAGGCGAGAGCTTTCCTGGTGAAATATAAAGCAGACCTAGGAGATGTAAGCAGACTTAGAAGAAAAAGAAATGACCCCAAGAGACACTGAAAAGGGTGAGGACCTCTCTGATTTGGGCGCGTCTGGATTGGATCTTTAAAAGAAAACATTTTTTTTAATATGAATATACCTATGGATTACAAATACCTAACTTGGAATTTAAATGGGGCAAACTCCTGCCAAAAGAGAAAAAATATTTTTCATTTTTTGAAGAAATTGAAATTGGATATAATTTGTTTACAAGAGACTCATATTTGTAAAAAAGACATTAAGTATCTGACTCAAAAACAACTTGGGGAAGAATTTATTTTGGCTGGATTAAAAAAAACAAAGGTGGTGTTTTCTATATACAATCAAAGTTGAATCCACAACTGATATTTACTGATGATGAAGGAAGATATCCTGGAGTTGAAGTTAATATACAAGGAACTAAAACGTTGATTGTTGGACTGTATGCCCCAAATGTCGATAAAGGAGTATTTTATAAAAACTTAATGGATAAATTGTTGGATTTACCTTATGAGAATTGGCGCGGGGGGGCGTGCGGTGGCACACACGCGGCGGGGGCGTGCGGTGGCGCACGTGCGCACGGTGGCAGCAACAGCGGCGGCAGCCTCTGCTAAAACGGGGAAGCACTGATCCCGCGCTGCTGCCGCCGTGCACGCGCACACCGCCGCTTCCGGGTAGTGTGGCGACACTGATAGGATGTACGCTGGCTTATAGGGAAAGAGGCAGAGTAAACAGACAGACACAGAGGGCAGCATTTCTGGCTAAAAAGTCAGATTATTTACTTTATTTACTATAAATAAAGGCAGAGTTGTATCTACATGGTACAGCATTGCAAAAGGTAAAACAAAACTTACAAGTAGAGTATACACAGAAAATGCACATGTGCTGGCTTCCACTGTACGACAGATAAGAAGGAGCATATTGCCATGGCATCACGCACATAGCCAGGTATAGCTCACACTTCTATTAGTCCACAGGAGCAAAAAACACAAATGACATGGCTAAAAGACACAAGAAGTCAAGAAGCATAGAACACAATTTTGCATGGATAGAAATAGGCTTTTTCCAGCTTTCTGATTGGAGGAAAACTTAGGTTAGGCCAAAAGCATAACCTGTCAATAGGTGGCAATGTCGCAGCAAGCATGCTGTCTCCTCCCTCCCTCTGCTCCCCCCGGAGCAGGCTTCCCAGGGAGGGAATCAGGAGGACTTGTTCCCATGCAAACGTTTAGGAACTAGCCAAAACAATACACACGTGACAGTTGTTATCTGGCCACCTGCACTTCACGTCACCATGAGAAAGCTGTGCTTTGTATAGAAAACAATTTGCCAAAACAATTTTCATGTGGGAAATCTGACAGACACACCACGCTGTGTGTGGCGACACACTTTTGTGTTGCAACACACAGTTTGGAAAGCTCTGCCTTAAACATTTCCTTCCCTGGACAAAAGCACACGAATGATCACTGCTAGCAGCAACACATTTTAAATTCATTTATTTACTGTATTAAACATTTGTTTATATACGCCATCTTTGTTCTTTTTTTCTCTTGCTATTAATTAAACATTTAATAATATTATTTCTCTAAAATCAAACTACTTAATCATCAAAACCCAAAATCAGAACTTCGTTTTTTTGCATTACAAGCAAATAGTCCAAAAGTGGCCTCCAGATAGAAACAAATCCAGCCACAGTATTTTCTCATATCAGTGCTGTCACTTTAGCCATTTGTGCCAGTTCCATTAACTTAATCATCCAGTCCTCCATTGAGGAAATTTGTGCCTCCTTCCATCTTTGAGCATACAAGAGTCTTGCTGCTGTTATCATATATAGCAGGGCTTTCCAAAGTTTTCCCGCGGTGACACCAACCGCCGTTGGTGTGTCGCCGCAGGGAAACCCGGAAGTGCCGCCGTTGCGGCAGCGCGCAAAAACCCGGAAGCGCTGCTGCCGCTTTCAGGTTTTTGCACGCCGATGGTGTGTCGCCGCGGGAAAACCCGGAAGCGCTGGTGATGATCAGCGCTTCCGGGTTGTGTGGCGACACACCAGATTGTGTGTGGCGACACACTTGTGGCGACACACACAGTTTGGAAAGCTCTGATATATAAGAACAGATTTCCATGTTGCTTCTCAAGCTGCTGGTCCATCAAACCCAAGAGAAACAGCTCCGGTTTCAGTTGTAAGTCCACTTTAAGAATCTTTTGAATAATACTACATATTTGGTTCCAGAATTTCCTAGCTTTTCTGCAAGCCCACCATAAATGTTAGAAAGTTCCTTCTTCTGTAAACATTTCCAGCAAACATTTGATACCCCATGATACATTTTAGACAGCTTATCAGGAGTTAAATACCAATGATACATAATTAATCCATTCCTACCACTATTCTATACGTTTCTGTCTATTATAAGAATCAAGTTAAAAAGCTTAAGTTACCTACTATTATACTTAATATTCCAATTTTAATGATAACCTAACAAACATTCTTTAACCCTAATACCTGTATGGGTTTCTTGTTCCTGCAGAATAAGTCAAGCCAATAAAGCATTATTCCAGATGTATTTTTAGCTGAAGGCTTTGCACTTTAGGTTTTTAGAACATATCTCCAGAGAAGATGCTTATTTGCCCTACTTGGAAACTCTGCTGATGGGGTTTATTCATTAAGAGAATTTGCATACAGTTTATTGAACTGTTCATTAATAGGAATGTTCATGGAATATGGTTTTCTTTTCCTTTTTTTTCCCATTTCAGGATTCAGTATCGCTTGAGGATTTAGCTGTATTTTTCTCTTTGGAGGAATGGGCTCTGCTAGATTTTGAACAAAAAGCCCTGTATTGAGAGGTCATGGTGGAAAATGCGAGGAATATGGCCTCCTTAGGTAAGGGATCCTCTTTCCTCTGGGCTGAAACAGTGGTGGAAGTAAGTAGCTGATCTATTTCTCAGAGGAAATGCTAGTCTGTTCATTTTGTACAGTGGAGGAGAATGTCCTTATCTGCATTTCTACTCCTACAGATCATCCGGGATCCGACTCGAGACAGTGGTTTCACCCTGGACTTGGTTTTCTCGTCTGGGCAGTGGCAATGTGATCTGAGGGGACAGTTAGATCTGTCCCCGTTGTCATGGACAGACCACGCCCTGGTGGCCCTGAGATTCTCTTGTGCCGCTCCACTCTGCAGGGAGGCAGGACCCATTCGATTGGTCCACCCCCCGCGACTTATGGACCCAATGAGGTTTCAGAGGGAGCTCGGGGTTATTCCTGAGGATCTGCATGGTCCAGTGGAGGTCCTGGCCGCAGCCTGGAATAGGGAGGCAGCTGGGGCCTTGGACAGGATCGCGCCTATGTGACCTCTCTTACCACATTCAACCCATCACTCCCTGTGGTTTACGGAGGAGCTGATGAAGAGGGTTAAGAGACATCAGGAGTGCCGCTTGAGTAAGACGAAGACTGAATCTGACCGAACGCAATCTAGAGCTGCTATTAAGGCCTACCTTGTGGCAGTAAGAGCGGCAAAATGTGAATATTTCTCCGCTCTTATTGCGTCTGCAGAATGCCACCTGGCGGCCCTGTTTAAGATTACTCGATCTCTTTTGGGTCAGGTAGATTCGGTGACCCATTTACAGGGCCATTCGGAAGAGTTTTTGGAGCATCTGCAAGATAAAATCACTCAGACCCATTCTAAGTTGGACTCTAAGTGTGCGACATCGTCTGGGGAGATGCCAAGGGAATGTACTTACCCTGTTATCTGGGAACGGTTTGATCCTGTTGGGACTGAGGAAGTGGACAGGATCCTCCAGATTTTAAATGCCACCACATGCCTTCTAGACCCATGCCCTTCCTGGCTGGTTAAATCAGCCCGGGAGGTGACTTGTGGTTTGGTCCAGGCGATGGTTAATACACCCTTGGGGGAAGGGGTGTTCCCAGCTGCCTTTAATGAGGTGCTGGTGCATCCCCTCCTCAAGAAACCATCCCTGGACCCTACTATGTTGGACAATTTTCGTCCTGTCTCCCACCTTCCCTTTTTGGGTAAGGTGGTTGAGAAAGTGGTGGCGTTGCAACTCCAGAGAATTCTGGAGGAAACGGATTATTATCCCCTTTCAGTCAGGTTTCAGGCTGGGATATGGGATGGAGACTGCATTGGTCACGCTTATGGATGATCTCTGGCGGGAGTGGGATGGAGGGAGTGCATCCATCCTGGCTCTCTTGGACAAGATGCCCTTGTCATCTCCCATATAGACTAGTGTAATGCACTGTATGTGAGGCTATCCTTGAAGAATATCCGGAAGGTTCAACTGGTCCAGAATGCGGCCGTGCGGACAGTTATTGGTGTCGTAAAATCGGCACACGTGACACCACTGCTGCGCGAGCTGCATTGGGTACCAGTTTGCTTCTGGGTCCAATTCAAGGTGTTGGTTATCCCCTTTAAAGCCCTACATGGCATGGGGCCAGGTTACCTGAGGGACCGTCTAATCCCCATAACATCGACCCGCCCCACTTGGTCATGCTGAGAGGGCATGCTACGGACCCCATCGGCAAAAGAATTCCATCTAGCGGGGTCCAGGAGGCGAGCCTTCTCTATAGTAGCACCCGCCCTTTGGAATATCTTGCCCCTGGAGCTGAGGCGGGTTTCCTCACTCCCGGCCTTCCGGAAGAATTTGAAGACCTGGTTCTGCCGTTTTGCTTGGGAAGGGGAAAGTAACAGCTCCTCCTGGGGGTGGCTGGCGCTGTAGTACCCTCCCTATTAGCTGAGTTTTTATCATCTCTTGGATTTCATACTTATTTATTCTATTTATATTGTAGAATGCATAGCATTATATGATTGTAATTTTATATTATATGTTTTTATCTATTGATTTTATTGTAAACCGCGCAGAGTTCCCCGTTGGGGGAGATGGACGGTGATATAAGTTTAAATAAATAAATAAATCTTGGTCTGTTGAGATGGGCTACAACCTTCACACTGTCTCCAGGGCTCCTCCCATGCAGTTTCTCATCCTAGCCAGTTTCTGATCCTGCCTGTCCCACTTTGTAAATAGCCTTAGGAGTTGCTTTCATTTTTCTGTTTTTCTGTCTGCAATGATGGCACTTAGAAGCCCCCATAGTCCACAGGGTTTACTGCTCGAGAAATGGGCTGTGTGATGGGCCGGGTTCTGCAGAAATGGGACCTTCCACCCAGGTGGCTCTCCCTCCCATTTTCTCCAAGGCTTCCCTTTTGTATGTTCTGCCTGCAAATGCAGGGACAACTAAGGGAGAATGAACACGCCCAGACAGAGAACCTGTTTTTTCAAGGGAGAGCTTCCTCAGGTAGAGGAGGCAGAACCTTGGTTAGGATATCCATGTCCATCAGCGCTTCCACCTTCTCAGATTGAAATTCAATGATCTGTTCTCCCTCATCAAGTCCATTATTGAACAGGGGCAGCTTTCCAGGGTCCCTCCTCCTTCCTTGCAACTGAAATTGAAGGAGCAGCAGAGCTGAGGGTGCCCCACCCTGAGACTCTGCATGATCTTCTCCAAAGGTTTCAGGTTTGCATTCTGCACCATGGAGGACAAAAGGGACCCCAGTGTCAGATCTTACATCAACTCGATACCAAGCTTAGCACCGTGTTTTGACATGGGAGCTTGGGGGAAGTTTTGATACTGTTGAAAGAAAAGATGCAACAATAGTGCTTGATCCCTTTTGCACCTCAGCTTGTGTCAACTTTTCCTTTCTTTTTGTTGCAAGCAGGTGGTGGATGGGAGATGGAGGATTCTGGCCAAGAGGCGGCAGCACCTTTGCCAACAGCCAGAAAGGAAGTTGCGGAAAGGATGTCTGGAAAGCAAAGTCCTGAGGAAAACCAGTTAAAGGGGGAGCTGGGGAAATGCTCTACTGTTCCGTGTGCAGATATCAGCGTCTTCTTGGTTGGAGAGGATCACCAAGGAAAAGGAGTGTGTCCAGGGTGCGGAAACGTACTCAGAGACGAATCGGGATTATGCGACTGTTGCAGAAGCCACGCTGTAGAGAAACAAAATGAAAACGGGAAATGCTCCAGAAGGACCTTTCCTCTTAATTTACGTCAGAGAATACAAGAAGGAGAAAAACCATATAAATGCCTGGAGTGTGGAAAGTGCTTCAGATATTCAGGTTATCTTGCTTCCCATAAAAGGATCCACACAGGGGAAAAACCATATGAATGCAAGGAATGTGGAAAGAGCTTCCATTTTGCAACAGGCCTTACTTCCCATAATATGATTCACACAGATGAGAAACCATATCAATGCATCAAGTGTGGAAAGAGCTTCAGAAGCAGTGGCTCCCTTTTTTCCCATCAAAGCATCCACAGAGAGGAGAAATTATATCAATGCAGGGAGGGTAGAAAGAGGCTTACTCAGAGCAATGTACTGAATTCCCAGAAAAAAAGCCACACTCGGAGTAAATCATGTAAATGCCTGGAGTGTGGAAAGAGCTTGAACTCTGCAAGTGAGCTAACTTACCATAATAGGATCCATACCGGGGAAAAGCCATATCAATGTACGGTATGTGGAAAGAGCTTCAGTCAACAAGGTAATTTCAATTTGCATAAGAGGATCCACACAGGAGAGAAGCCATATAAATGCATGGAGTGTGGAAAGTGCTTCAGGACGCCTGGTTCCCTTACTTGCCATAAGAGGATTCACACAGGGGAGAAACCATATGAATGCCTGCAGTGCGGAAAGAGCTTTAGTAGGAGCGGTACCCTTACTTTCCATAATAGGATACACAAAGGGGAGAAGCCGTATAAATGCCTGCAGTGTGGAAAATGCTTCAGTCAAAAAGTTCATCTTAATTTACACGAGAGGACCCACACAGGAGAAAAACCATATAAATGCCCAGAGTGTGGAAAGAGCTTCAGTAATTCAAGTAGACTTATTTCTCATAACAGAATTCACACAGGGGAGAAACCATATGAATGCATAGAGTGTGGAAAGTACTTCAGGACATCTAGTTCCCTTCTTTCTCATAAAAGAATCCATGCTGGAGAGAAACCGTATAAATGCACTGAGTGTGGAAAGAACTTCCACAAGAACAGTCACCTTACTTCCCATCAAAGGATTCACACCGGTGAGAAGCCATATAAATGCCTGGAGTGTGGAAAGAGCTTCAATCAAACAAGTCACCTTAATATCCATAAAAAGATCCACACAGGAGAAAAGCCACATAAATGCACAGAGTGTGGAAAGTGCTTCATTGAATCAGGTGCCCTCACTAAGCATAAAAGGATCCACACAGGGGAGAAACCATATGAATGCCTGGAGTGTGGAAAGAGCTTCAGTGGAAAAACTCGTTATACTGTACATAACAGAATCCACACCGGGGAGAAACCATATAAATGCATGGAGTGTGAAAAGTGCTTCAGTGATGCTCGTGAGCTTACTTCCCATAAAAGGATCCACACTGGGGAGAAACCATATAAATGTGCGGTGTGTGGAAAGAGCTGTAGGACATGCAGTGACCTTACTTGCCACAAGCGGACCCATACAGGGGAGAAGCCATATCAATGCAGCGAGTGTGGAAAGTGCTTTAGTACAAATAGTTCACTTTCTTTCCATAGAAGGGTTCACTCAGGAGAGAAACCGTATAAATGTATGGAGTGTGGAAAGAGTTTTACTTCCAGTAGTCACCTCACTTACCATAATAGAATCCACACTGGGGAGAAACCATATGAATGCCTGGAGTGTGGAAAGAGCTTCAGTAGAAAAAAGAATTATACTGTACATAACAGAATCCACACCGGGGAGAAACCATATATGTGCATGGAGTGTGGAAAGTGCTATAGTGATAGCAGACCTCTGAATTCCCATATGAGGATCCACACAGGGGAGAAACCACATAAATGAATTGAATATAGAAAGGTATTTAGTCACAGTCACATAGCATCTGTAGAAAGAATCACTCACAGAAGAAACCAGGAAATGTATCAATTGTGGAAAGAGCTTTATTCAAAAGATTGCACACTGGAGAAACCACGTAAATGTCTCACAGTTGTAAAGTGCTTTGGTGACTCTTGTTTGCTTATTCCCATAAAATGATTTATATGGTTTCTTCCAAGTAAATATGTTGAGTGTGGAAAGTGTTTCTGAAGCAGTAGGAACTGTCAGGGAGACACAGGAGAGTGGTGGGGGGAGCTTACTCACGGGAGGGAAGCGAGCACGAAGCTCAGAGGGCCTGGCCTTATTTCCCAAACGCCTCCGGAAAGCTCCGCCCTAGATTGGACTCATGTCACTGGGATTCTTCGAGCCCTATCAGTTTAGCAGGATTCTGTATGTGGGAAGCAAATAAACACTAGATACTAGATTCCAAGCCTCGGCGTGTTATTTCTGCACCTACCCAGGACATCAATCCTGCTAAACCACAACTCCCATCGGAAGAGGGAAGAAAGACAAAACCAGGAGAATGGCTTCTCAGACACAAGAACTTCAGGCAATAATACAGCTCGCTGCAGCATTAACACAACACCAACAGCAAGTCGACCAGATTAACAATTTGCAAGCAGCTATGCTACAACAAATGCAACAACCAGCTCCAGTCGTCCAGCAGCCGGCCCCAGCAGCAGCACCCCCACCAGTCGTTCTGCGGTCCCCAGGGTGTTTGCCAGAGAAATTTGGGGGAGAGACAGCGCAGCTCAGGACCTTAGTCGCCCAATGCACCATGTTTTTCGACAGCCGACCAGCTGAGTTCCCGACGGAAAGGTCCAGAGTCACCTTCATTTTAAGTTTGCTGAAAGGCTCAGCTGCCAGATGGTCCATCCCTATGGTGGAAGCCAACGACCCAATTCTAGACAACTACCAGAATTTCATGGTCCGTTTCAGAGCCCATTTTGATGACTCAATCAGAGAAGTCACTGCTAGCTGAGAGATCCGATGGCTCCGACAGAGGAACAGGAGGGTAGGAGCATACATTGCAGATTTCAAACTGCTAGCAGGAGACTTGGGTTGGAATGAGGTGGCATTGAAGGATCAGTTTAAAGAAGGACTTGACAAAGAGATTAAAACGGAATTAGTGCGTCAGGGCATGCCAGCTACATTGGAAGACTTATATCAGTTGGCAGTGGTCATAGATGCTCGGCTGGAGGAATTAAGGCAGACCCGGCCAGGGAGAAGCAGGACAGGAGCCCGATCGGCGTTTCCAGGTTTTGCATCATTCCCCACTGTGGTTGTTTCCCTGGGAGGTGAGGAACCTATGCAAATTGGGGCCTCACGGCGATTGCTTCCTGAAACCGAGCGGCAAAGAAGAAGGGAAAATGCACTCTGCTTTTACTGCGGGGGCCCTGGGCTTGCCCGGCCAGACGTCAAGCAGTTCCAGTAAGATTTACAGCCCAAGAGACAGAGCAGACACTGACTCCAGCTTCCTCTTCGCAGCAGTTAAACTCCAACGGCTACCCTCGCCAGAGCCCCGCAGGGAGGCCATTCAGCAATTAAAAAGGGCTCAATCAGCAGATTTCGGTCAAGCCTTCTACATCGTTCCAGCCACGCTGACATCAGATTCCACCCAGCCGCTGCCTATAGAATTGATGATCGACTCCGGTGCAACTAAAAATTTCATAGATGCGAAAGCAGTGGAAAAGTTTCAGATCCCGACAATTACATTGCCAAGCCCCATGCAGGTTGAAACAATTGACGGGCAGCCCCTAAAGGCAGGTCCAGTAACGCACTGCACGCAGCCCATTCAACTCTCTATTGCAGATCACACCGAGTGGATTCAGCTTTATGTCACAGCCTCATTGCAAGTTCCTATCATCCTGGGCACTCCGTGGTTAAAACTCCATAACCCCTATTTGGACTGGGTGACCGGGACGGTTTCCTTCCCCGCCCAGGACTGCCTGCACCACAAATTGCAGGCAGCCGCCTGCTCCCCAACGACAGCAGCAATCTTGGAAGCAAGGGGGGCTAACCTACCAGCGAAGTATGGGGACTACGCAGATATTTTCGATGAACAAGAGGCCACAGCGATGCCACCCCACAGACCTTTCGACTGCGTGGTGGACCTAAAGCCCGGTGCCAAGATTCCTGCGAAGAAACACTATGCGATGTCACCAAAGGAACTAGCTACCCTGAAGGAGTATATAGATTCAAACCTCAAGAAGGGGTTCATTCGCCCATCCACATCTCCAGCATCGGCCCCTACCTTCTTTGTCCCAAAGAAGCCGGACCCTTTCACTTCTTTGGCACAGGCTGGTGGGAAAGGGGCTCCCTTGTGCACTGTGCACGACTACAGCGCACTCAACGCAGTTACTGTCAGGGACCACTACCCCCTTCCACTCATATCGGATTTGCTCAATCGCCTGCAAAAGGCTCACATTTTTACCAAGTTAGACCTCAGAAATGCCTACAATTTGATCAGGATGAAAGAGGGCCACGGATATCTCACAGCCTTCGATACCAGGTATGGTAAGTTTGAATATTTGGTCATGCCTTTCGGACTAAGTAATTGTGGGGCTGTATTTTCCAGGTTTATGAACCACATTTTTTCAGATTTGTTAGATAAATATGTCGTTATTTATCTTGATGACATCCTGATATTTTCTGATGACCCCACGTCTCGCATAACTCACGTGCGCAATGTTCTGCAGAGATTGAGGGAGAACTGACTTTTCACCAAGCTAGAGAAGTGTGCCTTTGATTTAACTCAATTGGACTATCTGGGCTACAGAATTTCCACAGAAGGCATAGCCATGGATCCCGCAAAGGTCCAGGCAATTCTCTCTTGGAAACTTCCCCGTAATGTCAAGGAGGTCCAGCAATTTTTAGGGTATGTGAATTTCTTTCACAAATTTATTAACGGCTATGCAGAAAAGGCACGACTCCTTACTCAGCTCTTAAAGAAAGGCACACGATTTTGCTGGGGCGAACAACAACAGGCTGCCTTCCAAGAGTTTAAGCAGATGTTTGCATCCCCGCCTCTCCTGAGGCATCCTGATCCACAAAGACAATTCTTTGTCCATACAGACGCTTCTAACGTGGCGATCGCCGCCATTCTGCTCCAAGCGGCGGACCCAAAAGGGTAGGACTTGCTTCCTTGTGCCTATTTCTCTCGCACGCTGTCACCAGCAGAGAGGAATTATGATGTCTTCAATAAAGAATTACTTGCTATAAAGTCAGCCTTTCAAGAGTGGAGACATTGGTTAGAAGGGGCTACATTTCCAGTCAAGGTTTCCACAGACCACAAAAACTTGGAACTTTTGCAAAAGTCCAGATCACTCACCCCCCGCCAGGTCAGATGGAGTCAATTTTTTTCACGTTTTGATTTTGTAATCTCGTACTTACCCGGCAAGCAGAATAAGCTGGCTGACGCCTTGTCCAGGCAGCTGCAGGACATTGCAGACCCCGGCCAGGCCACTCAAGCCACAATTTTGCAGCCCCAAAATTTTGAGAGACCTCCCGAAAGGGACTAAACAGAGATCTTAGCAGCTGTCAGGCAAGCGGATGATCTCCTTGCACGAATCAAGGCTCAGCAGCAACAAGACCCCTATGCAAGGGCTAGGCTGGATGACCTCCAGGGGACCCAGCATGGAACACCGTCCCCATTCACAGTAGAGGCGGAGACCCTTTGGCATAGCGGGTGGCTTTATGTTCCCATTACTCTGAGGGAAGAGGTCCTACAGCTATGCCATGATAGCCCAACGGCAGGACACGGGGGGGTGTTCAAAACGCTGCACAGAACGCTCAGAGATTACTGGTCGCCCAAGATGGCGATGCACATTAAGACTTACGTGGCCTCTTGCCACACATGTAGACGTGCTAAAACCGTTGCAGGAAAACCGGCAGGCCTTTTGCAACCCCTATCCACGCCCCCCCCCCCCAGCCTTGGGACACTATCTCCATGGATTTTATCACTGACTTGCCACAGGCACAAGGCTTCACTTCCATTCTGGTGGTGGTGGACTGTTTTACAAAGATGGCACATTTTATTCCCTGCAAAGGCCTCCCAATGGCACAAGCTACAGCACAGCTCTTTTTGGACAATGTCTTCCGATATAGAGGCATGGTTAACCACTTGATCTCAGACCGGGGTTCGCAATTTACTTCCAGGTTCTGGGGGGGCGCTTTTTCAGACATTGGGGGTCAAAATACACTGATCCTCTGCGAGCCATCCGGCTTCTAATGGAGAAGCTGAGAAAACTGACCAATTATTGCAGCAATATCTCAAATGTTACATTAACTATCGCCAGGACAATTGGCCAGACCTGCTCCCCATGGCAGAATTTGCTTACAACAATTCAGTGCATTCCTCGACCAAGATGTCCCCTTTCCAGGCACTCTATGGCACGAACCCAAGAGTATTGCCTCTCTCCTCCCAACGAACAGCTGTCCCTGCAGCCACTGATTTCCTGGCAGAAAGGCAGGCGGCCAATCAGCTGTTAAAGGAGCAGCTTGATATGGCGAAAGCAGCCTATAAAAGGAATGCAGATGCACACAGGCAAGAAGGGCCTCCGATTGCAGTGGGAGACAAGGTCTGGCTCTCCACCAAGTTTTTGCCTTCTAGCAGGCCTTGCAAGAAATTGGACTCTAAGTTCATCGGCCCTTTCCCAGTGTTACAGCAGATAAACCCTGTGGCTTATCGTTTGCAGCTTCCACACTCCATGAAGATCCACCCAGTGTTTCACAAGTCATTGTTACTCAAAGACTCCCCTCCAAGCGCCTTGCGTTCACATACCACCACCCCACCTCCAGTACTTGTCGAAGGGGAACCGGAGTATGAAGTGCAAGAAATCTTGGATTCCAGGCGGAGGGGCAGGGGAATTCAGTGTTTAATACACTGGAGGGGGTATTCTCAAACGGAGCGCTCCTGGGAAAATGCCAAGGACGTGCATGCTCCCTTGCTTGTACACAAGTTTCATCAGCTTTTCCCTCACAAGCCACGACCACCTCGACTGCCAGAGCTACAGCCCTTGGCTGAAGACGACGAAGCCAGCCAGCCTGAGGTGTTCGTAAGTTACCAGCAGCCACCTCAACTCCAGGAACAGAGGCCAGCGAGGGGGGCAGAGGAGGATTCTCGCCCATCCACTTCTGGGATGCAGTTCCCAGGCCGGGGGGGGGGGGGAAGCTATACTAACCATCTAGATGTTTTTCAGACGCCGCCAGCTGCAACCGAGATGTTATCTGATCAGACAGACTGTGAGGATTCCTCCCCTGACATTCTTTCCGTGGACGACCTCCCTCTGCCCAGTTCTCAGGAAGAGGAGGAGATGGAATCAGCTTCCCACGGGATTGTACCTGACACCAAGGATGAAGGAGGGGAGGGGGTTGCTATGGAGTGTTTTTCTGGAGAGGGGGGTGGTGTCAGGGAGACACAGGAGAGCGGAGGGGGGAGCTTGCCCATGGGAGGGAAGCGAGCACGTAGCTTGGAAAGCCTGGCCTTCTTTCCCAAACGCCTCAGGAAAGCTCCGCCCTAGGTTGGACTCATATCCTCGGGATTCTTTGGGCACTATCAGTTTAGCAGCATTCTGTATGTAGGTACCAATAAACACTAGAGACTAGCTTCCCAGCCTCGGCATGTTATTTCTGCACCTACCCAGGACAGGAACCTTGCTTTCCATAAAAAGACACAAAGGATAGGACCTTGTTGGTATGTCGACAACGAGAAAAGTAACAATAAAGGCATCTGACTGCTGGGCCAGGGCTCTAAGTCAGATGGCCTCCCATAGAATGGCACGGAATTTGTATGAGGAGCTTGGCCTACAGTATTGCCATCATAACTATGTGTCCAACAACAACCAACAGACAAAATCCACAAGATTGATAACCCAGGGTCAGATTCATGATCAAAATATGGATATGGTGTTAAAGGTGAAGCTCATCTGGAGAATAGGTACTTTCCTTGGCCAGGACATGGAGGTGGTTGGCCGTCGGGAACTCTTTTCATTTTCCCAGATCTGCCTTGGATTTCCTGGTGGTGTCTAATCCAAACCCGCTTCAATTGAAAATCTATAGCAGGTGGGGCAGAGGCCGCCTCTTTCTGCAACAAAGGGGAAGCTAGATACTGTCAAACAGTGAGCCACGCAGAAAATAGAGTTAAACTTGCTGTAAGTGGTGATAAGCTCTGTGATTCAAACCGGAGACAGCCAGAGCAAATGAAGGCAAGAGGTTTTTTTAGATACTATCGGAAGAACCGGTTTTCCATGGAAAAACTACTGTATTCTGAATTGTGGTGCGGGGTGATAATTTTCTGGGAAAGCCCCGAGCAGAGGAGAAAAGCTCTCCACTTCTCCTTTCAAGGTCCTCACCCGCAATTCCTCCCTTCCGATCATCCGCTCCCCTTTTCAGGCTTTGCTGATAGGATCCGCCCGGGGGCGCCCTCTTGCCAAGAGCCTCCTGCTTTCCCAGGTCAGCAGAAAGGAGCCCGCAGGATCTCGGAGGACCTGGACGGGGAGGGCGGGGAGTGCCCGAGGGGGCCTCTCTAGGGAGAAGCACTCTCTCCTTGCAGTCTCCAAAGGCGTCGCGGAGGCCCTTCCGGGGCGGGACGTGCACGTGTGCGGCTGCAGCTCCGCGGCTGTCAAGGAAGAGTCGCGCTCGCGGGGCTGCGAGGGAGGCGGAGCGCGGATCCTGCCCTGCGCGCCTCCCTTGGGAAGCGGTGGAGTCCGGGCGAGGGGCAGCCTCGGGGCAGACCCGCCTCTTGCCTGCGGGCGCCGCATTCTCATGGAACGCCACAACGCGATAAATGCGCAACCCTGAGAAAACCTTTAGCCTGTTCCAGCAATTGCCTGCGTTTCTTCATTCCCGGCTCGGGTCGAACCCTTGGTAAGATTTCCTTCTAACACTGCCAACCCCCGTTTTCTATGGAAAGGGCGATTCCCCTCTAACTTGTAAATGGAATGATTATTTTCTGGACAAATGGAGCAGAAAAGCCCCTCACGCCCCGCTTTTCTGCCCCGCATCCCGACGCAGCTCCCATCCCTGGGACTCCTCCCCTTTTCCTCCCTCCCCCCCCCTCCTTCCCCCATTTCTTCGGGCACCACAGGTGGGATCCACGCGCGGGGGTCTCGCAGGAGGCAGCTCTTGATTCCCAGTCCGGCCGAAGATCTACCCAGGAGCGTTTGCCTTGGGAGGCGCCGCTCCCTGAGTTTGAAGGTGGAGGGGCAGGAAGGGCGGCCTTCCGAGGGACCGGCCTTCTCTGCCTTTGGCTCTAAGAGGGCCTGGAAAGGAAGCGGGCGCGGAAACCCTTCCGGGGAGGGAGGTGCGCATGTGCGGCTGCAGCTGCGCGGCTGGCAAGGAAGAGTCGCGCTCGCGGGGCTGCGAGGGAGGCGGAGCGCGGATCCTGCCCTGCGCGCCTCGGGGAGCGGTGGAGTCCGGGCGAGGGGCAGCCCCGCCTCTTGCCTGCGGGCGCCGGGCAAGTCAATTCCTTCCGTCCTCGGAGTCTCCTGGCGGGGCTGAAGCCCCTGCCTGCAGCCCGCGAGCGGCTCCTGGGCCGGGCATCCCGGGAGCGAGGCAGGGAGGGGCGCAGGGCGGCGGGCAAAGGCTCGGCTCCGCCTGACCCTCCCTTTCCCGCGGTGGCCCCTTTGCTGGGCCCCCGGGTCCCCATCCGGGGAGGCTCTTGGACAGCCGCTCCGGCTGGCCAGAGGGCGCGGGGAGTCCGGTCTTTCCTGGGCCGGAGCCGAAAGGCTGGTCCTCGAGGGCAGGTCCGGGGGAATCCCAGCTCCGGAGGGCCTCGCTCCTTCCTTCCCAAAGGATCCCCCCCCGGATTATTTCCTCTTTTCCTTTTATGAAACGCTTCCAAACGGCCAAGGTTTCTGAAGAAGGTCTTTGGAAAACGTTTGGAATTGAAGTGTTTTTGTGTGTGTGTGACTTTATTTATTCCATTTATATACCAGCGAGACTGACAGCGACTCTGGGCAGTTTGCAAATCTTTGAAAAGATTTAAAACAAGGAAACCACACAAAACAAAAAGAACAAAGGGGGCAGAGATAAGAAACCCGAATGGAAACAAAGAGAAAGAAGGAAGGGGCTTCAGGGTCTTGAGGGCCCTTTGAAATGGCAGGAGGGCCAGTAGGGTGGGTGCCATTTGAATCTGGCGGAGGGGGGAGCTCTTCTGTCCTTCTATTGATGGTTAATACACACTTGGTGGAAGGGGTGTTCCCAGCTGCCTTTAAGGAGGTGCTGGTGCATCCCCTCCTCAAGAAACCATCCCTGGACCCTACTATGTTGGACAATTTTCATCCTGTCTCCCACCTTCCCTTTTTGGGTAAGGTGGTTGAGAAGGTGGTGGCATTGCAACTCCAGAGAATTCTGGAGGAAACGGATTATCTAGACCCCTTTCAGTCAGGTTTCAGGCTGGGATATGGGACGGAGACTGCATTGGTCACGCTTATGGATGATCTCTGGCGGGAGTGGGATGGAGGGAGTGCATCCATCCTGGCTCTCTTGCACCTCTCAGCAGCTTTTGATACCGTCAACCATGGTATCCTTTTGGGGCGGCTCAGGGAGTTGTGGGTGGGCGGCCTAGTTCTGCACTGATTCACCCCTTTCCTCCAGGACCGTTCCAAATTGGTGGTGATTGGAGAGGAGAGATCTAACCCACAATCCCTCCTATGTGGGGTGCCGCAGGGTTCAGTTCTCTCTCCTTTCCTGTTTAACATCTACATGAAACCACTGAGTGAGATCATCTGTCACCACCATGCCTTTGTCATCTCCCATATAGACTAGTGTAATGCGCTGTATGTGAGGCTATCCTTGAAGAATATCCGGAAGGTTCAACTGGTCCAGAATGCGGCCGTGCGGACAGTTATTGGTGTCGCAAAATCGGCACACGTGACACCACTGCTGCGCGAGCTGCATTGGGTACCAGTTTGCTTCTGGGTCCAATTCAAGGTGTTGTTTATCCCCTTTAAAGCCCTACATGGCATGGGGCCAGGTTACCTGAGGGACCGTCTAATCCCCATAACATCGACCCGCCCCACTTGGTCATGCTGAGAGGGCATGCTACGGACCCCATCGGCAAAAGAATTCCATCTAGCGGGGTCCAGGAGGCGAGCCTTCTCCATAGTAGCGCCCGCCCTTTGGAATATCTTGCCCCTGGAGCTGAGGCGGGTTTCCTCACTCCCGGCCTTCCGGAAGAATTTGAAGACCTGGTTCTGCCGTTTTGCTTGGGAAGGGGAAAGTAACAGCTCCTCCTGGGGGTGGCTGGTGCTGTAGTACCCTCCCTATTAGCTGAGTTTTTATCATCTCTTGGATTTCATACTTATTTATTCTATTTATATTGTAGAATGCATAGCATTATATGATTGTAATTTTATATTATATGTTTTTATCTATTGATTTTATTGTAAACCGCGCAGAGTTCCCCGTTGGGGGAGATGAACGGTGATATAAGTTTAAATAAATAAATAAATCTTGGTCTGTTGAGATGGACTAAAACCTTCACCCTGTCTCCAGGGTTCCTCCCATGCAGTTTCTCATCCTAGCCAGTTTCTGATCCTGCCTGTCCCACTTTGTAAATAGCCTTAGGAGTTGGTTTCATTTTTCTGTTTTTCTGTCTGCAATGATGGCACTTAGAAGCCCCAATAGTCCACAGGGTTTACTGCTCGAGAAATGGGCTGTGTGATGGGCCGGGTTCTGCAGAAATGGGACCTTCCACCCAGGTGGCTCTCCCTCCCATTTTCTCCAAGGCTTCCCTTTTGTACGTTCTGCCTGCAAATGCAGGGACAACTAAGGGAGAATGAACACGCCCAGACGGAGAACCTGTTTTTTCAAGGGAGAGCTTCCTCAGGTAGAGGAGGCAGAACCTTGGTTAGGATATCCATGTCCATCAGCGCTTCCACCTTCTCAGATTGAAATTAAATGAACCTGTTCTCCCTCATCAAGTCCATTATTGAACAGGGGCAACTTTCAAGGGTCCCTCCTGCTTCCTTGCAACTGAATCTGAAGGAGCAGTAGAGCCGAGGTGCCCCACCCTGAGACTCTGCATGATCTTCTCCAAAGGTTTCAGGTTTGCATTCTGCACCATGGAGGACAAAAGGGACCCCAGTGTCAGATCTTACATGAACCCGATACCAAGCTTAGCACCATGATTTGACATGGGAGCTTGGGGGAAGTTTTGATATTGTTGAAAGAAAAGATGCAACAATAGTGCTTGATCCCTTTTGCACCTCAGCTTGTGTCAACTTTTCCTTTCTTTTTGTTGCAAGCAGGTGGTGGATGGGAGATGGAGGATTCTGTCCGAGAGGCGGCAGCACCTTTGCCAACAGCCGGGAAGGAAGTTGCGGAAAGCATGTTTGGAAAGCAAAGTCCTGAGGAAAACCAGTTAAAGGGGGAGCTGGGGAAATGCTCTACTGTTCCGTGTGCAGATATCAGCGTCTTCTTGGTTGGAGAGGATCACCAAGGAAAAGGAGTGTGTCCAGGGTGCGGAAAAGTACTCAGAGACGAATTGGGATTATGCGACTGTTGCAGAAGTCACTCTGCAGAGAAACAAAATGAAAGCGGGAAACGCTCCAGAAGGACCTTTCCTCTTAATTTACGTCAGAGAATACAAGAAGGAGAAAAACCATATAAATGCCTGGAGTGTGGAAAGTGCTTCAGATATTCAGGTTATCTTGCTTCCCATAAAAGGATCCACACAGGGGAAAAACCATATGAATGCAAGGAATGTGGAAAGAGCTTCCATTTTGCAACAGGCCTTACTTCCCATAATATGATTCACACAGATGAGAAACCATATCAATGCATCAAGTGTGGAAAGAGCTTCAGAAGCAGTGGCTCCCTTTTTTCCCATCAAAGCATCCACAGAGAGGAGAAATTATATCAATGCAGGGAGGGTAGAAAGAGGCTTACTCAGAGCAATGTACTGAATTCCCAGAAAAAAAGCCACCCTGGGAGTAAATCATGTAAGTGCCTGGAGTGTGGAAAGAGCTTCAACTCTGCAAGTGAGCTAACCTACCATAATAGGATCCATACCGGGGAAAAGCCATATCAATGTACGGTATGTGGAAAGAGCTTCAGTCAAAATGGTAATTTCAATTTGCATAAGAGGATCCACACAGGAGAGAAGCCATATAAATGCACGGAGTGTGGAAAGTGCTTCAGGACGCCTAGTTCCCTTACTTGCCATAAGAGGATTCACACAGGGGAGAAACCATATGAATGCCTGCAGTGCGGAAAGAGCTTTAGTAGGAGCGGTACCCTTACTTTCCATAATAGGATACACAAAGGGGAGAAGCCGTATAAATGCCTGCAGTGTGGAAAATGCTTCAGTCAAAAAGTTCATCTTAATTTACACGAGAGGACCCACACAGGAGAAAAAACATATAAATGCCCAGAGTGTGGAAAGAGCTTCAGTAATTCAAGTAGACTTATTTCTCATAACAGAATTCACACAGGGGAGAAACCATATGAATGCATAGAGTGTGGAAAGTACTTCAGGACATCTAGTTCCCTTCTTTCTCATAAAAGAATCCATGCTGGAGAGAAACCGTATAAATGCACTGAGTGTGGAAAGAACTTCCACAAGAACAGTCACCTTACTTCCCATCAAAGGGTTCACACCGGTGAGAAGCCATATAAATGCACGGAGTGTGGAAAGAGCTTCGGTCAAACAAGTAACCTTAATACCCATAAAAAGATCCACACGGGAGAAAAGCCACATAAATGCACTGAATGTGGAAAACACTTCACTAAATCAGGTGCCCTCACTAACCATAAAAGGATCCACACAGGGGAGAAACCATATGAATGCCTCAAGTGTGGAAAGAGCTTCAGTAGAAAAAATAATTATACTGTACATAACAGAATCCACACCGGGGAGAAACCATATAAATGCATGGAGTGTGGAAAGTGCTTCAGTGACAGTCGTGAGCTTACTTCCCATAAAAGGATCCACACTGGGGAGAAACCATATAAATGCATGGTGTGTGGAAAGAGCTGTAGGACATGCAGTGACCTTACTTGTCACAAGCGGACCCATACGGGGGAGAAGCCGTATCAATGCAGCGAGTGTGGAAAGTGCTTTAGTCAAAATAGTTCACTGTCTTCCCATAGAAGGATTCACTCAGGAGAGAAACCGTATAAATGTATGGAGTGTGGAAAGAGTTTTACTTCAAGTAGTCACCTCATTTACCATAATAGAGTCCACACAGGGGAGAAACCATATATGTGCATGGAGTGTGGAAAGTGCTATAGTGATAGCAGACCTCTGAATTCCCATATGAGGATCCACACAGGGGAGAAACCACATAAATGAATTGAATGTAGAAAGGTATTTAGTCACAATCAGTCACATAGTATCCGTAGAAAGAATCACTCAGAAGAAACCAATAAATTTATCAAGTGTGGAAAGAGCTTTATTCAAAATATTTCCCTTATTTTTCCTGTAAAAGGATTTGCTCACTGGAGAAACCACATAAATGTCTCAAGGTTGTAAATTGCTTTGGTGACTCTTGTTTGCTTATTCCCATAAAATGATTTATATGGTTTCTTCCAAGTAAATCTGCTGTGGAAAGTGTTTCTGAAGCAGTGGGAACCTTACTTTCCATAAAAAGACCCGAAGGGTAGAACCTTGTAAATGAAGGGAGTCTTAATGGAGCTTCTGGGTGATAAGTAGCCTTCTCATCAAAGGACCCACGCAGGAGGGAAACCATATACATGCATGACATGTTGGAAGAGCTTCAGAGCCAGAAGTGACCGTAATTCCCATGGGAGAACACATACTGGGTAGAAACAATGTAAGTGTCTCGAGCACAGAAGGGATTTACACACAATCATTCACTTTATATCCCTGGAAGGATGGAAGCATATAAATGCATGGAGTGTGAAAAGTGGGAAGTCTTTGGTGCTCTCTCAGCCTTGTTGTTTTCATGCAGATGTTTCATTGCCAGGCTAGGCAACATCTTCAGTGCACTGAAGATGTTGCCTAGCCTGGCAATGAAACATCTGCATGAAAACAACAAGGCTCAGAGAGCACCAAAGACTCCCCAGTTCAACCCTGAGCTACAAATATTCTCTTCGATTAGTGTGAAAAGTGCCTTGGAAGCAGCAGGATCTTTTGCATAAAAAGATGTACAAGGGGCAGTTGGATGAATTGAGTGCACAAAGGAATTGCAAAGACTGCAGTCCTGAGCTGTTGATTATACTATATGCTGGTAATGGATGGAAGATTGGAATGGACAACTCTGGCTAGTGAGGACAAGGGAAGAGAAGTATGACGTCCTTGGAGGGGATCAAGGAGATTCCAGGAAAGGGCTTGCAAGAGTTAGCTTGCAAGAGTGCCAGTTTGGTCTAGTGGTTAAGGTGCTGGGCTAGAAACCAGGAGACAGAGTTCTAGTCCCGCCTTAGGCATGAAAGCCGGCTGGGTGACCTTGGGCCAGTCACTCTCTCAGCCCAATTCATCTCACGTGGTGGTTATGGGGAATATAGGAGGAGGAAGAAGGAGTATTTGGTATGTTCGCCACCTTGAGTTATTTATAAAAATAATAAAGGTGGGACATTACATAAATAAATAAATAAGCTACCAGTGGGTACTTGAAAAAAGCTGGCATTTGTCCATAGTGTGCGTTGAATCTAGCCTTTCTTAGAAGGCTCAACATTGCAATCATCCTCTTTTGGCCCCTATGGGCACTAGAGGTCGTGACAGGACTCTGCACTCTGACCTTCCTTTGCATCCAGACAATTTGCATATCTCCCATATGATACCTCCTGTTGAGTAGACTTTGTGACTGGTGTCAACATTTCCAGTTCTCTTGTATTTACTCTTCTTGATGAAGAAAACACCATGTCGGCTCTAAGGCAACCTCAGCTTTTTGTTGCCATGTTAACTTCCTGAATAAAAATTATCTTTTTCCCCCTTTTTTCTCAAGAATTCTTTTATATAAATGTCACTCTCCTTATTTCCTTCTTTCTCTCTAAATACACTTTTGTACTGTGTAAAATCTCCAACACGCTTAACTCTAGCTGTTTATACATGCACTAGTGGGACAAGAATACCAGCAGTTTTCAGTAGCGTGTCAGGATGGACATCCTGTCAGTGTAGAAGGGGCTGTAGTAATTAGTGTCTCAAGCAGAATGCTTTGAAGTAGAAGTTAGGCATGCCTGCAGGGCCGTTAGGAATGTTGATTAGAATTGTTTAGGTGAGCAAACTGACACCAAGGCCAGGCCAAATGGTGTTATCAGCTTGTGAGGGAAGGATTTATAACTGAGAAATATGGGAATGGTGAGAGCGAAGGGAGGGGGCTGGTACGAAGGGAGAGATTCTAACTGCTGTTTTGCATGGGCTTTCTTCATTCGAGTCTTTAAACTGGAACTGATCACTTGTTTTAATAAATAACTCTTTTCATATCCTTGATAGCTTGTGGCAAAAATCTCTGTTTTAATAGCTAAAGGATCACGAGCATCACAGAAAGACTCGAATCACTAATAGCTACCTTACCCAGAGACCCCATGTCTACCACAGAAGGGCAGCACATGGAATACCCAGAAATTGAAGGGACCTCTCTTGGATGGGGAGAGGAAGAACTTGTGAGGGGGTTTATGGATGAGTTTGAGACAGTTTTCCCCACAGAAGATGCCAAAGTGCAGCACACTTCAGCTCAGCTTGAAGGAGAGGCGGCGGACTGGCTTGAGTTGCATGACGCCAAGTCACCAGAATTAGCAGACTTTGAGAGTTTCATAAATGTGTTGAGGGAGAGGTTCAACGACCCCCTTTCTAGAATGAGGGCCAAGATGAGCTTGCAGCGTATTAAGCAGGGAACCAGGTTGGTTTCCGAATATGCTATGGTGTTCAGGAGACTGGCCAGGAAGTTAACAGACTGGTCGGAATCGCTGAAGATTGAGTACTTCCAAGAGGGCTTCCATCCAGAGATTTTAGAGTGGTCTCTAGCCAGAGGGGACCCTGGAACCCTGAGGGGGTGGATTTGCCTTGCTGGCGAAGTGGAAGATACGAGAATTCGCATTAAACAAATGCAGAGAACCCAAGCATCAGGAAAGACAGGCAGCGCTGGTCATTTCCCCAGTGAGAAGGGCAGCATGGAAATCGTGGGACGAAGAGAAGGAACACCGGATGAAAAAGGGGTTATGTTTCAAGTGTGGCAGAGAGGGGCATCGCATTGCTAATTGTCCACACTCAGGAGGAGCAAAGCTGGAGACGGCAGTGCTAGGAGCCCAGGACCAAAGGGCAGAGTAGCAGCAGCTGCTGCGACGGAGGAAAGAGTTGACCATCTCCTTTTTGGAGGGGGGATTTTGCTGAGAGGGAAGCTGAGCCGACGGGAAATGACGAGAGCCTGTTCTAAGCGGTGCCAAAGGGCAGGCTATAGCAGATGGGCGCATAGATCCGATGGTGAGTGGAAATTGCCCAGCAATGTTTGTGGGATTAAAATTACAGATGTTGGGGGGTCATGTCAGTGTGAACCTGGTGGGGATGCTGGGTTTGGGGTGCACCAGATGCCTTATGCATCCTGCCCTAGTAACTAGACTGAGATTGAAGGTGGGGAAACTGAGGGACCCCATCATTTTTACCCAACTTGATGGATCAGAGATGCGGGGAAGTCCAATGGAATATTACACTGAAGCAATTTGAATGCAAATAGGGAGCCATGAAGAGACTTTGAGGTTTGTGGTGGCTCCTGTTGTTTATTCGTTCAGTCGTTTCCGACTCTTCGTGACTTCATGGACCAGTCCACGCCAGAGCTTTCTGTCGGCCATCACCATCCCCAGCTCCCCAATGGTTGAGTCCGTCACCTCCAGAATACCATCCATCCATCTTGCCCTTGGTCGGCCCCTCTTCCTTTTGCCTTCCACTTTCCCTAGCATCAGCTTCTTCTCCAGGGTATCCTGTCTTCTCATTATGTGGCCAAAGTACTTCAGTTTTGCCTTTAATATCATTCCCTCAAGTGAGCAGTCTGGCTTTATTTCCTGGAGTATGGACTGGTTTGATCTTGCAGTCCAAGGCACTCTCAGAATTTTCCTCCAACACCACAGTTCAAAAGCATCTATCTTCCTTCGCTCAGCCTTCCTTATGGTCCAGCTCTCGCAGCCATAGGTTACCACAGGGAATACCATTGCTTTAACTATGCGTACCTTTGTTGTCAGTGTGAGGTCTCTGCTCTTAACTATTTTATCAAGATTTGCCATTGCTCTCCTCCCAAGAAGTAGACGTCTTCTGATTTCCTGGCTGCAGTCAGCGTCTTCAGTAATCTTTGCGCCTAGAAATACAAAGTCTGTCACTGCCTCCACTTTTTCTCCCTCTATTTGCCAGTCATCAATCAAGCTCGTTGCCATAATCTTGGTTTTTTTGAGGTTTAACTGCAACCCAGCTTTTGCACTTTCTTCTTTCACCTTCGTCATAAGGCTCCTCAACTCCTCCTCGCTTTCAGCCATCAAAGTGGTATCATCTGCATATCTGAGATTGTTAATGTTTCTTCCAGCGATTTTAACTCCAGCCTTGGATTCCTCAAGCCCAGCATGTCGCATGATGTGTTCTGCGTACAGGTTGAATAGGTAGGGTGAGAGTATACAACCCTGCCGTACTCCTTTCCCAATCTTAAACCAGTCCGTTGTTCCGTGCTCTGTTCTTACCGTTGCTACTTGGTCGTTATACAGATTCCTCAGGAGGCAGACAAGATGACTTGGTATCCCCATACCACCAAGAACTTGCCACAATTTGTTATGACCCACACAGTCAAAGGCTTTAGAATAGTCAATAAAACAGAAATAGATGTTTTTCTGAAATTCCCTGGCTTTCTCCATTATCCAGCGGATATTGGCAATTTGGTCTCTAGTTCTTCTGCCTTTTCTAAACCCAGCTTGTACATCTGGCAATTCTCGCTCCATGAATTGCTGGAGTCTACCTTGCAAGATCTTGAGCATTACCTTACTGGCATGTGAAATAAGTGCCACTGTTCGATAGTTTGAACATTCTTTAGTGCTTCCCTTTTTTGGTATGGGGATATAAGTTGATTTTTTCCAATCTGATGGCCATTCTTGTGTTTTCCAAATTTGCTGGCATATGGCATGCATCACCTTGACAGCATCATCTTGCAAGATTTTAAACAGTTCAGCTGGGATACTGTCGTCTCCTGCTGCCTTGTTATTAGCGATGCTTTTTAAGGCCCATTCAACCTCACTCTTCAGGATGTCTGGCTCTAACTCACTGACCACACCGTCAAAGCTATCTCCAATATTATTATCCTTCCTATACAGATCTTCCGTATATTCTTGCCACCTTTTCTTGATCTCTTCTGCTTCTGTTAGGTCCTTACCATCTTTGTTTTTGATCATACCCATTTTTGCCTGGAATTTACCTCCGATGTTTCTAATTTTCTGGAAGAGGTCTCTTGTCCTTCCTATTCTATTGTCTTCTTCCACTTCCGCACATTGCTTGTTTAAAAATAATTCCTTATCTCTTCTGGCTAACCTCTGGAATTTTGCATTTAATTGGGCATATCTCCCCCTATCACTGTTCCCTTTTGCTTTCCTTCTTTCTTGGGCTACTTCCAGTGTTTCAGCAGACAGCCATCTTGCCTTCTTGGTTTTCTTTTTCTTTGGGACGTTTTTTGTTGCCGCCTCCTGAACAATGTTGCGAACTTCTGTCCATAGTTCTTCTGGGACCCTATCTACTAAATCTAGTCCCTTAAATCTATTCTTCACCTCCACTGCATATTCCTTAGGAATATTAGTGAGCTCATATCTAACTGATCTGTAGGTCTTCCCTATTCTCTTTAGTCTGATTCTAAATTTTGCAATAAGAAGTTCGTGATCTGAACTACAGTCAGCTCCAGGTCTTGTTTTTACCGACTGTATAGGTGTCCGCCACCTTTGGCTGCAAAGGATGTAGTCAATCTGATTTCGGTGTCGACCATCTGGTGAAGTCCATGTATAAAGTCGTCTTTTAGGTTGTTGGAAGAGAGTGTTTGTTATGCACAGTGAGTTGTCTTGGCAAAATTCTATCAGCCTATGTCCTGCTTCATTTTGTTCTCCCAGACCATGCTTGCCTGTAATTCCACGTGTCGTCTGACTACCCACCTTAGCATTCCAGTCTCCTGTAATGAAAATAACATCTCTTTTTGGTGTATTATCTAGTAGGTGCTGCAGATCCTCATAGAACTGATCTACTTCTGCTTCTTCAGCATCTGTGGTTGGGGCGTATATTTGGATCACTGTGATGTTAAATGGCTTACCCTGAATTCGAATTGAGATCATTCTATCGTTTTTTGGATTGTATCCAAGCACTGCTTTAGCCACTTTATTATTAATTATGAAGGCTACTCCATTTCTTCTGTGGTCCTCTTGTCCACAGTAGTAGATCTGGTGGTCATCTGATGTGAAGTGGCCCATTCCAGTCCATTTCAGTTCACTGACACCTAAAATGTCTATATTTAATCTTGACATCTCACCAATAACCACATCCAATTTGGCCTGGCTCATAGATCTTACATTCCAGGTTCCTATGGTGTGTTGATCTTTAGAACATCGGATTCGTCGTTCACCACCAGCACCGTCGGCCGCTAGCCGTCCTTTCGGCTTTGAGCTAGCTGCGTCATCACATCTGGGGCTAGTTGAACGTATCCTCTGTTCCTCCCCAGTCGCATTTTGACCATCTTCCGACCTGGGAGTCCCATCTTCCGATGGTATACCGACATATCTTTGTACTGATCCATTTAGTTTTCATGGCAAGAATACTGGGGTGGGTTGCCATTACCTTCCCCAGGGATCGTATTTAGTCTGACCTCTCTGCCACGACCTTCCTGTCTTGGGTGTCCCTTCACGGTTTAGCTCATGGTTTCATTGAGGTGCTCAAGCTCCAGCACCACGACAAGGTAACGATCTCCTTTGCTGGAGGTGGTGGCTCCTATTTCCAATCTTTCCATAGTTTTGGGATTGGCTTGGCTACAGGACCGGAACCCCCATGTGAATTGGGCCACAGGGCAAATGACTTTTGCTGATGGAATTTATAAGGGCTTAACCCCTAGAGAATCGAGAATTGAAACTGATCTGATGGGTGCAGTGTCTGAGATGTTGGGAGGAGAGGCAGCAGAGGAGGATGCTCTCATTCCTATACAGTACAGAGATTTAAAAGAGGTGTTTGGGGAGGTGGAATCGAATCAACTCCCACCTCATAGAAAATCGGACTGTGCTATAGAGTTGGAGCCAGGAGCAGAGTTGCCCAAGACTGTTGTACTCTATGACTCCTAAAGAACTAGAGGCTTTGAGGGAGTTCATTGACAAGAACTTAGAGTGAGGGTTCATTTGCCCTGCTACCTCATTGATGGTTGCATCTGTTCTGTTCAGAACCAAGGATGGGTCGCTGAGGTTGTGCACAGACTATCGGGGGCTGAATACTATTTGTACTTCCAACAAGTACCCCTTGCTGTTGATGAAATATATGCTGGCCCACCTATTGAAAAGGAAGATTTTCACCAAGTTGGACTTAAGGGAGGCGTACTTCTGGGTTTGAATCCGGGAAGAAGATGAATGGAAGACAGCGTTTAATTGCCAATTGGGGTCTTTTGAATATTTAGTGATGCTGTTTGGACTAAAGGGGCCCCCTGGGGTGTTCATGCATTTGATAAATGAAGTATTACATGACTATTTATTTTATTTTTATCCCGCCTTTATTATTTTTATAAATAACTCAAGGTGGCGAACATACCTAATACTCCTTCCAAATGGTCAAAATGTGAATTCCATAAGGAGCAATTAGATTACCTGGGGTATCGGGTGTCAAGTAAGGGGATAGAAATGGATCCAGCAAAAGTGGGGGATGTGGTGGCTTGGGAACCCCCAAGAACTCTGAGACAGCTACAAAGTTTTTTGGGGTTTGCAAATTTTTTACCGGTAGTTTATACCCAATTTTGCACAGGTGGCATTACCCCTCACTGATCTATTAAAAACCAAGGAGAAAGGGGACCCTAAGGTTCTGAAAAGGCCAGGGGCAAACCTTCAGTGGACTCCAGAGTGCCAAGAGGTTTTTGAACAGGTAAAACTCTTGTTCACCTCAGAGCCTGTACTAAAGCATCCCAATCCCATGAAGCCCTTAATAGTGCAAGTAGATGCTTCAGATGTGACCATTGGAGAAATTTTATTACAAAAGGGAAAAGTTGGGAAACAGACCCTGCACTTACCTTTCCCGCACGTTCAGCGATACGGAACGCCGCTGGCACGTGTGGGAAAAGGAAGCGTTTGCAGTGCGATGGGCTTTGGTGACCTGGAGACATTTACTAGAGGGGGCTTCTCAGCCATTCAAAGTTTGGACTGATCATAAGAATTTAGAAGCTTTACGCATCCCAAGGAAGTTAAATCCTAAACAGGTTAGGTGGGCTCAGTTCTTCAGTAGATTCAACTTCATGCTTAAGTACTTGCCTGGGGGAAAGAACTTTTTGGCCGATGCTTTGTCCCGGTTGCCCCAACACAATAGTCAGAAGAGGTAGTAGATGTTACGTATTTTATGATTTTGAAAGAATCTGGAATGTTTTTTAAAAAGTCAGGCTGAGAAGTTTTTTTTCTGTTGGAGTCAGGAGGGCTCATGGTTTAACTCCGTCCTCATGAATGTTAATTACTGGTGCCAATAGGTCTGGCTTGAACTGACCAATCAGAGTATTTCTTGGTGATCTGTTTCCAAATAAGTTAAGTGGTGAGCGGTTGGAAGACGCCTGTGCGTGAAATTGTTTTATGTGTGGAGATCGGTGCACAACGATCAGCACACAACCTTCACAGAAAAAGGCTCTAATCCAATGGCATGGGTACCATGACGATTGGTGACCTTTTGTCTGCTGCAACCTTCATCCGCCTTCACAGCCATTGTAACAATACACCTTGTTATCTTCCGCCTGTTTTGCCGTTGAGGACTTTCTTGGATCGTTCTTTGTCTGGTTCCTCCCCCTGGACCTTACCGCCATGGGTGACCCTACCAGGAGTACATGACTCCAGACGGCTTCGCTCACAGGGTTCATTGGGAACACACAAGCCCACTCACCACAACAAGGTGACGAGGCGATTGACGAATGGCAACGGGGGCAGGACTGTGAAATCCGGAAGCTCCTAGTCATGGACCAGCACATGGGCGGTGGATACAGATTCAGTCGTCCTGACTCAAGGTTCGAGGCAGTTGAGTAGTTTGGCAGCTGTATCCACGACTGAGCAGCCCTATTTAGGATCCACTCTGCTCACCCCATATGGGGAGGGGGCTAGAAAAGGTGCCCTAAACATAGTCTGCCTCATTTTCTCCCTGACTGGACTACCGCGACCAGTGGGGTCACCATCTAGCGGTCGTAAAAGACTCATGAAAGAGCTAAAAGGAAGGCACGTCAAACAAACCCTCATCATGACCGTCTCCCACCTGGAAACCTATGCCCTCATTGTGGGAGGTTGTGCGGATCCAGAATTGGCCTCTACAGCCACTTACGGATCCACTGTTAAAATTTTACCCTTGGAAGACAATCTTACTCGGCTACGAGTGATCGCTAATGATGATGAAGTGGTGAGCTGAGTCAGGGTGGTCACATGTTAAACTTTGACCACTCAGGTAATGCCAAGTTTTCTTGTAATGCCAAGTTTTCTTAAAGGCTTTATATTGTAAATCTCTTCTTTTGTGATCAGCTGCAGCTATGTACTATTGGTATGTAAAATAGACCGTGTGCTCGCTCTCAGCTGAGAGAGGCAATGGGTTAACTTTTAGTTCCTGTTTCTTTGTTTTAGAATAAAAGTAACTTTTTTTCTACTGCAAATGCTCAGTTTATTTTTTGATCTCTCAACATGTTTCTATAACTCTGATCTTAAATTAATTAAAACTATAACAGTAGATTCCATCATTCCAGTCCAACAGTTGGGAATGGCAGTGGTCACAAGAGGTAAAAAATCAGCGCCCACCTTAAAAGTGACAGAGGACTTACAAAATGAACTACTTTCTGAGTTGAGGAATGATGCATGGTTGCAGGCCAATAAGCTAAAGCTGACAGAAAAACAGAAGTTCTGGTGGAGTGGGAATAGACTGTAGATTCCAGAACCCTTATGAAGGAAAATACTTGAAAGATGCCATGTCGCCAAGTCGGCTGGCCATTTTGGGTTCTTAAAAACTTTGCATCTTTTGAGGTGGCAGTTTTGGTGGGGAACTCTACGAAAGGATGTGGAGAGTACGTGGCCAGTTGCCCAACATGTGCCATGGCAAAACGAGTGGGAATATGCTGAGGAAAATGCAGGAATTTGGCATTACAGACAGTAAAGGATTCACTTTTAGCTGACTCGGGGCTATCTAGAGGATACTGGGGAGAGGCTATATTGACTGCTAATTATTTAATTAACAGGTTGTGGAGTGTGTCTGTAAATCAAACTCCATATTATATTTTATATGGCAAGAAGCCATCATTAGCTCATTTGAAGGTGTTTGGGTGCACTGCCTATGTTCACGTGCATAAGGAGGTACGTAGGAAAGGGCAGGCAAAAGCACAGAAGATGACGTTTGTGGGGTATGAGCCAGGAACCAAGGGATATAGGTTCACTGATGGCAGGAGACTTGTTATTTCCAGATCAGCAAGTTTTAGTGAGCACAGCAATTGGCTGAAGTTACACGGAGGGAGTGAGGTTTTTCTTCCTAGTCAGGGACAATTTGAGTTCTCAGAGCGGCGAGAGTCCAATGATGTGATTAAGAAGGAAGAGGAAGTAACTCCTAGTGTGCCAATGATGCAGGAGGCTACTGTTTTGCGCAGATCTGAAAGAGTTAACAAGGGCATACCACCCCAGTGTTACACACCTGGTGATGTTAAAGTGTGTTTTATTAATTATGAACCTCGTAGTTATAAAGAGGTATTGGAGCTGCCACCACAAGAGCAGAAGAAGTGGAAAGCTGCTATGGATGTGGAAATGAATGCCATTAATTCCCATAAGGTGTTTAAATCTACCAGGCTGCCTGAGGGGCATAGGGCAGTAGGTTGTAGGTGGGTTTATAAGAAGAAGACCTTAGTCAATGGTGATATTCAGTATAAGGCTAGGCTTGTAGCACAAGGGTTTTCCCAGGTTAAGAATCAGACTTATGATGAGGTTTTTGCACCAACGCTAAGAGGGGAGACATTCAGGTTTGCCTTAGCAATGGCAGCAGCTGAGAATTGTGTAGTGAACCATTATGATATCACCACAGCATATCTGCATTCTGATTTGAGGGAAATCTATATGGCTGAGGCTCCTTGATATGAGTCTAATGTTGCAGGAAGAGTGTACAAGTTGCAGAAAGCGTTGTATGGACTCAGTCAATCGGCACGTTGCTGGAATCTAAGATTAGATGAAGAATTGCAAAGAATGGGGTTCAAGTGTAGCATAGCTGACCCATGTCTGTATGTAAAGCAATGTGATAATGATGAACAAGTGTTGCTTTTGATTTTTGTAGACGATTTGTGTCTTATAGCTAAAGATCAAAGCAGGGTAATTGAATTTACTGAAAAACTGAAGCAACAATTTGATGTTAAAGATCTGGAAGAGATTAGAAATTACCTAGGCATAGGTATTCAGAAGGTTGATGGGGGTTACATTCTAGAGCAGCGGAAGAAAATTGAACAACTGCTAAGAGAGAACAATATGGAACATTGCAAGGAGGTTCTGTTAGGATCTGAGAAACCATGGGCCACAGACCTTGGCCTGGAAAACACCCTGCTCTAATGTTTCCCATAGTGCAACGCTGCTAGAACTCCACTGAACCAAAGATTATGCTTGAACCAAAGAGTGTTAACCCAGGGATGACCCTGAGAGGGGCTTTGCCTTAGCAAAGCCCCAAAGAATTCTGCATAGCAATATTAGGTGCTACAAAGTAATTCTACCTCCCTTTAGAATGCATGCCAGCTTGGGGCTCTCCCTTTCTGGTCAGCGTCTTCTTCCTGACAAGCTAACATGTTTACTTGACTTCCTTGTAATAAATCCTTTGTTCTACCCTCCCCAAGATGTGAATATCCAAAGACTTGACTTTATGGCTCTGACCTCTGTAATTTAGTATGCTTGTGTAACCCGATGTCCCTGTAAGTGTTACTGTTATCTCTGAAAGATACAAGTGCCCCCGGACAGTGCCCATAGAACAAATGGTGTGAATGTTCCTAAACTCCATTCTTTGTAACTATGTTGATGACCCACGTCACCCCCTTGACCTGGTGAATCCCAGAATCCTTCAGCTCTGGGAGGGACCCTGATCCCCAAAGAACCAACCAATCCTAGGAAGGGTCAGGGGACACCTAACCCACATATGGGCATACCATCATCATCTTCACTTCCTGGTTGTATCTGCTGTATAAAAGCTTGTGCACTCCTGAACTCAGGATGGCTTTTCCACTCAGAGATCACCTGCGCGTGGTATCTGTAGGATAGCCATCCGGCAACCTTTGCTTGGCCAAATAAATCTTGCTGATCTCCGTTCCCAAAGTCTCTGTTGTAATTTGGCTCCTTTGGAAAGTGCATGGTAAGTTTTTGGTGCATAACAGTTCCTACCCCGATGACAACTGATTTTGTTAAGACAGAGGCTGGAGACGATGACCAAACATCATGTAATCAAGAACACTATCAGTCAATAATTGGAAGTTTATTGTATTTAGCACAATGGTCGCATCCCGATATCGGGAATGCGGTAAATGTACTGAGTAGATATGTTACACAACCTATCCAGAGGCATTGGAAAGGTATTAAACGAGTGTTTAGGTATCTTAAAGGGACTATTAATAAATGTTTATTGATAAAACCTTGTAAGCCATTGGAATTAAAATGCTATGTAGATAGTGATTGGGGTAATGATGTACATGATAGGAAATCAATGACAGGATTGATAATTATGTTTGGTAACACCTTGGTGGGGTGGAAGTCTCGGAAACAGAATTCTGTCGCAGTATCAACTGCAGAGGCAGACTACACTGCACTATCTGACCTATGTTCAGAGTTAATATGGTATAGGCAATTGTTAATGGATGTTAATATAGCAATTGATGAGCCTATATGTGTATATGACGACAGTGAAGCATGTATACAGATTGCAAAGAGTGATAGAATCAGAGGAAGGAGCAAACATGTTGATATCAAGTATCACAATCTTAGGAATGCTGTAAAAGAGTCTCTGATTAATTTGCAATATTGTCCATCTGAATGTAATGTGGCAGATGTGATGACAAAGCCTCTAAGTATAGATAGACATAGGATGTGTGTATCCAATATGTGTATGTCTTCTATTCTGTATAAGTGAAATGTAGTATCTATTGTAAATTGGAGGGGTGTTGGGGTTTGTATATACCCAGGAATTTACAGTTAGATAATTTATACTGCAGAGGCTTGATATCTAGGTGAGAGGGGAATTATTCTGCAAGTCACCCAATTAGCAGCCATTGTTGTAGGGATGATGTGTCAGTGTGTGACTCATACCACAGGTGCTAAGAGTTTAGTTTGGTGTGGTAGATAATGAGAGTGACCTATAGTGTGATTGGTCAGTTTGTATATATAAGCAGAAGAATCCTGGTATTCTTTCTTCTCGTTTCTTGTTTGCTGTAACTTCATCGCTGTATCATTTGTTACCCGTGTGGAAGTGATCTGTAATACGTATGTATATAAAGTAAATAGGATATTTTACATAATCTCTGTTTGAGTGTCTATTTACTGCACAGAACGTGGATCACTGGTTTCTAGGAAGAAGGATCAGGCCACTCCACCCACGCACTCTGACACTCTGGGACATCTACATCTGAAGCCCTTTGTTTAGTTCTGGTTGCCCCATTTTAAGAAGGATATAACCAGGATGAGAGCCAGTTTGGTATCGTGGTGAAGGCATCAGGCTAGAAACCAGGAGACCGTGATTTCCAGTACTGCCTTAGGCACAAAGCCAGCTGGGTGACCTTAGGCCAGTCACATGCTCTCAGCCCTAGGAAGCAGGCAATGGCAAAGCACTTCCAAAAAACCTTGTCAAGAAAACTGCAGTCCTGGCAGTAGCCAGGAGTCAAAAACTGACTCGAAGGCACACACAACAAACACATGTAACTGGATGGAGAAACTGCAGAAGAGGTTTTTTCTGTGCAGACAGTGTAGAAAAGGCAGGCATGATCAAAGTCCCGAGGCAACAAATAGGCAATAATCAGGAAAATTAAATCATAAAGTGAGAATTGGTGAAATATGCTACAAAAAAGAAAATTCCTCATTATTTTCCATCAAACTAGATAAATCAGATCAGATTTGGGGGCCTGGAAGTCAGCTCACCCCATTCCACCTTTCCCCGTTTACAGCTTTGTAGGTCTTGACTTTCTTTTTTATTTTGTTGCTTTTCAAGAATTCTTCCTGCTGTTTTTTCTTGATGCTAATTATACTCGCCCCCCTTTTTTCTTTCTCTTCCATCTTCAAATGTAGACTCATGTTTAGAACTCCCTTTCTGATTATTTTTCCTTCAGCCTTTGTCCTCTATGATCTCTTCCTCTTTCTTTCATACTTTATGAGGCTCATGCAATTGTTCTTTAGTCAACTCTTCATAAAATTTATGCTCCTTCATTCCTATATTAAAATAGCTTTAGATTCTCACTTGAACATTTAGTGGCCATCTTTCTTCCCCGCTGCACCTTTTCAAAGGATTCCACTTTATGCCACACTGCATTCCTCCACCATTCTGCATTTCCCATGGTAAAATTTTCTAGAACTTTGTGTCTTTGAGTGCTATTGCCACTTAGGAATGTGAAAATTGAAGGGCTTGTGTCGAGAGTTTCTGGTTTAATAGCTAATGGATCACAACCATGACACAGAGCAAGTGAATGCCATAGGTTTTTTTAAACAGGTTTTCTCTACAAGAAAAGGTTTTCGTTGGAAAAGTGACTCAACGGTGGTGTGGGAAGATAATTTTCTGGACAAAGTCCAAACTTTACCCCTTCAGGTCTCTAACCCTCAGTTCCTCCCCAACGACCACCTTGAGCGTCCGCTCCACTTTCTTTCCCAAGATTAGAAGCAGGGTCCACCCAGGGGCGCCCTCTTGCCAACAGCCTCCTGCTTTCCTAGTCAGCAGAAGGGACCCTGAACTCTCAATAACTGGAAACAGGAGAACTAAATTGAGAACTTGTCCCATGCCCACAAATACTCTAGCTTTTGGGCTCTTCATTCTCCGAAGAAAGGAGAAGATGACAGCTCATCACCATTGTGCAGGTATGGCGTGACATGTTACAAGTGTTTATTTATCTATATTTCAAATTTAGTCACCACCCATCTCACTCAGAGTAACTCTGGGCGATTTACAGTAAAACAGTAAAACAGTAAAACAGGAATAAATAGTTGTTAAAATACAATAAAACAATATTCTTAAATAAAAAATATAGTCCAAAACATAGATGTTAAAAAGTTCTTAATTTACGGGAGCATCTTCAGGTGCTAACCACCCCGAGGGTTGGTTACCCCTCCTCACACCCCATGCTAGATGGCAGAGCCAGGACTTCATCCCTTTCTGGAAGGATGGGAGAGTGGGGGCCTGCCTCACTTCTGGGGGAAGAGTGTTCCATAGGGCGGGGGCGACAGCAGAGAAGGCTTTCTTCTTGGGCCCCAAGAATCAACATTCTTTCATGGACGGGGTCCGTAACATGCCTTCTCTGCCTGACCAGGTGGGACGGTCCCACAGGTAAGCTGGACCCATGCCATATAGGGCTTTAAAGGAGATAACCATGTTGAACAACACATATGTATACTTGTCCTTTCTGCCCTGATCAATGCACACTTGAGGACCTCATGACAGTGCAACAGAATGCAATTAATGTTGCCAGTTTTTGGGCAAGATCTGTCTAATTTTTATACATTTTAACTCTTATATTTCATATTTTAAATGCTATGTTCTATAGTATGTTTTTAACTGTGATGCTTTTGACATGAAAAATAAATAACCATGTCCTCACCTCCTAAATTCAGCAGGAAGGGAAACTACCACAACAGATTCCATACCTCTAATGGATACACAGGAACTATTCTGTCTCGTTCTGCCCATGATCACTTGGGCACTGAAAGAGCAGGACATCTCGTAATAGTTGTTCTGCCAGAGGCCTCACTTTATGGAGGACATTATTCTAATGGTGGATTTTGAAGTTGAGACAGAGCTCCACAAAGTTCCAAATGATTACAACTCTCCCATTTGTACCTGCTCCTTATCATTTGAACATCAAAGAGAAGCCTTATGATATGCTGTTGTTGGTTTAAAAGTCCATCAGAAGCTTTTGTGCTGCCTTCTGGACAGAGGAGCGTGCCAAACCAGGAAAGCTTCCTCCACTGTAGGAAGAAAAAAAAGCCATGGAGGTCATCCAGGAATGTGATGTGTAGTGGTATAAATATACAGATGACATGAAGCCCTAATTCAGTTGTTGTGGGGTTGTTGTTTTTTTGGTTTCCAGGGAAGCAACTCTTTAGTTGCTTGAATTTGAACCTTTAGCTGGATGAGAGTTAATAAACTGAAGCTTAGTGCAGAAGCCCTGATACCAGAGCAGGGATTTGGCAGCTTTTAAATGGCCCTCTTTTAAGGAGGCTCCAGCATCCAGCCTCTTTGTAAGGCCTTGAAAGCTAGAGGATTGGGCCTGTTAGAACCTGGATGGGAGACCACCGGGAAATCTTTAAAAAGTGGCATTTTCCACAGCCAATTGTGTATGTATACCCTTATGAGTGCAAGCACACGGACATACCCAGGGTGTCCTTTGCAAAGTGTGGGGCCACCGCATTCAGAATACTGAAAATCAGAATACCAGATCTAGATTGCAAAAATCCAAACCACCACAAGATGGCAGCATGTTGTTCTATCACGTTGCAGCTACCTAATGGTCATCCAAGATTTTAAAAGCCAGAGGTGGAAGCCCTATTTTAACTCATGGCACTACCAACTGAGATCCCAGCCAAGAGTCTTGCTTCTTTAGGACATCAAACTTTCTCATCTGAAATTTTTCAGTGGTGTTTCCATTGTGATCAAGGAGTCTGCAAGACCTTTTCCTGAGTGTGTGCAAGACAAAAGAGCAAAGCTGTTGCCGTGAAAAATGCAGGTAGTCCTCGTTTAGCAACCACAATTAGGACAGGCAACTCGGTCATTAAGCAAACCAGTCGCTAAATGAAACTGCAACTGTGCTTACTATCTTACTTCAGCTTTCCTGTTTTTTTTCCTGCGTGATGGCAGTGTAGCATGGTGTGGAGGGCAGAGGAAATGGCCTTGAAGGACAGCAGGAGGAGGCACTATAAGTCTACGCTCAGATGGCTTCCGGTGGGGGACGTGGCCAACTGACCAGCTGTATCCGTGAGCTCCGCGGGCAGATCTGACAATGCCGGTTTTTGTGGGGCGCAGGCAGGCTTTTATTTATTTTATTTATTTATTATTTCAATTTATTCCCCGCCCATCTACCTTGCAAGGGACTCTGGGCGGGTTACAACAATTGAAAGTTTAAAAATACAAAAACAGTATCTAAAATACATCGAATAATAATAATAATAAATTACATAAAATCCAAGAAGGGGGGACCGCAGGATGGACCATACCACTACGGGGCCAGCCAACCCCAGGAGGCACTGCCGCCTCTGTCGTCCCAGGACCGGCGGCAGAGCCAGGTCTTAAGGGCCTTCCGAAAGGCCAGGAGTGAAGGGGCCAGTCTCACCTCTGGGGGCAAGATATTCCACAAGGCAGGCGCTATCGCAGAGAAGGCACGCCTCCTGGACCCCGCTAGATGGAATTCTCTTGTTGAGGGGGTCCGAAGCATGCCCTCTCTGCATGCACGGGTGGGGCGGGTCGACGTTATTGGGACGAGACGGTCCCTCAGGTACCCTGGTCCTATGCCATGTAGGGCTTTAAAGGTAATCACCAACACCTTGAATTGGACCCGGAAGCAAACTGGTAGCCAATGCAGCTCGCGTAGCAGAGGTGTAACATGTGCCGATCTCATGGCACCCATAACTGCTCGCGCCGCAGCATTTTGCACCAGCTGAAGCTTCCGGATACTCTTCAGGGGTAGCCCCATGTAGAGCGCATTACAGTAATCTATACGGGATATGACAAGGGCGTGAGTGACTGTTCGGAGGGCCTCCTGATCCAGGAAAGGGCGTAACTGGCGCAGAACACGAAGCTGTGCAAAGGCCCTCCTGGCCGTGACTGCCACCTGCTCTTTGAGCAGGAGTCGCGAGTCCAGGAGGACCCCCAGATTCCGCACTGGATCCGAGCGAGGTAGTGCCACCCCACCCAGGACCAAAGATGACAACTTCCAGGATCCAGGAGGGCCATCAATCCACAGCCACTCCGTCTTACCAGGGTTCAGTTGAAGCCTGTTGTTCCCCATCCAGACCCCCACAGCCTCCAGACACTGAGATAAGGCATCGACCGCATCACCTACTTCACCCGGGATGGAGATGTATAACTGGGTATCATCAGCATATTGGTGATACCTCATCCCGTGGTGACGGATGATCTCGCCCAGTGGCTTCATGTAGATGTTGAACAGGAGAGGAGAGAGAACCGACCCCTGCGGCACCCCACAAATCAGGGGCCGCAGGTCAGCTCTCTCCTCCCCTATCAACACCGACTGGGAACGGCCCTGGAGGAAGGAGGCGAACCAGCGCAAAACTACGCCGCCCACCCCCAACTCCCTGAGCCGTCCCAAAAGTATACCGTGGTCGACAGTATCAAAAGCCGCTGAGAGATCTAAGAGAGCTAGGATGGACGCACTCCCTCCATCCCGCTCTCGCCAGAGATCATCGATAAGCGCGACCAATGCGGTCTCCGTCCCATATCCCAGCCTGAAACCTGACTGGAAGGGGTCTAGATAATCCGTTTCCTCCAGAATCCTCTGGAGTTGCCACGCCACCACCTTCTCAACCACCTTTCCCAAAAAGGGAAGGTGGGAGACTGGGCGAAAGTTGCCCAGGATGGTAGGGTCCAGGGACGGCTTCTTGAGGAGGGGGTGCACCAGCGCCTCCTTAAAGGCCTCCGGAAACACCCCCTGACTCAAGGACAAATTAATCATCGCCTGGACCCATCCACATGTCACCTGACTGGCCGATTTCACCAGCCAGGAGGGACAAGGGTCAAGCTGGCATGTGGTGGCGTTCACAGTCCGAAGGATCCTGTCTACTTCCTCAGGTGCAACAGGATCAAACTGTTCCCAGATAACATGGTAAGTACGAGCCCCTGGCATCTCCACAAATCCTGTCTCACGCTTGGAGTCCAACTTTGAATGAATCTGAGCGATTTTATCCTGCAGATGCTCAGAAAACTCTTCCGATCGGCCCTGTAGGTGGGTCTCCCTCTGCTCCCGACCCAACAATGATCTTGTAATTTTAAAGAGGGCCGTCGGGCGGCATTCTGCGGACGCAATAAGGGCGGAGAAATATTCACGTTTCGCCGCTCTTACCGCCACAAGGTAGGCCTTAACTGCGGCTCTAGATTGTGTTCGGTCAGATTCAGTCTTCGTCTTTCTCCAGCGGCGCTCTAGACGTCTCTTAACCCTCTTCAAGGCCCTTAACTCTTCGGAAAACCACGGAGAGCGGCGGGCCAAGCAGGGCCGGAGAGGTCGCATAGGCGCGATCTTGTCCAGGGCTCCAGCCGCGGCCCTATTCCAGGCCGCGGCCAGGAGCTCAACTGGACCGTGAAGCAAGTCCTCGGGAATAACCCCCAGCTCCTTCTGAAACCTCACTGGGTCCATCAGTCACCGGGGGCGGACCATTTGAATAGGTCCCGCCTCCCTGCGGAGTGGGGCAGCACAAGAGAGTCTAAGGGTCACCAGGGCGTGGTCTGACCATGACCATGACAATGGGGTCATTGACCATGACCATGACAAAGGGGTCATTGTCCTGCAATGTCTTTTCCTGCAGTCCTAAGACGTTTTCATAGTTAGAAAACGCTTGGAATCATCCCATTTGTACTCCATAACACTGTCTTGCAGCCAGAGAATCGCAAACAGCGTTCACAACGATCCGGTAAGAGACGACGGGAGACGGGGGCGCCATCATTTCCATGCCGCGTTGTAGCCTTAAAGGGATATTAGGTCAAGCCCCCCCCCCATTTCTAAATCACCCAATTTATATATTTTTAAAAAAATTTGTAGGGGCGTGGTGGTTCAGTGGGTAAGACGCCAGACTTGTTGATCGGAAGATCTCAAGTTCGGAGGTTCGAATCCCTAGCCCCAGCTCTTGCCAACCTAGCAATTCGAAAGCATGCAAATGCAAGTAGATGAATAGGTACCACTTCGGTGGGTAGGCAACAGCGTTCTGTGTGCGTCATGCCGGCCACATGACCGTGGAAGTATCTTCGGACAGCGCTGGCTCTTTGGCTAACAAACGGAGATGAGCACCGGCCCCTAGAGTTGGACACGACTGCACAAATGTGCGGGGGGAACCTTTTAAAAGTTTTTGTACCCTAAGAGAGGTTTTCTACAGTAAGAAGAAGCAGATTCTCTTGGTGTTTATCGTTATTTCTGGATTAATTTTTAAAATCTTTTAAAGTTTTGGCTTGTTTTCCCATTTAAAGACTAAGGAGAATTGAGAATATATAATTACCTCCCTGTTATTATTTTTGTACCGAATTTGAAGGATTTAATATTTTTCTGCACGCTGAAATTGCTGTTTTGAATTTCTCACTCTATGCTCACTTTCTCTAGAAGCTGCTTGTTAGCGTACTTTCTCTTGTCAATTTCACTCAGAAGTTTTTTATTAATTTATTAACTCCTATTTGTGCGAGTCAAGTATCTAGGGAGCGTTATAATCTACTGCCTGAAACACGGAGGATTGTTGTGAACCGGAGCAGACCTATAAAGAGATTCTTTCAGACTTGTATCATATTCTGCAGGATATGCGGGACATTGGGGAAGAGATTATTTTTAAAATGTGTCATCTGGCTGAAGTTTTTATGGAACAAGATGGAGATCTTGATAAGGATGAAGATTTTTCTACTGACAGCAAAACTGTCAGTAGTATGGGAATGGGAATAGTTCCTCTTGGGGATGGCTAGTGCCATAGAGCCCTTTTAAAGAGAACCATCTATCGCCTATTGGATTTTTATATTTAATCTATTAGTTTTGTTATGTATTTTAAATTGTAGTTACTTTTAAAGATTTTAAATTGTTGTACTGTAAACTGCCCAGAGTCCCCCTCGGGGGAGATGGAGCGGTAATACAAGTTAACATATAAATAAATAAATAAATAAATAAATAAATAAATAAATAAATAAATAAATTTTCAAGGGGGCAGCTGGGCTGTTGGATTTTTATAAGAAAAATGTCCTGTGTGTAATAAGGAGATATAGAAATGTTTTGGTTTATTTCAAAGTAGGGTAAAAATTAAGAAAGTTTAATTGGATTGACAATGAGACTTTGATGATTTCATTTTTCTTTAATAATTCGGATTAAGATTTATAGGATTCTTTTTAAGATTTGTATGACTTTTAAGATGTATAAGGTATCTATAAGGTATAATAATAGATATTTGGTTTTTAGGTTTAATAGGATTAAGATTGCTATAGTATTATTAATTATAAAAGTAGACTAATATTTTAGGGAAATACATAAAGTTCTGGTTTATTTTGAAGTGGCTAAAAATTTAAGAATGTGTAATTGGATAGATAATGAGGTTAGTATTATTTTATTTCTCTTTTATGAGCTGGATTAAGATTTACTGGATTTTTGTTAAGGTTTGTTTGATTTGTAAGACTTACAAGATATCCAACAATTGCTTGGTCTTTTAGGTTTAATAAGGTTAAGATTGTTGTAATATTATTAATTATAAAAGCAGACAATTTATCTGTTTTTATAATTTGGTTTTTATTACAATGGACAGAAATATATAGAATAGTAGCAGGAAGGAAATAATTAAATAAATGTCTTACTTTATTTTATTTATAGTGATATTTATACCCCGCCTATCCCCTCCGTAATGGAGGACTCTAGGCGGCTTACATTCATATATATAATTCAAGTTATACAATTCAGCAAATTCAATTATACAATTCACCGCACGTGAAGGGAGCGGGGTGAGGGAACCGACTCTACTAGGCTCTGGACTACAATTCCCAGGATGCCTTGAGCCAGCTGCTGACGTCCTGTAGCTGTCACATCCGGGTCCGTCGTCACCACTGCCATTCGATCTTCCTCCGATCCTCTCCTCCGGTGGAGCCGACTTCCCGACAGGACGCCAGCAAATTAGCCCGCTTGAGGTGGTACCTGTCAGGGTTCATGTCTATGAATCCTGCCATTGGGATTAGGTGTAATGACTGCTCCCAACGATGTCTGTCAAATTCCCTTGTCTAAAGAAAGCCCAAACGCAGGCTTCTTATAAGCAAAGTGATTTATTGAAGTACATAGGTGCAGGAACAAAGATGTGAATGAACTGGCATGGCATGGTATATTAGATTTAAACATTTCCCGCCCCCCCACTGTCCTTTTGAAGTTGATGTGTGAGGTACTCGGCTCCGGCTTCGCCAGACAGTCCTTCCTGAGTTGATGCGTGCCGTTTCGCAGCTCGTTACGGTGGCTCCGGCTGCTTGTCAGTTGCGAGTCTATTTCCGCATGTCGGTTATCACGTACTTGTTTGAATGGCAGAGGTCTGCCAAACTCTGACATGCCGCCCGGCTAAGAGAGTCCCCCTCCCCCTGGGATGTTTATACATATTTACACTTTGTACCTTCGGCTCAAATGTGGGCACAATAAAGTTGTTTAGTTGTTTACCGTGGTTTGTCCGGAAATTCTTTGTGAAAGTTTCTGATCATCTCTGGGCCCTGCATGTGTTTCTGAGCTACTCATTCTTTGTCCCCGATCGGGAGGTGTTGCCATTTCACTAAGTACTGCAGCTGTCCTTTGTGTTTCCTACTGTCTAGGATTTTGTCAATTTCGAAATGTGGTTCCCCATTGACTATTGTCGGTGTTGGCTCGGCCACTTCAGGGTGCCAGTCAGATGTTCTATAACGTTTTAGTAAGCTGATGTGGAAAACTGGGTGGACACGTTTTAATGCTTTGGGGAGTTGCAGCTTGACCGTCACTGGGTTGATCACATTTACAATAGTGAACGGTCCAATGAATTTTGTGGAACGCAAATTCTTTGTGGAGAGATACACTTTATCTCCCACTTTGAGCTCCCATTCAGCCGCTCTTTTCCTGTCAGCGTACTTTTTGTAATTTGCTTTTGCGTCCTCGAGGGTTTTCATCATTACCGGCCAATTGCTCTTTATTTTTGCGATCCACTCATCTGCCTGTAGTGGGGTGGTCCCCTCCCTTACTTGGGTCAGCGCGAGTTCGGGGATGGTGACAAATTCCGGCCCCGTCGCAATTTGAAACGGTGAAAACCCTGTGCTTTGATGGATGGAATTATTGTATGCTACTTCAGCGAAAGGTAATAATTCCGCCCAATCGTTCTGTTGATAGCTAATGTAGCATCTCAGGTACTGCTCTAGTATAGAGTTAAGGCGTTCAGACGATCCGTCAGTACACATGTGGAACGCAGAGCTTAGCCCCTGGCTAGAACCAATCAATTTTAAAAATGCCCGCCAGAATTTGCAAGTAAAGGTACTTCCGCGGTCGCTTATTATGCGTTCGGGCGTACCGTGGGCTCTGTAGATGTGTTGGATGAACAATTTAGCCAATTTGTGTGCGTTTGGGATCCCATTGCATGCAATAAAATGTGCTTGCTTGGAAAATAGGTCTGTGACCACCCAGATTGCCGTTTTTTTGCTGCTCGTGGGTAAATCCACGATAAAATCCATGGCAATTTGTTTCCATGGCTGTGTAGGGTTGGCCACCGGTTGCAGTAGCCCTGTGGGCTTTCCCATCACCCACTTTGCTGTGGCGCATACTGGGCAGGAGGCTACATATTCCTTTACATCCTTGCGCAGAGTTGGCCACCAAAATTTGTTCCTGATTAAATGTAGTGTTTTAACAAATCCGAAGTGGCCAGCCGTCTTGTGGTCATGTCTTTTCTCCAATGCCCCCTTCCTAAGCCCTTTGGGGACGTACACCTTTCCTTCCTTCCACCATAACCCATTGCTTTCAGTGAGCGTGTTTGTTCTCCCTCCACCAGTCGTCAGACAGTGTTTCTGTCCGTAGCTTAGCTTCAAAGGGGTTTGCTTCTGCCTCCTTGGCTTTGCTGCGAGTGAGAGCTAGATTCCCGTCTAGCCTGTTCGTTTGCCCACTTCGTTCTGCCGGCTCACCTGCCTGTGCTGGTGTGTGTGTCTGCGTGGGGGCGGGTGTGTGTGCGTGCGTGGGGGTGAGCGTCTCTGCTATCCCGTCTAGCCTGTTCGCCTGACATCCCCGTTCAGAAGGTTCGCTTGTCTGTGGAGGTGTGTGCGCTTGCCTGGGGAAGAGCGTTTCTACCAGCCCCTCGACTTTGCCATCGTGTTGAGGTAGTCGTGATAGCGCATCTGCTAGGAGGTTCTTTCCCTCCGGAAAGTATTGCAGGGTGAAGTTAAATTTGCTGAAAAATTCAGCCCACCGCAATTGTTTATGATTCAGTTTCCTGGGGGATTTGAGTGCCTCTAGGTTTTTGTGGTCTGTCCAGACTTGGAAAGGGATGGTCGCCCCCTCCAAAAGGTGGCGCCAAGTGTCTAATGCGTGTTTGACAGGGAACGCTTCCTTCTCCCACATGTGCCATCTTTTTTGCGTTTCGCTGAATTTTTTGGAAATGTAGGCGCATGGTCTCAGTCTCTTTGCCTCATCGAATTGAAGCAGGATTGAGCCAATGGCATTGTGGGAAGCGTCCGTGTGAATTATGAATTGCTTCTCCACTTCTGGGTGTTTGAGGATGGGCTCCTCTGTGAACAGAGCCTTGAGTTTGTCGAATGCTTCCTGACATTCCGTGGTCCAAATTAGTTTAGTGCTGGGTGATTTCCCTTTGGCCCCCTTTCCTTTTGTTTTCAAAAGGTCTGTCAAGGGTAGTGCAATCTGGGCAAACCCATGAATGAACTGGCGATAAAACCCCGCAAAGCCCAAGAAAGCTTGGAGGTGTCTGCAGGTTCGGGGGGGGGGGTTTCCCACTCTAACACTGCCTTAACTTTCCCCGGGTCCATTGCAATGCCTTTGTGTGAGATCCTGTACCTTAGGAAGTCCAAGCTGTCCTTGTGGAATTCTCCAATTTCACAAATAATTTAGCCTCAAGTAATTTCTCTAACACTTTCTTGACTAAAAGGGTGTGTTCTTCCAGATTGTCAGAGAAAATCAAGATATCATCCAAATACTCAATTACCCCTTGATAGAGAAATTCATACAAAACCTCATTGATCAATCTCATGAAGATGCCCGGTCCTCCCGCAATCCCAAACGGGAGAACCCGATACTGATATTGACCCAATGGGCAGTTAAAGGCCGTTTTCCATTCGTCCCCTTCCCGTATGCATACTCGGTAATATGCCTCCCAGACATCTAGCTTGGTGAAAATTTTGCCCTTTGCCAATTGCGCTAGCATGTCTTTGAGGAGTGGGAGCGGGTACTCGTTGGTTACAGAGATGGCATTTAGCCCCCTGTAGTCTGTGCACAATCGTAAATACCCGTCTTTCTTTTTCCTAAAGAGGACAGGGGCTGCTAAGGGTGAGTTTGAGGGTTCTATAAAGCCCCTTGCCAGGTTTTTGTCTATAAATTTGCGTTACTCCCCTAATTCTTTCTGGGTCATCGCATACATTTTGGGTTTTGGGAAGGGGGCCCCGGGGATGAGGTCAATCGTTGCGTCTGATTGCCTGTGGGGGGGGGGTTTCCTGTTCGCATTCTTCTTGGCTGAACACCTCAGTTACGGAGAGATAAGTCTCCGGGATTGTCTCCAGAGGCATGCCCCCTTCCTGGTCTTGATCCTCCTCCCATTGTTCCATCCCTTCTTGTAACATGCCGGCCACCCCCCAGTCAAAGTCATTATTTCCAGTCGTCTCCTCGACCGCCTTGTAAGACCCGTCAAAAAAGTTAATTTCCCCAGATGCCCAGTCCACTCGGGGGTTCCTTTTCCTAAACCATTTAAGTCCCAGCACAATGTGCCGTGCCACAATGGGTACTACTATGAAATGTAGTGTCTCTACATGAGTCCCCACAGACATTTGTATGTCTTCTGTGGTGTATTCAATTGGGCCCCCCTTCATTTCGGACCCATCCAATTGACAGAACGCGATGGGTGTCTGCATTTTAACCAACCTGAGTTTCAGTTTGGTTGCTATTTTCGGGTGCATCAAGCATCTTGAACACCCAGAGTCCAGCATGGCCACCCCCCACAATTGTCCCGTCCCATCCAATGTTTGCAACTTTACCTTAACGTTCATCGTGAGGCATTTAGGAACGCCTGCCCCCCCGTTGCGCCCAGTGGTGAAGGCCTGTCCTGCGGCGCACTTTAGCACAGGCCGTTGTAGTTTTCTGCCGGCTCGAAGTCATAATTTGAGGTGTCGGAATCGCTGCTCCCCTGTTACCAGTCCCGTCTCCCCACGGTTGCTGCCGCCGCTCCTTTGTACTTCGCCGTTGCAGGCTTGCTTTCTTTGGTGTCAGGTGCCTTTTTCGGGGGGTTTTTCTCTTTGGCGTTCGTCTTGGTCTGTGGGCAATTGCTTATCCGGTGACCCTCTTTACCGCAGCGAAAGCATAGCCCATCTTTCATACGGCGTTCTTTCTCCTCCTCCCAGTTCCGTTGCTTGGTGGATTTGCGGGCTTGAGTGAAAAAGGTCCCTGATTTTTTGCGCATAGAGTTGAAACTTTTTATGTTCTGGAGCTGCATTGTGCTGCTTTCCACTTTCCTGGCCAGTTGAATCCATCCTTCTAACGTCCCTGGGTCATCTCTCGTTATGGCCAGTTCTATTATTTCCTGTCATAGTCCGTATTGAAAATGATGGACTTTGAAGGATTCCGGCCAGTCAGGTAATTTCGATAGGAGTTTTTTAAAGTCCATAGCGTATTCCGCTACTGTTCTGTTGCCTTGTCTTAAGTTTTGAATTCGAGTCTTCGCTGAGATTTTGGATAACTTATCCTCAAATCTCTGCCTAAGTGCGTACATGAACTTCTGAAAGTTCCTCAGCTCGCTGGCTCCGCTGTCGTGAAGACCCACCAGCCAGTCGCCCGCCTCTCCTCTTAGAAAACTGGAGACATAATGCACCTTGCTCACCTCCGTTTGGAAGGTATGCTCAAACTCCTCCATAAACCCCTGGACGTGGGTTAGGAAGCATGCTAGTTTCTTTGGATCCCCATCGAATTTTATTTTTAGTTCGTTTACGCCGCTTGGGGCCAGGGCTCTCAATGGGGTTCTGCGATGATCGTAGCTTGGGGTTACGGGAGTTCGGCTGTATGGAAGCTGCCCATAGAATAGTGTTTCTTCCTCCCCCTTTTCGTTTTCCCCACTTGACTCTACGATTTCTTCCTCTTCGTCGGAGCCTGTCGGGCTCCTTTCTGCCTCCCTAGGTCCCTCTAGGGTTCTTAACAGCTTTTCAATGGCCTCCCCCATGGATTCCAATTTTTTGTTCATCGTCCCTACCTCTAGGCTCAGGTGCCCCATCTGGTTCTCCAGGACTTCGATTCGATGAGTCGGGGTGACCCTTTTCTTGACTTTCCCTCCTTTTCCTTCCAGCCCTTCCCCGACTGCGATAGACCATCCCGCCGGGGTAGGCTTGGGATTGCTGAGGGCCATGAGGTTTACCTCCTTCTTCTGCGATTTCTTCTTTTCTCGCTGTTCAGTAGTCTCTGTAGGGGATGACTCCGCTCGCTGGGTTGCCTCCATCGCCAGGGCAGTTGCCGCGCTGGTTCCGGCTACCTCGAGAGTCACCGCTGCTTCTACTGATTCCATTCCGTTCCGTGGGTGGAGAAAAAAAATTTCCCGGTGGTGTGACCACTTTCAACTGGGGAGCTCACCGAATTTTTCGGGATAGTCCTCAGGATACGTGGTCAGGATTGATTCACGTCTTTATGTAATGACTGCTCCCAACGATGTATGTCAAATTCCCTTGTCTAAAGAAAGCCCGAACGCAGGCTTCTTATAAGCAAAGAGATTTATTGAAGTACATAGGTGCAGGAACAAAGAAGTGAATGAACTGGCATGGCATGGTATATTACATTTAAACATTCCCCCCCCCCCGTCCTTTTGAAGTTGATGTGTGAGGTACTTGTTTGAATGGCAGAGGTCTGCCAAACTCTGACATTAGGCCTAGTATAGTGCTTATAGAGTAGGTAGGAGGGGGGATGGCAGTTGAGTGTTATGTCTGGTGGTGGAGGCTGGAGACGGCTCTGTCAAGGTCGCGCACCTGCAGCAGAGTGGAGATGGGAACGTTTGCCTCATGTGATCATCGGCTGGTGAATTGGTGTGCAAGGGGGGAAGTTAAGAGGGAATAGTTTGGCAGGAATTGGCATTCAAGTCTTTAGGAGTGCTTCAATTAACATGTATCCTGAATAAAGCTTTATCTGCATTTCACTGAACTGCATGGAGAAGTGTTTATTGGGACAGTGTTGTTGAGATCATCACAGAAAGACTTGAATCTACAATCCAGTCGGTTTATCCTGAGGTTACAATTGCTAAACCCAATTAGTGCCTCCTGAGTGAGAATCGACTCGTCCAAGTAATTTCCAGCATGGAGGAATCTATGGAATGTTTCCAGGCGGGGGAAGAAGAGCAGCCAGGCACTTCTACAGGTCTGGAAGCAGTTTCCAAAGAAGGAAAAATCGTGGCTTTTGAGCCGGAAATGGGCAAGAAGAAAACCTCTAAAAAGGGGTCCAGGTGGAGTGGAATAGAGGCTACCGAACTTCCTATGGTACGTACTCCCAAAACGGGTGCAGAATGGTCCGTGGGAATTGGAGGCGGCCTCCAGGCAGGGATGGGGAAACGAACTGCTAAAACCAGAGTTACCCAGTCCCAAAGGATGGCTTCACTGGAAGCGAAGACTGCACGTATCGATTTTGAACTGGAGACCATTAGCCAGCAGCTACAGACTCTCACTCAAACGGTGCAGCAACTGGTCCTGGCTCCAAAGCAGGAAGGGGGGCCAGTGGCGGACCTAAAGGCTACTTTGAGGACCACGGCAGCAGAGAGTGGCACGTCTAGCGGCGAGGAAGAAGAGGATGATTCTTCAGAACCAGAGCTGGAGGTGACACAACCTCCCGTAAGTGGATTACAATGGGGTCAAGCCAGGGTGTTTGCAGTAAACAAACTGAAAATGCGGTTTGACGGCGATCCCGGGAAGTTGGCTTGCTTTATGACCCATGTCAGGGGTTTTATGGAGGAGTTTGAGAGCTCTTTCCTAAATGAAGAGGCCAAAGTAAGGTATGTCTCAAGTTTCCTAGAAGGAGAAGCTGCTTTATGGCTGGTGGCGTTACATGACTCAAACGCTCCTGAACTATTAACTTTTAACAACTTTATGTTAGCATTGAGGAGGAGATTTGAAGATACGCTGTCTAAGATGTCAGCTAGAGTGCAATTGCAACAATTAAGTCAGGGGAACCGGACTGTAGCAGAATATGCTATGGAGTTTAAAAAACTTATAAGCAGAGTCCCTGGCTGCCCTGAATCTTTTCAGGTAGAATATTTCCAGATGGGATTGAAACCTGAGATTCTGGAAATGGCAGCGGGAAGAGGGGACCCAGACACCCTAGAAGAATGGGTCCAATTAGTGGGCAAAGCAGAGAGCACCCAATTAAGATTGAGATCGTATAAAAAGCTGCAGAGCTCCGGGAAAAGAACGCTGGGACAACCCCAGGCAAAGAAACAGTTCAGAGCAAATGCTTGGGAAGAGGAAAAAGAACGCAGAGCCAAAAGTGGCTTGTGCTTTAAATGCGGCAAAGAGGGACATCGTATTAGCAGATGCCCCCAAACAACCCCTGCTGTGAAGAAAAAGCCGGAAAGCCACCCTCCCAAGCCATCTAAGAAGCTGCTACGCAAGGGAACATCCCATGCTTTGGATGAAAGCAAGATGCTGGAATTAGTTGGGGGAGAGAATGACTCCACCGATGAAGAATTCCTGCCATCGGGAAACAAGCGACGCCTGGTCTAAGATGCGCCGGTGGCCAGGCATTCACAGATCATTGGCGCCCAGATTCGTTGGTGAGTGGAGATTGTCCTACTATGCAAGTTAAAATAAAACTTGAGACTTTAGATGGGAGGGATCAGAATAATCTGATGGCTATGCTGGACTCGGGGTGCTCAAGGTGTTTGATGCATCCTGCTATTGTTACGGGACTGAGACTTAAGTTGCACAAATTAAAAGTTCCCATCATATTTTGTCAGTTGGATGGGTCAGATATGAAAGGGGGTCCAGTGGAATATTACACAGAAGCCTTGAAAATGACTATTGGGACACATCAAGAGACTATTCGGTTTATTGTGGCTCCCATATCCAGTCAGCCCATAGTGTTGGGACTTAAATGGTTGAGGGAGTGAAACCCTCACATCGATTGGGTCTCTGGAGAAATGGAATTTGCAGACGGTTCATATTTGGGAGTTGAACGGGAGTCTGCAGGATTGTGTGTTGAGTTAACAGACTCGTTAAGGGAATTAGCTCAAGCAGCTGTGGTGCCGCCAGCGTATGAGGAGGAGGGGGAAATCTTTGTAGAAACTGAGTCAGACCAGATGCCCCCTCATCGGAAAACAGACTGTTCTTTGCAACTGGAACCTGGGGCAGTATTGCCTAAACCTAAGCTGTATTCGATGACTCATAAGGAATTACAAGAGCTGAGGAACTTTATAGATAAATGTCGGCGTGCGCGGATGGAGCAGCCTGCTTCTCTCTCCTAGGCACCAGTGATCCAAGTACTATGCAGTAAATAGACTCCAAACAGAAGTTATATCAAATATCCTATTTACTTTATATACATACGTATTTACAGATCACTTCCACAGGTAACAAAATGATACACCAACGATACAGCATTCACGACGTAAAATGGGAATAATGGGAAATGAGAATCTCTCTGCATATATAGTCAAACTGACCAATCACATTATAGGTCACTCTCCTTATTCACCACATCCAACCTAACTCTAAGCACCTGTTGTATGAGTCACACACTGACACATCATTCCTACAACAATGGCTGCTAATTGGGTGACTGTGCAGAATATTTCACCTCTCACCTAGAAATCAAGCCTCTCTGTATAATTCATATCTAACAGTAAATTCCTGGTTTTATCAAACCCCAACACCCCTTCAATTTACAATAGATATTACATTCAATTGTACAGAATAGAAGACATACACATTTGAGATATACACATCCTATGTCTATCTAAGCTTAGAGGCTTTGTCATCATATCTGCTACATTACACTCAGATGGACAATATTGCAAATCTATACAATACAATACAATAAACTTCCAATTATTGACTGATCACATGATCACATGAAGTTTGTTCATCATTTCCAGTCTCTGTTTTAACAAAATCTGTTGTCATCGGGGTTGGAACTTCCTTGCAATGTTCCATATTGTTCTCTCTTAGCAGTGCTTCAATTTTCTTCTGCTGCTCTAGAACATAACCCCCATCAACCTTCTGAATACCCACGCCTAGGTAATTCTTAATCTCTCCCAGATCTTTGACATCAAAATATTGTTTCAGTTTTTCAGTAAATTCAATTACCCTGCTTTGATCTTTGATCTGCTTTGATCACTATAAGACACAAATGGTCTACAAAAATCAAAAGCAAAATCTGTTCATCATTTTCACATTGCTTTACATACAGACATGGGTCAGCTATACTACACCTGAATCCCATTCTTTGTAATTCCTTATCTAACGTTAGATTCCAGCAACGTGCCGACTGCTTGAGTCCATACAATGCTTTCTGCAACTTGTATACCCTTCCTGCAATCTTTGATTCATAACCTGGGGCTTCAATCATATAGATCTCTTCATTCAAATCAGCATGCAAATATGCCGTTGTGATATCATAATGCTGTACTACACAATTCCCAGCTGCTGCCATTGCTAAGGCAAACCTAAATGTCTCCCCTCTTAGCGTTGGTGCAAAAACTTCATCATAAGTCTGATTCTTTATCTGGGAAAATCCTTGTGCTACCAACCTAGCCTTATACTGAATATCACCATTCACTAAGGTTTTCTTCTTATACACCCACCTGCAACCTACTGCTCTATGCCCCTCAGGCAACATAGTAGATTTAAAAACCTTATGAGAATTAATGGCTTTCATTTCCACATCCATAGCAGCTTTCCATCTACTCTGCTCGTGTTTTGGCAACTCCAATACCTCCTTATAACTTCGAGGTTCATAATTAATAAAACACACTTTTACATCACCTGGTGTATAACGCTGAGGCGGTATGCCCTTGTTAACTCTCTCAGATCTGCGCAATACTGTAGCATCCTGCATCATTGGCACACTAGGAGTTAATTCCTCTTCCTTCTTAATCACATCAGTGGACTCTCTCCGCTCTGAGAACTCAAAACTTCTCTGACTAGGAAGATAAACCTCACTACTCCCGTGTAATCTCTGCCAATTGCTATGCTCATTAAAACTTGCTGATCTAGAAATAACAACTTTCCTGCCATCAGTGAACCTATATCCCTTGGTCCCTGGCTCATACCCCACAAACGTCATCTTCTGTGCTTTTGCCTGTCCCTTCCTACGTACTTCCTTATGCACGTGAACATAGGCAGTGCACCCAAACACCTTCAAATGAGCTAATGGTGGCTTCTTGCCATATAACATATAATATGGAGTTTGATTTACAGATACACTCCATAATCTGTTAATTAAATAATTAGCAGTTAATATTGCCTCTCCCCAGTATCCACTTGATAACCCTGAGTCAGCAATGAGTGAATCCTTTACTGTCTGCAATGCCAAATTCCTACGTTCAGCCACGCCATTCTCAGCTGAACTATGCGGGTTAGTTCTCCTATGCACAATGCCCTTTCTACGGAGCCATTGCTGAAAACTCCCACTCAGAAACTCAGTACCCCGGTCAGTTTGTAAACTACACACTTTTGTGCTATATCTACATTCCACAAACTGCACCCAATTTCTAAACTTATCAAATGTTTGACTTTTAGCTTTCAATAGGTAACAGAACCCAAATCTAGTGAAATCATCTACAATAACTAAAACATATTTAGCACCCCCTATTGTAGCTGGTAATGGACCAATTAAGTCAGCGTGAACTAATTCAAAACATTTATGTGACTTCCTATCACTGAATTTGCTCACAGGAAATACTTTTGACTTTGCAACCTTACAAGCTGTGCAATCCAAATACACTTGGCACTTTTTCAATTCCATTCCAGAACTTGCTTCTGACATCTTTTCAATCACTTTGAAACTCGGATGCCCAAGCCTTCTATGCCATAAGTGCTCACATGAATCATGTGTTGGCTTATTAATTGTGGCTACATCATGTTGGTTGCTGCTTGTCCTGGTTTGAACTATTTCATAAAGACAGTTTTGCAAAATACCTTTGCCACAAACATTGTTATCTTTCATGACAATACATTCATTATTTCCAAACTGTACAGTATAACCCTGTTTATCCAATTGTGACACACTGATAATATTGTACTCCAGTTCAGGTACACACAACATTGATAATTCAACATTTAACCCTGGTACATACACTAATCCCTTACCAGTCACAGATGCAATGCTTCCATTAGCTAGACTAACATGATCTCTATCAGCCTGCCTAAAACTCTTAAACATCTGTCTGTTATTTCCTATATGCTGACAAGCCCCGCTGTCAATTAAAAATGGTCCCTTTAAATCTTGTACACTTGAACTAATTAAAGACAGCTGTGCAGCGTCTCCCAGCTTGGAGATTTTCAGCTTGGCCTTCGGCTTCCATTTCTTATCACAATCCTGCAACAAATGCTTTTGTGACCCACAGTAGAAACATTTCCGCTTTACAAATAATACATTGTTTTGGGTATCAGAACATTCCTTAACAGAAACACTGTTTTGCTTAGACCTAATTACGTTAGAACACTGTTTCCTTCTTTGCTCTTCTTCCAAGAGCCTGCCAGATAAGTAATTTATGGTCAAATCTCCCTCAGATAACACCCCGAAGCTCGTTGCTAAAGTATCCCACGTTTCATTTAGAGAACTGAGAATTATATACACTTTATTAGCTTCTGTAAATGGCATATCTCTCTGAGCCAGCTCCTGGAACAAGCTTGTCATATAATGCAGGTGATCCCTAATATTATCAGATACACCTAATCTGGCATGATAAAGTTTCCTTGTTAGTAAAACCTTACATAACGGCGAGCTTCTTAGATAAACATTCTTTAAAGCTTCCCAACACTTATTGGCTAACTGACAGTCTCTAACATAACATAATTGGCTATCTTCCAGACATAAAATTATGCTTGCCAATGCTTTCTCATCCTGTAGAACAACGTCCTCATCATCCAGGTCTGTGTCAGGGCAAAGTACACTTCTCCAAAGCCCTTCACGCCGAAGATACATTTCCATTTTATATGCCCATGACGAATAATTATTGTCATTCAGTCTTTCCAGAGGAAATCCTCCCCCGACTGCCGGCAACATCTTTGCTGAGCTCATCTGTCTTCAGCCCCTTCTGGGCAGACACCAATGATTAAAGACACAGACCTTATCAGAATGTCCTCCAGCTGCAAAACAAGTGTAGGAGAAAAAAAAAACACACAGGCACGGAAACTGTTAAAGCTCCAAATCACTCCAAATAGCCACACGACTCCTGGATAGGCTTCCAAAGCTTCCAGCTCACAGACTGCACACGATCCACCAATCCACAGCCAGTGCAAAGCCTTACGTTGTCTATGGCTTCTCCGTCGCCTCTGGGCCCATAACCTGTCGGGGCGTGCGGATGGAGCAGCCTGCTTCTCTGTCCTAGGCACCAGTGATCCAAGTACTATGCAGTAAATAGACTCCAAACAGAAGTTATATCAAATATCCCATTTACTTTATATACATACGTATTTACAGATCACTTCCACAGGTAACAAAATGATACACCAACGATACAGCATTCATGACGTAAAATGGGAATAATGGGAAATGAGAATCTCTCTGCATATATAGTCAAACTGACCAATCACATTATAGGTCACTCTCCTTATTCACCACACCCAACCTAACTCTAAGCACCTGTTGTATGAGTCACACACTGACACATCATTCCTACAACAATGGCTGCTAATTGGGTGACTGTGCAGAATATTTCACCTCTCACCTAGAAATCAAGCCTCTCTGTATAATTCATATCTAACAGTAAATTCCTGGGTTTATCAAACCCCAACAATAAAAATTTAAAGCGGGGATTTATTGAACCATCCACGTCTCCCATGGCAGCTCCCGTGTTATTTCGGAAGAAAGATGGTTCTTTAAGACTGTGCACTGACTATTGGGGGTTGAATGCTATTTGTATTTCCAATCAGTACCCACTGCCTTTAATGAAAGATATGCTTGCTCAGCTGACGAAAGGGAAAATTTTCACTAAGCTGGATTTGAGAGAAGCATATTTTAGAGTGCGCATAAAGGAAGGAGATGAGTGGAAAACTGCTTTTAATTGCCAGCTAGGTTGTTTTCAATATAAAGTCATGCCGTTCAGATTAGGGGGGGCTGGAGTCTTCATGAGCTTAATTAACGAGGTTCTGTATGAATTTTTATATCAAGGTGTATTGGTATATTTGGATGATATATTGATCTATACAGAGACCATGGAACAACATGTAAAATTAGTAAAATCAGTCCTAAAAAAGCTCTTAGAAAACAAGCTATATGTTAAGTTGTCCAAATGTGAATTTCATAAAGAAAAACTGGACTTTCTGGGTTACAGAATATCGCATCAAGGCATAGAAATGGATCCTGCCAAAGTTAAAGATGTTTTGGCGTGGGAAACACCCAGAACAAAAAAGCAATTACAAGCTTTCTTGGGATTTTCAAATTTCTACTGCCAATTCATTCCTTCTTTCGCCAAAATAGCATTACCGTTAACAGATATGTTAAAAACAAAGAAATCGGCTGATGGTGTATTAGCAAATAAGCCTCAGACGAAATTAAAATGGACACCAGCTTGCCAAACGGCTTTTGAACAGTTAAAGCAGCTGTTCACTGCAGAACCTATCCTAAAACATCCTGATCCAGAAATTCCATTTGTTATACAAACAGATGCGTCAAATTCAGCAATTGGATATGTATTATTGCAAAAAGACAATAATAATCAATTGAGGCCCTGTCCATATATTTCTCGTGAGGCAGAACAGCGTTGGCTGGTTTGGGAGAAAGAAGCTTTTGCTGTGCGGCATGCATTAGCTACCTGGCGACATCTGCTGGAGGGTTCTCCACATCCATTCGAAGTCTTTACTGACCATAAAAACTTGGAAGCCCTTAAAACGCCTCGGAAATTAAATCCTAAACAAATCCGTTGGGCCGAATTTTTCAGTAGGTTTAATTTCACGCTGAAGTATTTACCAGCAGGGAAAAACTTTCTAGCAGATGCCTTATCTAGATTGCCGCAACATGACACTCAAATGGAACAAGTGGTATCTACAGTGATGTCCCCACAGCAATTGGGATTTCCAAACCAGGATGAACCTGGTTCTGATTTTGCACCTTCACCTTTACCTGTACAACTGGAAGGGAAAGTTGCTCTTACTCGACGCCAAACCAAACAACATCAGACCCCATGTGAACCTTCTTTAGAGAAAGAACTTCGGGAAGCTATGGTGAATGATGATTGGTGGAAAGCCCACAAACAAACTTTAATAGAGACTAATGGGGTGTGGTGGAGTGGAGACAGACTATATGTTCCTGAAACTGTGAGAAAAGCTATTTTACAACGTTGCCATGATAGTAAAGTTGCTGGACATTTTGGGTTTGTAAAAACTTTACATTTGGTCAGAAGGCAATTTTGGTGGCCAACTTTAAGGAAAGATGTTAAACAATACGTATTATCGTGTCATGTCTGTGTATCAATGAAAAAGGTGCCAGGAAAGCCTGTGGGACTCTTGCAAACAGTGGCTGAGCCAACGAGCCCATGGAAGCAAATTTCAATGGATTTTATTGTGGACTTACCTGAGAGTAAAGGCAAAACTGTAATATGGGTAGTGACTGATCTGTTTTCTAAGCAAGCCCATTTTATTCCTTGCAAAGGGTTGCCATCGGCTGGTCAACTGGCAAAGTTATTCATTGTACATATCTACCGAGCTCACGGCACCCCCTTGTGGATTATCAGCGATCGCGGAAGTCAGTTTACCACCAAATTTTGGAAATCATTTTTAAAATTGATTGGAACTGAGCAGGGGCTTACTAGCGGGTACCACCCCCAGGGGAACGGGGCTTGCGAACAACTTAACTCCATGTTAGAGCAGTATGTAAGGGGTGTGGTGGCTCAGCGGGTAAGACGCCAGGCTTGTTGATCGGAAGATTGCAAGTTTGGAGGTTCGAATCCCTAGCCCTGCGTGCGGAGTGAGCTCCCGCACTAGCTCCAGCTCTTGCCAACCTAGCAATTCGAAAGCATGCAAATGCAAGTAGATTAATAGGTACCACTTCGGTGGGTAGGTAACAGCGTTCCGCGCGTGTCATGCGGCCACATGACCATGGAAGCGTCTTCGGACAACGCTGGCTCTTCGGCTAACAAACGGAGATGAGCACCGGCCCCTAGAGTCAGATGTGACTGCACAAATGTGCAGGGGATACCTTTACCTTTTTGGGCAGTATTTACGTTGTTATATCAGTCATCAGCAAGACAATTGGGTGGAATTGTTGCCCTTTGCTGAGGTGGCCTATAATAATGCTGTTCATCAAAGCACTGGATTTTCCCCATTTAAAGTGGCCACTGGTCAAGACTTTGTCCCTATTCCAGAATTGCCTGACCCTGCCATGATTCAGCCTTCTGATCCTGTATTGGCAGATGAATGGATTACAAAGATACGATCAGATTGGCCTGTGATGCTGAAAATCTTGCAGGAAGCTAAAGACTCTTACAAAACCTTTGCTGATCGTAAACGAACTCCAGAATGGCCTTTAGTAGTGGGGGAAAAGGTTTATTTGTCTACGAAACATCTGAAGTCAACTCAACCTTCCAAAAGGCTGGGTCCTAAGTTTATTGGACCTTTTCCTATTGTGAAAGTGATCAACCCTGTGGCTGCTCAGTTGGACTTGCCAAAAAACCTTCGTAAAGTACATCCTGTGTTCCACATTAGTTTATTGAAACCAGTTAAACCCGCTCCTCAGTGGCATCCAGGTCCAGTTCCACCCCCACCCATCATGGTGGGAGATAACGAACATTTTGAAATTCTGAACATTTTGGACTCCAGAACGCATAGAGGCAAAGTGCAATATCTGGTTCAATGGAAACATTTGCCTGTGGGTTTTGAGGAATGGGTTGATAAAATTCATGTGTCTGCTCCAAGGTTACTTCAGAAATTTCATAATCAGTTCCCTGCTAAGCCTGGTTAATTGTATAATTGTCCTTGCTTATGTTTTTCAGATTGTAATACCTCCCATTGTTTTGCAGCCTGAAGATTTCTGGAATTGCTCAATATGTCTTTATGTTCATTTGTATTTTTTAACCTTTCTTGTGCTTGGTATATTACTCTTTCTTTTGGAGGGTTGGCATGTCAGGGTTCATGTCTATGAATCCTGCCATTGGGATTAGGCCTAGTATAGTGCTTGTAGAGTAGTTAGGAGGGGGGATGGCAGTTGAGTGTTATGTCTGGTGGTGGAGGCTGGAGACGGCTCTGTCAAGGTCGCGCACCTGCAGCAGAGTGGAGATGGGAACATTTGCCTCATGAGATCATCGGCTGGTGAATTGGCGCGCAAGGGGGGTAGTTAAGAGGGAATAGTTTGGCGGGAATTGGCATTCAAGTCTTTAGGAGTGCTTCAATTAACATGTATCCTGAATAAAGCTTTATCTGCATTTCACTGAACTGCATGGAGAAGTGTTTATTGAGACAGTGTTGTTGAGATCATCACAGTACCCATTTTATCTACTAGCTAGGCTTTCGAAATGCTGGGTTGACAGGAGCTAGGACTTAGCAATGAGAGCTCACCTCGTTGCGTGGGTTCGAACTGCCGACCTTCTGATCGGCAGCCTACAGCTCAGTTTAACCTGCTGAGTCATCCGCGTATTGCCCTTCCTTTCCCGGCTTGGGAAGCGCCTCCTTGCTGGGCTCCTCGCGAGGAAGCCGTGGAGTCGGCGGAGTCTCTCCAGCACCGAGCCAGCCCTGGAGGGCTCCTCCATCTCCAGATCTGGAGTGGGCTGCTTGTCGGGCAAAGCAGAAAGCCCCGCAAGATGCCAGCCTCTACGCTTCCCGCTCACATGCTCCATTTTTAGGTGGTGCGCAGGATGTTTATTTCTCAAAGAGGAGCCCCTTCTGGGTTAAACATTGAGTTGGGCACAAGCTCCGCTCTTGAGGAGCCCAGCAGGCTCAGGGCTAGTGTCTGCTGGGAGCATCTGGAGCATCTGCAGCTCAGCGGATCTGGGTTCCCTGATCTGGGAAGGTGTCCTCCTTCCGGGACTCAGAGGCAAGGAAAGATTCCCTTGGGCAGAAATCCAAGGGGCTAGGCTGATCCGCATCCTATGGGAATATTCCCCTGATAGACATCTCAAAGTGTCACCCTGGGTAGATATTTGTAAAAAAACAATATCCCAGAAAGTTCAAGAGTTCTAAACCTTCAAGAGAGACCTGAACATCCTTTGTGATGTGTACCCGCTGTGGAAGTGCTTTAAGTTGCATTTATGGCTGAGAACTTTTTCCACCCCTGTTGCAACTGTCTTTCGTTAGTGGTTGTAATGTGCTGTTTTTGCTTTTAATCCTTGCAAGCCACCCAGAGTCATCAAGTGTGTGGATTTAGCAATGTAAATTATAAACAAACGACTCATGAAAAAAACTTCTTGTCAGTGCCTTGGACTACAGGGTCTCTACCCATTTTCCTCTTAGCCTGGAAGCTGAACGCACTTTCCATTGATTGGAAGAATCTAATTATCCACGGGAGAGAATCCCTCATCCTCCAAGATGGCTGAAGGGGGCTCTCCTTGCCATTGTGCTCCCGTGAATGAAAGTTGCTTTGCAGATTCAGAAGAGCCTTGGTGGTTGTCCTTTATTTCCTTAATACCAATGTCTGCTAACACTTTAAACTACCCAAAGGGTTTCTTTATCTTATTTCTGAGTCACTCATTGCTTTTTATAGGTCCCTTAATTTTCTCTCCTCTTGCAAGTCTATGTGCTCTGACTTTTCGCATCTCTTCAGGGTCATCTGCTAAGAATGCCTCTTTAGCACAAGCCTCCTAGACAGAAGCTTTACTTCTTTCCCATCCCTCTGCCCTACAGTTTGCCCTTTCTTCAAAAACTTGGCTATAAGGAGCAAACGGGGGAGGGAAGCTTATATTTTATTCCAGGATAAGCAGACCAAGATTCTACAAAATCCTGATGGGCAGACCAAATTCCTGCATTCCTGCCCCATGGCTTCCCAGAAGCACTTCATGAACTGGCTACCTAACCCCAGACCAGCCTCACAGCTACCTCAAGTCTAAGACGAGATCTACATCAAGTCTTCAAACAGAAGAACATCCTCCAGTCAAAGTGAGAAAGAGCTCTGCAAACCTTACCAAAAGGCTTCAGGTGCTTAGGGAAAAGCTGATGTCCCTTTTCTGCACACTCCCACCCAAACGCTGGTAAGAATCAAAGAAGGAAGCATTAGAGGCTGAATTATAAGTAAGATTAGGTTTGTTCGTTTGTCTGTCCGTCTCTCTCTCTCTCTCTCTGCTACATTTGGTTTCCTTCTTCCTCTCCCATAGAAGGCAAGAGCTCCCATTTTCCTCTGAAATCAGTGTCCCAGGTTTTCAAGCTGTCTCAGTTAAACAATTGCAACACAAACCAAGGAGTCTCTCAATGTTAATATTATTCCTGTTTCCCCAGCCAGGGTGTTAGACTGGGCAAGTGCTTGCTGCCCATTCACTGGGTTAGCACATGAGCCCAAGAAGGAACATACACTGGAAGCTGGGAGGAAAGGAAGTGTGTGGGTTCCCCTTTTTGCCCCACCTGGTGCTTTAACACAGGCATGTGGTAACACCCTCCTGCAGACAATAAAGGCATCTGACTGCTGGGCCAGGGCTCCAAGTCAGATGGCCTCCCATAGAATGGCACGGAATTTGTATGAGGAGCTTGGCCTACAGTATTGCCATCATAACTATGTGTCCAACAACAACCAACAGACAAAATCCACAAGATTGATAACCCAGGGTCAGATCCATGATCAAAATATGGATATGGTGTTAAAGGTGAAGCTCATCTCCTGGAGAATAGGTACTTTCCTTGGCCAGGACATGGAGGTGGTTGGCCGTCGGGGACTCTTTTCATTTTCCCAGTTCTGCCTTGGATTTCCTGGTGGTGTCTAATCCAAACCCGCTTCAATTGAAAATCTATAGCAGGTGGGGCAGAGGCCGCCTTTTTCGGCAACAAAGGGGAAGCTAGATACTGTCAAACAGTGAGCCACGCAGAAAATAGAGTTAAACTTGCTGTAAGTGGTGATAAGCTCTGTGATTCAAACCGGAGACAGCCAGAGCAAATGAAGGCAAGAGGTTTTTTTAGATACTATTGGAAGAACCGGTTTTCCATGGAAAAACTACTATATTCTGAATTGTGGTGCGGGGTGATAATTTTCTGGGAAAGCCCCGAGCAGAGGAGAAAAGCTCTCCACTTCTCCTTTCAAGGTCCTCACCCGCAGTTCCTCCCTTCCGATCATCGGCTCCCCTTTTCAGGCTTTGCTGGTAGGATCCGCCCGGGGGCGCCCTCTTGCCAAGAGCCTCCTGCTTTCCCAGGTCAGCAGAAAGGAGCCCGCAGGATCTCGGAGGACCTGGACGGGGAGGGCGGGGAGTGCCCGAGGGGGCCTCTCTAGGGAGAAGCACTCTCTCCTTGCAGTCTCCAAAGGCGTCGCGGAGGCCCTTCCGGGGCGGGACGTGCACGTGTGCGGCTGCAGCTGCGCGACTGGCAAGGAAGAGTCGCGCTCGCGGGGCTGCGAGGGAGGCGGAGCGCGGATCCTGCCCTGCGCGCCTCCCTTGGGAAGCGGTGGAGTCCGGGCGAGGGGCAGCCTCGGGGCAGACCCGCCTCTTGCCTGCGGGCGCCGCATTCTCATGGAACGCCACAACGCGATAAATGCGCAGCCCTGAGAAAACCTTTAGCCTGTTCCAGCAATTGCCTGCGTTTCTTCATTCCCGGCTCGGGTCGAACCCTTGGTAAGATTTCCTTCTAACACTGCCAACCCCGTTTTCTATGGAAAGGGCGATTCCCCTCTAACTTGTAAATGGAATGATTATTTTCTGGACAAATGGAGCAGAAAAGCCCCTCACGCCCCGCTTTTCTGCCCCGCATCCCGACGCAGCTCCCATCCCTGGGACTCCTCCCATTTCCTCCCTCCCCCCCCTCCCTCCCTCCCCCATTTCTTCGGGCACCACAGGTGGGATCCACGCGCGGGGGTCTCGCAGGAGGCAGCTCTTGATTCCCAGTCCGGCCGAAGATCTACCCAGGAGCGTTTGCCTTGGGAGGCGCCGCTCCCTGAGTTTGACGGTGGAGGGGCAGGAAGGGCGGCCTTCCGAGGGACCGGCCTTCTCTGCCTTTGGCTCTAAGAGGGCCTGGAAAGGAAGCGGGCGCGGAAAACCCTTCCGGGGAGGGAGGTGCGCATGCGCGGCTGCAGCTGCGCGGCTGGCAAGGAAGAGTCGCGCTCGCGGGGCTGCGAGGGAGGCGGAGCGCGGATCCTGCCCTGCGCGCCTCTTGGGGAGCGGTGGAGTCCGGGCGAGGGGCAGCCCCGCCTCTTGCCTGCGGGCGCCGGGCAAGTCAATTCCTTCCGTCCTCGGAGTCTCCTGGCGGGGCTGAAGCCCCTGCCTGCAGCCCGCGAGCGGCTCCTGGGCCGGGCATCCCGGGAGCGAGGCAGGGAGGGGCGCAGGGCGGCGGGCAAAGGCTCGGCTCCGCCTGACCCTCCCTTTCCCGCGGTGGCCCCTTTGCTGGGCCCCCGGGTCCCCATCCGGGGAGGCTCTTGGACAGCCGCTCCGGCGGGCCAGAGGGCGCGGGGAGTCCGGTCTTTCCTGGGCCGGAGCCTGCCAGCTATTACTTTGTATTGGCAGTTCTGATTACAGTTGTTAAACTGTAAAATCTTTTAAACTCAGATTTTACCAACGATACAAGAATGTTGTTAAAATTGATGGACATGGCAGAAAATGATAAACTCACTTGTTTATTGAAAGAAAGCTCAAGTTGTCATTATCTCAAAGAGTGGAAACCACTGGTGGACTATTTGCAAAATGCAGGAGGGGCGAAGCTTACATGGGGATTTGAAGATTAGGCTATAAATATAATGGGGTATATTAGACAAAGAATTATTCTTATCTATTGCATGAAAAACTAGCACTTAGGATGGATTTTTTTGTTTTCATGACCAGGAATAGATTGGAAGTTACCTATGTTTCATACTTTTCTTTTACTTTACTACACTTTTTCTTTCCTTTCCTTTTATTTTGTATTTCTATTTCTTTTTCTATTTCTAACTTTTAACTATGTATTGTAAAATTCTAATAAAAATTTATCAAAAAAAAAAGATAGACTTGTTCAGAACGATTTATCTTCAGTGTTGGGGGGGCAGTACTGTACAGTAATGCAAGAATGTGTTTTTGTTGTCTGCTAAACATTTCCTTCCCTGGACAAAAGCACACGAATGGTCACTGCTAGCAGCAACACATTTTAAATTCATTTATTTACTGTATTAAACATTTGTTTATATACGCCATCTTTGTTCTTTTTTTCTCTTGCTATTAATTAAACATTTAATAACATTATTTCTCTAAAACCAAACCACTTAATCATCAAAACCCAAAATCAGAACTTCATTTTTTTGCATTACAAGCAAATAGTCCAAAAGTGGCCTCCAGATAGAAACAAATCCAGCCACAGTATTTTCTCATATCAATGTTGTCACTTTAGCCATTTGTGCCATTTATGATTAACTGAATCATCCAGTCCTCCATTGAGGAAATTTTTGCCTCCTTCCATCTTTGAGCATACAAGAGTCTTGCTGCTGTTATCGTATATAAGAACAGAGTTCCATGTTGCTTCTCAAGCTGTTGGTCCATCAAACCCAAGAGAAACAGCTCCGGTTTCAGTTGTAAGTCCACTTTAAGAATCTTTTGAATAATACTACATATTTGGTTCCAGAATTTCCTAGCTTTTCTGCAAGCCCACCATAAATGTTAGAAAGTTCCTTCCTCTGTAAACATTTCCAGCAAACATTTGATACCCCATGATACATTTTAGACAGCTTATCGGGAGTTAAATACCAATGATACATAATTAATCCATTCCTACCACTATTCTATATGTTTCTGTCTATTATAATAAGAATCAAGTTAAAAAGCTTAAGTTATCTTCTATTATACTTAATACTCCAATTTTAATGGTAACCTAACAAACATTCTTTAACCCTAACACCTGTATGGGTTTCTTGTTCCTGCAGAATAAGTCAAGCCAATAAAGCATTATTCCAGATGTATTTTAGCTGAAGACTTTGCACTTTAAGTTTTTAGAACATATCTCCAGAGAAGATGCTTATTTGCCCTACTTGGAAACTGCTGATGGGGTTTATTCATTAAGAAGAGAATTTGCATACAGTTTATTGAACTGTTCATTAATAGGAATGTTCATGGAATGTGGTTTTCTTTTCTTTTTTTTTCCCGTTTCAGGATTCAGTATCGCTTGAGGATGTAGCTGTATTTTTCTCTTTAGCCCTGTATCGAGAGGTCGTGGTGGAAAATGCAAGGAATATGGCCTCCTTAGGTAAGGGATCCTCTTTCCTCTGGGCTTAAACAGTGGTGGAAGTAAGCAGCCGATCTATTTCTCAGAGGAAATGCTAGTCTGTTCATTTTGTACAGTGGAGGAGAATGTCCTTATCTGCATTTCTACTCCTACAGATCATCCGGGATCCGACTCGAGACAGTGGTTTCACCCTGGACTTGGTTTTCTTGTCTGAGCAGTGGCAATGTGATCTGAGGGGACAGTTAGATCTGTCCCCGTTGTCATGGACAGACCACGCCCTGGTGGCCCTGAAATTCTCTTGTGCCGCTCCACTCTGCAGGGAGGCAGGGCCCATTCGATTGGTCCACCCCATGCGACTTATGGACCCGATGAGGTTTCAGAGGGAGCTCAGGGTTATTCCTGAGGATCTACTGCATGGTCCAGTGGAGGTCCTGGCCGCAGCCTGGAATAGGGAGGCAGCTGGGGCCTTGGACAGGATCGCGCCTATGTGACCTCTCGTACCACATTTAACCCGTCACTCCCTGTGGTTTACGGAGGAGCTGAAGGTTTTAAAGAGGGTTAAGAGACATCTGGAGTGCCGCTTGAGAAAGACGAAGTCTGAATCTGACCGAACGCAATCTAGAGCTGCTATTAAGGCCTACCTTGTGGCAGTAAGAGCAGCAAAATGTGAATATTTCTCCGCTCTTATTGCATCTGCAGAATGCCACCCGGCGGCCCTGTTTAAAATTACTCGATCTCTTTTGGGTCAGGTAGATTCGGTGACCCATTTACAGGGCCATTTGGAAGAGTTTTTGGAGCATCTGCAAGATAAAATCATTCAGATCCATTCTAAGTTGGACTCTAAGTGTGGGACATCATCTGGGGAGATGCCAAGGCAACGTACTTACCCTGTTATCTGGGAACGGTTTGATCCTGTTGGGACTGAGGAAGTGGACAGGATCCTCCAGATTGTAAATGCCACCACATGCCATCTAGACCCATGCCCTTCCTGGCTGGTAAAATCAGCCCGTGAGGTGACTTGTGGTTGGGTCCAGGCGATGGTTAATACACCCTTGGGGGAAGGGGTGTTCCCAGCTGCCTTTAAGGAGGTGCTGGTGCATCCCCTCCTCAAGAAACCATCCCTGGACCCTACTGTGTTGGACAATTTTCGTCCTGTCTCCCAACTTCCCTTTTTGGGTAAGGTAGTTGAGAAAGTGGTGGCGTTGCAACTCCAGAGAATTCTGGAGGAAACGGATTATCTAGACCCCTTTCAGTCAGGTTTCAGGCTGGGATATGGGACGGAGACTGCATTGGTCATGCTTATGGATGATCTCTGGCGGGAGCGGGATGGAGGGAGTGCATCCATCCTGGCTCTCTTGGACCTCTCAGCGGCTTTTGATACCATCGACCATGGTATCCTTTTGGGGAGGCTCAGGGAGTTGGGGGTGGGTGGCGTAGTTCTGCGCTGATTCACCTCTTTCCTCCAGGACCGTTCCAAATTGGTGGTGATTGGAGAGCTCTAATCCACAATCCCTCCTATGTGGAGTGCCGCAGGGTTCAGTTCTTTCTCCTTTCCTTTTTAACATCTACATGAAACCACTGAGTGAGATCATCTGTCACCACCATGCCCTTGTCATCTCCCATATAGACTAGTGTAATACGCTGTATGTGAGGCTACCCTTGAAGAATATCCGGAAGGTTCCAACTGGTCCAGAATGCGGCCGCGCAGACAGTTATTGGTGTCGTAAAATCGGCACACGTGACACCACTACTGTGCGAGCTGCATTGGGTACCAGTTTGCTTCTGAGTCCAATTCAAGGTTTTGTTTATCCCCTTAAAAGCCCTACATGGCATGTAGCTACGGGGCGAGCCAACCCCAGGAGGCACTACTACCTCCGTCATCCCAGGCCAGGTGGCAGAGCCAGGTCTTAAGGGCCTTCCGAAAGGCCAGGAGGGAGGGGGCCAGTCTCACCTCCGGGGGCAAGATATTCCATAAGGCGGGCGCTATCGCAGAGAAGGCATGCCTCCTGGACCCCACTAGATGGAATTCTCTTGTTGAGGGGGTCCGAAGCATGCCCTCTCTGCATGCACGGGTGGGACGGGCCGACGTTATCGGGATGAGACGGTCCCTCAGGTACCCTGGTCCTATGCCATGTAGGGCTTTAAAGGTAATCACCAACACCTTGAATTGGACCCGGAAGCAAACTGGCACCCAATGCAGCTCGCGTAGCAGAGGTGTCACATGTGCCGATCTCCTGGCACCCATAACTGCTCGCGCCGCCGCATTCTGCACCAGCTGAAGCTTCCGGATACTCTTCAAGGGTAGCCCCATGTAGAGCGCATTACAATAGTCTATACGGGAGATGACAAGGGCGTGAGTAACTGTTCGGAGTGCCTCCTGATCCAGGAAAGGGTGTAACTGGCGCACAACTCGAAGCTGTGCAAAGGCCCTCCTGGCCACGACTGCCACCTGCTCTTCGAGCAGGAGTGAGTCCAGGAGGACCCTCAGATTCCGCACTGGATCCGAGTGGGGTAGTGCAACCCCACCCAGAACCAAAGATGACAACTTCCCGGATCCAGGAGGGCCATCAATCCACAGCCACTCCGTCTTACCAGGGTTCAGTTGAAACCTGTTGTTCCCCATCCAGACCCCCACAGCCTCCAGGCACTGAGATAAGGCATTGGCCGCATCACTTACTTCACCCGGGATGGAGATGTATAACTGGGTATCATCAGCATATTGGTGATACCTCATCCCGTGGTGACCGGATGATCTCACCCAGAGGCTTCATGTAGATGTTGAATAGGAGAGGAGAGAGAACCGACCCCTGAGGCACCCCACAAGTCAGGGGTCTCGGGTCAGCTCTCTCCTCCTCTATCAACACTGACTGGGAACGGCCCTGGAGGAAGGAGGCAAACCAGCGCAAAACCACGCTGCCCGCCACCAACTCCTCGAGCCGCCCCAAATGTATACCGTGGTCGACGGTATCGAAGGCCGCTGAGAGATCTAAGAGAGCAAGGATGGACGCACTCCCTCCATCCCGCTCTCGCCAGAGATCATCCATAAGCGCGACCAATGCGGTCTCTGTCCCATATCCCGGCCTGAAACCTGACTGGAAGGGGTCCAAATAATCCGTTTCCTCCAGAATCCTCTAGAGTTGCAATGCCACCACCTTCTCAACCACCTTTCCCAAAAAGGGGAGGTGGGAGACTGGGCGAAAGTTGCCCAGGATGGTAGGGTCCAGGGATGGTTTCTTGAGGAGGGGGTGCACCAGCGCCTCCTTAAAGGCAGCCGGGAACACCCCCTCACTCAGGGACGAATTTATAATCGCCTGGACCCAGCCACATGTCACCTCACTAGCTGATTTTACCAGCCAGGAGGGACATGGGTCAAGTTGGCATGTGGTGGCGTTTACAGTCCGGAGGATCCTGTCTACTTCATCAGGCCCAACAGGATCAAACTGCTCCCAGATAACATGGTAAGTATGAGCCTCTGGCATCTCCCCAGATCTTGTCTCACGCTTGGAGTCCAACTTGGAATGAATCTGAGCGATTTTGTCCTGCAGATGCTCAGAGAACTCTTCCAATCGGCCCTGTAAATGGGTCTCCCCTTGCTCCCAACCCAAAAGCGATCTTGTAATCTTAAACAGGGCCGTCGGGCGGCATTCTGCGGACGCAATAAGAGTGGAGAAATATTCACGTTTCGCCGCTCTTACCGCCACAAGGTAGGCCTTAACTGCGGCTCTAGATTGTGTTCGGTCAGATTCAGTCTTCGTCTTTCTCCAGCGGCGCTCTAGACGTCTCTTAACCCTCTTCAAAGCCCTCAACTCATCCGTAAACCACGGAGAGTGATGGGCCGAACAGGGCCGGAGAGGTCGCACAGGCGCAATCTTGTCCAGAGCTCCGGCCGCTTCCCTATTCCAGGCTGTGGCCAGGACCTCCACTAAACCGTGAAGCAAGTCCTCGGGAATAACCCCCAGCTCCTTCTGAAACCTCACTGGGTCCATCAGTCACCGAGGGCGGACCAATCGAGTAGGGCCCGCCTCCCTGCGGAGTGGGGCAGCAGAGGAGAGTCTCAGGGTCACCAGGGCATGGTCTGACCATGACAATGGGGAAAGATGTAACTCTCCCCTCAGATCACATTGCCACTGCTCGGACAATAAAACTAAGTCTGGGGTGAGACCACTGTCACGAGTCGGGTCACGAATAATCTGAGACAGGCCCATAGCTGCCATGGTAGCCATGAACTCCTGGGCTGCCTCCGAGGACCGCCCCAGGGACGGCAGATTGAAGTCCCCCAGAACCATAAGTCTGGGGAACTCCACTGCCAACCCCGAGACAGCCTCGAGCAGCTCAGGCAGGGAGGTTGCTACGCAGCAGGGAGGCTGGTACAGCAGCAACACTCCCAACTGTTCTTGTGAACCCAGCTTGAAAAACAGGGTCTCACACCCGGTCACTTGTGGAGCAGCGCCCCTGAAGGCCACAAGGGACTCTCGGATGACAACTGCCACCCCTCCTCCCCTACCCCGGTGTCTCGGCTGATGCCACACCCGAAACCCAGCTGGGCACATTTCCGAGAGGGCTACTCCCCCCTCTGGGCCCAGCCAGGTCTCGGTAATACACACCAGGTCAGCCCCCTCCTCTGTGATTAAATCACTTATAAGGGGGGCCTTGTTATTCACCGACCTGGCGTTCAGCAGCAGCAGCCGGAGACCGGAGCCCACGAGGATCTGCTTACCAGGGCTTGGGTATGAACACGGGGGGCCGGAACATGCCACCGGTAACAAACACCGGGGGCGCCTTCCCCGATAATGGCTTGCCCTCCGGTTCCCGTCATACCGTCCCCTGCCTGTCACCACCTGAATCAAATGGCCCGCCACCCAGCCCCCAGAGATTCCCGACTCTGGCCTAGTAGCCTCCACTCCCAGGCCTCCGGAATTCTTGGGCTTCATCAAGGGTCCCTTATCCCATTCATTCATCATCCAATCTCACAGCAAGTCGGGTAGTGACAAGACCCCCCAGTGCACCAGCTCACGCTCTCGGCAGTGTTAGGGTCCAGCACCACCCCCAGTCACACTCTGTACCTCTCAACTTCTCTCACTGGTCAGGGAGAGGTACCAACACTCACCAACAATCACTCCTACCCCACCTGACTCTCACTCAGGGGGGTACTCTTACAAACCCATACAATCTTGGCTCCCCCCACCTCGTCTCTCACCCAGTGGGGGGTCCACATTCATACTAAGGGACCCCTATAAACCCTCTGCCACCTTATGTTAAAGGGACACTATCCAGATCTTCATAGGGGTTAATCCGTGTTGTTATTTTTTCTTATGCCCTGGTCTCCTGGACTCCAGCCTCCGCACCATCTACACCTTTCAGGGCCGCAGGGTTCGCCCCCAACTCCAGCCAGTTCTAACATCAAGGCTTCCGAACCCTCTCTAGAATCGGCCCAAGAAAAAAGTCCAGCTTGTCTGCGGGGGGGGGGGCGACTCGTCTGAGGACTCCGTTGCAGCAGCTTGCCCCTGGAGCTGAGGCGGGTTTTATATCTTGCCCCTGGAGCTGAGGCGGGTTTCCTCACTCCCGGCCTTCCAGAAGAATTTGAATACCTGGTTCTGCCATGTTGCTTGGGAAGGGGAAAGAAACTGCTCCTCCTGGGGGTGGCTGGCGCTGTAGTACCCTCCCTATTAGCTGAGTTTTTATCATCTCTTGCATTTCATACTTATTCTATTTATATTGTAGAATGCATAGCATTATATGATTGTAATTTTATATGTTTTTATCTGTTGATTTTAACGTACACCGCGCAGAGTTCCCTGTTGGGGGAGATGGACGGTGATATAAGTTTAAATAAATCAATCAATTAATAAATAATACTTGGTCTGTTGAGATGGGCTACAACCTTCACACTGTCTCCAGAAAGAGGAGAGGGCTCCTCCCATGCAGTTTCTCATCCTAGCCAGTTTCTGATCCTGCCTGTCCCACTTTGTAAATAGCCTTAGGAGTTGCTTTCACTTTTCTGTTTTTCTGTCTACAATTATGGCACTTAGAAGCCCCCATAGTCCACAGGGTTTACTGCTCGAGAAATGGGCTGTCTGATGGGCCAGGTTCTGCATTCGGCAGCATGGAGGACAAAAGGGACCCCAGTGTCAGATCTTACATCAACTCAGTACCAAGCTTAGCACCATGTTTTGACCTGGGAGCTTGGGGGAAGTTTTGATACTGTTGAAAGAAGAGATGCAACAATTGTCCTTCTTTCTTTTTGTTGCAAGCAGGTGGTGGATGGGAGATGGAGGATTCTGGCCAAGAGGCGGCAGCACCTTTGCCAACAGCCGGAAAGGAAGTTGCGGAAAGGGTGTTTGGAAAGCAAAGTCCTGAGGAAAACCAGTTAAAGGGGGAGCCGGAGAAATGCTCTACTTTTCCATGTGCAGATACCAGTGTCGTCTTGGCCGGAGAGGGTCACCAAGGAAAAGGAGTGTGTCCAGGGTGTGGAAAAGTACTCAGAGACGAATCGGGATTATGCGACTGTTGCAGAAGCCATGCTGTAGAGAAACAAAATGAAAGCGGGAAACGCTCCAGAAGGACCTTTCTTCTTAATTTACGTCAGAGAATACAAGAAGGAGAAAAACCATATAAATGCCTGGAGTGTGGAAAGTGCTTCAGATATTCAGGTTATCTTGCTTCCCATAAAAGGATCCACACAGGGGAAAAACCATATGAATGCAAGGAATGTGGAAAGAGCTTCCATTTTGCAACAGGCCTTACTTCCCATAATATGATTCACACAGATGAGAAACCATATCAATGCATCAAGTGTGGAAAGAGCTTCAGAAGAAGTGGCTCCCTTTTTTCCCATCAAAGCATCCACAGAGAGGAGAAATTATATCAATGCAGGGAGGGTAGAAAGAGGCTTACTCAGAGCAATGTACTGAATTCCCAGAAAAAAAGCCACACTGGGAATAAATCATGTAAGTGCCTGGAGTGTGGAAAGAGCTTCAACTCTGCAAGTGAGCTAACCTACCATAATAGGATCCATACCGGGGAAAAGCCATATCAATGTACGGTATGTGGAAAGAGCTTCAGTCAAAATGGTAATTTCAATTTGCATAAGAGGATCCACACAGGAGAGAAGCCATATAAATGCATGGAATGTGGAAAGTGCTTCAGGACGCCTGGTTCCCTTACTTGCCATAAGAGGATTCACACAGAGGAGAAACCATATGAATGCCTGCAGTGCGGAAAGAGCTTTAGTAGGAGCAGTACCCTTACTTTCCATAATAGGATACACAAAGGGGAGAAGCCGTATAAATGCCTGCAGTGTGGAAAATGCTTCAGTCAAAAAGTTCATCTTAATTTACACGAGAGGACCCACACAGGAGAAAAACCATATAAATGCCCAGAGTGTGGAAAGAGCTTCAGTCGTGCAAGTAGCCTTATTTCTCATAACAGAATTCACACAGGGGAGAAACCATATGAATGCATTGAGTGTGGAAAGAGCTTTACTAATAGTGGTCAACTTACCTCCCATAAGAGAATCCATGCTAGAGAGAAACCGTATAAATGCACCGAGTGTGGAAAGAACTTCCGCAAGAACAGTCACCTTACTTCCCATCAAAGGGTTCACACCGGTGAGAAGCCATATAAATGCACGGAGTGTGGAAAGAGCTTCAGTCAAAAAAGTAACCTTAATACCCATAAAAAGATCCACACGGGAGAAAAGCCACATAAATGCATAGAGTGTGGAAAGTGCTTCGGTGACGCTTGTGAGCTTACTTCCCATAAAAGGATCCACACAGGGGAGAAACCATATGAATGCCTCAAGTGTGGAAAGTGCTTCAGTCAAAAATATCATTATACTGTACATAACAGAATCCACACCGGGGAGAAACCATATGAATGCATGGAGTGTGGAAAGTGCTTCAGTGACACTCGTGAGCTTACTTCCCATAAAAGGATCCACACTGGGGAGAAACCATATAAATGTGCGGTGTGTGGAAAGAGCTTTAGGACATGCAGTGACCTTACTTGTCACAAGCGGACCCATACGGGGGAGAAGCCGTATCAATGCAGCGAGTGTGGAAAGTGCTTTAGTCAAAATAGTTCACTGTCTTCCCATAGAAGGATTCACTCAGGAGAGAAACCGTATAAATGTATGGAGTGTGGAAAGAGTTTTACTTCAAGTAGTCACCTCATTTACCATAATAGAGTCCACACAGGGGAGAAACCATATATGTGCATGGAGTGTGGAAAGTGCTATAGTGATAGCAGACCTCTGAATTCCCATATGAGGATCCACACAGGGGAGAAACCACATAAATGAATTGAATGTAGAAAGGTATTTAGTCACAATCAGTCACATAGTATCCGTAGAAAGAATCACTCAGAAGAAACCAATAAATTTATCAAGTGTGGAAAGAGCTTTATTCAAAATATTTCCCTTATTTTTCCTGTAAAAGGATTTGCTCACTGGAGAAACCACATAAATGTCTCAAGGTTGTAAATTGCTTTGGTGACTCTTGTTTGCTTATTCCCATAAAATGATTTATATGGTTTCTTCCAAGTAAATCTGCTGAGTGTGGAAAGTGTTTCTGAAGCAGTGGGAACCTTACATTCCATAAAAAGACCCGAAGGGTAGAACCTTGTAAATGAAGGGAGTCTTAATGGAGCTTCTGGGTGATAAGTAGCCTTCTCATCAAAGGACCCACGCAGGAGGGAAACCATATAGATGCATGACATGTTGGAAGAGCTTCAGAGCCAGAAGTGACCGTAATTCCCATGGGAGAACACATACTGGGTAGAAACAATGTAAGTGTCTCGAGCACAGAAGGGATTTACACACAATCATTCACTTTATATCCCTGGAAGGATGGAAGCATATAAATGCATGGAGTGTGAAAAGTGGGAAGTCTTTGGTGCTCTCTCAGCCTTGTTGTTTTCATGCAGATGTTTCATTGCCAGGCTAGGCAACATCTTCAGTGCACTGAAGATGTTGCCTAGCCTGGCAATGAAACATCTGCATGAAAACAACAAGGCTCAGAGAGCACCAAAGACTCCCCAGTTCAACCCTGAGCTACAAATATTCTCTTCGATTAGTGTGAAAAGTGCCTTGGAAGCAGCAGGATCTTTTGCATAAAAAGATGTACAAGGGGCAGTTGGATGAATTGAGTGCACAAAGGAATTGCAAAGACTGCAGTCCTGAGCTGTTGATTATACTATATGCTGGTAATGGATGGAAGATTGGAATGGACAACTCTGGCTAGTGAGGACAAGGGAAGAGAAGTATGACGTCCTTGGAGGGGATCAAGGAGATTCCAGGAAAGGGCTTGCAAGAGTTAGCTTGCAAGAGTGCCAGTTTGGTCTAGTGGTTAAGGTGCTGGGCTAGAAACCAGGAGACAGAGTTCTAGTCCCGCCTTAGGCATGAAAGCCGGCTGGGTGACCTTGGGCCAGTCACTCTCTCAGCCCAATTCATCTCACGTGGTGGTTATGGGGAATATAGGAGGAGGAAGAAGGAGTATTTGGTATGTTCGCCACCTTGAGTTATTTATAAAAATAATAAAGGTGGGACATTACATAAATAAATAAATAAGCTACCAGTGGGTACTTGAAAAAAGCTGGCATTTGTCCATAGTGTGCGTTGAATCTAGCCTTTCTTGGAAGGCTCAACATTGCAATCATCCTCTCTTGGCCCCTATGGGCACTAGAGGTCGTGACAGGACTCTGCACTCTGACCTTCCTTTGCATCCAGACAATTTGCATATCTCATATGATACCTCCTGTTGAGTAGAGTTTCTGACAGGTGTCAACATTTCCAGTTCTCTTGTATTTACTCTTCTTGATGAAGAAAACACCATGTCGGCTCTAAGGCAACCTCAGCTTTTTGTTGCCATGTTAACTTCCTGAATAAAAATTATCTTTCCCCCCCTTTTTTTCTCAAGAATTCTTTTATATAAATGTCACTCTCCTTATTTCCTTCTTTCTCTCTAAATACACTTTTGTACTGTGTAAAATCTCCCAACACGCTTAACTCTAGCTAACTGTTTATACATGCACTAGTGGGACAAGAATACCAGCAGTTTTCAGTAGCGTGTCAGGATGGACATCCTGTCAGTGTAGAAGGGGCTGTAGTAATTAGTGTCTCAAGCAGAATGCTTTGAAGTAGAAGTTAGGCATGCCTGCAGGGCCGTTAGGAAAATTGATTAGAATTGTTTAGGTGAGCAAACTGACACCAAGGCCAGGCCAAATGGCGTTATCAGCTTGTGAGGGAAAGATTTATAACTGAGAAATATGGGAATGGTGAGAGCGAAGGGAGGGGGCTGGTACGAAGGGAGAGATTCTAACTGCTGTTTTGCATGGGCTTTCTTCATTCGAGTCTTTAAACTGGAACTGATCACTTGTTTTAATAAATAACTCTTTTCATATCCTTGATAGCTTGTGGCAAAAATCTCTGTTTTAATAGCTAAAGGATCACGAGCATCACAGAAAGACTCGAATCACTAATAGCTACCTTACCCAGAGACCCCATGTCTACCACAGAAGGGCAGCACATGGAATACCTAGAAACTGAAGGGACCTCTCTTGGATGGGGAGAGGAAGAACTTGTGAGGGGGTTTATGGATGAGTTTGAGACAGTTTTCCCCATAGAAGATGCTAAAGTGCAGCACACTTCAGCTCAGCTTGAAGGAGAGGCGGCGGACTGGCTTGAGTTGCATGACGCCAAGTCACCAGAATTAGCAGACTTTGAGAGTTTCATAAATGAGAGAGGTTCAACGACCCCCTTTCTAGAATGAGGGCCAAGATGAGCTTGCATGGATCAGAGATGCGGGGAGGTCCAGTGTAATATTACACTGAAGCAATTTGAATGCGAATAGGTAGCCATGAAGAGACTTTGAGGTTTGTGGTGGCTCCTATTTCCAATCAATCCATAGTTTTGGGATTGGCTTGGCTACAGGACCGGAACCCCCAAGTGAATTGGGCCACAGGGCAAATGACTTTTGCTGAGGGAATTTATAAGGGCTTAACCCCTAGAGAATCGAGAATTGAAACTGAACTGATAGGTGCAGTGTCTGAGATGTTGGGAGGAGAGGCAGCGGAGGAGGATGCTCTCATTCCTATACAGTACAGAGATTTAAAAGAGGTGTTTGGGGAGGTGGAATCGAATCTACTCCCACCTCATAGAAAATCGGACTGTGCTATAGAGTTGGAGCCAGGAGCAGAGTTGCCCAAGACTAAGTTGTACTCTATGACTCCTAAAGAACTAGAGGCTTTGAGGGAGTTCATTGACAAGAACTTAGAGTGAGGGTTCATTCGCCCAGCTACCTCATTGATGGCTGCATCTGTTCTGTTCAGAACCAAGGATGGGTCGCTGAGGTTGTGCACAGACTATCGGGGGCTGAATACTATTTGTACTTCCAACAAGTACCCCTTGCTGTTGATGAAAGATATGCTGGCCCACCTATTGAAAGGGAAGATTTTCACCAAGTTGGACTTAAGGGAGGCGTACTTCTGGGTTTGAATCCGGGAAGAAGATGAATGGAAGACAGCGTTTAATTGCCAATTGGGGTCTTTTGAATATTTAGTGATGCTGTTTGGACTAAAGGGGCCCCCTGGGGTGTTCATGCATTTGATAAATGAAGTATTACATGACTATTTATTTTATTTTTATCCCGCCTTTATTATTTTTATAAATAACTCAAGGTGGCGAACATACCTAATACTCCTTCCAAATGGTCAAAATGTGAATTCCATAAGGAGCAATTAGATTACCTGGGGTATCGGGTGTCAAGTAAGGGGATAGAAATGGATCCAGCAAAAGTGGGGGATGTGGTGGCTTGGGAACCCCCAAGAACTCTGAGACAGCTACAAAGTTTTTTGGGGTTTGCAAATTTTTTACCGGTAGTTTATACCCAATTTTGCACAGGTGGCATTACCCCTCACTGATCTATTAAAAACCAAGGAGAAAGGGGACCCTAAGGTTCTGAAAAGGCCAGGGGCAAACCTTCAGTGGACTCCAGAGTGCCAAGAGGTTTTTGAACAGGTAAAACTCTTGTTCACCTCAGAGCCTGTACTAAAGCATCCCAATCCCATGAAGCCCTTAATAGTGCAAGTAGATGCTTCAGATGTGACCATTGGAGAAATTTTATTACAAAAGGGAAAAGTTGGGAAACAGACCCTGCACTTACCTTTCCCGCACGTTCAGCGATACGGAACGCCGCTGGCACGTGTGGGAAAAGGAAGCGTTTGCAGTGCGATGGGCTTTGGTGACCTGGAGACATTTACTAGAGGGGGCTTCTCAGCCATTCAAAGTTTGGACTGATCATAAGAATTTAGAAGCTTTACGCATCCCAAGGAAGTTAAATCCTAAACAGGTTAGGTGGGCTCAGTTCTTCAGTAGATTCAACTTCATGCTTAAGTACTTGCCTGGGGGAAAGAACTTTTTGGCCGATGCTTTGTCCCGGTTGCCCCAACACAATAGTCAGAAGAGGTAGTAGATGTTACGTATTTTATGATTTTGAAAGAATCTGGAATGTTTTTTAAAAAGTCAGGCTGAGAAGTTTTTTTTCTGTTGGAGTCAGGAGGGCTCATGGTTTAACTCCGTCCTCATGAATGTTAATTACTGGTGCCAATAGGTCTGGCTTGAACTGACCAATCAGAGTATTTCTTGGTGATCTGTTTCCAAATAAGTTAAGTGGTGAGCGGTTGGAAGACGCCTGTGCGTGAAATTGTTTTATGTGTGGAGATCGGTGCACAACGATCAGCACACAACCTTCACAGAAAAAGGCTCTAATCCAATGGCATGGGTACCATGACGATTGGTGACCTTTTGTCTGCTGCAACCTTCATCCGCCTTTGCAGCCATTGTAACAATACACCTTGTTATCTTCCGCCTGTTCTGCCGTTGAGGACTTTCTTGGATCGTTCTTTGTCTGGTTCCTCCCCCTGGACCTTACCGCCATGGGTGACCCTACCAGGAGTACATGACTCCAGACGGCTTCGCTCACAGGGTTCATTGGGAACACACAAGCCCACTCACCACAACAAGGTGACGAGGCGATTGACGAATGGCAACGGGGGCAGGACTGTGAAATCCGGAAGCTCCTAGTCATGGACCAGCACATGGGCGGTGGATACAGATTCAGTTGTCCTGACTCAAGGTTCGAGGCAGTTGAGTAGTTCGGCAGCTGTATCCACGACTGAGCAGCCCTATTTAGGATCCACTCTGCTCACCCCATATGGGGAGGGGGCTAGAAAAGGTGCCCTAAACATAGTCTGCCTCATTTTCTCCCTGACTGGACTACCGCGACCAGTGGGGTCATCATCTAGCGGTCGTAAAAGACTCATGAAAGAGCTAAAAGGAAGGCACGTCAAGCAAACCCTCATCATGACTGTCTCCCACCTGGAAACCTATGCCCTCATTGTGGGAGGTTGTGCGGATCCAGAATTGGCCTTTACAGCCACTTACGGATCCACTGTTAAAATTTTACCCTTGGAAGACAATCTTACTCGGCTACGAGTGATCGCTAATGATGATGAAGTGGTGAGCTGTGTCAGGGTGGTCACATGTTAAACTTTGACCACTCAGGTAATGCCAAGTTTTCTTGTAATGTCAAGTTTTCTTAAAGGCTTTATATTGTAAATCTCTTCTTTTGTGATCAGCTGCAGCTATGTACTATTGGTATGTAAAATAGACTATGTGCTCGCTCTCGGCTGAGAGAGGCAATGGGTTAACTTTTAGTTCCTGTTTCTTTGTTTTAGAATAAAAGTAACTTTTTTTCTACTGCAAATGCTCAGTTTATTTTTTGATCTCTCAACATGTTTCTATAACTCTGATCTTAAATTAATTAAAACTGTAACAGTAGATTCCATCATTCCAGTCCAACAGTTGGGAATGGCAGTGGTCACAAGAGGTAAAAAATCAGCGCCCACCTTAAAAGTGACAGAGGACTTACAAAATGAACTACTTTCTGAGTTGAGGAATGATGCGTGGTTGCAGGCCAATAAGCTAAAGCTGACAGAAAAATGAGTTCTGGTGGAGTGGGAATAGACTGTAGATTCCAGAACCCTTATGAAGGAAAATACTTGAAAGATCGGCTGGCCATTTTGGGTTCTTAAAAACTTTGCATCTTTTGAGGTGGCAGTTTTGGTGGGCGACTCTACGAAAGGATGTGGAGAGTACGTGGCCAGTTGCCCAACATGTGCCATGGCAAAACGAGTAGGAATATGCTGAGGAAAACGCAGGAATTTGGCATTACAGACAGTAAAGGATTCACTTTTAGCTGACTCAGGGCTATCTAGAGGATACTGGGGAGAGGCTATATTGACTGCTAATTATTTAATTAACATTTTGTGGAGTGTGTCTGTAAATCAAACTCCATATTGTATTTTATATGGCAAGAAGCCATCATTAGCTCATTTGAAGGTGTTTGGGTGCACTGCCTATGTTCACGTGCATAAGGAGGTACGTAGGAAAGGGCAGGCAAAAGCACAGAAGATGACGTTTGTGGGGTATGAGCCAGGAACCAAGGGATATAGGTTCACTGATGGCAGGAGACTTGTTATTTCCAGATCAGCAAGTTTTAGTGAGCACAGCAATTGGCTGAAGTTACACGGAGGGAGTGAGGTTTTTCTTCCTAGTCAGGGACAATTTGAGTTCTCAGAGCGGCGAGAGTCCAATGATGTGATTAAGAAGGAAGAGGAAGTAACTCCTAGTGTGCCAATGATGCAGGAGGCTACTGTTTTGCACAGATCTGAAAGAGTTAACAAGGGCATACCACCTCAGCGTTACACACCAGGTGATGTTAATGTGTGTTTTATTAAATATGAACCTCGTAGTTATAAAGAGGTATTGGAGCTGCCACCACAAGAGCAGAAGAAGTGGAAAGCTGCTATGGATGTGGAAATGAATGCCATTAATTCCCATAAGGTGTTTAAATCTACCAGGCTGCCTGAGGGGCATAGGGCAGTAGGTTGTAGGTGGGTTTATAAGAAGAAGACCTTAGTCAATGGTGATATTCAGTATAAGGCTAGGCTTGTAGCACAAGGGTTTTCCCAGGTTAAGAATCAGACTTATGAGGTTTTTCAACCAACACTAAGAGGGGAGACATTCAGGTTTGCCTTAGCAATGGCAGCAGCTGGGAATTGTGTAGTGAACCATTATGATATCACCACAGCATATCTGCATGCTGATTTGAGGGAAGAAATCTATATGGCTGAGGCTCCAGGATATGAGTCTAATGTTGCAGGAAGAGTGTACAAGTTGCAGAAAGTGTTGTATAAACTCAGTCAATCGGCACGTTGCTGGAATCTAAGATTAGATGAAGAATTGCAAAGAATGGGGTTCAAGTGTAGCATAGCTGACCCATGTCTGTATATAAAGCAATGTGATAATGATGAAGTGTTGCTTTTGATTTTTGTAGACGATTTGTGTCTTATAGCTAAAGATCAAAGGAGGGTAATTGAATTTACTGAAAAACTGAAGCAACAATTTGATGTTAAAGATCTGGGAGAGATTAGAAATAACCTAGGCGTAGGTATTCAGAAGGTTGATGGGGGTTACATTCTAGAGCAGCGGAAGAAAATTGAACAACTGCTATGAGAGAACAATATGGAACATTGCAAGGAGGTTCCTACCCCGATGACAACTGATTTTTATTTTTATTTATTTATTTATTTATTTATTATTTAGATTTATCCCCGCCCATCTCTGCCATGGCAGACTCTTTTGTTAAGACAGGCTGGAGATGATGACCAAACATCATGTAATCAAGAACACTATCAGTCAATAATTGGAAGTTTATTGTATTTAGCACAATGGTCGCGTCCCGATATCGGGAATGCGGTAAATGTACTGAGTAGATATGTTACACAACCTACCCAGAGGCATTGGAAAGGTATTAAACAAGTGTTTAGGTATCTTAAAGGGACTATTAATAAATGTTTATTGATAAAACCTTGTAAGCCATTGGAATTAAAATGCTATGTAGATAGTGATTGGGGTAATGATGTACATGATAGGAAATCAATGACAGGATTGATAATTATGTTTGGTAACACCTTGGTGGGGTGGAAGTCTCGGAAACAGAATTCTGTCGCAGTATCAACTGCAGAGGCAGAGTACGCTGCACTATCTGACCTATGTTCAGAGTTAATATGGTATAGGCAATTGTTAATGGATGTTAATATAGCAATTGATGAGCCTATACTGTATGTGTATATGATGACAGTGAAGCATGTATACAGATTGCAAAGAGTGATAGAATCAGAGGAAGGAGCAAACATGTTGATATCAAGTATCACAATCTTAGGAATGCTGTTAAAGAGTCTCTGATTAATTTGCAATATTTATTTTATTTATTTATGTTTCAATTTATATACCGCTCCATCTCCCCGCAAGGGAACTCTGGGCGGTTTACAATACACAAAAATTAAAATCCGACAATTAAAACAACCCAATAAAACACTCTAATATATTAAAATTAAGTATAAAAATCCAAGATGCGATGGTATGATGTTTGGATGTTTAAAAGGGCCCTATGGCACCAGCCATCCCCAAGAGGAACTGTTCCCCCCCTCCCCCCACGCAAGGTGGCAGAACCAGGTCTTTAAGTTCTTTCTGAAGGCCGGGAGCGATGAGGCCTGCCTCACCTCCGGGGGTAGCATATTCCAAAGGGTGGGCGCCGTTACCGAGAAGGCACGCCTCCTAGACCCCGTCAGGTGACATTCCTTTACGGACGGGATCCGTAGCATGCCCTCTCTGAATGACCGAGTGGGACGGTTCGACGTTATGGGGATGAGACGGTCCCTCAGGTAACCTGGCCCCATGCCATGTAGGGCTTTAAAGGTGATAACCAACACCTTGAATTGGACCCGGAAGCACACAGGCACCCAGTGCAGCTGTCGCAACAGAGGTGTCACATGCGCTGATCTAGGCGCACCAATAACTGCACGAGCAGCCGCATTCTGGACCAATTGAAGCTTCCGGATACTCCTCAAGGGTAGCCCCATGTAGAGCGCATTGCAATAGTCTATATGGGAGATGACCAGGGCATGAGTGACTGTACGGAGGGCTTCCCGATCCAGGAAAGGGCGTAACTGACGCACAACACGAAGTTGTGCAAAAGCCCTCCTGGCCACGGCTACCACCTGCTCTTCGAGCAGGAGCCGTGAGTCCAGAAGAACCCCCAAATTACGCACTTGGTCTGAATGGGGTAGTGCAACCCCATCCAGAACTAGAGATGACAACTTCCTGGATCCACGGGAGCCATCAATCCACAGCCACTCCGTCTTACCAGGGTTCAGTCGAAGCCTGTTGTTCCCCATCCAGACCCCCACAGCCTCCAGGCACTGAGAAAGGGTAGCCACTGCATCACTTATCTCACCAGGGATGGAAATATATAATTGAGTATCGTCTGCATATTGATGGTATCTCATCCCATGGTGACGGATGATCTCACCCAGCGGTTTCATGTAGATGTTAAATAGGAGAGGGGAAAGAACCGAACCCTGCGGTACCCCACAGACGAGGGGGCGAGGGTCGGATCTTTCCTCTCCTATTACCACCAATTGGGAACGGCCCTGGAGGAAGGAGGTGAACCAGCGCAGAACTACGCCTCCCACCCCCAACTCCCTGAGCCATCCCAAAAGGATACCATGGTCGATGGTATCGAATGCCGCTGAGAGGTCAAGAAGAGCTAGGATGGATGCACTCCCTCCATCCCGCTCCCGCCAGAGATCATCTGTAAGCGCGACCAATGCAGTTTCCACCCCATATCCCGGCCTGAAACCTGACTGGAAGGGGTCCAGATAATCCGTATCATCCAGGATCCTCTGGAGTTGCAACGCCACCGCTTTCTCAACCACCTATTGAGGTATTGTCCATCTGAATGTAATGTAGCAGATGTGATGACAAAGCCTCTAAGTATAGATAGACATAGGATGTGTGTATCCAATATGTGTATGTCTTCTATTCTGTATAAGTGAAATGTAGTATCTATTGTAAATTGGAGGGGTGTTCGGGTTTGTATATACCCAGGAATTTACAGTTAGATAATTTATACTGCAGAGGCTTGATATCTAGGTGAGAGGGGAATTATTCTGCAAGTCACCCAATTAGCAGCCATTGTTGTAGGGATGATGTGTCAGTGTGTGACTCATACCACAGGTGTTAAGAGTTTAGTTGGGTGTGGTAGATAATGAGAGTGACCTATAGTGTGATTGGTCAGTTTGTATATATAAGCAGAAGAATCCTGGTATTCTTTCTTCTCGTTTCTTCTCGTTTCCTGTAACTTCATCGCTGTATCATTTGTTACCCGTGTGGAAGTGATCTGTAATACGTATGTCTATAAAGTAAATAGGATATTTTATATAATCTCTGTTTGAGTGTCTATTTACTGCACAGAACGTGGATCACTGGTGTCTAGGAAGAAGGATCAGGCCGCTCCACCCACGCACTCTGACACTCTGGGACTTCTACATCTGAAGCCCTTTGTTTAGTTCTGGTTGCCCCATTTTAAGAAGGATATAACCAGGATGAGAGCCAGGTTGGTATCATGGTGAAGGCATCAGGCTAGAAACCAGGAGACCGTGATTTCCAGTCCTGCCTTAGGCACAAAGCCAGCTGGGTGACCTTAGGCCAGTCACATGTTCTCAGCCCTAGGAAGCAGGCAATGGCAAAGCACTTCCGAAAAACCTTGTCAAGAAAACTGCAGTCCTGGCAGTAGCCAGGAGTCAAAAACTGACTCGAAGGCACACACAACAAACACATGTAACTGGATGGAGAAACTGCAGAAGAGGTTTTTTCTGTGCAGACAGTGTAGAAAAGGCAGGCATGATCAAAGTCCCGAGGCAACAAATAGGCAATAATCAGGAAAATTAAATCATAAAGTGAGAATTGGTGAAATATGCTACAAAAAAGAAAATTCCTCATTATTTTCCATCAAACTAGATAGATCAGATCAGATTTGGGGGCCTGGAAGTCAGCTCACCCCATTCCACCTTTCCCCGTTTACAGCTTTGTAGGTCTTGACTTTCTTTTTTATTTTGTTGCTTTTCAAGAATTCTTCCTGCTGTTTTTTCTTGATGCTAATTATACTCGCCCCCCTTTTTTCTTTCTCTTCCATCTTTAAATGAACTCCCTTTCTGATTATTTTTCCTTCAGCCTTTGTCCTCTATGATCTCTTCCTCTTTCTTTCATACTTTATGAGGCTCATGCAATTGTTCTTTAGTCAACTCTTCATAAAATTGATGCTCCATTCCTATATTAAAATAGCTTTAGATTCTCGCTTGAACATTTAGCGGCCATCTTTCTTCCCCGCTGCACCTTTTCAAAGGATTCCACTTTATGCCACGCTGCATTCCTCCACCATTCTGCATTTCCCATGGTAAAATTTTCTAGAACTTTGTGTCTTTGAGCGCTTTTGCCACTTAGGAATGTGAACATTTGAGTCCAGGATCTGGATTAGATTGCAGTCCAGCCCCATATACTTAGGAATCCCATCCAAATCAGAGATTCTCTGATTTAGAAGAGAGTTTGAACTCCCGCAGGGAGGCTGGACCCATTTGATCGGTCCGCCCCTGGCGACTAATGGACCCGATAGGGTTCCAGAGGGAGCTGGGGGTTATACCCGAGGATCTTCTGCACGGTCCAGCGGAGGTCCTGGCCACAGCTTGGAATAAGAAAGCGGCCGGGGCCTTGGACAGGATCGCGCCTATGCGGCCTCTCTTGTCCCATCCGACCCGATACTCCCCGTGGTTTACGGAGGAGTTGAGGGTGCTGAAAAGGGTTAAGAGACGTCTAGAGCGCCGCTGGAGGAAGACAAAGACCAAACCCGACCGAACACAAGCTAGAGCCGCGGTTAAGGCCTACCTTGTGGCGGTAAGAGTGGCGAAACGTCAATATTTCTCCGCTCTTATTGCATCCGCAGAATGCCGCCCGACGGCCCTGTTTAGGATTACTCGATCTCTCCTAGGTAAGGGGCCGGTGACCCACCTTCAGGGCCGTGCGGAGGAATTTTCAGAGCATCTGACGGATAAAATCGCTCGGATCCGTTCTAAGTTGGACTCCAAGCGTGATACATGGTCTGCGGAGATGCCAAGGGAACGTCTTTGCCCGATTATCTGGGAACAGTTTGATCCTGTTGGACCTGAGGAAGTGGACAGGATCCTCCGGACTGTAAGGGCCACTACTTGTCATCTTGACCCATGCCCCTCCTGGCTGGTGAAAGCAGCCAGGGAGGTGACATGTGGTTGGGTCCATGCGATGGTTACTGCATCCTTGGGAGAGGGAGTGTTCCCGGCTGCTTTTAAGGAAGCGCTGGTGCACCCCCTCCTCAAGAAGCCATCACTGGACCCTATAGTGTTGGACAATTTTCGTCCCGTCTCCCACCTCCCCTTTCTGGGGAAGGTGGTTGAGAAAGTGGTGGCATTACAGCTCCAGAGGATTCTGGATGATACGGATTATCTAGACCCCTTTCAGTCAGGGTTCAGGCCGGGATATGGGGTAGAAACTGCATTGGTTGCGCTTACTGATGATCTCTGGCGAGCACGGGATGGAGGCAGTGCATCCATCCTGGCTCTTCTTGACCTCTCAGCCGCTTTCGATACCATTGACCATGGTATCCTTTTGGGACGGCTTAGGGGGTTGGGGGTGGGCGGCGTGGTTTTGCGCTGGTTCACCTCCTTCCTCCGGGGCCGATCCCAATCGGTGGTAATAGGAGATGAGAGATCCGACCCTCGGCCCCTACTCTGTGGGGTGCCGCAGGGTTCGGTTCTCTCCCCTCTCCTATTTAATATCTACATGAAACCACTGGGTGAGCTCATCCGCCAACACGGGATGAGGTATCATCAATATGCTGATGATACTCAACTATATATCTCCATCCCGGGCGAGTTAAGTGATGCAGTGACTGCCCTTTCTCAGTGTCTGAAGGCTGTGGGGGCCTGGATGGGGAACAACAGGCTTCAGCTGAACCCTGGTAAGACGGAGTGGCTGTGGATTGATGGTGCCTCGAGATCCAGAGAGTTGTCATCTTTAGATCTGGGCGGGGTGGCACTACCCCGTTCAGTCACAGTGCGGAACCTGGGTGTCCTTCTGGACTCACGACTCCTGCTTGAAGAGCAGGTGGCAGTCGTGGCCAGAAGGGCATTTGTACAACTTCGAGTTGTACGCCAGCTACGCCCTTTCCTGGACCGAGACGCCCTCCGTACAGTCACTCATGCCCTGGTCATCTCCCATATAGACTCTACATGGGGCTACCCTTGAAGAGTATCCGGAAGCTTCAACTGGTCCAGAATGCGGCTGCGCGTGTAGTTATGAGTGCCCCAAGATCAGCACATGTGACACCTCTGCTCCGCGAGCTGCATTGGTTACCAGTTTGCTTCCGGGTCCAATTCAAGGTGTTGGCTGTCACCTTTAAAGCCCTACATGGCATGGGACCAGGTTACCTAAGGGACCGCCTCGTCCCCAGAACATCGACCCGCCCCACTCGGTCATGCAGAGAGGGCTTGCTACGGACCCCGTCGACAAGAGAATTCCATCTGACGGGGTCCAGGAAGCGGGCATTCTCTGCAGTGGCACCCGCCCTCTGGAATATTCTGCCCCTGGAGGTGAGGCTAGCCCCCACACTGATGACCTTCCGAAAACAATTGAAGACCTGGCTCTGCCACCTCGCTTGGGATGGGAGGAGTAATAGCTCCTCTTGGGGATGGCTTGCTCCGTAGAGTTCTTTTAAACTTAACATCAGAGCCTCTTGGGTTTTATATATTTAATTAATTTATATTGATATATATTTATTTACGATATTTTATATGTTTTATATGTTTTAATTGTCAACTTTGTGTAAACCGCCCAGAGTCCCCTGGGAGATGGGCGGTGATATAAGTATGATAAATAAAATAAATAAATAAATAAATTCCTTATTGATCTAATAGAAGCTTTCCTGAGTTAGAAAAGGGAATTATAGTTTGAACACTGCTGATTAACCTGGCTCCAGACTTCCCCAATTTTGTACTGAAACCCGCAGAGTCATCGGGATGCTTTGGAGTGGAAACTTGCCAGACTTGTAGAGTAGGTGAGAGTGCTTGTAGTGGGGTCTTGGTGTATTCGCAGGACTGCAAATTATGCTGATTTGAGTATTGTGTCAAGCAGTCCAGCACCAGGAACAGATCAAAGAACGCTATCATCGTGTTGGTTGATTCAGGACTGAGAAGATCTAGAAATTGTGAGATGAAGGGAGGGGCTGTCAAGCTGCGGATCCCCAATGGGGGAGTAACCCTAAAGATTTTAACTAAAGAGTCCCCTTCGGGGGAGATGGGTGGTGATAGATCTAATAAATAAATAAATAAATAAAATAACTGTTGGTTTGCGCGGGCTCCCTTCATTAGAGTCTTTAAGGTGTGATGGATCACTAGCTTTAATAAAGAACTCTTCATATCCTTAATGGCTTGTGTTGAGAGTTTCTGGTTTAATAGCTAAAGGATCACACCATGACACACAGCAAGTGAAGGCCATAGGTTTTTTTAAACAGGTTTTCTCTACAAGAAAAGGTTTTCGTTGGAAAAGTGACTCAATGGTGGTGTGGGAAGATAATTTTCTGGACAAAGTCCAAACTTTACCCCTTCAGGTCTCTAACCCTCAGTTCCTCCCCAACGACCACCTTGAGCGTCCGCTCCACTTTCCTTCCCAGGATTAGAAGCAGGGTCCACCCAGGGGCGCCCTCTTGCCAACAGCCTCCTGCTTTCCTAGTCAGCAGAAGGGACCCTGAACTCTCAATAACTGGAAACAGGAGAACTAAATTGAGAACTTGTCCCATGCCCACAAATACTCTAGCTTTTGGGCTCTTCATTCTCCGAAGAAAGGAGAAGATGACAGCTCATCACCATTGTGCAGGTATGGCGTGACATGTTACAAGTGTTTATTTATCTATATTTCAAATTTATTCACCACCCATCTCACTCAGAGTGACTCTGGGCGATTTACAGTAAAACAAGAATAAATAGTTGTTAAAATACAATAAAACAATATTCTTAAATAAAAAATATAGTCCAAAACATAGATGTTAAAAAGTTCTTAATTTACGGGAGCATCTTCAGGTGCTAACCACCCCGAGGGTTGGTTACCCCTCCTCACACCCCATGCTAGATGGCAGAGCCAGGACTTCACCCCTTTCTGGAAGGATGGGAGAGTGGGGGCCTGCCTCACTTCTGGGGGAAGAGTGTTCCATAGGGCAACGGCAGAGAAGGCTTTCTTCTTGGACTCCAAGAATCAACATTCTTTCATGGATGGGGTCCGTAACATGCCTTCTCTGCCTGACCAGGTGGGACGGTCCCACAGGTAACCTGGACCCATGCCATATAGGGCTTTAAAGGAAATAACCAAGATGAACAACACATATGTATACTTGTCCTTTCTGCCCTGATCAATGCACACTTCAGGACCTCATGACAGTGCGACAGAATGCAATTAATGTTGCCAGTTTTTGGGCAAGATCTGTCTAATTTTTATATATTTTAACTCTTATATTTCATATTTTAAATGCTATGTTCTATAGTATGTTTTTAACTGTGATGCTTTTGACATGAAAAATAAATAACCATGTCCTCACCTCCTAAAATCAGCAGGAAGGGAAACTACCACAACAGATTCCATACCTCTAATGGATACACAGGAACTATTCTGTTTCTTTCTGCCCATGATCACTTGGGCACTGAAAGAGCAGGACATCTCATAATAGTTGTTCTGCCAGAGGCCTCACTTTATGGAGGACATTATTCTAATGGTGGATTTTGAAGTTGAGACAGAGCTCCACAAAGTTCCAAATGATTACAACTCTCCCATTTGTACCTGCTCCTTATCATTTGAACATCAAAGAGAAGCCTTATGATATGCTGTTGTTGGTTTTAAAAGTCCATCAGAAGCTTTTGTGCTGCCTTCTGGACAGAGGAGCGTGCCAAACCAGGAAAGCTTCCTCCACTGTAGGAAGAAAAAAAGCCATGGAGGTCATCCATGAATGTGATTTGTAGTGGTATAAATATACAGATGACATGAAGCCCTAATTCAGTTGTTGTGGGTTTTTTGTTTTGTTTTTTGGTTTCCAGGGAAGCAACTCTTTAGTTGCTTGAATTTGAACCTTTAGCTGGATGAGAGTTAATAAACTGAAGCTTAGTGCAGAAGCCCTGATACCAGAGCAGGGATTTGGCAGCTTTTAAATGGCCCTCTTTTAAGGAGGCTCCAGCATCCAGCCTCTTTGTAAGGCCTTGAAAGCTAGAGGATTGGGCCTGTTAGAACCTGGATGGGAGACCACCGGGAAATCTTTAAAAAGTGGCATTTTCCACAGCCAATTGTGTATGTATACCCTTATGAGTGCAAGCACACGGACATACCCAGGGTGTCCTTTGCAAAGTGTGGGGCCACCGCATTCAGAATACTGTAAATCAGAATACCAGATCTAGATTGCAAAAATCCAAACCACCACAAGATGGCAGCATGTTGTTCTATCACGTTGCAGCTACCTAATGGTCATCCAAGATTTTAAAAGCCAGAGGTGGAAGCCCTATTTTAACTCATGGCACTACCAACTGAGATCCCAGCCAAGAGTCTTGCTTCTTTAGGACATCAAACTTTCTCATCTTAATTTTTCAGTGGTGTTTACATTGTGATCAAGACCTTTTCCTGAGTGTGTGCAAGACAAAAGAGCAAAGCTGTTGCCGTGAAAAATACAGGTAGTCCTCGTTTAGCAACCACAATTAGGACAGGCAACTCGGTCATTAAGCAAAGCAGTCGCTAAGTGAAACTGCAACTGTTCTTACTATCTTACTTAGCTTTCCTGTTTTACAGACCTGCAAGGGTCATAAATGTGAAGTTTGGTCACAGAGTTACTTTTTCATCACCATCATAACTGCAAACGGTCGCTAAACAAGGACTACCTGCACTCAGGACCATAGTCTGGAGCCTGCTAAAGGTATGCACAGAATTCAGATTTTGGATTTATTCCGGGGGATGGGAGTAGAGCTTGGAAGATTTCATATTCCCCTCTCTTGTTTGCAAGAGAAATACCTTCCTTTTCCATGTTGCAGGGGAGGGGTGGCTGTCTGCAGTCCTGGGAGGGGAAAGAGCTGGTTTAGGAAAGCCCTCCCTTGCTGAAGGGTCTGGGGGCTTCTGCGGAGAGGACTAGCTAGAACTGGAGGTGGACGATTTCTCCCCTGTAAACATTGCAGCTGAGCAAGCAAAGCAATGTCGGGGTTGGGGGGTTGGGAGGGCATCTGTTGCCTCCCTTTCTAAGACAGGTCCTGACCCATCTGGACCCCTCTTTGGTTCCTGACCCTCAGATTAGGACCCACCACCCCATCTGCCGAAGCCTTGCAGAGGAGGAGGGGGAGGAGGAAGCTTTCTTGATGGAGAGAGATGCAAAGTGAGAGTCTCCTCCACTTGAAAAAGGGCCCTGGTGGGGATCCAAACTCTTCCACAGATTGGGTCCTATCAGCTTTGGAGATCCAGGACATCCCTTTGAAGTGCTGGGAACTGTGGGGGAGTCTCCAGAGAAAGTGGATGCAACTGACCCATCTGAGAAGGGAGCAGGAAAGCACTTTTCTGCTACTGAAGTTGAGAGTAGTAGGGAATTCAGATAAAGGACAAAGAGAAGATCCTTTAACCCTTGGAGAGCCTGGAGAGAACGAGGGTGCTACCAGACTCCTGATTGTTTATCACACATGTTGGGTGTGTGATGGCAGTGTAGCATGGTGTGGAGGGCAGAGGAAATGGCCTTGAAGGACAGCAGGAGGAGGCACTATAAGTCTACGCTCGGTTGGCTTCCGGTGGGGGACATGGCCGACTGACCAGCTGTATCCACGAGCTCCGCAGGCAGATCTGACAATGCCGGTTTTTAGGGGGTGCAGGCAGGCTTTTCCTGCAGTCGTAAGACATTTTCATGGTTAGAAAACGCTTGGAATCATCCCATTTGTACTCCATAACGCTGTCTTGCAGCCAGAGAATCGCAAACAGCGTTCACAACAATCCGGTAAGAGACGACGGGAGACGAGGGGGCCATCATTTCCACACTGTGTTGTAGCCTTAAAGGAATATTAGGTCAAGCCCCCCCATTTCTAAATCACCCAATTTATATATTTTTAAAAAATTTTGTAGGGGCGTGGTGGTTCAGTGGGTAAGACGCCAGACTTGTTGATCGGAAGATCTCAAGTTCGGAGGTTCGACTCCCTAGCCCCAGCTCTTGCCAACCTAGCAATTCGAAAGCATGCAAATGCAAGTAGATGAATAGGTACCACTTCGGTGGGTAGGCAACAGCGTTCCGCGCGCGTCATGCCGGCCACATGACCGTGGAAGCGTCTTTGGACAGCGCTGGCTCTGGCTAACAAACGGAGTTGAGCACCGGCCCCTAGAGTGGGACACGACTGCACAAATGTGCGGGGGGAACCTTTTAAAACTTTTTGTACCCTAAGAGGCTTTCTCTCCAGCAAAGGAGATTGTTACCTTGTTGTGGTGCTGGAGCTTGAGCACCTCAATGAAACCATGAGCAAAACCGTGAAGGGACACCCAAGACGGGAAGGTCATGGCAGAGAGGTCAGACTAAATACGATCCCTGGGGAACATAACGGCAACCCACCCCAGTATTCTTGCCATGAAAACTAAATGGATCAGTACAACCAGATATATGTCGGTATACCATCAGAAGATGGGACTCCCAAGTCGGAGGATGGTCAAAATGCTACTGGGGAGGAACAGAGGATACGTTCAACTAGCCCCAGATGTGATGATGCAGCTAGCTCAAAGCCGAAAGGACGGCTAGCAGCCGACGGTGCTGGTGGTGAACGACGAATCCGATGTTCTAAAGATCAACACACCATAAGAACCTGGAATGTAAGATCTATGAGCCAGGGCAAATTGGATGTGGTTATTGGTGAGATGTCAAGATTAAATATAGACATTTTAGGTGTCAGTAAACTGAAATGGACTGGAATGGGCCACTTCACATCAGATGACCACCAGATCTACTACTGTGGACAAGAGGACCACAGAAGAAATGGAGTAGCCTTCATAATTAATAATAAAGTGGCTAAAGCAGTGCTTGGATACGATCCAAAAACGATAGAATGATCTAAATTCGAATTCAGGGTAAGCCATTTAACATCACAGTGATCCAAATATATGCCCCAACCACAGATGCTGAAGAAGCAGAAGTAGATCAGTTCTATGGGGATCTGCAGCACCTACTGGATAATACACCAAAAAGAGATGTTATTTTCATTACTGGAGACTAGAATGCTAAGGTGGGTAGTCAAACGACACCTGGAATTACAGGCAAGCATGGTCTGGGAGAACAAAATGAAGCAGGACATAGGCTGATAGAATTTTGCCAAGACAACTCACTCTGCATAACAAACACTCTCTTCCAACAACCTAAAAGACGACTTTATACATGGACTTCACCTGATGGTCGACACTGAAATCAGATTGACTACATCCTTTGCAGACAAAGGTGGCGGACATCTATACTGTCGGTAAAAACAAGACCTGGAGCTGACTGTAGTTCAGATCACGAACTTCTTATTGCAAAATTTAGAATCAGACTAAAGAGAATAGGGAAGACCCACAGATCAGTTAGATATGAGCTCACTAATATTCCTAAGGAATATGCAGTGGAGGTGAAGAATAGATTTAAGGGACTAGATTTAGTAGATAGGGTCCCAGAAGAACTATGGACAGAAGTTCGCAACATTGTTCAGGAGGCGGCTACAAAAAACGTCCCAAAGAAAAAGAAAACTAAGAAGGCAAGATGACTGTCTGCTGAGACACTGGAAGTAGCCCAAGAAAGAAGGAAAGCAAAAGGCAACCTTGATAGGAGGAGATATGCCCAGTTAAATGCAAAATTCCAGAGTTTAGCCAGAAGAGATACGGAATTATTTTTAAACAAGCAATGTGCGGAATTGGAAGAAGACAATAGAATAGGAAGGACAAGAGACCTCTTCCAGAAAATTAGAAACATCGGAGGTAAATTCCAGGCAAAAATGGGTATGATCAAAAACAAAGATGGTAAGGACCTAACAGAAGCAGAAGAGATCAAGAAAAGGTGGCAAGAATATACGGAAGATCTGTATAGGAAGGATAATAATATTGGAGATAGCTTTGACGGTGCGGTCAGTGAGTTAGAGCCAGACATCCTGAAGAGTGAGGTGGAATGGACCTTAAGAAGCATTGCTAATAACAAGGCAGCAGGAGACAACAGTATCCCAGCTGAACTGTTTAAAATCTTGCAAGATGATGCTGTCAAGGTGATACATGCCATATGCCAGCAAATTTGGAAAACACAAGAATAGACATCAGATTGGAAAAAATCAACTTATATCCCCATACCAAAAAAGGGAAGCACTAAAGAATGTTCAAACTATTGAACAGTGGCACTTATTTCACATGCCAGTAAGGTAATGCTCAAGATCTTGCAAGGTAGACTCCAGCAATTCATGGAGCGAGAATTGCCAGATGTACAAGCTGGGTTTAGAAAAGGCAGAGGAACTAGAGACCAAATTGCCAATATCCGCTGGATAATGGAGAAAGCCAGGGAGTTTCAAAAAAACATCTATTTCTGTTTTATTGACTATTCTAAAGCCTTTGACTGTGTGGATCATAACAAATTGTGGCAAGTTCTTGGTGGTATGGGGATACCAAGTCATCTTGTCTGCCTCCTGAGGAATTTGTATAACGACCAAGTAGCAACGGTAAGAACAGAGCACGGAACAAAGGACTGGTTTAAGATTGGGAAAGGAGTACAGCAGGGTTGTATACTCTCACCCTACCTCTTCAACCTGTACGCAGAACACATCATGCGACGTGCTGGGCTTGAGGAATCCAAGGCTGGAGTTAAAACTGCTGGAAGCAACATTAACAATCTCAGATATGCAGATGATACCACTTTGATGGCTGAAAGCGAGGAGGAGCTGAGGAGCCTTATGACAAAGGTGAAAGAAGAAAGTGCAAAAGCTGGGTTGCAGTTAAACCTCAAAAAAACCAGGATTATGGCAACCAGCTTGATTGATAACTGGCAAATAGAGGGAGAAAAAGTGGAGGCAGTGACAGACTTTGTATTTCTAGGCGCAAAAATTACTGCAGACGCTGACTGCAGCCAGGAAATCAGAAGATGTCTACTTCTTGGGAGGAGAGCAATGGCAAATCTTGATAAAATAGTTAAGAGCAGAGTCATCACACTGACAACAAAGGTCCGCATAGTTAAAGCAATGGTATTCCCTGTAGTAACCTATGGCTGCGAGAGCTGGACCATAAGGAAGGCTGAGCAAAGGAAGATAGATGCTTTTGAACTGTGGTGTTGATAAGAGAGGCTTTCTACAGTAAGAAGAAGCAGATTCTCTTGGTGTTTATCGTTATTTCTGGATTAATTTTTAAAATCTTTTAAAGTTTTGGCTTGTTTTCCCATTTAAAGACTAAGGAGAATTGAGAATAAATAATTGCCTCCCTGTTATTATTTTTGTACCGAATTAGAAGGATTTAATATTTTTCTGCACGCTGAAATTGCTGTTTTGAATTTCTCGCTCTATGCTCACTTTCTCTAGAAGCTGCTTGTTAGCGTACTTTCCCTTGTCAATTTCACTCAGAAGTTTTTTATTAACTTATTAACTCCTATCTGTGCGCTGTGCGAGACAAGTATCTAGGGAGCGTTATAATCTACTGCCTGAAACATGGAGGATTGTTGTGAACCGGAGCAGACCTATAAAGAGATTCTTTCAGACTTGTATCATATTCTGCAGGATATGCGGGACATTGGGGAAGAGATTATTTCTAAAATGTGTCATCTGGCTGAAGTTTTTATGGAAGAAGATGGAGATCTTGATAAGGATGAAGATTTCTCTACTGACAGCAAAACTGAAGTACTGCCAGACGAGGACTACATTTTGGTGTTGAAGGGGTTAAAGCGACAGTTTGAGCTGCAGATTACAAGAAGAGTTGTTTGTTATGGCTTTCTGAGGGATTGTTATGGGAGACAAGAGAATCTGTTTTGTGGGAGTTTTTCTTTTGCTGAGAAGTCTGTAATTTTCAGGGGGGCAGCTGGGCTGTTGGATTTTTATAAGAAAAATGTCCTGTGTGTAATAAGGAGATATATAAATGTTTTGGTTTATTTCGAAGTAGGGTAAAAATTAAGAATGTTTAATTGGATTGACAATGAGACTTTGATGATTTCATTTTCTTTAATGATTTGGATTAAAATTTATTGGATTCTTTTTAAGATTTGTATGACTTTTAAGATGTATAAGGTATCTATAAGGTATAATAATAGATATTTGGTTTTTAGGTTTAATAGGATTAAGATTGCTATAGTATTATTAATTATAAAAGTAGACTATATATTTTAGGGAGATACATAAAGTTCTGGTTTATTTTGAAGTGGGTAAAATTTAAGAATGTGTAATTGGATGGATAATGAGGTTAGTATGATTTTATTTCTCTTTTATGAGCTGGATTAAGATTTACTGGATTTTTGTTAAGGTTTGTTTGATTTGTAAGACTTATAAGATATCTAACAATTGCTTGGTCTTTTAGGTTTAATAAGGTTAAGATTGTTGTAATATTATTAATTATAAAAGCAGACAATTTATCTGTTTTTATAATTTGGTTTTTATTACAATGGACAGAAATATATAGAATAGTAGCAGGAAGGAAATAATTAAATAAATGTCTTATGGGGGAGTGAAGCTGATTTAGAAATTTATATATATATATATATATATATATATATATATATATTTCTTTTTTATATATATAAGGGGAAGGAGCAATTGCATTAGTGATTTGTATGTGTGCTAATGGAAGGATTTATAGAAATAATGGGATCTTGATTTGATATAGAGTAAGGGATTGATTATGGAAATTGCTGTATATTCTTGCTGTTGAAAGTCAGAAGTCACATTTGTATGTAATCTTTAAAATTCTTTTTTCTTGTGTTCTACATGCTTTTATTTTTCCTTTTTTTCCTCTTTTTATAGTTTCTTGCTTTTTTGTAGTTTTTATCTTTGTTTCAAATTTAATAAAATTGTTATATAAAAAAAAGTCTACACTCAGATGAAAGGGCCTGCCTGAGCCTGGGCCAAGAAAGTAACTGGATCAAATGTCTCATTTTTAGAGAAATTGCCTCTCCCTATTTCACAGAAAGATGAGGGGGGAGTGCATTCAGATGTGCAAGATTCTGGTCCTATAGCTCTACAATAAAGGTAGTACTGACCTCCATGGCATTAGCTTCGTAGTCTGGTCTACTTTGACAGGGTAACAAATGGAATAGAAAAAAATGGCTACTCTTGGCAAGGTTAGGGTTAGGGTTAGTGCCTGGATAGGATCAAAGAGATAACTGAAGGCTTGGAAACAGATCAAAATGCAGGGTCTAGCTTGACAATGTCACCTGTGCATCAAATACATTCATATGCAATGGGATCTATTTGGGACATTTTTGTTTACAGCTTACCCTAATTTTCCAAATGAAGGTGAGGATTTTTTCCTCCCTCAAGTACGTTCATTTGCAATACTGACTTGAAAATGAACACTTGAGCAGGGGACATAGCTGTGAATGCCAGATCTTTGTCGGAATGGTATCTGGATTATTCTGAGACCAACTATGGAAAGACAGGTAAGCTTTTTGCTCCTTTTCAAAGGATTCTGCCTTTGATTCTGCTCCGACCACGGCCCGGGAGGCTTGCAAAACCCTTCCCTGCTCCCCTCCTGGGGAAGAAGCTTCAGGCTGGTTCTGTTCAGCCCTGAGCCAGCCTCAGACTGCTCCTCCGTGGCCTTTAATAAATCTTGGCCTTTAATAAAATTGTTAGTTGCAAAAAGGTGCTACCAGACTCCTGATTTTTTTTATCAAGTCAACAATTCAGCAGGGGACATAGCTGTGAACGCCAGATCTTTGTCGGAATGGTATCTGCATTATTCTGAGACCAACTATGGAAAGACAGGTAAGCTTTTTGCTCCTTTTCAAAGGATTCTGCCTTCCTAACTGAAGATTAAAGCTCTTCCATGCGCAATTCTTCCACGTTGCGCTTTCCTACAGAACATCACGTCTTGGAGTACCGTTCCCGCTTAGGAGGTTCATTTCCTACAATATTCGGGCACTTTCCCTCAAAGGCACGGTTTTGATTGCAAGAATCTCTTTGGTGCCTGCTCTCCTCTGATTTCCACGTGGTCTCCAGACCTGAATTTCCTAAGGAGCAGAGGGAGGGCGGGGGATGCTGTGCTGGGGATGGTTTCCGGACAGAGTACCACGCGGAGCAGAAAAGCCACGCAGTGAGTCTCCCTGCCAGGGTCTAGCGGCATCCCTCCCTCTCCGGCATCCCGGACACCCACCCCGCTTCCCGTCCGTCGCCCGGCAGGCTTCGCACGCAGCACCCGCTAGAGGGCGCCCTTTGCCCAACAACCGCCGGGTTTCCGGGTTCAGCCGAAGAGGCACCGAAGAGCTTTTGCTCCGGGAAGCATCGCGCCCGGCGTTTGCAGGGGAGGGCAGGAAGTGACCGTTCCCACGCCGAGGCCGCGCTTTCCAGCAAGCGGCGCTTTCTTCGAATCCCGGACCGAGCCTGGAAACAAAGCGGGGGCGGAAAACGCTTCCTGGTAGGGAGGTGCACGTGCGCGGCTGCAGCTGGAGCTGCGCGGCTGGCAAGGAAGAGTCGAGCTCGCGGAGCTGCGAGGGAGGCGGAGCGCGCCTCCTCACCTGCGCGCCTCCCTTGGAACCGGAGTACGGGCGAGGGGCAGCCTCGGGGCAGACCTGCCTATTCGCCCCTTCGCCTTGCCCTTCCTTTCTCGGCTTGGGAAGCGCCTCCCTGTTGGGCTTCTCGCGAGGAAGCCGCGGAGTCGGCGGAGTCTCTCCGGCGCCGAGCCAGCCCGGGAGGGCTCCTCCGTCTCCAGATCTGGAGTGGGCTGCTTGTCGGGCAAAGCAGAAAGCCCCGCAAGATGCCAGCCTCTGCGCTTCCCGCTCACGTGCTCCATTTTTAGGCGGTGCGCAGGACGTTTATTTCTCAAAGAGGAGCCCCTTCTGGGTTAAACATTGAGTTGGGCACAACCTCCGCTCTTGAGGAGCCCAGCAGGCTCAGGGCTGGTGTCTGCTGGGAGCATCTGGCGCATCTGCAGCTCAGCGGATCTGGGTTCCCTGATCTGGGAAGGTGTCCTCCTTCCGGGACTCGGAGGCAAGGAAAGCTTCCCTTGGGCAGAACTCCAAGGGGCTAGGCTGATCCGCATCCTATGGGAATATTCCCCTGATAGATATCCCGAAGTGTCACCCTGGGTAGATATTTGTAAACATACAATATCCCACCAAGTTCAAGAGTTCTAAGCCTTCAAGAGAGACCTGAACATCTTTGTGATGTGTACCCGCTGTGGAAGTGCTTTAAGTTGCATTAATGGCTGAGAACTTTTTCCACCCCTGTTGCAACTGTCTTTCATTAGTGGTTGTAATGTGCTGTTTTTGCTTTTAATCCTTGCAAGCCACCCAGAGTCATCAAGTGTGTGGATTTAGCAATGTAAATTATAAACAAAAGACTCATGAAAGAAACTTCTTGTCAGTGCCTTGGACTACAGGGTCTCTACTGATTTTCCTCTTAGCCTGGAAGCTGAACGCACTTCCCATTGATTGGAAAAATCTAATCATCCACGGGAGAGAATCCCTCACCCTCCAAGATGGCTGAAGGGGGCTCTCCTTGCCTTTGTGCTCCCGTGAATGAAAGTTGCTTTGCGGATTCAGAAGAGCCTTTGGATTTGTTTGGACAAGCCGCAAGAACCAGGCGGAACGTTCTGGAAGAAGCAGCCACCCGCTGGGTTGTCCATCGTTGCCCTTTCAGGGAGCTCTGTTACCAGGAGGCTGAGGGACTGCGAGAAGTATGCAGCCGTCTCCACCACCTTTATGGTCAATGGCTGAGGCAAGGATACCGCATGAAGGCTCAGATGCTGGGCCCGGTGGTCCTGGAGCAGTCCCTGGCCATGCTGCCCCCAGAGGGGGAGAGCTGGGTCTGGAAGTCTGGAGCAGAGACCAGGTCCCAGGCAGCGGCCCTGGCCGAAGGTTTCCTCCTGAGCCACGTGGAACAGAAGATACAGCGAAAGCAGCAGGTGAGGTCATGAAAACAATATGAACAAATTCTTAAATGTTTCCCTTCTAACCTAATCAGGACAGTTTTAATAAAATTGTGTCCTTGTTTGGTAAATGTTTTGATCCTCCTTCACCCTGATTATTTCCAAGGACAAGTGAGAAGCCCAGTGCCTTCTTCCAGGTAAAATGTCATGTAGGAGTATCTCAGTACTTGATGAAGCAACCTTGCAGGAAATATTGGAGTCCGGGTTGCACCCTAGTCTTGTCTCAGGAGTTGACTAAGAAGGATATTAGGGTTGCTACCATTGAACGGGACTGAAGGTCCTACAGAATCAGGAAAACTTGTCATTAGGATAGAGAATTTGCAAATACTGTCTGGAACTGTACGTTAACAAGGCATGTTTTTGTACTTCAGGTTCCCGTGTCCTTTGAAGATGTAACTGTGTTTTTCTCTGAGGAGGAGTGGGCTCTGCTGGATTTGGACCAAAAATCCCTGTACAGAGAGGTCATGCTGGAAAATACTAAGAATGTGGACTCCGTGGGTAAGGGATCCCTTTTGCTCTGGGTTCAGATAACGGGGGAAGGTATGTTTTGGTCAGAAATAACCAGCTTATCAATTTCTCAGAGGAGATTCAGCTTTGTACTTTTCCTACAGAGAAGTGTAATAACTTGATATGCATTGCCCCTAGAGTCACGTATGTGAGATAGGCAACTACATAGATGATGACGATGACGATGATGATGATGATATAATTGCTTCTCCCACTTGTTCTGGTAGGAAGCACTAATATTTTCATGCTCTTTCCAGAAAGAGGAACTAGCATCTTCCCAGACAGTTTCCAATCCTGCTCATGTGGGTTTGTAGGTCGCCTTCCAAGCACCTTCTGCATTCCTGTTTTTCTGACTATAATGATGGTATTTGAAAGTCCTGATAGTCTCACACAGTTTATCTGAAAGGTATTACTGCTAGGGTTCTCTGTTTGGCTCGGTGGCATTCCACCCTGGTGGCTGTCCCTCCAATTTGTCCCAAAGCCTCCCTTCTGTAGCTACTGCCAAGAAACGCAGGGACAGTTGAGGATGAAAGTAAACTGCTGGAGTGCAGACTTATTTTTTCAAGGGAGGGTGACCTCATTTCAAACATGCTGAATCTCAGTACCCAAATCCAGATTCCTTGTAGCAACAGCACCTCCATGTACTCTTGATTTAATTTCAGTTTGTCCTCCCTCAAGGTTGAAACTGAATGTTAAGAAGCTATAAAACTGGTGATATCTCACTCCACAACTCTAGATGCTCCTCCCCAGTGGTTTCCTATTGACACTGAATGTCTTGGAGAAAAATAAAGAACCCCTGTGGGACATCATACTGTAAGGTCCCTGGCTTACACTGTTTTACCCAAGTTACTGAGATTGCCAAAAACAGTCTTGAGTCGAAGCTTCGAGATTAAAAGAACAGCGTTTATTTGGCCAAGCAAAGCTGGGTGGAATGTCTGCAGACATCATGGCAGTGAAATGTCTGGGAAGAGATCCACACTCACACATTGCAACTTCAGCACTTATATAGGTTTCCCAAGTTCAATAAGAAAGCATAGTGAACCCTCCCCTAGTGGTAGAGCAAGGTCTCTGTCTAGTGGAAGACACAACAAACCATTTGATGAGGGGTATGAAACAAGGAAGAAAAAGAAGACCCCCCCCCAGAGCAAGTAAAGCTAGAAAAACAATGCATTTACAATCAGTGAACATATTACTGAACCAGTCCAAACAGCTTGCAGTCTAATTTTTATTTATTTGTTTAATTTATATGACCGCCAATCTCCCCTCATGGGGAACTCTGGGCGGTTCACAATAAATAAGTTAAAATAGAATCTAAAAATATATAAAAAACCACAATAGTACAATACAATAAGTAATTATAAAATCCAGATGGACGAAAGCATTCATTAAAAGAAGGACATTAAAATTAGGGGATTAGCCACCCCCATGAGGAACTATCCCTTCCTCCTTCCCATGCCAGGTGGCAGAACCAGGTCTTCAGCTCTTTCCTAAAGGGAGGGAGGGAGGAAATCTGTCTCAACTCTGGGAGCAAGCTGTTCCATAGAGTGGGCGCTGTCACAGAGAAGGCCCGCCTCCTAGACCCCATCAGATGGCATTCTCTCATGGGAAGAATGGGGAAGACAAAGAGATTTGGAGTATCCTAGAGCAGGGGTCGGCAACCCGTGGTTAGGAAGTGGGCCGCAGGGTGAGCCGGAGCAGCTGATTGGTGGGGGCCCAGAAGGGGAAACACCTCCACCTATCAGCGCACGGCAAAGAAGGGCAGAGGCGGGCCTAGGAGCACCCCCGCCTATCAGCCTTCCTGCACGGGCACTTGCAGCAAGGCTTTTCACCTCCCTGCCACTCAGTGCAGCTTTTTTTTGTGGCACCGAGGGCATTTTCGGGGTCCCCAGGAGCCTGCCCTTTCGAAGGGGCACCCCGGCAGGGTGTGGGGTGGACTTTTCCTCCCCCCCCCCACTTTTGCTCCCTGCGGTTTTTTCGGGTCCCTACACACCTCTGCTTCCCCGCCGCACATTTGATCGGCACCATGGCGCTGCACAGCTGATGGACGCAAAGATTTTCCACCCCAGGGCGCCCCCCCACCGTCACTTTTTGCGGTGATCCAAGGCTTTTTCACCTTGCGACAGTGGCACTCTGCCAAGAAAAGCTGTGCGGCGGGGAAGCGTTGGCACGCCTGAGCTACCTGGTAGGAGCCAAAAAAACTGAAGGGAGCAAAAGTGGGAAGGGAGGAAAAGTCCACCCCACGCCCCGCCGGGGTGCCCCTTCGATAGGGCAGTCTCCGGGGACCCCAAAAATGACCTCGGTACCAGGAAAAAACGCTGCACGGAGCGGCAGGCCTGCAAACCCCGCCCCTGTCCTTCCGATTGGCTGCTGCCTGCAAACCCCCCCCATCTGTCCGATTGGCTGCTGCCCACAAACCCCGCCCCCCGGTCCTTGGAAAAAAATTTCCAAGGGAAGTGGTCCCTGGTGCCAAAAAGGTTGCCGACCCCTGTCCTAGATTACCGTAGAGCCTCCCAGGTTATTTCCCTTAGGTTAAAGTAGAATAGATTTAGTCTGGCAAGATTCTGTCTATACGGTGTGATCAGATAAAGAACTGAAGTTTGGCTGAACTGATTCCTTGTCGTTCTTGGGTTATGCCTGACATAGAGTCTCATACTGTATGAGAAGTGGGTGGCTATATAAATCAAAATAAGAATAGTAATAGTAATAGTAATAGTAATAATAAGACTTTAGTGTGTCGCAACACACAGTTTAGTGTGTTGCAACACAACCCGGAAGCGGCGGCGGGGGCATGCATGGCGGCGGGGGCAGCGACGATGATAGTGGCGCGCCATCAGTGCTTCCGCATTTTAGCAGAGGCCGTCGCCACTGCCGTCGTTCACGACGCCGCGCGCCCCCGCTGCCGTGCACGCCCCCGCGCCACCACCGCTGCCGCCGTTGGTGTGTCGCCAACAGCGGCAGTTTGGAAAACACTGCCTTAGAAGTTCCTTTTGCATTCCTGTTTTTCTGTCTATAATGATAGCATTTGAAAGTTCTATGTTGCTGCTAATTTGTGCACCAACACTTAATATTAGGATTTGCAGGACGGATATCAAAGAACGAGAATGCCAAGTGAGATGCCAGGACTGCAACCAACCCCTTAGAGAAACTTTATTAAGAAATTGTCCCAGAATATATCCACAGCACCAGGGGGATCCATCTCCAAATAGCCGGGTGAGCCCAAAGAGCGAGGATGGTCTCCGGAATTGGACTCAGGAGGAAATCTGGTTTATGGGACAAATTCTATGGTCCTTATCCCCCACTTCCCCACTCTTTGGAATGTTCACCCTGGCGCTGGGATAATTAGTAAGAAGGAAATTAATATTTGTATTTATTGTGAAGGAATGGATTACAAGTGAGTAAACAGGCACACAACAGAGAATACACATGGAGAGGAATGCGCTAGCTCCCGCTGTTTCCCTAGTGCACTTTAGGAGACAAGAAGCCCTCAGTATGAAACTCATTATGGTCTGGTCAGTTTCACACAGCAGCACCAAGGGGAGGATTCTAAACAACTAATTCAGGTCACAAACTTGAGCTTGTTAACTTGTGGTTAGCACTTATTAAAGAAGTGCTGGGCTGGGTAGAAAAGCTGCTCAGGTAGATAGCTTGTTTAAGCAATGTCTGTTCTGCTGGTGAGGAGAGAAAAAAAAAAGATCAGGCACAGAATATCCTGATAGTCTCACACTGTTTATTTCAAAGATGTTACTGGGAGTAAACAGAGTTCTCTGTTGGGCTGCCAACAAATGCAGGGACAGCCGACGATGAAGGAACACTCCTGGAGTGCAGACCTGTTTTTTCAAGGGAGGGTGACCTCATCTCAAACATGCTGAATCCCAGTACCTAAATCCAGTTTCCTTGTAGCAACAGCTACATTTTCCCTTGATTTAATGTCAACTTGTCTTCAAGTTGTTTGTTTCATTTGAAACTGAATGATAAGAAGCAATAAAGCTGGTGATATCCCACTCCAGAACTCTAGATCAGAGCTTTCCAAACTTTTCATGTTGGTGACACACTTTTTAGACATGCATCATTTTGCGACACACTCTTACAGCAGGGCACAAAGCAGGCACTAGGACCTGCGCGGAATCACAGCCGGTTTGGAGACAGCAAGGCACAAGGCAGGCAGTAGGACCTGCGCTGAATCCTGGCAGGGCTTGGAGGCAGCAGCAGCCGCGACACACCCAGACACTGCAGCCAACACACTAACGTGTCCCGACACACAGTTTGGAAAACTATGCTCTAGATGCTCCTCCCCAGAGTTTTCCTATTGACACTAAATGGCTTGGGGAAAAATAATGGAGCCCTGTAGGACATCATACCTCAGCTGCCTCCAAGCAGTCCGACATTCTCATGATAACCTCACGGGAAGGATCAGAGATGTAGTAAACAGTCCCCCAGACATATTCCCACCACCGTGCAGCCTAGAGGGAAAAATCCTGGTACAGTAGTGTTGAAATAAAAAATGTGGCTAACATAATATGATGGCACCTTCAGTTTGTGCCTTAAACATCTCATGAATTTTCTGCCTTCTTTTCATTCCAAACAGTTGACAGGCAGGACACAGAGGATTATAAAGAACCAGGTGTGAAATCTTTGCAAAGAACTGAAAGTGGAGAAGGGATGTTGGAAAATCAGCAGGAGCCAAACAACCCTGAGGAAAACCAGTTGACCAATAAGATGGAGAAATCCTCTATTTTTCAGTATGGAGAAAACCGCACCTTTCATACCCAACATCACAAAGAAAAAGGAAGCTGTTTAGAGGGTGGGAACATATTCAGCAATAAATCAGACATATATGAATATAGCAGAACTGACACTAAACAGAAGCAGCTTGACTGCAGGGAACATGGAAAAAATAGTGCTTTGAATCTCTGTCTTACTTTACATCAAAGCATCAAGATAGAAAAACCACATAAATGTCCAGAGTGTGGGAAAAGCTTTAATGAGAGCAGTACTTTTAACACCCATAAAAGAATCCATAGAGTGGAGAAGTCATATAAATGCACAGAGTGCATAAAGAGTTTCTATACAAGCAGTGATCTTACTTTGCATAAAAGGACCCATGCAGGAAAGAAACCATATAAATGCATGGAATGTGGAAAGAGCTTTACTCTAGACAGAGAACTTACCTCCCATAAAAGAATCCACACAGGGGAGAAGCCATATAGCTGCACGGAGTGTGGAAAGGGCTTCACCACAAGTGGTTCCCTTACTTCCCATAAAAGGAATCACACAGGGGAGAAACCATATAAGTGCATGGAATGTGGGAAGAGCTTTAGAATTAGGAGTGATCTTTTTTCCCATAAAAGGATCCATACAGGGGAGAAACCATATCAATGCATGGAGTGTGGAAAAAGCTTCAGTTGGAGCAGTAACCTTACTTCTCATAAAAGGATCCACACGGGAGAGAAACCATATAAGTGCATGGAGTGTGGAAAGAGTTTTAGCCAGAGCACTTCCCTTACTTCCCATGAAAGGATCCATACAGGGATGAAACCATATCAATGCACGGAGTGTAGAAAGAGATTCAGCACAAGCAGTGAACTCATTTCCCATAAAAGGATCCACACAGGAGAGAAACCTTATCAGTGCATTGACTGTGGAAAGAGTTTTAGGGACTTGAGTTCCTTTATTTCGCATAAAAGGTTCCACACTGGGGAGAAGCCGTATAAATGCATTGAGTGTGGAAAGAGCTTTACTAATAGCAGTCAACTTACCTCCCATAAAAGAATCCACACAGGGGAGAAGCCGTATAGCTGCACCGAGTGTGGAAAGAGCTTCACCACAAGTGGTTCCCTTACTTCCCATAAAAGGATCCACACGGGGGAGAAACCATATCAGTGCATGGAATGTGGGAAGAGCTTCAGCCAGAGCGCTTCCCTTACTTCCCATGAAAGGATCCATACAGGGATGAAACCATATCAATGCTTGGATTGTGGAAAGAGCTTCAGTAACAGCAGTCATCTTAGTTCTCATAAGAGGATCCACTCAGGGGAGAAGCCGTATAAATGCACAGACTGTGAAAAGAGCTTTTATACAAGCAGCTCACTGATTTCACATAAGAGGATCCACTCTGGCGAGAAGCCATATCAATGCACGGACTGTGGAAGGAGTTTCAATACAAGCAGTTCCCTGACTTCACATAGGAGGATCCACTCTGGCGAGAAGCCATATCAATGCATAGACTGTGGAAAGAGTTTCAGTACAAGCAGTTCCCTGACTTCACATAGGAGGATCCACACGGGAGAGAGACCATATAAGTGCGAGGAGTGTGGAAAGAGTTTCAGTCAGAGCACTTCCCTCTCTTTTCATAAAAGGATCCACACAAGGGAGAACCCACCTGCTGGCATATAATATATATAATAATAAATATAATAATTCAGAGTAGTGAACGTCTCGTAAAAGGAGCCACCTGGGGGAGAGGCCACATACATGCATGCAGTGTGGAAAGAACTTGAGTGATTCCATTTCTGAGCAGCATGCCAAAATGGAAAGGGGGTGGGTTATGATTAGAGAAAAGGAGTTGGAAGGGAAGGGAGGAGAGGAGAGGAGAGGAGAGAAGATTGGTGGGCCAGATGAAGGAGATTACAGGAAAGCTTTGGAAGAGCTTCAAGTTAATACAAGAGGGAGGCCAAGATCTTGTCTGTGTAGTAGGTACAGCATAGCTGGACGTGATAGTATCTAACTAAGTATATGCCTCAAATATAATCCCATCTGTATCGAGATACTAGGGATACCCAGATTTTTATTAAACCAGATTTCTGTTGGGAGACTATGGTTTATCCCCGCTTGTCAGCAGAAATCTAACTGTTTCTCTAAGGCAGGGCTTTCCAAAGTTTTGTCGCCGCGGGAAAACCCGAAAGTGCCGCCGTTGTGGCAGCACGCAAAAACCCGGAAGCACTGCTGCCGCTTTCGGGTTTTTGCGCGCCGCCGTTGGTGTGTCACCGCGGGAAAACCCGGAAGCGCTGATGATGATCAGCCCTTCCGGGTTGTGTGGTGACACACCAGACTGTGTGGCGACACACTTTTGTGTCGCGACACACAGTTTGGAAAGCCCTGCTCTAAGGCCTAAAGTGGACTTCTCTTTTTTTCCTTTCTGTATCCACTTATCTTTTCTTCCAGTCATACACCTCCAGATTCCTCTCTGCATTTCCCCCTCTCTATTTCAGTAAAACTACCCCTTCCCCAATTTCTTGTATTTTTGTTGTTTCTGTTGGAAGACAGAAAGGGAATGTTTGGGTGTGAGAGTTAATGGTTGGTGCATGTAAATTAGAATCAGTTTGCTTCCTTATTTTAATGGCAATTACATTTTATTAAATTTTACTTACATTATTTTTGTTCTGGGCCTGTTTTGGAGCGTGACTTTTGTCATATGTATGCACGCAGATATGTGCCCCATGCCCACATTTATTGGGAGAGCAGTAATCACCCATAATTGGATATGTATTGGTCAGCCACTTAATACTGAGAAACCACTGGGAGAAAATGCAATGGCTGTTAGTTTTCTTGATAAGCCATGAGTTGGCCAAGCCTGTAGATGATATGAAGTATTCAAGGTAGTGAAACTAAAGTGATTGTGAGGAATTTGAGAAGAATCTCTTGAAAGAGAATGAACAGTCAACTCAGTGGCCAGTGCAGTTCCCTTGAACATTGAAAGTGATGTGTACTGGGGCATAACTTCCTAATTTGACATACAGGTTGTTGAGGCCTGAACTGTACTTAGGCAGGGGAAAGATCTTGGGTCATAATGGAGACCTCAGTGAAGCCATTAATTAAGTATGTGGCAGTTGAGAAAAAGACAAATCTCATGTTAGGGATCAGTAGGAAAGGAATGGAAGTAAAACAGCTGATGCCATTGTTCCCTTTTATTTGTGTCTTGAATATTGTGTATAGTTCTGGTCGTCCCATTTGAAATAGGATATAAAAGAGATAGACAAAGTTCAAAAGCAGCCTTCCAAATGATTGGGGGCTTGCATATCTTTATTTATTTATATTTATATGGCTGTGATAACCCCCAGTGTCAGAATTTCCAACAAATAACACCTTCAGGCAATTACTCTAAAGGATCCATTTATTCAGGATTAATACACTTCAGGGCAGCAGAAGCCTCGAATAACGGTTTTCGTGCCAAGCAAAACGTTATCAAAGCAATGGCAAAAACAACACCCATAAAAGCACAGCCATAACAAACCAATTCCCACTCTAAAAATCCCCCCTCCCTAGGGAATGTTCCACAGGGTTATCGGCTCTCTCCACGCAATGCCGAAAGCGGAGTCTCTGAAGCTACACATGTAGAAAAGGCAAAAGCATGACAGACGAATATGTGAGGCTGACAATGGCTGCCCATCTCACAAGAAGCAAATGGGTGGCGTACAACAATCAGTTGTAAACAACAAATATATAAGAAACAATCACAAAAGTATAAAAAGTAATTATTAAAGTAAAAAAACACTATAAAAATTTTAAATATACATACCATATGGAGAGGGTAAAAAGTTCACCCACAATGGAGCTGTCTAAGAACGCCTCTGGTTCCCTGGGATCCCCCAGGCCTGGTGACATAACCAGTTCTCGAGGGACTTCCAGAATGATAGCGGGGATGGACCTAACCTGATTTGGGAGGGTAGAGTGTTTCATAGGGCGGGCGCAATGGCCACAAAGGCCCACCTCCTGGGACCCACCAAATGTAGGACCCTGGCAGATGGTACCCGCAACATGTCTTCTCTGCCAGATCTAACGGTATAGGCTGATGCAATCAGGGAGCGGTGGTCCCTCAGGTAACCCTGTCCCATGACATGTAAAGGTGAAAAACCGCACTTTGAATTCGACCCAGAAGCAGACTGGCAGCCAATGCAGCTCGCGGAGCAAAGGTGTAGTAAGCGCTCTTCTAGGAGCACAAATAACTGCCCGGCTGCATTCTGTACCAGTTGAAGCTTCCGGATACTCTTCAAGGGCAGCCCCATGTAAAGCGCATTATAGTAGTCCAATCTGGAGGTGACTAGGGCATGAGTGACTGAGCAGAGCCTCCCGATCCAGGAAAGGGTGCAACTGGCGCTCAACATGAAGCTGTGCAAAGGCCCTCCTAGCCACGCCTGCCACCTGCTCTTTGAGCAGGAGTTGTGAGTCTAGAAGTCCCCCAGAATGCACACTGGGTCTGTCTGGGGCAGTGCCACCCCATCCAGCACCAAGGATGGCATAGCCCTAGAACCAGTAGGCCCCCAACCCAACTGTGAGTGAATCTGAGCAATTTTGTCTGACAGATGCTGAGCAAATTCCTTCGCATGCCCCTGAAAAAGGTTCCCTGGGCCCCCTTTACACAAGAGGGCTCGTCACCCAAAACAGGGCTGCGGGGCGGCAATCTGTGGATGCAATAAGGGCAGAGAAGTACTGCCGCTTCGCCGCCCTTACTGCCACAAGGTAGACCTTAATAGCAGCTCTAACCCAAGTTTGGCTGAGTTCATCCTTGGTTGAGCACCAGCAATGCTCTAGACATCTCTTCTGTTTCATCTCCCTCAACTCCTCCATAAACCACAAGGAGTAGCAGGATCCCTGAGAGGGGAGAGGTCACATGGGCGTGATCCGATCCTAAGCCTCAGCCTTCCGCTTCTTCCAAGTGGCAACTAAGGCTTCAGATGGACCATGCAGCAGTCAAAGAGGAACAACCCCCAACTCCCTCTGAAATCCATTCGTGTCCATCAGTCGCCAGGGGTGGACTGATCTAATGAGTCCAGCCTCCCTGCAGTGGATAGTGGCACTGGAGAATCCCATGGAAATCAGGGCATGATCTCACCATGACAAGGGAGACACCAAGAGCTCCCCCAATTTCAGATCACATAGCCACTGCTCTGACAGGAACACCAGATCTGGAGTGTGACCACTGTCCTGTGTTGGGCTCTGGGTGACCTGGGATAGGCCTGTCAGATTTCTCATGGGAAAGCAAATTGCGTTTCTCCTTCACAAGGCTGAAATGAGCAGATACGAGTTTGTTATGTCTACACTCTGTGAGAAGCTTGCTGGAGACAAGCAGGTAAGACACATGCTAGATGCAACACTGCCGCCTACTGGCAGGTTATACTCTGTGCTTAGCATCTCCAGACCTAAACCCTGACCAATCAGCTTTGAGTCAGGGAAAGTATAACTGGGTTGTGGAAAATGGTTTCCTTTGCTCTTGACCTCTGCTTGTCTAGTAGCCATTACCAAGTGTTCTGCTCTTGAGGAGGACTTTGAAGTGTAGCTAACTGGCTAGGTACTTTGCCAGTCTTGTGCTCCTTATGTTCTGGATCGATTGAAGCAACACGTGAACAGTGTATCTGTATCTTTTGCTTGTAAGCTGTTTCACTTCTGCTTATGTATTCAACTCTGCTTTATCTACAGTAAAGATTTATAGCTTGGAAAGCTGAACTCTGCGGGTTTACTCTTGCCTCCTCCCGGTTAGCCAGAGTACTTCAACAAGGCCCATGGCTGTCATGGTGGCCATGAATTCCCGAGCCGCCTCAGACCTCATTCCTAGAGAAGGCAGATTGAAGGTCTCCCAGAACCATAAGTCTCGGGAACTCCACTGCCAGCCCAGAAATGGAGTCAAGTTGCTCAGGCAGGGAGGCTGCTATGCAGCAACAATCAACAATCCCAACTGCTTCCTAGAGTCCAACTTAATGAATAGGGCAGAGCTTTCCAAACTGTGTGTCGCGACACATTTCTGTGTCGCGGCAAGGGCCCAGGTGTGTCGCGGGGGAACCCGGAAGAGGAGGCCATGCACCACGTGGAGCCCCGCCCATCCCTTGCCGTGCCGACAGGTCCCTGCTCTGAAGCCAGCTGTTCAGCTCTCGCCGCAGTAGCCAGGTAAGTGCAGGGACGCAACTAGGCTGCCGCGCGGTGTAGGGGTGGGGGGTGCAGGCACCGCGAAGCGCGGTGGCCGGAGACATAGCTTTAAGTGCCAGCGGCCTGGCAGCCAAGAAAGGGACGGGGAGGCGGCTCCACTGCCCGCCTCGCATGGCCCCCACACCATCCGCGTCTGCGGCTCCCCCTCCCCCTTGGCAGAGGCCCCATCCAGGCAGAGGCAGGACTGGGCGAACGGACAGGTGGCGTTCTCACCGCTTCCACCCATCGCCTACGAGAAGAAGATGGCGGCGGTCTGATGCACGGCCCGCGACCTGCGGCTCCGGCCCAACGAGAGGGCTCCCGGTGCGGGGACGGGGCGGAAGGAGAGGAGCCGCCGGCGGGAGCGCAGCGGGAGCGCGGCAAGGGGAGCGCCTCAGAGGCCCCATCCAGGCAGAGGCAGGACAGGTCTCACATCTGGTGACCTGTGCTGCAGCGCCCCTGAAAGCCAGAAGGGATTCCTGGATGACAATCACCACACCCCCACCCCTGCCCCAGAGTCTCGGCTGGTGCCATACCCGAAACCCCGCTGGGCATATTTCTGAAAGGGATAAACCCCCTTCTGAACCCAGCCATGTTTCGGTAATACATGCCAGGTCAGCCCTCTGGATAGGAGACTACCAGGAAATCTCAGAGCTGCAGGCTAGATTGAAATGTTTAAAAAAAAATTGCCATTTTCCACAGCCAGTTGTGTGGTAAATGGCCCGAGGTAAAAATTTTCCAGAAGTGGATGTCTTTGAGCAGTGTTCCCACTTGGGAATTCGATTTCTTTCAACATTCTTGATTTTTCTTTCCTTCAGGACCTCCATTTTGCTCGCCCACAGCTTGTCCCCAGCCGCCATCTTTTATCACCTCACATCAGTGGCTGTTCCTCAATAAAAGTGTTTGTTAGTATCTTCAATACAGTAGCTGGAAAGTCCTCCCCTTGAAAATAAGTTGAAACAGCATTTCGGTGTTTTGGCAGAACTCCATCAGGTTTTATCTAGGAGCAGACAGCAGACACAGCACAGGAGCTGATTTCTTCTTCGCCTCTTGCTTCTGTCCTTTGGTAGCAAACAGTGAAACATCAGTGGGAGTGGGAACCTCAAGGAGAGTAGGCACACAGAAGAAACAACAGGAAAAAGGCTGAAGCCAGATGTCAGGAACAGAAGGCTGTCCTTACAGGGTCTCCTATCTTTCTGAACACTTTTCTGGAGAGACAGCAGCCAGCCAACCACTCACGAGGGACATACCTCAAGTTAGCAGAAAGGACTTCCAAGCTGAGTGAAAGAGAGCTTACAACTGATTAGTTCACACCCTTTTTCAAACATCAAACTCCATACCACACAATCAGGGCACACACAAGCCTTTCCCATGACATTCATCAGTTTAATTCATGCTTAATTATTGTAAAAGGAAAGGAGAAAAGATAGGATCCCACGTCAGTCAGAACACACACTCCTTCTCCCAAGTCCCATCAAGCACAGCCTACCGGGGCACATATAGTCTTTAGTTCCTTACTTGCAACTAGGAAATCAGACAAACAGCCCTGATCAGCAAAGGGGAGATTTATACAAACTTAAACACACACAAGTGTACCCCAGTTGGAGTAAAAAAATAATCATGAAAACCAAACCAGGGGAGATAGAAACACACACACAGATAGAAAGAGCTTCTCATGTATATACACACAGCATTTCACAGGAAATCAATTTTCCTCCCCCTTTCCCTTTCCAAGGGTGGCAAACATTCAAGATGGCATGTACATGTCATACAATAAGGATTATATGGTAAACAACCAACAACAAAACCCTCAAATTTCTTCTTGTATGTACTCAAGTTACAAAACATACACAAAGCTTACACAACTACAGGAAGTGCAAATAACTGGACACATGGTACGATGAAATCCCATGTCCAACCATTCACAGTAAATAACAGAAAGGGTTGCATAGCCAAAAAGTTGGAAGACCCGCAGCCTGGCCAGAGCTATGGATCTCCAAAAATTCGAAGCATTCCCTTACTGTGGAGAAATTTAACTCCTAAAGGGACAAACTCACATAGTTTTTTTCCCCAAACTTTCTCTCTTCAGCCCAAGACAGATGTTCATGTTATACACACATACAGTACATGGGCACACACAAACACACAACCTGCACCATTTCCCTCAACAAATACACATACAAATGTACACAAATACTTACAAACATAAAACATTCTGGTTACAGATACTTACATAAAGAAACCTCTCCCAACAATACAAATATTTGAACTAATTGGCATGATCATGTTGTAAGTGTTGTTTTAAAAGTTTTAAGTTTATCATAGTGGAAAGTACCCAAACTTGGCCAAATTACATTACCGCTTGAATCCACATATTCAGTCCATTCCCGACATAGCTGCCGTGCATGGCTTTTTCATACCCACTCAGGTAGGCAATTGCCTCTGGTCCCAAGCCAACAAAAGCTTCCCCAAAGGAGAAGTCGATGGGGTCTTTGAATTAGAATTCCCCATCTTACTACCGCCCTAAGCATGACACGCATGTCCACCAGGTTTGGGGTGCACCTGACTGCCTGGAGACTTCCTAACAAAGTACTGGTCCTCTGTGCACTTCTCTTTTCCCTGGGCCAGACCCTCTAGCAATTTGGAGTGGTAAATTTTTTTGCCCAGTTATGGTTCACTCACACAACCTTCCGCAACCCTGTTGAGGCACGTGGATCAACTGGACCCACTGGCTATCCAGGCTTCTCTGATCATCACCCATAAGAGCTAGCAGAGGCCTAGGGGCGTCTTGAACCAGCAGACACACAGCCTTGGTCAACAGGTGGCTTTATCAACAAAGGGTATCATTCACACACACATTCACCAGGCACACAAAAGACAAGAATATTACGGGTACTTACCAACTATGAAGTGAACTAATTCATGCAACTGTTTGGCATAAGACCAGAATTCCCTTTACTACCTCCCAGGTTGAGTCACCAGAAAGACACCTCCCTTCGGGCAAATGGCCCGATGCCAGCAGGGTGTGACTATCCCAAGACTCGGCCCATCAGGTGACCTCAGGGCAGACGAAACCACCCTAATGGCAGAAAGTGAAGAGGAACTAAAGAGCCTCTTGATGAGGGTGAAAGAGGAGAGTGCAAAAGCTGGCTTGAAACTCAACATTAAAAAAACTCAGATCATGGCATCTGGCCCCATCACTTCCTGGCAAATAGAAGGGGAAGAAATGGAAGCAGTGACAGATTTTATTTTCTTGGGCTCCAAGATCACCGCAGACGGTGACTGTAGCCATGAAATTAAAAGACGCTTGCTCTTTGGGAGGAAAGCTATGGCAAACCTAGACAGCATATTAAAAAGCAGAGACATCACCTTGCCGACAAAGGTCCATATAATTAAAGCTATGGTTTTCCCAGTAGTAATGTATGGCTGTGAGAGTTGGACCATAAGGAAGGCTGAGCGCCGAAGAATTGATGCTTTCGAACTGTGGTGCTGGAGAAGACTCTTGAGAGTCCCTTGGACTGCAAGGAGGTCAAATCAGTCAATCCTAAAGGAAATCAACCCTGACTGCTCATTGGAAGGACAGATACTGAAGCTGAAGCTCAAAAACTTTGGCCACTTAATGCGAAGAGAGGACTCACTGGAAAAGAACCTGATGCCGGGAAACACTGAAGGCAAAAGGAGAAGGGGACGGCAGAGGATGAGATGGTTACATAGCATCACCGATGTAAGGAACATGAATTTGAGTGAACTCCGGGGGACAGTGGAGGACAGGAAGGCCTGGTGTGCTATGGTCCATGAGGTCATGAAGAGTCGGACACGACTAAGCAACTGAACAACAACAACGTGCACATTTATGCAACCATGTTATTCTAGTTTTTTTTATTTTTATTTTTTCGCCCTAAAAGATTTCAGTTTGTTTTTCAATTGAATTGTACAGCTTGTATGTTATATTAAAGGTGGAAAAAATTCTGAAGTGATTTACCTTGGTCTGATTTTTTTACATCTCAAAAACCTGGCATTTTAACAGGGGTGTGTAGGCTTTTTATATCCACTGTACACTGTACATACTACACAGACAAGATCTTGGCCTCCTTCTTGTAGTAACTTGAAGCTCTTCCAAAGCTTTCCTGTAACCTCCTTCATCTGGCCCACCCATCTTATCCCTTCTCTTCCTCACCCTTCCTCCACTCTAACTCATTTTCTCTAATCATAATCCACCCCATTTCCATTTTGGCATGCTGCTCAGAAATGGAATCACTCAAGTGTAATGACCCCAACAACAATGCCCTAATAAACACTTCTCAATGCAGTTCATTGTAATGCAGATTAAGCTTTATTCAGGATACATGTTAATTGAAGCACTTCTAAAGATCTGAATGCAGATTCCCACCAAAGCTAACTATCTTAACTCTCCCCCCTGCGCGCCAATTCACAAACCCAATGATCTCAATGGTCAAGACTTTCGCTCTTCGTTCTCAGCCTCCCACTCCTGCAGGTGGTTGACCTTGAAGCCGTCTCCAGCTTCCACTATCAGCCATAACACTCAACCGTCAAACCCCCCTCCCTGCAGTTCACACACTCACTCTCTCTCTACTCCCAATGGCAGGATTCATAGACATGAACCCTGACATGCTGACCCTCCAAAAATAAAAGCAATATACACAGCACAATAAAAGACAATGCATACAAATAGATATAAAGACAAAGAGAACGATTCCAGAACTGTTCAGGCATCAGGCATGGATAAGGTGAACTAATCTGTAAAACAAACTCAATACAGAAAGGATAAGAAATTAACCAGGCTTGTCAGGAAAGTGAGAATGAAACTTTTTCAACAACCGAGGAGCTGAAACATGAGCTTTATCCACCCACTCCTTGAACCCAATAGGAAGATGTTTCCACTGAACAAGATACTGAACTTTACCCCATGTACTCTAGAGTCTAAAATGTCTTTAACTTCAAAATGTTCTGCATCCCCCACCATGGTAGGTGCAGGGACCACTGGTTCAGGATGCCACTGTGCAGAAGCTTTAACCGGCTTCAACAGACTGATGTGAAACACAGGATGAACTTTACGCAGGTTTTTAGGTAATTCCAATCGAGCTGCTACAGGATTAATGACTTTAATAATAGGGAAAGGCCCAATAAACTTAGGTGCCAATTTCTTAGAGGGTTGTGTGGAACGTAAATGTTTTGTAGACAAATAAACCTTTTCCCCCTCCACTAATGGCCACTCTGGAGCTCGTTTGCGATCAGCAAAGGTTTTGTAAGTGTCTTTTGCATCCTGCAACGTTTTGACCATGACTGGCCAATTAGCACGTATTTTAGTAATCCACTCATCTGCCAACACTGGATTAGGTGAGTCAGTCACATTAGGATCAGGTAATTCAGGTATAGGAACAAAATCCTGACCGGTGGCTACTTTAAATGGTGAAAATCCAGTACTTTGATGAACAGAGAGGGGAGAGGCCACATACATGCATGCAGTGTGGAAAGAACTTGAGTGATTCCATTTCTTTTATATATATATATATATGGTTTTATTATTTATTTATTATTTATTATTTTTTGGAAGGGGAGGCAGCAAGGTGGCTCTTAAAATTGCACGATGCGAAGGCAAGCATTTTACAGAACTTTGATGAATTTATGCGAGCCTTACGAAAACGTTTTGAAGACACATTGGCGAAAGTGTCGGCTAGAGTATGCCTTCGGAACTTGGACCAGGGAAAAAGCACGGTAGCTGAATATGCCTTAGAATTCAAAAGAATACTCAGTGACTTACCTGATTGGCCGGAGGAATTCCAAATTGAATATTTCCAGTATGGCCTGAGACAGGATTTACTGGAGCTGATGGTAGGGAGGAAGGAACTGAAAACCCTGGAAGGATGGATCCAAATGGCAGGGAGAATAGAACAAAGCCAAACGCAATTGATGACTATAAAAAAGTTTAAGCACCTGCAGAAGAAGCCAGGTCCAGATTCGCACCCTCCGCGTCTGGACATCAGGCAGAAAAATTGGGAAGAGGAGAGAAATCGACGAATGAGAGCAGGACTGTGTTTTAAATGTGGACAAGTCGGACACCTTATCAGCAATTGCCCTCAGAATGGGGCACCCACCAGAGTCAAGGCACCACCGAAAACCTTGCTGGAAAGGAAGGGCGAGAAAGAAACGGGCAGCAAGCGAAAAGGAGCGGTGGCGGCCGTAGATGACAGGAGAACACCCTCCTACCTGGAAGACGACAGCGACGCATCGGACATCGAATTCCAGCCGGCGGGAAATGACAAAGGTCTGTTCTAAAGAGCGCCGCGGGACAGGCCTTTGGAAAAGGCCGCGAGGGAGAAGCTCATCACAGCAAATCCCTGACAATGCATCTAAAGGTACAGCTGCAAACCTTGGATGGAAGGGAGCGATTTGGGGGGGATGGCGATACTGGACTCAGGGTGTTCCCGGTGCTTACTGCACCCGTCCGTAGCAAACAAGATGGGACTTAAATTGCTGAAATTGAATACGCCTATTACATTTTGCCAATTAGACGGGTCTGAGATGAACGGGGGGCCAGTAGAATACTTCACGGAGGAAATTCAATTGACTCTGGGGACCCACGTAGAGACATTGCGGTTCATTGTGGCCCCCATTGCAATGCAACCAATTGTATTAGGACTGAAATGGCTGAGGACAAGGAACCCAGTGGTGGACTGGGCTTCTGGGGAAATTGAATTTATCAATGGGACTTACCTAGGGGTGGACACGGTTAGAGAACCTGATGGCTTAGAAGTAGGAGCAGCTGGGACGGAACTGTGGGAAGAGGACCAGACACAGGAGGGTGGCACCATTCCAGAGAACTACCTCCCAGTGGCTGAGGTGTTCAGCGAACAGGAATGCGAACACTTGCCTCCCCACAGAAAGTCCGATGCAGCTTTTGAACTCATCCCAGGGGCACCTTTCCCTAAGCCTAAAATGTACGCAATGGCACAAAGAGAATTACAGGAGCTGCGTAAGTTCATCGATAAAAATTTAGCCTATGGATTCATCGAACCAGCTAACTCCCCTCTAGCGGCTCCCGTTCTATTTAGAAAGAAAAAAGACGGGTCACTCCGACTTTGCACAGATTATAGAGGGCTCAATGAAATTTCTGTCACCAATCAATCCCCCTCCCGTTGCTGAAGGACATGCTCGCTCAACTATCCAAAGGGAAAATTTTCTCGAAATTGGATGTGAGAGAGGCATACTATCGAGTACGCGTGAGGGAGGGGGACGAATGGAAAACTGCGTTCAACTGCCCACTGGGCTCATTCCAATACCGAGTGCTCCCGTTTGGGATTGCGGGAGGCCCGGGAATCTTCATGAGACTTATCAATGAGGTGCTGTATGAATTCCTTTACAAAGAGGTGATCGTATATTTAGACAATATACTGATTTTCTTGGAGACTTTGGAGGAACATGTGGAATTAGTCAGGAATGTACTAGACAAATTACTGGAGGCAAAGCTATATGTGAAACTCGATAAGTGTGAATTTCACAGGGAAAACCTAGACTTTTTAGGGTACCGCATATCACATAAAGGGATAGAAATGGATCTGGAGAAAGTGAAAGCGGTCTTGGGGTGGCAACCCCCCCGAACACGCAGACAGCTGCAAGCGTTCCTCGGGTTTGCGGGCTTCTACAGACAATTCATTCAGGATTTCGTGCAGATTGCTTTGCCCCTCACAGACTTATTAAAAACCAAAAACAAAGGCATGGGAGTAAAATCCAAATTGCCAAGTACTAAAGTAGTGTGGACCCCGGAATGCCAGGAAGCGTTTGATAAATTAAAGGCGCTGTTTACGGAGGAACCTATCCTCAAACACCCTGAGGTTGACAAACTGTTCGTAATTCACACAGATGCGTCGAACAGTGCGGTTGGGTCAATATTGCTGCAGGCTGATGATAGCAACAAACTGCGACCGTGTGCATACATATCAAAAAAATTTAACGAGACGGAGAAAAGATGGCATGTGTGGGAGAAGGAAGCATTGGCAGTCAGACACGCACTAGGCACTTGGCATCACCTGTTAGAAGGGGCTTCCATGCCGTTCCAGGTCTGGACTGATCACAAAAACCTGGAGGCATTAAAATCCCCCAGGAAATTGAACCCCAAACAACTTCGTTGGGCTGAGTTCTTCAGCAGGTTCAATTTCACGTTAAAATACTTCCCTGGGGGGAAAAACTACCTGGCTGATGCATTATCGCGCCTGCCGCAACATGAGAGTAAGATAGAAGATGTCATCGAGTCCCTCATACCGTCACAAACAGACGAGCCTCAGGGGATAATGCCACAACCAGAAAGACAAGAAGGGAATCTGGCAATCATGCGCAGCCACGCCAAAAGCATTGCTGAGGGCGACCCGTTTAGGAACGAACTGAGGGCTGAAACAGTAAAAGACACATGGTGGGGGGAGAAGAAACATACCCTTCAAGAGAGTGACGGGTTGTGGTGGAACGATGACAAGGTATACGTCCCAGATTGCTTAAGAAAATGGGTTCTAGAAAGGAATCACGACCATAAAATGGCGGGGCATTTTGGATTCATAAAAACAATTCACTTAGTCCGGCGTAAATTTTGGTGGCCAACACTGCGCACAGATGTAAAAGCCTACATGAGAACTTGTCCAGTATGTGCGACAGCTAAGCGGAAAATGGGTAAACCCACGGGACTATTACAGACAGTAGCAAACCCAACGCAACCATGGAAACAAATTGCCATGGACTTTATCGTTGACTTACCAGTAAGCAAGAAGAAAACGGCAATCTGGGTAATCACAGATTTATTTTCTAAACAGGCACACTTAATTGCGTGCAATGGGATTCCAACCGCCCCCAAATTAGCTAGAATGTTTATCCAACACATTTACCAGGCCCACGGAACACCCGAACACATAATAAGTGATCGCGGCAGCACCTTCACGTGTAAGTTCTGGAGAGCCTTTTTGAAGCTAATTGGGTCGGAACAAGGACTTAGTAATGCATTCCATCCTTGCACGGATGGTGCGACGGAACGCCTTAATGCAGTACTGGAGCAGTACCTACGGTGCTACACCAGCTACCAACAAAATGACTGGGCTGAACTGCTACCATTTGCGGAGGTTGCGTACAATAATGCACTCCATCAAAGCATGGGGTTTTCACCGTTCAAAGTAGCTACGGGTCAGGACTTTGTAACTATCCCTGAATTGGCAATGACCCAGAGCATGGACGTAGCGGAGCCTCTGAAAGCAGACGAATGGATAGCAAAAGTAACAGGTAATTGGCCAGTGATGGTAAAAACGTTGCAGGAAGCTAAATCCAGCTACAAAAAATACGCGGACCGCAAGAGAGAGCAAGAATGGGAGTTGAAAATAGGGGACAAAGTGTACCTTTCCACGAAAAATTTAAGAGCCATGCAACCATCACGAAAACTGGCGCCAAAATTCATAGGTCCTTTCCCAATAATAGAAGTAATTAACCCAGTAACGGCTAAACTGCAGCTCCTGAAAGCGTTAAGGAAGGTGCATCCAGTGTTTCACATCAGCCTGCTCAAGCAACACCACCCTTCGACGCAGTGGCACCCGGAACCAGCGGAACCGGCACCAATTGTGGTAAACGGGGAACCACACTTTGAGATAGAAAAGATTCTGGACTCTAGATGACACAAAGGACAGCTACAGTACTTAGTCAAGTGGCAGCACCTGCCGATTGGACACAAGGAGTGGGTTAGTGCAAAACACACTCACACGCCTAAACTTGTCAAAACCTTCCATAGGGAATTCCCGGAAAAACCCCATTGATAACAGTTGATAATTGTGTAATAATTTTCTTTTGTCATTACAGGTCGTTGAAGAACCCAAATTGTATATAAATAGTTGAGTAGTGGCAGCTTGAAATTGGGGGTGGGTAGGAAGTCTTGGGCCGGTAGCATGTCAGAGTTCAACAGACCTCTGCCATTCAGCCAGACAGGGATGTGGACTAAGGGCAGCTAGAAACTGACGTGGGGAGACAACAGCGCGGAAGGGAGAACCACCCGCAACGATGTGTGAAGCGGAACAGCTCCGGGAACTAAGTCATCAGCAAAGGCTCAATTTATAAACTTCTTTTTTAACTTTAATACCATGGATACCTTCATCTTGTCTAACATCTCTCAATAAGACCTCTAATACCAATACTTAGTCTTTACTTTGGAGAACCCACTAGATGGAATTGAATTATTGATACAGAAATTGAAAGACTTTGGATCGTTGTTGTTTATTCGTTCAGTCGTTTCCGACTCTTCGTGACTTCATGGACCAGCCCACGCCAGAGCTTTCTGTCAGCCGTCACCATCCCCAGCTCCCCAATGGTTGAGTCCGTCGCCTCCAGAATACCATCCATCCATCTTGCCCTTGGTCGGCCCCTCTTCCTTTTGCCTTCCACTTTTCCTAGCATCAGCTTCTTCTCCAAGGTATCCTGTCTTCTCATTATGTGGCCAAAGTACTTCAGTTTTGCCTTTAATATCATTCCCTCAAGTGAGCAGTCTGGCTTTATTTCCTGGAGTATGGACTGGTTTGATCTTCTTGCAGTCCAAGGCACTCTCAGAATTTTCCTCCAACACCACAGTTCAAAAGCATCTATCTTCCTTCGCTCAGCCTTCCTTATGGTCCAGCTCTCGCAGCCATAGGTTACTACAGGAAATACCATTGCTTTAACTATGCGGACCTTTGTTGTCAGTGTGATGTCTCTGCTCTTAACTATTTTATCAAGATTTGCCATTGCTCTCCTCCCAAGAAGTAGACGTCTTCTGATTTCCTGGCTGCAGTCAGCATCTGCAGTAATCTTTGCGCCTAGAAATACAAAGTCTGTCACTGCCTCCACTTTTTCTCCCTCTATTTGCCAGTCATCAATCAAGCTCGTTGCCATAATCTTGGTTTTTTTGAGGTTTAACTGCAACCCAGCTTTTGCACTTTCTTCTTTCACCTTCGTCATAAGGTTCCTCAACTCCTCCTCGCTTTCAGCCATCAAAGTGGTATCATCTGCATATCTGAGATTGTTAATGTTTCTTCCAGCGATTTTAACTCCAGCCTTGGATTCCTCAAGCCCAACATGTCGCATGATGTGTTCTGCGTACAGGTTGAATAGGTAGGGTGAGAGTATACAACCCTGCCGTACTCCTTTCCCAATCTTAAACCAGTCCGTTGTTCCGTGCTCTGTTCTTACTGTTGCTACTTGGTCGTTATACAGATTCCTTAGGAGGCAGACAAGATGACTTGGTATCCCCATACCACCAAGAACTTGCCACAATTTGTTATGATCCACACAGTCAAAGGCTTTAGAATAGTCAATAAAACAGAAATAGATGTTTTTCTGAAATTCCCTGGCTTTCTCCATTATCCAGCGGATATTGGCAATTTGGTCTCTAGTTCCTCTGCCTTTTCTAAACCCAGCTTGTACATCTGGCAATTCTCGCTCCATGAATTGCTGGAGTCTACCTTGCAAGATCTTGAGCATTACCTTACTGGCATGTGAAATAAGTGCCACTGTTCAATAGTTTGAACATTCTTTAGTGCTTCCCTTTTTTGGTATGGGGATATAAGTTGATTTTTTCCAATCTGATGTCTATTCTTGTGTTTTCCAAATTTGCTGGCATATGGCATGCATCACCTTGACAGCATCATCTTGCAAGATTTTAAACAGTTCAGCTGGGATACCATCGTCTCCTGCTGCCTTGTTATTAGCAATGCTTCTTAAGGCCCATTCAACCTCACTCTTCAGGATGTCTGGCTCTAACTCACTGACCACACCGTCAAAGCTATCTCCAATATTATTATCCTTCCTATACAGATCTTCCGTATATTCTTGCCACCTTTTCTTGATCTCTTCTGCTTCTGTTAGGTCCTTACCATCTTTGTTTTTGATCATACCCATTTTTGCCTGGAATTTACCTCTGATGTTTCTAATTTTCTGGAAGAGGTCTCTTGTCCTTCCTATTCTATTGTCTTCTTCCACTTCCGCACATTGCTTGTTTAAAAATAATTCCTTATCTCTTCTGGCTAACCTCTGGAATTTTGCATTTAATTGGGCATATCTCCCCCTATCACTGTTGCCTTTTGCTTTCCTTCTTTCTTGGGCTACTTCCAGTGTTTCAGCAGACAGCCATCTTGCCTTCTTGGTTTTCTTTTTCTTTGGGACGTTTTTTGTTGCCGCCTCCTGAACAATGTTGCGAACTTCTGTCCATAGTTCTTCTGGGACCCTATCTACTAAATCTAGTCCCTTAAATCTATTCTTCACCTCCACTGCATATTCATTAGGAATATTAGTGAGCTCATATCTAACTGATCTGTGGGTCTTCCCTATTCTCTTTAGTCTGATTCTAAATTTTGCAATAAGAAGTTTGTGATCTGAACTACAGTCAGCTCCAGGTCTTGTTTTTACTGACTGTATAGATGTCTGCCACCTTTGGCTGCAAAGGATGTAGTCAATCTGATTTCGGTGTCGACCATCTGGTGAAGCCCATGTATAAAGTCGTCTTTTAGGTTGTTGGAAGAGTAAAGCCAACCACTTAAGAAAAACACGTTTACTCCAAAATGCAGCCTCAAAAACAAACCCCTTTTTACAGCCAGATCCAGCGCAGCAAAGAAAACGCAAATTTCTCTCTGGGCCCGTAACCTATGGGGTGATGGTGGCTATTGGGGTTCCAGGCTTGAAGTAATCCAAACAACAACGTGTTTTAAGGCTAACAATATCTTTATTGATAGCATAAGGCAATAATGGATGTATAGTGCATTATTGCAAAAAGGAAAAAGCAAAGCATACGCAGAGTTCCATCACTAGAAGTGAGGAAAGAAAAACATCATGGTCTGTGCAAAGACCAGGCATAGTTACAGTTCAGATACAAGTACATGTAGATAGCAGTCTACATAGAGAAAGCATAGGAAAAACATAAGTGAGATGAATACCCATGGTTCATAGCTGAATTATACCCATGGTACACAATTCTGATTGGTTAATATGGGCTAGGCAACTCTTTCAGCTTAACATTTTGGTAACAGTTGTACTTACTATAAACCGCCATGGGGTGGCGGTGTTGCATATTGGCTTTCCCTCAAGACTCTATTCTCTTGTTTTGACTAGATGAACAGCACCTAGTGTTTATGAGCTACTTTGTTTTGGAACAGTGCTTGCAACAGAGGGACTTGGAAATTTCCACTTTCCAGGCTAGATTCATAGTGTAGAAAATGCCATTCGCTTGATTCCACATAGAATACCTTTACCAAATACTTTAACAAAATATTCATTTTAATTGCTGAAATTCTACTTAACATTGATAGTTGCAATTTTTCCCATTGAGCCAAGTCTTTTTTAATATCTGTCCAAAGCGGGATATAATTATTCTTAAACAACTGAACATTTTTAGTTGTTAAATATACTCCCAAGTATTTTACTTTTTCTTCCACTGAATATCCGGTTATTTCTTTCAATTTCTCTTGATGATGGTCCATGTTTTTAGTCAAAACTTTTGTTTTCCGTAAATTCACTTTAAACCCTGCTAACGATCCTTTGCTCCAGCAAAGGAGATCGTTACCTTGTCGTGGTGCTGGAGCTTGAGCACCTCAATGAAACCATGAGCTAAACCGTGAAGGGACACCCAAGACGGGAAGGTCGTGGCAGAGAGGTCAGACTAAATACGATCCCTGGGGAAGGTAATGGCAACCCACCCCAGTATTCTTGCCATGAAAACTAAATGGATCAGTACAACCAAAGATATGTCGGTATACCATCGGAAGATGGGACTCCCAGGTCGGAAGATGGTCAAAATGCTACTGGGGAGGAACAGAGGATACATTCAACTAGCCCCAGATGTGATGACGCAGCTAGCTCAAAGCCGAAAGGACGGCTAGCGGCCGACGGTGCTGGTGGTGAACGACGAATCCGATCTTCTAAAGATCAACACACCATAGGAACCTGGAATGTAAGATCTATGAGCCAGGGCAAATTGGATGTGGTTATTGGTGAGATGTCAAGATTAAATATAGACATTTTAGGTGTCAGTGAACTGAAATGGACTGGGATGGGCCACTTCACATCAGATGACCACCAGATCTACTACTGTGGACAAGAGGACCACAGAAGAAATGGAGTAGCCTTCATAATTAATAATCAAGTGGCTAAAGCAGTGCTTGGATACAATCCAAAAAACGATAGAATGATCTCAATTCGAATTCAGGGTAAGCCATTTAACATCACAGTGATCCAAATATACGCCCCAACCACAGATGCTGAAGAAGCAGAAGTAGATCAGTTCTATGAGGATCTGCAGCACCTACTAGATAATACACCAAAAAGAGATGTTATTTTCATTACAGGAGACTGGAATGCTAAGGTGGGTAGTCAGACGACACCTGGAATTACAGGCAAGCATGGTCTGGGAGAACAAAATGAAGCAGGACATAGGCTGATAGAATTTTGCCAAGACAACTCACTGTGCGTAACAAACACTCTCTTCCAACAACCTAAAAGACGACTTTATACATGGACTTCACCAGATGAATATGCAGTGGAGGTGAAGAATAAATTTAAGGGACTAGATTTAGTAGATAGGGTCCAGGAAGAAATATGGACAGAAGTTCGCAATATTGTTCAGGAGGTGGCAAAAAAAATGTCCCAAAGAAAGCAACGGTAAGAACAGACCACGGAACAACGGACTGGTTTAAGATTGGGAAAGGAGTATGGCAGGGTTGTATACTCTCACCCTACCTATTCAACCTGTATGCAGAACACATCATGTGACATGCTGGGCTTGATGAATCCAAGGCTGGAGTTAAAATGGCTGGAAGAAACATTAACAATCTCAGATATGCAGATGATACCACTTTGATGTCTGAAAGCGAGGAGCTGAGGAGCCTTATGACGAAGGTGAAAGAAGAAAGTGCAAAAATTGGGTTGCAGTTAAACCTCAAAAAAAACAAGATTATGGCAACCATCTTGATTGATAACTGGCAAATAGATGGAGAAAAAGTGGAGGCAGTGACAGACTTTGTATTTCTAGGCGCAAAGATTTGTTAGAGTTTTTCTATGTAGAATTCATGCGAATGGATTCCTTCACTGTGAATTTCCAGCCTGTAAAGCTAGTATCTTTCCACACAATGTTCCTATAACAAAAAGCACGTAAACAACAGGTGTGTGACCTTCTATAGCCAAAACAATCAGACCAAATTGCTTATCTCATGGGAACAGTGTCCCGAAGGGAAGACAATGTGCAACACTGCCATCTCATGGCGATTTACAGTAAGTACAACTCTGTAAATGCATTGTCAGTTTGAAAATGTCTTGACCCACATATGGCCAATCAGAAGGCTGAACCAAGTGTATAATTGAGCTATGAACTATGGGTCTACATCCATCTTTCTTCTTGACTTCTATCTGTCCTGTTACCATGTACTCTGTTCCTGAACTGTAACTATGCCTGGCCTTTGTATGGGCCATGATTTTTCATCACATCTGCTGATGGAACTCTGTGTATGCTTTGTTTTTTCCTTTTGCAATAATGTACTATACCTCCATTATTGCCTTATGCTACAATAAAATTATTGTTAGCCTTATACGTCTGGATTACTCTGCGCCTGAAACCCCGGAAGCCAGCAACATCCCACAGGTTATGGATTGCCCAGTCCAGATGGTGCGCTGTGCACTGCGCTGGATCTGGCTGTAACAAGGGGGTTTGTTTTTGAGGCTGCATTTTGGAGTAAACGTGTTTTTCTTTGAGTGGTCAGCATGGCTGCTGCAGGGCTAACTAGTCTGCCTTTTGAGCGTTTGAATGGCACAAACTATCGGACCTGGTGTGTGAAGATCAAGTCTTTCTTCCTAAAAGAAGGTTTGTGGAAGTATGTGAGAGACGCACCTCCAGCTGGTGTTATTACTGATGAAGTGCAGTTGTGTTTGGATCGTGCTTATGGCAATTTGATTCTGGGACTGGAATCATCGCAGCTACTGCATATCAGCAATCTAGACACTGCACATGCATGTTGGGAGGCTCTCAAAGCCCTTTACTCCAAGCAAACATCTGCTGCCATCATTGGTCTATCACGTCAGCTTTACAACCTGAAGCTACAGCCTGGTGGAAACGTGATGACCCACCTCCATAAACTCAAGACTTTGTTTCTTGAACTTGAGGAGCGGCATGTTGTGATCCCTGATACCCAGAGAGCTTGTGTTATCCTGTCAAGCCTGGACAAGAGCTTTGACATGCTCATTGAGGCAACTCAGACGTTGAGGCCCCAAGACCTAACTGTGGATTATCTTACAAATCGGCTGCAAGAAATCCAGCAAGCTCGTGACCTGGAGAGGATGCAGGGTAAGCTGTCTGTTGCTGTTCCTGAGACTTCTGCACAGCGTTTTCCAGCTGGAACAGAGGCTGCGTGTGCTGTGAGGAGATGCTACCAGTGCAACTCGACCCAACACTTCATGAAAGACTGTCCCCAGTCACCTCGCCCAGCCGGTGGAGCCAGTGGAAAGAGGTTCGTATGAAAGAAGGGGAAACAACCGCCTAGACAACGTACCCAAGTGTCTGCTTTGCTCACGGTTGTGAGTAGACATCCCCCAGACACTTGGCTTTTGGACTCAGCGTGTAGCCAAATCATTGTCAACAATTAACAGTTGCTATTGACAAAGGACAGGCCTAAAATCAAACAGGTTGCTCTAGCTGATGGATCCATGGCTGATGTGTCTTTTCAGGGTGAAGTATACATTCCTTGTTTGGGGATAAATGTACAAAATGTGTTGTGTGTTCCTACACTTGACTTTTCCCTCCTTAGCGTTCCAGCCCTGGTGAAATCTGGATATACTGTTGTGTTCAAGGGTACTGGATGTTCTATTGAAAAAGATGGAATTGAATGTGCTAGGGGGAAGTTAGTGAATCAATTGTATGAAATGCTTCCTAAGCAGGGGATTGTGTCAGGAAATTGTATTTCCAATGTTCCCCCACATAACAAATGCATTCACTATTATCACAGAGTTCTGGGACATCCCGGGTGGGGAAGTTTGTCCCAAATGGCCAAGGTGTATCCTGAACTAGGATCCAAAAAGTGTGATGACTTTCTTGATTGTACTGTGTGCAAACAATCTAAGACCAAGGCTGCGCCTGTTGCTAGGAAAAGTGCCAGGGTGTCAACTAGTCCTTTTCAGTTGGTTCATGGAGACTTAGCTGGCCCCAATGCTCCTAGTGAAGGGGGGCACGTTTCATGTTCCTTTTGGTGGATGACCATACTCGCTATACGTTTTGTTATTTGCTCAAATCTAAAGCGGAGGCTTTTGCTCGCTTTAAGGAGTTTGTTGCAATGGTGGAGAGAAACTATGGCTATCAAGTAGGTCAGTTTCAATCGGATTGTGGAGGAGAGTTCCTAAGTCATGAGTTCCAGAATTGGCTTCGTAGGAAAGGAATCTCCCATAGACTTGCCAATGTTGGTGTTCCTGCTGAGAATGGAATAGCTGAGAGGAAGATTGGTGTTGTTAATACCATTAGAAATAGCCTGATGTTAGATGCCCAGGTGCCAGCCCGTTTCTGGGGTGAGGCTACCATGACTGCAGTGTATCTAACCAACAGGGTGTGGAATTCAGCTGTAAATGAAGTTCCTTACTTCCTTTTGTTTGGCAAGCGCCCTTCGCTGAAGCATCTGCGTGTTTTTGGAACATTTGCGTATGTTCACATCCCTAAGTCTCAGCGAAGGAAGAACCAGCAAAAGCACAACGCTTAAGGTTTGTTGGTTACTCCTCAAGATCTAAGGGTTACCGTTTTTCTGCAGGCTATGGTCGTGTGGTAGTCTCCAGAAGTGCTAATTTTGAGCACCCTACTGGTTGGGATAGGTTGAATGCTAGTTCAGAGGTATTGTTACAATCTAGTGTACAGCCAACTGTCCATGCTCCTGTGGCTGGACAACAACCAGTTCAGCTGCCTTCTGGTTCCCAGTCTCCTAGTGTGGTGAGAGGGTCCCCTCAGGTGAAGGAAGAGGAAATTTCACCTGAGCAGGTTCAGGACCTGAAGGGGGAATCAGGTAGTGAAAAGGCAGAGGACAGTGATGAGGAAGAGGCAGTGGTAATTCCTCGTAGGTCTGCACGTTCCACAAAGGGTGTGAAGCCTGACAGATTTGTGATTCAGAAGGTGAGAGTGTGTCAGATTACCTGCGAACCTCAGTCTTTCCAGGAGGTGTTGCTTCTGCCTGCTGAAGAGCAGGAGAAGTGGAATACAGCGATGGATAAGGAGTTTGAGGCATTAGTGAGTCAAAAGGTGTTTGAAGTCACTGATCTGCCCCCATCCCAGAATGCTGTTGGTTCCAGATGGGTTTTCAGAAAGAAGCTTCTTCCTGATAATACAGTGCAGTACAAAGCCAGGCTTGTTGCTCAGGGGTTTTCACAAGAGAGGTTTTTGAACTATGATCTCACATATGCACCCACAGCTAGACCAGAGTCTTTACGTATGGTACTTTCTCTGGCTGCACAGCGTGGACTCGTTGTCCATCACTTTGATGTTGACACAGCATATCTGAATGCAGAGCTCCCTGAAACAGTGTACATGAAGCAGGCTCCTGGCTATGCTTGTGGCAATTCTCAGAAGGTGTACAGGCTGCGCAAGGCGCTTTATGGATTAAAACAGGCTGGACGTTGTTGGCATCAATGTTTAGATAAGGCTTTGATGAAGTTGAACTTTAAAAAGTCAGTTGCTGATCCTTGTGTGTATGTAAGAGGTTGTGGAAGTAATTACACGGTGTTGCTAACGTATGTGGATGATTTTTGCTTAGCAACTGGTTCTTTGCACCTTGTACAAGAGTTTGCAACACAATTAAGACAGTACTTTCAATTAAAAGACCTAGGTGAGCTGAAATACTATCTAGGTGTTGAAGTCACTAGAGCTCAGAGTGGTGAATTCTATCTGAGTCAGAAGAGAAAAATTGATCAATTGTTGAGTCAACTTGAAATGTCAAATGCAAAACCTACCAAAACACCAATGACTCTTGATTTCCTAAAGGGTGATGCATGTGAGGAAGTTTGTCCTCAACTTGAATTGTATCACTCTGCTGTAGGAAGCTTGCTACACTTAACACAATGGAGACGTCCTGACTTAGCTTACTCAGTTGGAGTACTCAGTCGTAAGGTTGCCAAACCATCCATGCGAGATTGGCAAGGGTTAAAAAGGGTCCTGCGTTACCTTAAAGGCACAGCTGATTTTTGTCTTAAAGTATCAGCTACTAAAGCCGAAATGCCTGTGATTTATGTTGACAGCTCTTTTGCAGAAGAGGGAGACAGAAAGTCTGTGAGTGGTTTTGTTTGTTTGTTTGCAAATACACCCATCGCCTGGCGGGCGAGAAAACAAAGCTCAATTGCCGTTTCCACGTGTGAGGCCGAATTTGCGGCCCTCAGTGAGGCAATAAATGAATTACACTGGTGTAAACAACTGTTTGGAGATCTTTCCGTAGATATAACCTCACCAATGACAGTGTATAAAGATTCCCAATCCTGTATTTCACTTGCTATTTCTGAAAATGTCAGAGGCCGGACCAAATATGTCGATATAAAATTCAAAAATGTAAGACATGCAATTCAGTAAGGATTTATCCAGTTAGAATATTGTCCTTCTGAACTAAATGTGGCCGATATCTTCACAAAAGCTCTACCTCTTGATAAGCATGTTGCCATGGTTACCAAGTTGGGACTAGAACAAATGTGCTTGAAATAAAATCATTTGTGTCTCTGTGTGCTTGTGAAATGACAGTTTTCCCCCACAGCATTTCGAAAAACCATTCGGAAGGGGTGTTAAAGTATTTGGTAAAGGTATTCTATGTGGAATCAAGCGAATGGCATTTTCTACACTATGAATCTAGCCTGGAAAGTGGAAATTTCCAAGTCCCTCTGTTGCAAGCACTGTTCCAAAACAAAGTAGCTCATAAACACTAGGTGCTGTTCATCTAGTCAAAACAAAAACGTTATCAGTCCTGTTCCCATGAGAATAGAGTCTCGAGGGAAAGCCAATATGCAACACCGCCACCCCATGGTGGTTTATAGTAAGTACAACTGTTACCAAAATGTTAAGCTGAAAGAGTTGCCTAGCCCATATTAACCAATCAGAATTGTGTACCATGGGTATAATTCAGCTATGAACCATGGGTATTAATCTCACTTATGTTTTTCCTATGCTTTCTCTATGTAGACTGCTATCTACATGTACTTGTATCTGAACTGTAACTATGCCTGGTCTTTGCACAGACCATGATGTTTTTCTTTCCTCACTTCTAGTGATGGAACTCTGCGTATGCTTTGCTTTTTCCTTTTTGCAATAATGCACTATACATCCATTATTGCCTTATGCTATCAATAAAGATATTGTTAGCCTTAAAACACGTTGTTGTTTGGATTACTTCAAGCCTGGAACCCCAATAGCCACCATCACCCCACATATTTTGCCAAGAATTTTATATCTTTTTCAAACATTACCTATATTGGCATCAGAAGAACCTTTCAAACAATGGCAGCGAGATATTTCTAAGTTTATTTGGCAAGGGAAAAAACCAAGAATAAAACATAAAGTCTTACAAGATTCAAAAGAAAGAGGCGGACTGGGTTTACCGGATCTGAAATTATATTATGCTGCTTGCTGTTTGGTATGTATTAAAGAGTGGATAGTGTTGAAAAATGAAAAATTATTGAACTTGGAGGGTCATGAATTAAGATACGGATGGCATGGATATTTGTGGTATGACAAAGTGAAAGTTAATGTGGACTTTAAAAATCATTATATTAGAAGATCTTTGTTAAGAATTTGGAATAAATATAAACTAATTTTATGTTATAAAAAACCTATATGGATTTCCACACAAGAAGCGTTTCATAGAACAGAAGTAAGAGCTAAAGATAAATGGCTGACTTATAAAGACTTTTTTAAAAAAGAACAAGGACAATATAAAATCAAATTAAAAGAATTGGCCTTAGAAGGATATACCTTTCAATGGCTTTCTTATATGCAACTTGTAGAAAAAATTAAATCAGATAAAAAAGAATTTGAATTTGAACAAACCAAATCGGAATTTGAGATACAATTATGTGAGACAGATGACCATTTAATAGCTAAGATGTATAAATTATTGTTAAAAGGTGAAATGGTAGAGCAGGGCTTTCCAAAGTGCCGCCGCTGGCGACACACCCGGCAGCGGCGGCGACACGGGCACGCACGGCGACGGCGCGTGGGGGCGTGCGGCGGCGCGCGTGCACGGCGACGGCGCGCGGGCGCACAGTGGCGGCGCGGGGGCGTGCGGCGGCGCGCGCGTGCACAGTGGCAGCGCGGGAGGGGCGTGCGGCGGCGCGGGGGGCGCATGCCACCGCTTCCGGGTGGTGTGGCGACACACCACGCTGTGTGTGGCGACACACTTTTGTGTCGCAACACACAGTTTGGAAAGCTCTATGGTAGAGGAACAAGTTAAAGACTGTATGATCAAATGGGCAAAAAATATTGGACATAATATTCAAATGCAACAATGGGAAGATATGTGGATCAAAGGACTAAAATTTACTTTGTGTTATAATTTGAAGGAAAACTTTTATAAGATGATGTATAGATGGTATATGACCCCACAAAAGTTAGCTAAAATGTATGGGAATGTTTCCAACTTGTGTTGGAAATGCAAAAAAAAAGAGGGGTCATTTTACCGTATGTGGTGGACATGTGAGATAGCAAAGAAATTTTGGACTCAGATACATTCATTGATGCAAAATATTTTACAAATTTGAATTCGATTTAAACCAGAACTATTCTTATTGGGAATAACAGAAGAACAAATAGGGAAAAATTTGTAAGAATCATGCAATATATGATTACAACAGCAAGACTTTTATATGCACAAAATTGGAAAAATCAGATTATACCTATGATACAAGACTGGATGTTAAAAGTGATGGATATGGCAGAAAATGATAAACTGACATGTTTATTAAAAGAAAATTCAAATTATTATTTTCTTAAAGAGTGGAAACCATTAACGGACTATTTGCAAAATGCAGGAGGGGCAAAGCTTCTATGGGGATTTGAATTTTAAAATATATATAAACTGATATATTAGACAAGAAATGTTTTTCAATATTATATATAGACCTAGCATGTAAGATATTTTTTTTTAAATTAACTTGACCAGAGATAAATCGGAAGTTGACTAATTTCTATGTTTCATCTTTCTGTTTTGATTTACTCAAGAGAAAGGGGCTTCGGGGCATCGGAGAGGAGCATCTCACAGGAGCTTCCCGAAAGGGTTGAAGTTGCTGCCTGCAGCCCCAGGCAGACAAAAGGGGCGGGCTGATATGGATTTATCCCGGCACCCCAGCTGCAAATGGCGGGAGGGGGCGAGGAGGCCCAAGGCCAGAGCCCCGCTTGGTTCGGCTCCGCCCGGCTGTTTCCCTGCAAAGCGCCGGCGGGCTCCGACCACGGCCCGGGAGGCTTGCAAAACCCTTCCCTGCTCCCCTCCTGGGGAAGAAGCTTCAGGCTGGTTCTGTTCAGCCCTGAGCCAGCCTCAGACTGCTCCTCCGTGGCCTTTAATAAATCTTGGCCTTTAATAAAATTGTTAGTTGCAAAAAGGTGCTACCAGACTCCTGATTTTTTTTTATCAAGTCAACAATTCAGCAGGGGACATAGCTGTGAACGCCAGATCTTTGTCGGAATGGTATCTGCATTATTCTGAGACCAACTATGGAAAGACAGGTAAGCTTTTTGCTCCTTTTCAAAGGATTCTGCCTTCCTAACTGAAGATTAAAGCTCTTCCATGCGCAATTCTTCCACGTTGCGCTTTCCTACAGAACATCACGTCTTGGGGTACCGTTCCCGCTTAGGAGGTTCATTTCCTACAATATTCGGGCACTTTCCCTCAAAGGCACGGTTTTGATTGCAAGAATCTCTTTGGTGCCTGCTCTCCTCTGATTTCCACGTGGTCTCCAGACCTGAATTTCCTAAGGAGCAGAGGGAGGGCGGGGGATGCTGTGCTGGGGATGGATTCTGGACAGAGTACCACGCGGAGCAGAAAAGCCACGCAGTGAGTCTCCCTGTCAGGCTCTAGGGGGCATCCCTCCCTCCCCGGCATCCCGGACACCCACCCCGCTTCCCGTCCGTCGCCCGGCAGGCTTCGCACGCAGCACCCGCTAGAGGGCGCCCTTTTGCCAACAACCGCTGTGTTTCCGGGTTCAGCCGAAGAGGCACCGAAGAGCTTTTGCCCCGGAAGCATCGCGCCCGGTGTTTGCAGGGGAGGGCAGGAAGTGACCGTTCCCACGGCGAGGCCGCGCTTTCCAGCAAGCGGCGCTCTCTCCGAAGCCCGGACGGAGCCTGGAAACAAAGCGGGAAAGGAAAACTTCCTGGTTCCGCGGCTGCAACTGCGAGGCTGACAAGGAAGAGTCGAGTTCGCGGGGCTGCGAGGGAGGCGGACTGGGGCAGCCTCGGGGCAGACCCGCCTCTTCTCTGTGGGCGCCAGCCAAGAAAATTCCTTCCTTCCTCCCACCCTCCCCCAGCTTCCCGGCTTGGGAAGCGCCTCCCTGTTGGGCTCCTCGCGAGGAAGCCGCGGAGTCGGCGGAGTCTCTCCGGCGCCGAGCCAGCCCGGGAGGGCTCCTCCGTCTCCAGATCTGGAGTGGGCTGCTTGTCGGGCAAAGCAGAAAGCCCCGCAAGATGCCAGCCTCTGCGCTTCCCGCTCACGTGCTCCATTTTTAGGCGGTGCGCAGGACGTTTATTTCTCAAAGAGGAGCCCCTTCTGGGTTAAACATTGAGTTGGGCACAAGCTCCGCTCTTGAGGAGCCCAGCAGGCTCAGGGCTAGTGTCTGCTGGGAGCATCTGGCGCATCTGCAGCTCAGCGGATCTGGGTTCCCTGATCTGGGAAGGTGTCCTCCTTCCGGGACTCGGAGGCAAGGAAAGCTTCCCTTGGGCAGAACTCCAAGGGGCTAGGCTGATCCGCATCCTATGGGAATATTCCCCTGATAGATATCCCGAAGTGTCACCCTGGGTAGATATTTGTAAAAATACAATATCCCACCAAGTTCAAGAGTTCTAAGCCTTCAAGAGAGACCTGAACATCTTTGTGATGTGTACCCGCTGTGGAAGTGCTTTAAGTTGCATTAATGGCTGAGAACTTTTTCCAGCCCTGTTGCAACTGTCTTTCATTAGTGGTTGTAATGTGCTGTTTTTGCTTTTAATCCTTGCAAGCCACCCAGAGTCATCAAGTGTGTGGATTTAGCAATGTAAATTATAAACAAACGACTCATGAAAGAAACTTCTTGTCAGTGCCTTGGACTACAGGGTCTCTACCCATTTTCCTCTTAGCCTGGAAGCTGAACGCACTTCCCATTGATTGGAAAGAATCTAGTCTTCTAGGAGAGAGAATCCCTCACCCTCCAAGATGGCTGAAGGGGGCTCTCCTTGCCTTTGTGCTCCCATGAATGAAAGTTGCTTTGCGGATTCAGAAGAGCCTTTGGATTTGTTTGGACAAGCCGCAAGAACCAGGCGGAACGTTCTGGAAGAAGCAGCCACCCGCTGGGTTGTCCATCGTTGCCCTTTCAGGGAGCTCTGTTACCAGGAGGCTGAGGGACTGCGAGAAGTATGCAGCCGTCTCCACCACCTTTATGGTCAATGGCTGAGGCAAGGATACCGCATGAAGGCTCAGATGCTGGGCCCGGTGGTCCTGGAGCAGTCCCTGGCCATGCTGCCCCCAGAGGGGGAGAGCTGGGTCTGGAAGTCTGGAGCAGAGACCAGGTCCCAGGCAGCGGCCCTGGCCGAAGGTTTCCTCCTGAGCCACGTGGAACAGAAGATACAGCGAAAGCAGCAGGTGAGGTCATGAAAACAATATGAACAAATTCTTAAATGTTTCCCTTCTAACCTAATCAGGACAGTTTTAATAAAATCGTGTCCTTGTTTGGTAAATGTTTTGATCCTCCTTCACCCTGATTATTTCCAAGGACAAGTGAGAAGCCCAGTGCCTTCTTCCAGGTAAAATGTCATGTAGGAGTATCTCAGTACTTGATGAAGCAACCTTGCAGGAAATATTGGAGTCCGGGTTGCACCCTAGTCTTGTCTCAGGAGTTGACTAAGAAGGATATTAGGGTTGCTACCATTGAACGGGACTGAAGGTCCTACAGAATCAGGAAAACTTGTCATTAGGATAGAGAATTTGCAAATACCGTCTGGAACTGTACGTTAACAAGGCATGTTTTTGTACTTCAGGTTCCCGTGTCCTTTGAAGATGTAACTGTGTTTTTCTCTGAGGAGGAGTGGGCTCTGCTGGATTTGGACCAAAAATCCCTGTACAGAGAGGTCATGCTGGAAAATGCTAAGAATGTGGACTCCGTGGGTAAGGGATCCCTTTTGCTCTGGGTTCAAATAACGGGGGAAGGTATGTTCTGGTCAGAAATAACCAGCTTATCAATTTCTCAGAGGAGATTCAGCTTTGTACTTTTCCTACAGAGAAGTGTAATAACTTGATATGCATTGCCCCTAGAGTCACGTATGTGAGATAGGCAACTACATAGATGATGACGATGACGATGACGATGACGATGACGATGATGATGATGATGATGATGATGATGATGATATAATTGCTTCTCCCACTTGTTCTGGTAGGAAGCACTAATATTGTCATGCTCTTTTCAGAAAGAGGAACAAGCATCTTCCCAGACAGTTTCCAATCCTGCTCATGTGGGTTTGTAAGTCGCCTTCCAAGCACCTTCTGCATTCCTGTTTTTCTGACTATAATGATGGTACTTGAAAGTCCTGATAGTCTCACACAGTTTATCTGAAAGGTATTACTGCTAGGGTTCTCTGTTTGGCTCGGTGGCATTCCACCCTGGTGGCTGTCCCTCCAATTTGTCCCAAAGCCTCCCTTCTGTAGCTACTGCCAAGAAACGCAGGGACAGTTGAGGATGAAAGTAAACTGCTGGAGTGCAGACTTATTTTTTCAAGGGAGAGTGACCTCATTTCAAACATGCTGAATCTCAGTACCCAAATCCAGATTCCTTGTAGCAACAGCACCTCCATGTCCTCTCGGTTTAATTCCGTTTGTCCTCCCTCAAGGTTGAAACTGAATGTTAAGAAGCTATAAAACTGGTGATATCCCATTCCAGAACTCTAGATGCTCCTCCCCAGTGGTTTCCTATTGACACTGAATGTCTTGGAGAAAAATAAAGAACTCCTGTGGGACATCATACTGTAAGGTCCCTGGCTTACACTGTTTTACCCAAGTTACTGAGATTGCCAAAAACAGTCTTGAGTCGAGGCTTGGAGATTAAAAGAACAGCGTTTATTTGGCCGAGCAAAGCTGGGTGGAATGTCTGCAGACATCATGGCAGTGAAATGTCTGGGAAGAGATCCACACTCACACATTGCAACTTCAGCACTTATATAGGTTTCCCAAGTTCAATAAGAAAGCATAGTGAACCCTCCCCTAGTGGTAGGGCAAGGTCTCAGTCTAATGGAAGACACAACAAACCATTTTATGAGGGGTATGAAACAAGGAAGAAAAAGAAGACACCCCCCCCAGAGCAAGTAAAGCTAGAAAAACAATGCATTTACAATCAGTGAACATATTACTGAACCAGTCCAAACAGCTTGCAGTCTATTTTTTATTTATTTGTTTAATTTATATGACCGCCCATCTCCCCTCATGGGGAACTCTGGGCGGTTCACAATAAATAAGTTAAAATAGAATCTAAAAATATATAAAAACCACAATAGTACAATACAATAAGTAATTATAAAATCCAGATGGACGAAGGCATTCATTAAAAGAAGGACATTAAAATTAGGGGATTAGCCACCCCCATGAGGAACTATCCCTTCCTCCTTCCCATGCCAGGTGGCAGAACCAGGTCTTCAGCTCTTTCCTAAAGGTCGGGAGGGAGGAAATCTGTCTCAACTCTGGGGGCAAGCTGTTCCATAGAGTGGGCGCTGTCACAGAGAAGGCCCGCCTCCTAGACCCCATCAGATGGCATTCTCTCATTGATGGGGTTCGTAGCAGGCCCTCTCTGAATGACCGGGTGCGGCGGGTCGATAACATGGGGATAAGACGGTCCCTCAGGTATTCTGGTCCCATGCCATGTAGGGCTTTAAAGGTGATAACCAACAACTTGAATTGTACCCGGAAGCAAACCGGCACCCAATGCAGCTCACGGAGCAACGGTGTTACATGTGCAGATCTTGGCGCACCCAAAACTGCCCGCGCAGCCACATTCTGCACCAGCTGAAGCTTCCGGATAGTCTTGAAGGGTAGCCCCATGTAGAGCGCATTGCAATAATCTACATGGGAGATGACGAGAGCATGAGTGACTGTACGGAGGGCGTAATAATGCATTTAAGCGTGTCACAGAAGCAAAAATGGCTCAAATTATGCTAAATTCCTTCATGTTCCTCCCTTTACTTTATGGGGAGTGAAATGCTCGACTTAGGTGATGGTTCTATCACCTTGGGTGCTGGGGATGGTTGAGCAGCTGGATGGGAGGAAGAAGCTACTACGGTTAAAGCAGTTGCAGCTTTGCAAATAATAATTTTTAACACAGCCTGTCTCAGGCCCATTGTGGGGACTGGGCACATATAGCCTTTAAGCTTATTAAGTTACTTTTTATGTTATATTCTGTTGTCTTTTTCTTGTAGCACTGGGTCCTTAGGTCCCCAGTAACTGCACAAAAATATGACAATCTAGCCACTAAAGTCGTTAACAATTGTTATCTCGCCATAAAAGCTTCTAATTGGTCATTTCTCTAGCATCTGCACAAAAGCTGAGCATGAAACATAACCCATAATATTCTCTAAACATGTATCGCTAACTATTTTCAAATACACATTCCATAGCTCACCCTTTATCTCCTCCTCCGCGCATAAGTTGCAAGCTTAGGCACAGAGAGTTTAACTCTCTCCAGAGATATTTCCAGCTTGACTATTTTAAAGAGACATCTGTAGAACAATAGGGCATTTACATCACTATATCTCTTGTTCAATTATACATTGAATTCAAAGGCCTATTCAACACACAGGTATCACATTGGCACTCTTCAGTCAAAGTCAGTTTTTCCTTCCTGTTATCATTTCCTCCATTTGAGTTTTGAAGATGTGAACTCTGATCCTGAGGAAAACCTTCAACATAGCACACTTGGGAAAAATTGGATAAAACCGTCTGGCGATTAAATGTGGTTTTTACAGCGTTAGTGTTTTACAGCATTAGACTAAACACAATAAAAGGCAATAAACAGGGCAATAACAGCAGTGTAAAAAAGAAAAGAAGAAAACCAACAAACAAGCTTTTGAACCAACCAAGCTAATTAGTCAAACATCCCATCATTCTAGTTCTGAGCTGGGTTGTAGGCAAGGTCACGAATGTCTTTGGTAATAGTTTTAATTGCCTTTCCATTATCATCGATGAGGATGCAGTGGTTGGAGGTGTTCCCCAGCCAATTACAAAATCCTTCTTCTGCAGCCAACAGATAATCCAAAACTAATGTATGTCATAGCAGTAAGGTGGGCATTTGGGTAATCTGGGTGGCTACCAAATCTAAAGCATTTGCAGTTTTATTGGTAATTATTTCCAAAACTGCCAGAAGCCTAATAATTCTGTTTGTTAAATATGGGGATGGTCGGGTGACAAAGTTTGGCTCCCAGGTAGCAGGCCCAACCCATTTGATGATGTGTTCGGGTGGCAGTCTTTTATAGGCCCACTTTCCGCAGACCCACCAAGGAGTCTGTTCACCCCTCTGAAGCAGTGACCCTTGAAACACTGCTAGAACTGATGAGGAGAGATGAAAAGCCTGTATCCTGGGCGTTCCATCCCTCTAATGTGAACAATTTAATCCTCACAGTTCCTTCCAGGCTTGCCCCAAGAGACAGGAACAGTCCTCTGGAGGAACATTGGTTAGAATATCACAATTCCATCTGGCCGAATTAGAAAGGCTAAGGGTGTGAGGGGAGTCCACGTTTGTCCATACTCAGACTCTCCCAAGCGTGGACCCAATCCCTGCTGGCGTAGACAAAGCACCCCCTTCACCCTATATATCCAGACTCAAGAGGTCCCATTATAGATGGTGGTACCCAAAGTCTTAAAGTCAGGGGTTACCATGGAAATCATACTGAAAGGAATGGGGAGAAAAGGAAGTCCCTCATCCATGAAAGGAGGGGTTAGAGAACAAATTACACAGACCGATTGACCAACACTGCCACTGAGGCTTTTAACAGGTCAATCCAATGGTTGACTATCGGAAAGGGGGGGGGGTCCAGGACTGGTCTCCCAATCCCTCCCCTCATCCCAAATACCAACAAAATTCCCAATTGTATTTTCCACATCTTCCTGTAATCCTCTTATTTGTCCAAAAGGCTCCAGATACCCAAGCCCTTGATAAAGAGGCCACAGTCAATGTATTCTTTTTCCAGAGGCAAGCAGAACGCTTGCCAGGTCTACTGAACCCACGTTAGAATTGGGGCTTGGCACCTGGGGAAGTAATTCCAAAGTCCATGGAACACTACTAAAATAAAATGGTGCCCTTTCCCCAATGGGGTTGTAATTTCTATAGGATAATAATCACCAGATGCTGAAGCAAGGAGTCGGTCTCACCACCCATACATTTCCTGCAAAGGAGACCAGGTAGCAACCAACACCCCACTCCCACACAGCAAGATTTGAAACAGCCTAAAAAGGAAAAAAACAGAAAACTGCAGTCCAGGGCCAATATGCTCCAGGGCCCATCCACCTCTCTCTCCCAGGACACAAAGCATAAGCTTACATCTGAAAATCAACAAGTCCTAGAAGAAAAACAAAAAAACCCTTAGTCAATGTCAGTGAAATAAAAAATGCAGGTCAGTGAAGACGATAGGGCCAAATCCTTCGCTGGTCCTGAAAGTAGATGTTTAGTCCTGCATTGCTTATCTGAGCAAGGAAAAAACAAGGAAAAAAAAAGTCTCATGGAACTGTACACTCCTTCCCCCCCCCCCTTTTGTTTTCATTTTCATTTTGTTTTTATTAGGCTCAGGTCCTTTTTGTCTTTTAAACAAGAGTCTCAGTCCTAAGTTGTCAGGCTGCTCCACAGTTCATGCATCAGGTTATTGCACAGTCCAGGCGTCAGGGGGTTCCTCTGGCACTGGGATCTATGGCAGCATAATGTATGCAGGTGAACTTTGCGGCGATTGGTGTGGTCAGCAGGACTCGGAACAGCCCCGTGCACTTAGGCTGTAACTCTCCTCCGTCCTGGCACCATGCCTTCACCAGCCCCTGGTCCTCACCCTGGAATGGGGCACTGGTTGGTCCACCTGCCAAGGTTGGCGTTCCTGCAGAAAGGATGACAAGGACAAAGCTTGCACAGATAACTGCTATATTGGCCCAGTGATGTGTGCCTGAACGCATAAGAGTTAGAGGAGCTTTGTGAAAGCCACGTCCCAAAAAAAAAAAAATTCCAAGGTTTATGCTCATCTCTATAAGCAACCTGGTGGGGGGCGCCCTGCACTTGCAGGGGTTATTGTATAAACAAATTGTGTCCCCTTGAAGCACTCTCCAGGGATCCTAATAGGTACCTGGACTCACAAGTTTCTACACCACAAAGTCTCCCAGTACATGTTCCCTTTCCCCCACGCATGCACTCACCACACCAGCAACTTCTGATTTGTGAGTTGGAACATGCATAAAAAAAGCACTATTGGGTCTTGGCACTGCCACTAACAGGCAAGGAATTTGAAAACCATGGTGAATATTTGTTGTTGTTTATCCGTTCAGTCGTCTCCGACTCCTCGTGATCTCATGGACCAGCCCACGCCAGAGCTTCCTGTCGGCCTTCACCATCCCCAGCTCCCCCATGGTTGAGTCCTTCACCTCCAGAATAACATCCATCCATCTTGCCCTTGGTCGGCCCCTCTTCCTTTTGCCTTCCACTTTCCCTAGCATCAGCTTCTTCTCCAGGGTATCCTGTCTTCTCATGATGTGGCCAAAGTACTTCAGTTTTGCCTTTAATATCATTCCCTCAAGTGAGCAGTCTGGCTTGATTTCCTGGAGTATGGACTGGTTTGATCTTCTTGCAGTCCAAGGCACTCTCAGAATTTTCCTCCAACACCACAGTTCAAAAGCATCTATCTTCCTTCGCTCAGCCTTCCTTACGGTCCAGCTCTCAAAGCCATAGGTTACTACAGGGAATACCATTGCTTTAACTATGCGGACCTTTGTTGTCAGTGTGATGTCTCTGCTCTTAACTATTTTATCAAGATTTGCCATTGCTCTCCTCCCAAGAAGTAGACGTCTTCTGATTTCCTGGCTGCAGTCAGCGTCTGCAGTAATCTTTGCGCCTAGAAATACAAAGTCTGTCACTGCCTCCACTTTTTCTCCCTCTATTTGCCAGTCATCAATCAAGCTCGTTGCCATAATCTTGGGTTTTTTTGAGGTTTAACTGCAACCCAGCTTTTGCACTTTCTTCTTTCACCTTTGTCATAAGGCTCCTCAACTCCTCCTCGCTTTCAGCCATCAAAGTGGTATCATCTGCATATCTGAGATTGTTAATGTTTCTTCCAGCGATTTTAACTCCAGCCTTAAATTCCTCAAGCCCAGCACGTCACATGATGTGTTCTGCGTACAGGTTGAATAGGTAGGGTGAGAGTATACAACCCTGCCGTACTCCTTTCCTTGAGGTGCTCAAGCTCCAGCACCACAACAAGGTAACGATCTCCTTTGCTGGAGGGTGAATATTTAGGTGCCTCAAATTAAAAAAAATGTAGGTTTTATCCCAAAGAAATAAAAAGTTGAAAGGCAATGAAACAGTGACACACGTCTCTGTGGCCAAGTAGCTCAGCTATGTTGAGCAAAAGCATTGACACGTAACACTATAAAATTCCCAATGAATTTCCAAAAACAAGCCTATAGGGCTAAAAAGAAAAAAAACTGGGCATTGGCATAATGTATTTTAATGAGTAGACTGCTTTTGCAGTAAAAAAAAAATTTCCAAAAGAAACAACACAAAGTCATCAGATAGATTATGCCAATCCATGGAGGCTCTATTACAGCCAGAATTCATTAAAAAAAATTTTTTTTCTCTACCCACTAATCATGTGTTATACAGTTTAGCAAACTGAAGACACACACACAAACACACATTCACATTCCCTTTGTTTCTTTGTTGAAAGGATCAGCATCAGCATAAAAAGAGTTGGGCAAGGCAGCAAGAGGGTGGCCCCCCCTCACTGCCTGAAAAAAAAAATGCAACCTCCGTTCTCTAATAACAGCCAAAAAAAAATTTTTTATATAAAAAGTTGAAACTCAGGATTCTAATGAAGGGGCTCAAAGTTTAGCTTATTCACTACAAACCCCTTGTAAATTAAGTAGGAAGCAGACCTCTCCCCACCCCGCACAAGCCAATGTTTTTTGATGGGGCTTTCACACTTTTCCCATCCTCCCAGCATTACCAAGTGCCACTGTGTTTAAAGGGCAATGCCTTGTTAAGACAGATCTGGCCACCTTCAGTGTAAACAACTCCCACAATTTTCCCATTATAAATTTTGCTGCAAGGGCTCGGGGAGCATGGGAGGAAGGTTTTGTTTCTCCTTCAGAAGCCCCAGCTGGCTGCAGGCACCCGCCTTCCCCCTTTGTTCCACCAAATCCTGCACTCATTTCTGAAGCCCATCTCTTCCTAGAAACTTTCGCTGCTACTAATTCTCTTTGCCACCTCTTCCGCAAAACAACTCCCCATCTAACATTTGCACATACAGCAGTCCTTCCTCTGTCACTTACTCAAGCCATCTCAATATCACGAACCTATTCCAGTATCTGTCTGATCTGGGGAAGCAGACAGCAGGCACAGCAGAGAAGCAAAACTAAATCCGTATTTTGTCTATCAACTCTAGCCTGCATTGTAGTAGTTTCCGCCGCCCCCTTCTAACTGCTCAGGTTCTCTAAACTCACAAATAATTTTATCACAGACCCAAAATATTGTATTTGATGTGTGTGAATATAATGCAAAAAAAAGGGAAGGGAAAAATCCTGAAAAAGTTTCTGTCAGTGAGGGTTTTTGTAGAAGCATGGCCAGAACCTGCATCCATTCTCAACATAGACAGACACACATAATTTTAAAACATTCTCTTCACAACTCAAAACAGTTTCCCAACCTTACATGCACACACAAATCCAGACGGACAAATGCTCACAAACAAAACAGAAAACAGACACACACAAGTGCCTTAACATTGACAAAACAAAGACACTCTTCTTTTAAAAGCTCCCCGTCCCCTGATTTTGAAAAGAACTATTTGGGGGGGGGGCAAGGTATCCCCTCCTGCCTTGGGCAGCTTGGTTTAGGGGACAACGTTTCATGCATAAAAACAACATGTTCCTTTGTTCCTCATCCCTCCAGCTGTTGAGGATTTTGGATGGTTACTTTAATATTTCTCCTGTTTCCTGATGATCCCAAGGCATAATGAAACCTGTACATGGTCTGAATTCTTGAGGGGTCCCATTCTGGCCCCATCTCTAAAAGCTCACTCAATCTAGAGTTAGTGACCCCACGGGCAGGCAGAGGCTCTGTTGTTATGCATGTTGCTAACAGTGCCTGCCTTGTAAATTGTCTAGCTTGTTCAATATCTTATCTTGTTCACTATCTGGAAGCTCTCCAAAGGAACGGATCACCTGTGCTTCCAGAGCCTTATCAGATATCTCCCTGTCAATGTATAAGTCTAGGAAAAAATCTAAACTGTTTTCTTCCCCTTCACCACCTCCTAAAGCTGAGGGCAAAACTACCTCCTCCTGTTCTGCCTGTTGCAGCTAGGGAGTTCGTGAAGGTGTTAATAAAAACATCATCAATGGTGCTCTCTGGCAGCCAAAATCCTATTTCTGAGCCAATAAAAATAGGTAGGCCATATGGTGCTACAGAGGGGCTTTAATTTCTTAAAAGAGATTTTTACTGCCATTTTGAGGTTTCAGTGCCTCCCAATGTGTCAAAACACATCCTAAGGGGGTGCACAGTTTACATGCTTACTGTTACCCATGGCCCCTAGGGATTTTTTCGGGTCTTTGACTCGGGGTGTGATCAGTCACCATCCCATCACAGGGAGCCAAACTACTTTATACGTTGTTGCCTACAGTGGTCCTTAGGGATTTCTCGGGGTTTTCCTTCACCTCGGGGTGGTATTCATTCACCACCCTCCCATATGCAGGAACCACTAAACCTATCAAGGAATATCTGATATTCCAACACACACACGCTCTTCCACACGACCTTCACTTGACAGTTGCGGTCTCAAAACACTCACTTCACAGCAAATCCCTAATGGAAATCTCTGTTTCTCATACACACACACACACACAAGGCAACACTCCCCTCCTAAGAAAACTATACTCACCAGTCTTTCAAGTGCACTTCTCCAATTTCCAATTTCCTAAGGTACCACACAAAAACATCACAAGTACTCGAAGCCTCTAACACTGGGCGTTCAGGTTCAGCTAGAACAGAGTCTGCCGACATCTCAGATCCAATCAAGGTTGCCGGTGAAATCACCAGGAGCGCTCTCAACATTGAAGGAGATCCGTGTCGGTTTTTTCTGTCTGCCATCGTGAAGGCCGTAACTCACAAAGGGGGTTACACCGTGGGGAGCCGTGGGCAACTGACCCAAAGGAACAAAGCCTTCTTGCCCCACGTTCGGGCGCCAGAATGTAAGGTCCCTGGCTTACACTGTTTTACCCAAGTTACTGAGATTGCCAAAAACAGTCTTGAGTCGAGGCTTGGAGATTAAAAGAACAGCGTTTATTTGGCCAAGCAAAGCTGGGTGGAATCTCTGCAGACATCTTGGCAGTGAAATGTCTGGGAAGAGATCCACACTGACACATTGCAACTTCAACACTTATATATGTTTCCCAAGTTCAATAAGAAAGCATAGTGAACCCTCCCCTAGTGGTAGGGCAAGGTCTCTGTAGAGCTCAGCAGTCTCTGTGACTCCTGGTATTCTAAACAATCGTTATCTAATTCCCCTTTCACCTAATTCCATGTTGCAAGCAGTTTTCAAAAGCAGAATGGCGTTGGTTAAGCTTACCCTTACAATACCTTAGCTGCCTCCAAGCAGTCCAACATTCTCAAGATAACCTCACAGGTTATCAGACCAGAGATGTACTAAAAATTGCCCCCAAACATATTCCCACCACCATGAAGCCTGAGGGGAAAATCTTCATACAGTAGTCTTGAAATAAAGAATGTGGTTAATATGTGATGGCACCTTCACATTGTGCCTCAAACATCTCATGAATTTTCTGCTTTCTTTCTTTTCATTCCAAACAGTTGACAGGCAGGATGCTGAGGATTATAAAGAACCAGGTGCGAAATCTTTGCAAAGAACTGAAACTGAAGAAGGGATGTTGGAAAATCAGCAGGAGCCAAACATGCCTGAGGAAAACCAGTTGACCAATAGGATGGAGAAATCCTCAGTTTTTCAGTATGGAGAAAACCGCACCTTTCATACCCAACATCACAAAGAAAAAGGAAGCTGTGTAGAGGTTGGAAAAATGTTCAGCAATAAATCAGATGTATATGCATATAGCAGAACCCACACAAAACAGAAGCAGCTTGACTGCAGGGAACGTGGAAAAAATGATTTGAATCTCTGTCTTACTTTACATCAAAGCATCAAGATAGAAAAACGATATAAATGTCCAGAGTGTGGGGAAAGCTTTAATGAGACCAGTACTTTTAACACTCATAAAAGAATCCATATAGTGGAGAAGTCATATAAATGCACAGAGTGCAAAAAGAGTTTCTATACAAGCAATGATCTTACTTTGCATAAAAGGACCCATGCAGGGAAGAAAGGATATAAATGTGTGGAACGCAAAAAGACATTCAGTATGAGTAGTGATCTTACTTCCCATCAAAGGATCCACACAGGTGAGAAGCCACATAAATGCATGGAGTGTGGAAAGAGCTTTACTAATAGCAGTCAACTTACCTCCCATAAAAGAATCCACACAGGGGAGAAGCCATATAGCTGCACAGAGTGTGGAAAGAGCTTCACCACAAGTGGTTCCCTTAATTCCCATAAAAGGATTCACAATGGGGAGAAACCATTTAAGTGCATGGATTGTGGAAAGAGTTTCAGTATGAGCAGTAACCTTACTTCCCATAAAAGGATACACACGGGCGAGAAACCGTATCAATGCATGGAGTGTGGAAAAAGCTTCAGTATGAGCAGTAACCTTACTTCCCATAATAGGATCCACACGGGGGAGAAACCATATCAATGCATGGAGTGCACAAAGAGCTTTAGAGACATGAGTTCCTTGACTTCCCATAAAAGGATCCATACAGGAGAAAAACCATATAAATGTATGGATTGTGGAAAGAGCTTCAGTAACAGCGGTCATCTTACTTCTCATAAAAGGATCCACTCAGGAGAGAAACCATATCAATGCATGGACTGTGGAATGAACTTCACTCGGAGTGGTCATCTTCTTTCCCATAAAAGAATCCACACAGGGGAGAAACCTTATCAGTGCCTGGACTGTGGGAAGAGTTTTAGGGACCTGAGTTCCTTTACTTCCCACAAAAGGTTCCATACAGGAGAAAAACCATATAAATGTATAGATTGTGGAACGAGCTTCAGTCACAGCAGCCATCTTACTTCTCATAAGAGAATCCATACAGGGGAGAAACCCTACACATGCATAGATTGTGGGAAGAGCTTCAGGACAGACAGTTCCCTTAATTCCCATAAAAGGATTCACAATGGGGATAAACCATTTAAGTGCATGGAGTGTGGGAAGAGCTTCAATACAAGCAGTTACCTTACATCCCATAAAAGGATCCACACTGGGGAGAAACCATATCAATGCACAGAGTGTGGAAAAAGCTTCAGTATGAGCAATAAACTTACTATCCATAAAAGGATTCACAGTGGGGAAAAACCCTATCAATGCATGGAGTGCACAAAGAGCTTTAGAGACATGAGTTCCTTGACTTCCCATAAAAGGTTCCATACAGGAGAAAAACCATATAAATGTATGGATTGTGGAAAGAGCTTCAGTAGCAGCAGTCATCTTACTTCTCATCAAAGGATCCACACAGGCGAGAAGCCATATAAATGCATGGAGTGTGGAAAGATCTTTACTCAAAACAGTCAACTTACTTCCCATAAAAGGACCCACACAGGGGAGAAGCCATATAGCTGCACAGAGTGTGGAAAGAGCTTCACCACAAGTAGTTCCCTTACTTCCCATAAAAGGATCCACTCTGGCGAGAATGCAGGGACTGTAGAAAGAGTTTCAGTACAAGCAGTTATCTGACTTCACATAAGAGGATCCACATGGGAGAGAAACCATATCAGTGTGAGGAATGTGAAAAGAGTTTCAGTCAGAGCACTTCCCTCTCTTTTCATAAAAGAGTCCACACAAGGGAGAACCCACCTGCTCGCATATAATATGGAAGGAGCTACATTCAGATCAGTGAACTTCTCCTAAAAGGAGCCACATGGGGGAGAGGCCACATACATGCATGCAGTGTGGAAAGAACATGATGTCAGGATTCATGTCTATGAATCCTGCCATTGGGACAAGAGAGAGAGTGAGTGTGTGTGAACTGTAGGGAGGGGGGTTTGAGGGTTGAGTGTTAATGGCTGATAGTGGAAGCTGGGGAGGCTTCGTCAAGGTCAACCACCTGCAGGAGCAGGAGGCTGAGAACGAAGAGCGAAAGTCTTGACCATTGAGATCGTCGGGTTTGTGAATTGGCGCGCAGGAGGGAGAGTTAAGATAGCTTTGGCGGGAATCTGCATTCAGATCTTTAGAAGTGCTTCAATTAACATGTATCCTGAATAAAGCTTAATCTGCATTTCAATGAACTGCATTGAGAAGTGTTTATTAGGGCATTGTTGGGGTCATTACAGAAAGTTCTGAATGCGGATTCCCGCCAAAGCTAACTATCTTAACTCTCCCTCCTGCGCGCCAATATTTGCCAGCAGGGAAAAACTTTTTAGCAGATGCATTGTCTCGTTTGCCTAACTATCTGGTGAGGAGACAATTTTGGTGGCCCACTTTAAGAAAAGATGTTAAACAGTATGTATTGTCTTGCCCTGTCTGTGCTGCTATGAAAAGAGCTCCAGGTAAACCTGTGGGACTTTTACAGGGGGTTGCTGAACCAACAAGTCCATGGAAACAAATATCCATGGATTTCATCGTGGATTTACCGGAGAGTAAAGGAAAGACCGTGATTTGGGTAGTAACAGATCTATTTTCAAAGCAAGCCCATTTCATTCCTTGTAAAAGTCTGCCATCTGCTGGTCAACTGGCGAAATTATTCATTTTGCATATCTACCGAGCACACGGCGCCCCCTTGAGGATTATCAGTGATTGAGGAAGTCAATTCACTGCCAAATTTTGGAAATCATTTTTAAAATTGATTGGGACTGAACAAGGACTCACTTCCAGGTTCCATCCGGAGGGTAACCGAGCTTGTAAACGTTTGAACTCAGTACTGGAGCAATATTTAAGATGTTATATCAGTTATCAACAAAACGATTGGGTGGACTTGTTGTCATTTGCTTAGGTGGCATATAACAATGCTGTTCATCAAAGTACTGGATTTTCACCATTTAAAGTAGCCACCGGTCAGGATTTTGTTCCTATACCTGAATTACCTGATCCTAATGTGACTGACTCACCTAATCCAGTGTTGGCAGATGAGTGGATTACTAAAATACGTGCTAATTGGCCAGTCATGGTCAAAATGTTGCAGGATGCAAAAGACACTTACAAAACCTTTGCTGATCGCAAACGAGCTCCAGAGTGGCCATTAGTGGAGGGGGGAAAGGTTTATTTGTCTACAAAACATTTATGTTCCACACAACCCTCTAAGAAATTGGCACCTAAGTTTATTGGACCTTTCCCTATTATTAAAGTCATTAATCCTGTAGTAGCTCGATTGGAATTACCTAAAAACCTGCGTAAAGTTCATCCTGTGTTTCACATCAGTCTGTTGAAGCCGGTTAAAGCTTCTGCACAGTGGCATCCTGAACCAGTGGTCCCTGCACCTACCATGGTGGGGGATGCGGAACATTTTGAAGTTAAAGACGTTTTAGACTCTAGAGTACATAGGGGTAAAGTTCAATATCTTGTTCAATGGAAACATCTTCCTATTGGGTTCAAGGAGTGGGTGGATAAAGCTCATGTTTCAGCTCCTCGGTTGTTGAAAAAGTTTCATTCTCACTTTCCTGACAAGCCTGGTTAATTTCTTCTCCTTTCTGTATTGAGTTTGTTTTACAGATTAGTTCACCTTATCCATGCCTGATGCCTTTACAGTTCTGGAATTGTTCTCTTTGACTTTATATCTATTTGTATGCATTGTCTTTTATTGCGCTGTGTATATTGCTTTTATTTTTGGAGGGTCAGCATGTCAGGGTTCATGTCTATGAATCCTGCCATTGGGACTAGAGAGAGAGTGTGTGTGTGAACTGCAGGGAGGGGGGTTTGACAGTTGAGTGTTATGGCTGATAGTGGAAGCTGGAGACGGCTTCGTCAAGGTCAACCACCTGCAGGAGCGGGAGGCTGAGAACGAAGAGCGAAAATCTTGACCATTGAGATCATTGGGTTTGTGAATTGGCGCGCAGGAGGGAGAGTTAAGATAGTTAGCTTTGGTGGGAATCCGCATTCAGATCTTTAGAAGTGCTTCAATTAACATGTATCCTGAATAAAGCTTAATCTGCATTTCAATGAACTGCATTGAGAAGTGTTTATTAAGGCATTGTTGTTGGGGTCATTACACTTGAGTGATTCCATTTCTGAGCAGTGTGCCAAAATGGAAATGGGGTGGATTATGATTAGAGAAAATGAGTTAGAGTGGAGGAAGGGGGAGGAAGAGAAGGGATAAGATGGGTGGGCCAGATGAAGGAGGTTACCGGAAAGCTTTGGAAGAGTTTCAAGTTACTACAAGAAGGAGGCCAAGATCTTGTCTGTGTAGTAGGTACAGTATACAGTGGGTATAAAAAGCCTACACACCCCTGTTAAAATGCCAGGTTTTTGAGATGTAAAAAAATCAGACCAAGGTAAATCACTTCAGAATTTTTTCCACCTTTAATATAACATACAAGCTGTACAATTCAATTGAAAAACAAACTGAAATCTTTTAGGGCGAAAAAAAAAAAAAAAACTAGAATAACATGGTTGCATAAGTGTGCACGTTGTTGTTCAGTCGTTTAGTTGTGTCCGACTCTTCGTGACCTCATGGACCATAGCACGCCAGGTCTTCCTGTCCTCCACTGTCTCCCGGACTTTACTCAAATTCATGTTCATTACATCGGTGATGCTATCAAACCATCTCATCCTCTGCCTTCCCTTTCTCCTTTTGCCTTCAGTCTTTCCCAGCATCAGGGCCTTTTACAGTGAGTCCTCTCTTCACATTAGGTGGCCAAAGTATTTCAGCTTCAGCTTCAGTATCTGTCCTTCCAATGAACAGTCAGGGTTGATTTCCTTTAGGATTGACTGATTTGACCTCCTTGCAGTCCAAGGGACTCTCAAGAGTCTTCTCCAGCACCACAGTTCGAAAGCATCAATTCTTCGGCGCTCAGCCTTCCTTATGGTCCAACTCTCACAGCCATACATTACTACTGGGAAAACCATAGCTTTAATTATACAGACCTTTGTCGGCAAGGTGATGTCTCTGCTTTTTAATATGCTGTCTAGGTTTGCCATAGCTTTCCTCCCAAGGAGCAAGCGTCTTTTAATTTCATGGCTGCAGTCACCGTCTGTGGTGATCTTGGAGCCCAAGAAAATAAAATCTGTCACTGCTTCCATTTCTTCCCCTTCTATTTGCCAGGAAGTGATGGGAACAGATGCCATGATCTGAGTTTTTTTAATGTTGAGTTTCAAGCCAGCTTTTGCACTCTCCTCTTTCACCCTCATCAAGAGGCTCTTTAGTTCCTCTTCACTTTCTGCCATTAGGGTGGTATCATCTGCATATCTGAGGTTGTTGATATTTCTCCCGGAAATCTTAACTCCGGCTTGTGATTCATCCAGCCCGGCATTTCTCATGATGTACTCTGCATATAAGTTAAATAAGCAGGGTGATAATATACAGCCTTGTCATACTCCTTTCCCAATTTTCAACCAATCGGTTGTTCCATGTCCGGTTCTAACTCTTGCTTCTTGACCCGCATACAGGTTTCTCAGGAGACAGGTAAGGTGGTCTGGTACTCCCATCTCTTTAAGAATTTGCCACGGTTTGTTGTGATCCACACAATCAAAGGCTTTAGCGTAGTCAATGAAGCAGAAGTAGATGTTTTTCTGGAACTCTCTTGCTTTTTCCATGTTCCAGTGAATGTTGGCAATCTGATCTCTAGTTCCTCTGCCTCTTCGAAACCCAGCTTGCACTTCTGGTAGTTCTCGGTTCACATGCTTGTGAAGCCTAGCTTGTAGGATTTTGAGCATAACCTTGCTAGCATGTGAAATGAGCGCAATTGTACGGTAGTTTGAACATTCTTTGGCATTGCCCTTCTTTGGAATTGGAATGTAAACTGACCTTTTCCAATCCTGTGGCCACTGTTGAGTTTTCCAAATTTGTTGGCATATTGAGTGCAGCAGTTTATCAGCATCTTCTTTTAGGATTTTAAATAGCTCAGCTGGGATACTGTCTTCTCCGCTAGCTTTATTGTTAGTAATGCTTCCTAAGGCCCACTTGACTTCACTCTCTAGGATGTCCGGCTCAAGGTCAGTGACCACACCATCGTATTTATCAGGGATATTAAGATCTTTCTTGTATAGTTCTTCTGTGTATTCTTGCCACCTCTTCTTAATCTCTTCTGCTTCTGTTAGGTCCCTGCCTTTTTTGTCCTTTATCATGCCCATCTTTGCACAAAACATTCCCTTGATATCTCCGATTTTCTTGAAGAGATCTCTAGTCTTCCCCATTCTATTGTTTTCCTCGATTTCTTTGCATTGTTCATTTGAGAAGGCCGCCTTATCTCTCCTTGCTATTCTCTGGAAATCTGCATTCAGTTGGTTATATCTTTCCCTTTCTCCCTTGCCTTTTGCTTCCCTTCTTTCCTCAGCTATTTGTAAAGCTTCATCAGTCAGCCACTTTGCTTTCTTGCATTTCTTTTTCTTTGGGATGGTTTCAGTTGCTGCCTCCTGTACAATGTTACGAACCTCTATCCATAGTTCTTCAGGCACTCTGTCTACCAGATCTAATCCTTTAAATCTATTCCTCACCTCCACTGTATATTCATAAGGGATATGATTTAGGTCATACCTGAGTGGTCTAGTGGTTTTCTCTACGTTCTTCGATTTAAGCCTAAATTTTGCGATAAGAAGCTCATGATCTGAGCCACAGTCAGCTCCAGGTCTTGTTTTTGCTGATTGTATAGAGCTTCTCCATCTTTGGCTGCAAAGTATATAATCAATCTGATTTCGGTATTGACCATCTGGTGATGTCCATGTGTAGAGTCGTCTCTTGTGTTGTTGGAAAAGAGTGTGCTATGACCAGCATGTTCTCTTGACAAAACTCTATTAGCCTTTGCCCTGCTTCATTTTGTACTCCGAGGCTGAACTTGCCTGTCATTCCGGTTATTTATTTATTTATTTATTTCCAAATTTTATTAGAGGTTTAAATATACATAGTTAAAAGGGTGAAAATGAAATAGAAATAGAAATGCAAATCAAAGAAAGAAGTAAAAGTGTATAGAAAAGTAAAGGAAAAAAAAGATAAGACATATAGTCAACTTCCGATTTATCTCTGGTCTTAGTAATTCAAAAAAAAAGTTTTCTTACATGCTAGTTCTATATATAACATACAAAATATATATATTCTGTTCTGTGAAATGCTTCTAGCGTGGAAATCCATAAGGGTCTTTTATAACACAATATTTGTTTATATTTATTCCAAATTCTTAACAATGATCTTCTAATATAATGATTTTTAAAGTCCACATTAACTTTTACTTTATCGTACCACATATATCCATGCCATCCATATCTTAATTCATGACCCTCCAAATTCAATAATTTTTCATTTTTCAAAGTTATCCATTCTTTAATCCATACCAAGCAACAGGCAGCATAATATAGCTTCAAATCCGGTAAACCTAGTCCACCTCTTTCTTTTGAGTCTTGCAAGACTTTATATTTTATTCTTGGTTTCTTTCCTTGCCAAATAAATTTGGAAATATCCCGTTGCCATTGTTTGAAAGGTTCTTCTGATGCTAATATAGGTAGTGTTTGAAAAAGATATAAAATCTGTGGCAAAATGTTCGTTTTAATTACTGAAATTCTACCGAACAGTGATAATTGTAATTTTTTCCATTGGTCCAAGTCTTTTTTAATATCTGTCCAGAGTGAAATATAATTATTCTTAAACAACTTAACATTTTTAGATGTCAAACATACTCCCAAATCTATGAAGGTTCTCAGTCATCCAGGTGGAATTGTCTGTAGCTTGAATCATGTCAACTGGATTTCTATTTTCTCAGTGGAAAATAGTTTCCACTGAGAAAATAGAAATCCAGTTGACATGATTCAAGCTACAGACAATACTCCCAAATATTTTACTTTTTCTTCCATTGAATATCCCATTATTTCTTTCAATTTCTCTTGTTGATGACGATCCATATTTTTCATCAAAACTTTAGTTTTCTGTAAATTCACTTTGAACCCTAATAATGACCCAAAGTCTTTTAATTTCTGAATCAATAATTCAATTCCACCTAGTGGATTCTCCAAGGTAATGACTAAGTCGTCAGCAAAGGCTCTTAGTTTATAAACTTCTTTTTTAACTCTAATACCATGAATGCCATCATCTTGTCTAATGTATCTAAGTAACATCTTTAGTACCAATATAAACAAAAGTGGAGATAATGGACAACCTTGTCTTGTACCTTTTTGAATTTCACATGGTTTACTAAATTCTCCATTAACAATTATTTTTGCAGATTGGGGAGTATATATTGATTTAATCCACTTAATAAAATTTCCTCCAAAATTCATATTTTCCAATACCTTAAACATAAATGACCAATTTAAATTGTCAAAAGCTTTTTCAGCATCTATAAATATCAAAGCCGCTTGTTTTTCATAATGTTGTTCCAAGTATTCCAGTACATCTATTATATTTCGGACATTGTCTCAGATTTGTCTCTTAGGTAAAAATCCAGCTTGGTCTTGATGAATAAAGTCCTTAAGAATATGTTTCATTCTTTCTGCCAATATGGTTGTAAATATCTTGTAATCATTGTTCAATAAAGATATTGGTCTATAATTCCTAGTTAAAGCCAAATCTTGTTCTTTAGGAATCAGTGTTATGTGCGCTTCTTTCCAAGTCTCTGGCATATTTCCTGTTTCCAGAATCGAATTCATGGTATTCTGTAAAGGTAAACATAGTTCATCCTCGAAGCATTTATAATAAGCTGCTGACAATCCATCAGGTCCAGGTGCTTTCCCACTGCTGATTTTCTTGAAGGCCTTTACCATTTCTTCTGTTGTTATCGGGTTATTTAGTATTACTCTTTGTTGGTCATTAAGAACAGTTAGCTTTTGTTTACATAAATATTCATCAATATCAGTTAGATTGACATCTTGTTTTTTGTATAGTTTTGAATAGTAATCATGAAAAGCTTCTTGTATGTCTATATTATTCACCAAGATTTTTCCTTCCCGTTGTATATTAACAATTGAATTATTTTGTCTTTGTTTCCTCAATTTATAAGCTAACCATCTCCCTGGTTTATTTGCATGTTCAAAATATTTTTGCCTTGTAAATTTCATTTGGGTTTCTATTTCTTGTGTCAATATCATTGATATTCGTTTTTGTAGAAATTTAATTTGAGTAAGCAAAGTATCATCCATTGGTTTATCTCTTAAACATAACTCTTTGCTTTTAATTTCATCTAAAATCAATTGTACTCTCCGTTGTTTCTTTCTCCTTATTTGAGCATTATATTGGATAAAGTAACCCCTCATATATGCTTTACTGGCATCCCATACAGTTTGTATATTCGTGCCTTTGTTTAAATTCAATTGAAAATATTCTTTTAACCTTTTTTTACATACATCAACTATATCACTTTTCCGAAAAATTGACTCAATCTCCATCTAAACACATTCCGTTTTCCTTTAAAAGTCAAAATTACAGGATTGTGATCTGAGAGTGTTTTAGGTAATATTTCAACTTTACCAATGTCCATCATTAAACATTTAGAAATCAAAATCATATCTATTCTAGAGAAGGATTTAAATCTCTCTGAGTAGTATGTATATTCTTTTGAAGTCCTGTTCATCAATCTCCAAATATCTTGTAAATCCAAAATTTCTTTCAAATCAAAAAATGTTTCTGGTAATTTTCCCTGTGCACGTTTCACTCCTTTTTGTGAATGTCTATCCATCATTGGGTGAATAACCCCACTCCAGTCCCCCATAAAACACCAGTTTTCATAGGGTAAATCCAAAGGTTTTTCCATTAAATTTTTATAGAATACTCCTTTGTCCATATTTGGTGCATAAAGTCCAACAATTAGTGTTTTAGTTCCTTGTATATTAATTTCAACTGCAATATATCTTCCTTCATCATCAACTAGTATCTTTTTTGGATTTAACTTTGGTTGTATATACAAAACTACTCCCTTAGTTTTTTTAAGTCCAGCCGAAATAAATTCTTCTCCAGGTTGTTTACAAATCAGATACTTAATGTCTTTTTTACAAATGTGAGTCTCTTGTAGACTCCGGTTATTTTTTGACTTCCTACTTTAGCATTCCAGTCCCCTATGATGAAAAGGACATCTTTTTTTGGTGTTAGTTCTAGAAGGTGTTGTAGGTCTTCATAGAACCGGTCAACTTCAGCTTCTTCGGCATCAGTGGTTGGGGCATAGACTTGGATTACTGTGATGTTGAATGGTTTGCCTTGAATTCGAACTGAAAGCATTCTGTCGTTTTTGAGGTTGTACCCCAGTACTGCCTTTCCCACTCTTTTATTGATTATGACAGCTACTCCATTTCTTCTAAGGGATTCTTGCCCACAGTAGTATATATAATGGTCTCCTGAATTAAATTCGCCCATTCCTGTCCATTTTAGTTCGCTGATTCCCAATATGTCGATGTTCAATCTTGTCATCTCATGTTTGTCCACATCCAGCTTACCTTGATTCATTGATCTTACATTCCAGGTTCCTATGCAGTATTGTTCTTTACAGCATCGGACTTTCCTTCCACTTCCAGACACATCCACAACTGAGCGTCCTTTCGGCTTTGGCCCAGCCGCTTCACTCTTTCTGGAGCTACTCGGAATTGCCCTCTGCTCTTCCCCAGTAGCATATTGGACACATTCCGACCTGAGGGGCTCATCTTCCGGCATCATATCTTTTAGCCTTTTGATACAGTCCATGGGTTTTCTTGGCAAGGATACTGGAGTGGTTTGCCATTCCCTCCTCCAGTGGACCACATTTTGTCAGAACACTCCGTCATGACCTGTCCGTCTTGACCTGACTTCATTGAGTTACGCAAGCCCCTTCGCCACGACAAGGCAGTGATCCATGAAGGGGTAAGTGTGCACACCCTTAAACTAATACTCAGCAGTCTCTGTGACTCCTGGTATTCTAAACAATCGTTATCTAATTCCCCTTTCACCTAATTCCCTGTTGCAAGCAGTTTTCAAAAGCAGAATGGCGTTGGTTAAGCTTACCCTTACAATACCTTAGCTGCCTCCAAGCAGTCCAACATTCTCAAGATAACCTCACAGGTTATCAGACCAGAGATGTACTAAAAATTGCCCCCAAACATATTCCCACCACCATGAAGCCTGAGGGGAAAATCTTCATACAGTAGTCTTGAAATAAAGAATGTGGTTAATATGTGATGGCACCTTCACATTGTGCATCAAACATCTCATGAATTTTCTGCTTGCTTTCTTTTCATTCTAAACAGTTGACAGGCAGGATGCTGAGGATTATAAAGAACCAGGTGCGAAATCTTTGCAAAGAACTGAAACTGAAGAAGTGATGTTGGAAAATCAGCAGGAGCCAAACATGCCTGAGGAAAACCAGTTGACCAATAGGATGGAGAAATCCTCAGTTTTTCAGTATGGAAAAAAACCGCACCTTTCATACCCAACATCACAAAGAAAAAGGAAGCTGTGTAGAGGTTGGAAAAATGTTCAGCAATAAATCAGATGTATATGCATATAGCAGAATCCACACAAAACAGAAGCAGCTTGACTGCAGGGAACATGGAAAAATGATTTGAATCTCTGTCTTACTTTACATCAAAGCATCAAGATAGAAAAACGATATAAATGTCCAGAGTGTGGGGAAAGCTTTAATGAGACCAGTACTTTTAACACTCATAAAAGAATCCATATAGTGGAGAAGTCATATAAATGCACAGAGTGCAAAAAGAGTTTCTATACAAGCAATGATCCTACTTTGCATAAAAGGACCCATGCAGGGAAGAAAGGATATAAATGTGTGGAACGCAAAAAGACATTCAGTATGAATAGTGATCTTACTTCCCATCAAAGGATCCACACAGGCGAGAAGCCATATAGCTGCACAGAGTGTGGAAAGAGCTTCACCACAAGTGGTTCCCTTAGTTCCCATAAAAGGATCCACATGGGGGAGAAACCATATCAATGCATGGAGTGTGGAATGAACTTCACTCAGAGTGGTCAACTTCTTTCCCATAAAAGAATCCACACAGGGGAGAAACCTTATCAGTCCCTGGACTGTGGGAAGAGTTTTAGGGACCTGAGTTCCTTTACTTCTCATAAAAGTTTCCACACAGGGGAGAAACCATATAAATGTATGGATTGTGGAACAAGCTTCAGTATGAGCAGTAACCTTACTATCCATAAAAGGATTCACAGTGGGGAAAAACCCTATCAATGCATGGAGTGCACAAAGAGCTTTAGAGACATGAGTTCCTTTACTTCCCATAAAAGGTTCCATACAGGAGAAAAACCATATAAATGTATGGATTGTAGAAAGAGCTTCAGTAACAGCAGTTGTCTTACTTCTCATAAGAGAGTCCACTCAGGGGAGAAACCTTATAAATGCACAGACTGCGAAAAGAGCTTTCAAACAATATGTCAATAAAGGTTCTCAGTCATCCAGGTGGAACAGTCTGTGGCTTGAATCATGTCAACTGGATTTCTATTTTCTCAGTAGAAACGTTTCACTCCTTATCCAAGGAGCTTCTTCAGTCTGAGTAAAGTTAGTAAGGGAATCCTTAAATATGTTTCTAGGGTGGCTGTGTGACCTTGCACCTGGGGCTTTCAAACAAGCAGTTCCCTGATTTCACATAAGAGAATCCACTCTGGCGAAAAGCCATATCAATGCAGGGACTGTAGGAAGAGTTTCAGTACAAGCAGTTATCTGACTTCACATAAGAGGATCCACATGGGAGAGAAACCATATCAGTGTGAGGAGTGTGAAAAGAGTTTCAGTCAGAGCACTTCCCTCTCTTTTCATAAAAGAGTCCACACAAGGGAGAACCCACCTGCTGGCATATAATATGGAAGGAGCTACATTCAGATCAGTAAACTTCTCCTAAAAGGAGCCACATGGGGGAGAGGCCACATACATGCATGCTGGGTGGAAAGAACTTGAGTGATTCCATTTCTGAGCAGCCGGCCAAAATGGAAATGGGGTGGATTATGATTAGAGAAAATGAGTTAGAGTGGAGGAAGGGGGAGGAAGAGAAGGGATAAGATGGGTGGGCCAGATGAAGGAGGTTACAGGAAAGCTTTGGAAGAGCTTCAAGTTACTACAAGAAGGAGGCCAAGATCTTGTCTGTGTAGTAGGTACAGTATACAGTGGATATAAAAAGCCTACACACCCCTGTTAAAATGCCAGGTTTTTGAGATGTAAAAAAATCAGACGAAGGTAAATCACTTCAGAATTTTTTCCACCTTTAATATAACATACAAGTGTCAGATTTCTCATGGGAAATGGCAAATCCCTTTCTGCATAAAACAAAGCTTTCTCATAGTGATATGAAGCCAGGTGGCTAGTGAAGGTGTCACGTGCTTATTGTTATGTCTATGCCCTGAAACTTCTGGTGGGAAGCCTGCTCTGTGAGAGCAGAGGGAAATGGGGGTGACGCATGCTTGCTTAGTTGCAACACTGCCACCCTTTGGCAGGTTATATTATGTGCAATGTTCTATGCTTTGTGCTTGGTATTTTTCACACCTAAGTTCTAACCAATCAGAAGTTGGTAAGAACTGTATATCTAACCATGTAAAATGGTTTCCTTTGCTCTTGACATCTGCTCGTCTAGTAGCCATCATGTGTTCTGCTCCTGAGGACTGTGAAGTGTGCAGCTATACCTGGCTGAGGGTATTGCCAAGGTTTGTGCTCCTTAATATCTGGATGCAACACGTGAACTATGTATCTGTGGTTTTCTGCTTGTAAGCTGTTTTTACTTCTGCAATGCTGTAACATATAACTCTGTTTTATCTGCAAGTAAAGATTTATAGCTTTGAAAAGCAGCTCTGTTTGTTTACTCTTCGCCTCCTCCCCATTAGCCAGTATAATGCAACAACAAGCTGTACAATTCAATTGAAAAACAAACTGAAATCTTTTAGGGCGAAAAAATAAAAATAAAATAACTAGAATAACATGGTTGCATAAGTGTGCACACCCTTAAACTAATACTTTGTTGAAGCACCTTTTGATTTTATGACAGCATTCAGTCTTTTGGGGTAGGAGTCTATCAGCATGGCACATCTTGCCTTGGGAATCTTTGCCTATTCTTCCTTGCAGAAGTGCTCCAAATCTGTCAGATTGTGAGGGCATCTCTTGTGCACAGCCCTCTTCAGGTCACCCCACAGATTTTCACTTGAATTCAGGTCCGGGCTCTGGCTGGGCCATTCCAAAACTTTGATCATCTTCTGGTGAAGCTATTCTTTTGTTGATTTGGAGGTATGCTTTGGGTCGTCGTGTTGAAAGGTGAAATTCCTCTTCATCTTCAGCATTTTAGCAGAGGCCTGAAGGTTTTGTGCCAAAAGACTGATATTTGGAACTGTTCATAATTCCCTCCACCTTGACTAAAGCCCCAGTTCCAGCTGAAGAAAAGCAGTCCCAAAGCATAATGCTACCACCACCATGCTTCACTGTGGGTATAGTGTACTTTTTGTGATATGCAGCGTTTTTGCACCAAACACACTTTTTGGAATTATGGCCAAAAAGTTCAACCTTGGTCTCATCAGACCATAACACATTTTCCCACATGCTTTTGTCAGACTTGATGTAGGTTTTTGCAAAATGTAGCCGGGCTTGGATGTTTTTCTTTGAACTTTTTTGTATTTTTTTCATATTTTTGCTACTGGCAACTCCATGGATCTGGGCAAGGTCGAAGCACCTTGGCAACCCCCACGTCAGGCTAAGGGTGTAAAATGTTTATTAGGGCTTGCCAATTATTACCATGTGTTCATACCCCGGTTCGCTGCACTCACCGCACCCTTGACCAATTTACTATGAAAAAGAACCAAGTGTAATTGGGATGACCTCCAATTGAAACGCTCATGAGTTAGGGCTTCCCAGTTCTCAATGAAGAAGCACGAGTACAGGGCGAAAAGGAGAAAAGAGCTAAAAGGAAGGCACGTCAGGCAAACCCTCATCATGACCGTCTCCCACCCGGAAACCTATGCCCTCACTGTGGGAGGTTGTGCGGATCCAGAATTGGCCTTTATAGCCACTTACGGATCCACCGTTAAAATTTTACCTTTGGAAGACAATCTTACTCGGCTACGAGTGATCGCCAATGATGATGATGATGATGAATGATGATGTAATTGGGACAAGGCCGAGCAACAATCTTTCGAAATCCTTAAGGATGCTTTAGCCTCTGAACCCATCTTCCAGCATCTGGACCCCTTCATAATAGAGACCGACACTTCAGATGTGGCCGTTGGGGCAGTATTGCTTCAAGCAGATCAGCAGACGGGCACCCTGTTTCCACGCGCTTACTACTACTGGAACCTTGTGCCTACAGAAAGAAACTATACTATTTGAGACAAGGAACTTCTGGCTATTATGGTGGCTTTCGAGGTTTGGCGACACCATCTGGGGCTCAACATTCTGTAGAAGTGCGAACCAACCACCGGAATTTGGAACACTTAAAGACTGCCAGAAAATTAAACCAACGGCAGATCCGGTGATCCCTGTTCTTCTCTTGGTTTGACTTCAAAGTAACATACATTCCTAGGGGTTGGAATCAACTAGTAGATGCCCTCTCCCGTAATCCAGAATACAGCCACTTGAAAAACCAAGCACCACCCTGACCTGTCATCCCTCTAGAAAGGTTTGCTGCTGCTCAGATTTCAGTAGACCTTCTCCAGCAAATTCGGGAGCAGCAACAACAGGACCCTTATGTCCAAGCTTGGAAAAGGAACTCTCGCAGTTACCTGGGGATCAATCTACCCCTTGGACTTGGACACATGACATATTTTTATTTTATTTATTTTATTATTCAGATTTATCACCGCCCATCTCTACAGCAGTAGACTCTGGGCGGTTTACAACAATATTGTGCTTCTGGGGATGCTACTACATACCAACGGGGTCACTACGGGGCGTAATTCTACAATTGTGCTACAATAGTCCTGTGTCCGGCCACTTTGGATTTTTTAAGAGTTTGCACCTGATTTCAAGAGTTTTGGTGGCCGCGCATTCAAAACGATGTGAGTCAATACGTGATGTCCTGTCCCATTTGTCGACAAGTCAAGAACCCAACCGGAAAACCTCAAGGTCCCTTTCTACCACTTCCTACACCAAAGCGCCCATGGGAAGCCATATCCATGGACTTTATCACTGATCTGCCTGCATAAAAAGGAGCATCAACAATCCTTGTAGTGGTTGATATGTTAACCAAGATGGCACATTTCATTGCCTTCTCCGGGGTGCCCATGGCCCAAGAAACTGCACAGCTGTATATATGCCACATCTTTAGACTTCATGCATTGGCTGAGAGTGTAGTCTCAGATCGAGGCCTGCAATTCACTGCCTGGTTCTGGCAGGCCCTTCTCAAGAACCTGGGGGTCCAAATTCACCTGTCCTCAGCACACCACCCAGAGTCGGACGGAGGAACTGAACAGCTTAACGCCATCCTGGAACAATATTTGTGCTGCTATGTGAATTTCCAGCAGGACAACTGGGCAGATCTTTTGGCATTAGCGCAGAGCTTTTCAAACTTTTCATGTTGGTGACACACGTTTTAGACATGCATCATTTTGCGACACAGTAATTCAGTTTTACTAGCAAACCAGAGGTTAAACTAACCCCTTATAAGAGATACATACACATACATAAATTGTAACAGCGAAATGTATGGGGACACAACATATCTCATGAAAACCTTTCATTTATATTTTTAAAAATATATGATTTGTAAGATAATAACATACGTTTCCAAGATAGTTGTCATTTATGAGTAACAATATGTAAATATGTGCAAGAATTAAAAAATGTTGTAAGGCCACTGCTTACACTGCTTTACCCAAGTTCCTGAAGTTGCCAATAACAGTCTTGAGTCGAGGCTTGGAGATATAAAATAACAGCATTTATTTTGGCCAAGATAGAGCTGGGTGAGGTCTCCAGACATCATGACAGTAGAATGCCTGGGAAGACCCACACACACACACACACACACACAAGTACAGTACTTATATAGGGTTTCCAAAGCTTAGTAAGAAAGCATAATGAACTCTCCTCCTAGTCAGAGGGCAAGGTTCCTAAATCTGCATCTGTCCTGTTCCGACTAAGACTGACACAGAAGCGTTATGGAAATTAACTTTATTTATACAGACACACAAGCAGCCCAGTTTATACAGTCCTCTTCTTCGTCTGCAGGCTGGATAACCACGGGTACAGCGGATTCTACTGGCCGGGCAGGAAGGACCAGAGGGGTTGCAGGAACTACAATTGATCTGGAGGTACCAGGCAGGGTGACCGCAGGCGTCTCGTTAGCTGGGCAGGTAGGACTTGAGGTAAATCGGGGTCCAACAAAAGCAACCCACTGATGTCCGGCGCCAGCTGGGTTAGGTTGAGGACTATGGCTGGTGGCTAGAGGGGTAGACCGGGGCCTGACGAAATCAACCCACTGCTGGCCAGCTTCAATTGCCTCAGGTTTGAAAACCTGAGGAGAATCTGTGGCGTGGGCAGCCAGGACGGAAACAGGCAAGGCAGCAGCGCTTACCCCTGTGGTGGCCTTTTCCTCAGGACACAAGGAGTGCTCCGGAAGATGCCCTGGAACGGAAAGCTCACTGGACGAAGACGCAGCGGCAGGAGAAGGCTCGGCGCTCGGCGGTGACAGGTCTGTGGAACTTTCACTTTGCTCGGTCTCTTCAGTGGCTATCAGGCGGTTCACGGGGCTTCCTTCATCGCGAAGCTCTTGGCTAGGGTCGGTCCGGTTGTTGTGCATGGCGGGAGGATCAGGCGAGGGCACGGGTCCAGGTCGTGAGGAGGATCGGTTGTCTCCGGCAGCTGAGGTAAGTTTCGCCGGCTTTTTATTCCTTTTTTCGTGCCTTGGGAGAGCGGGGGCCAATCGAGCTTCACGTTGCTCTGCCCGCCTCTCCGCTCTCCTTTGGCGCGTGCTGATTGGCGGAGGCGTATTTCTTTCAGAGCCTCGGCCAATCAGCGTTTCCGGGTCTCCAGTCCAGTTAACGCTGAGCCTGCTGCCTCCTGTGATTGGCTCTTCTTCCGGTTCGGAGTCCGGCATGTCGGCCGGTTGCCAGGTAAGTACCGGGGCTCTCACAGCATCGCTAGTAGTAAGCATTGCAGAAGCCTCCAGGGGCAGTCTTCATGTCTCCTGGTATTCCAAACAATCCTTGGAGAATGTTATCTCCCTAGAGACAACAGCAAGGTCTCTGCAGTCTCCTTTCACCTAGTTTCTAACAGCAAGCAGTTTCCAAAAGCAAGATGGCGTAGGTTATGCTAAGCTAACCCTTACAATGTTGAACAACACCAATAACTACTTACCATTTTAATGAGATGTATGAGGTTGGTGGGATGAACACAGCTTTTGAATATTTGGTGGAATATTAGATAAAGACACTCGCATTTTGTCATCAAGCATTTTTAAGCTTCCACATTTCAGTGTCTTTAAGTTTGTCATCGTTGAAAAGGATACTTCACAAATGTATGTAGTAGAAAACTGCAGAATGATCCAATCATAGTCTTGGACTTCAACGTTTGGGAAGTAATGATGAACTTTCTCTCCGAGCAATATTAAATGATCAACAATTAGCGAGCTGATATCACATTTTAGCTCGCACTCAGCAGCTTTGGGAAACATTTCAAAATTTCCTTCTTTCACTTTCCTTTTCCAAATTGCTATTTTGCCTCTCATAGCACAAATTTTATCTACCGCTGCTAAGGTATTTTCTCCTTTACCTTGCATACTGGTGTTTATTTTATTCAAATGTTCAAATATGTCAGCAAGATATCCCAATTTTGTGCACCACAGTTCGTTTTGAATTAGATTGCAGAATTCATTTTGCTGATTTTCCTCAAAAAGTTCAAGCATCATTTCCCTCAATTCGTATAGTAGCTTTTTAAAACTTGCCCCCATTTCTTCACAAATGTAAGCAAATAATCTTGATTTAAGAGGTCTACTTTTAATGTAATTGACCATTTGAACCACTTTGTCCATAACTTTTCTTAATTCATTTCCAATGGTTTGCGTGACTAGTGCTTCACAATGTAAAAAGCAATGAGTAATTATAATATTTTCATTCTCTTTCTTTGCTAAAGCTATAAAACCTTTTGTTGAACCAACCATTGAGGGTGCACCATCTGTGCATATTCCTACACAATATAACCGTTGTAAATTATTTTCCTTCATGAAGCAATCTAAAGTTTTAAATATATCTTCACCTCTAGTTCTCATTGGAAGTTCTAGACAGCACAAGGATTGCTCAATAATTCTGTCAGTATGAATGAAACGTATAAAAACCAATAATTGTGCTAACCCACTGGCATCTGTTGATTCGTCTAATTGCAATGTAAAGATCATATTATCGTCTTGAAAAATATCCTTCATTTTGATAGGATGTACTCTGGTTTAAAGGGAAAAATCAAGGCTTGAGAATAAACAGACAAGAGTGCAGCTTTTAGGGCTAAAAGTATTTACTTGTAGCATAAGGCTATAAATGCAGATATAGTTAAGGCAATAAATGCAAATATAGTTACATTATTGCAAAAAAGGAAAAAACAAACTTATAAGCAGAGTTTCGTGTATTGTTTCTAGGGCCAGAGCTCATGCCATGCATAGCCTCCCATAGCTACGCACTGCCCAGTCCTCAGAAGTAGGATACACACACAAACATGACTAACAAGACCAGACAGAAGTCAAGAAGCATAGAACACCATTTTGCATGGTTAGATATTCAGTTCTTCCAGCATTCTGATAGGCTGGATGTTAGGTGTGACACACACCAGGCCTAAGCATAGGCCATAGCAGTGCTGCATCGCAGCAGGCATGTGACTCTCCCCTCCCTGCTCCACACAGAGCATGGCTTCTCACAGAGGAAATCAGGAGGACTTGTTCCCATGGGAAGGTTTAGAAACTAGACGTAAACAATGCATCACATGGTACCTTCTAGCTCCCTATTTCATGAAGATGTAAACAAAGCCATTCAAAGTTATGGGAAGGCTTTTTGTTATCTAGCTACCTGGCGTCACGTCATCATCTCCGTACAGAAAATAATTTGCCAATTTCATACGAGAAATCTGACACATTTGCAGCTTAATGTCATCAGACCTGTCTTGAATACGTCTTCCAATCGTGTTATCTGCCAAAGGGATTTTGTTAGCCTTCGACAATACATTGGATTTTGTTAACTTCTGTTAAAGGGCGAGCGGATGGAGTGGCCTGCTTCTCTCCTAGGCACCAGTGATCCTTAGGCTGTATAGCAAATAGACACTCACACAGAGATTATATAAAAGAGCCTATTTACTTTATATACATACGTATTTACAGATCACTTCTACACAGGTAACAAATGATAACCAACGATACAGCATACAAGAGGTTGAATGAGAAAATGGGAATAAAATGGAATACAGAATATCTCTGCTTTTATAGATAAACTGACCAATCACATTATAGGTCATTCTCGTTATCCACCACACCCAACTTAACTCTTAGCACCTGTTTGTTATGTGTCATACCTTGCCACATCATCCCTACAACAATGGCTGCTAATTGGGTGACTCTGCAGAATATTTCACCTCTCACCTATAAATCAAGCCTCTCGGTATAATTCATATCTAACAGTAAATTCCTGGGTATATCAAACCCCAACACCCCTTCAATTTACAATAGATATTACATTCACATATACAGAATAGAAGACATACACATTTTAGATATACACATCCTATGCCTATCTATGCATAGAGGCTTTGTCATCACATCTGCTATGTTACATTCAGATGGACAATATTGCATATCTATCAGAGACTCTTTAACAGCATTCCTTACATTATGATACTTAATATCAACATGCTTGCTCCTTGCTCTGATCTTATCAGACTTTGCAATCTGTATACATGCCTCATTATCATCGTATACACATATAGGACCCTCAATTGTTATATTTACATCCATTAACAATTGCCTATACCAAATCAGATAATGCAGCATACTCCGCCTCTGCCGTTGATACGGTGACTGAACTTTGTTTACGAGACCTCCACCCAACCAAGGTGTTACCAAACATTATTATCAATCCTGTCATTAATTTTCTATCATGTACATCATTACCCCAATCACTATCTACATAGCATTTTAATTCCAATGGCTTACACAGTTTTATCAATAAACATTTATCAATAGTCCCTTTAAAAGACCTAAACACACGTTTAATACCTTGCCAATGCTTCTGGGTAGGTTTTGTTACATATCTACTCAGTACATTAACTGCGTTCCCAATATCAGGACGCGACCATTGTGCTATATACAATAAACTTCCACTTATTGAATGATAGTGTTCCTGATCACATGAAGTTTGGTCATCATCTCCAGTCTCTGTTTTAACAAAATCTGTTGTCATTGGGGTTGAAACTTCCTTGCAATGTTCCATATTGTTCTCTCTTAGCAGTTGTTCAATTTTCTTCCGCTGCTCTAGAACATAACCCCCATCAACCTTCTGAATACCTACGCCTAGGTAATTCCTAATCTCTCCCAGATCTTTGACATCAAAGTGTTGTTTCAGATTTTCAGTAAATTCAATTACCCTGCTTTGATCTTTCGCTATAAAACACAAATCGTCTACAAAAATCAAAAGCAAAATCTGTTCATCATTTTCACATTGCTTTACATACAGACATGGGTCAGCTATACTACACTTGAATCCCATTCTTTGTAATCCCTTATCTAAAGTTAGATTCCAGCAACGTGCTGATTGTTTGAGTCCATACTGTTAGATGATGGTGGCCTTTGGGGTTTCAGGCTTGAAGTAATCCAAACAACGTGTTGTAAGGCTAACAATATCTTTATTGATAGCATAAGGCAATAATGGATGTAACACCCCTTTAACACCCCTTCCGCATGGATTTTCGAAACGCTGTGGGGGAAAACTCATTTCACAGGCACACAGAGACACAATTTCAAGCACGTTTTCTCTAGTCCCAAGCTGGTTACCATGGTTGCATGCTTCTCAAGAGATAGTGCTTTCGTGAAGATGTCTGCAATGTTTAGCTCAGAAGGACAATATTCTAACTGGATAAATCCTTCTTGAATTGCATGTCTTACAATTTTGTATTTCACATCGATATATTTGGTACGGCCTTTGACTTTTTCAGAGATAGCAAGTGAAAGACAGGCCTGGGAGTCTTCATACACTGTCATTGGTGAGGTTATATCTACAGAAAGATCTACAAACAATTGCTTTAACCAGTGTATTTCATTGATTGCCTCACTGAGGGCCGCGAATTCGGCCTCGCACGTGGAAACGGCTATTGCATTTTGTTTTCTTGCTCTCCAGGCAATGGGTGTATTTGCAAACAAACAAACAAAGCCACTCACAGACTTTCTGTCTCCCTCTTCTGCAAAAGAACTGTCAGCATAAATCACAGGCATTTCAGCTTTAGTAGCTGACACTTTAAGGCAAAAATCAGCTGTGCCTTTAAGGTAACGTAGGACCCTTTTTAACCCTTGCCAATCTCACATGGATGGTTTGGCAACCTTACGACTGAGTACTCCAACTGAGTAAGCTAAGTCAGGGCATGTCCATTGTGTTAAGTGTAGCAAACTTCCTACAGCTGAGTGATATAATTCAAATTGAGGACAAACTTCTCACATATATCACCCTTTAGGAAATCAAGAGTCATTGGTGTTTTGGTTGGTTTTGCATCTGACATTTCAAGTTGACTCAACAATTGGTCAATTTTTCTTTTCTGACTCAGATAGAATTCACCACTCTGAGCTCTAGTGACTTCAACACCTAGATAGTATTTCAGCTCACCTAGGTCTTTCAATTGAAAGTACTGTCTTAATTGTGTTGCAAACTCTTGTACAAGGTGCAAAGAACCAGTTGCTAGGCAAAAATCGTCAACATACATTAGCAACACCGTGTAATCACTTCCAGAACCTCTTACATACACACAAGAATCAGCAATTGATTTCTTAAAGTTCAACTTTGATAACGCCTTATCTAAACATTGATGCCAACAACGTCCGGCTTGTTTTAATCCATACAGCGCCTTGCGCAGCCTGTACACCTTCTGAGAATTGCCACAAGCATAGCCAGGAGCCTGCTTCATGTACACAGTTTCAGGGAGATCTGCATTCAGATATGCTGTGTCAACATCAAAATGATGGACAACGAGTCCATGCTGTGCAGCCAGAGAAAGTACCATACGTAAAGATTCTGGTCTAGCTGTGGGTGCATATGTGAGATCATAGTTCAAAAACCTCTCCTGTGCAAATCCCTGAGCAACAAGCCTGGCTTTGTACTGCACTGTATTATCAGGAAGAAGCTTCTTTCTGAAAACCCATCTGGAACCAACAGCTTTCTGGGATGGGGGCAAATCAGTGACCTCAAACACCTTTTGATTCACTAATGCCTCAAACTCCTTATCCATCGCTGTATTCCACTTCTCCTGCTCTTCAACAGGCAGAAGCAACACCTCCTGGAAAGACTGAGGTTCACAGGTAATTTGACACACTCTCACCTGCTGAATCACAAACCTGTCAGGTTTCACACCCTTTGTGGAACGTGCAGACCTACGAGGAATTACCACTGCCTCTTCCTCATCACTGTCCTCTGCCTTTTCACTACCTGATTCCCCCTTCAGGTCCTGAACCTGCTCAGGTGAGATTTCCTCCTCCTTCACCTGAGGGGACCCTCTCACCACACTAGGAGACTGGGAACCAGAAGGCAGCTGAACTGGTTGTTGTCCAGCCACAGGAGCATGGACAGTTGGCTGTACACTAGATTGCAACAATACCTCTGAACTAGCATTCAACCTATCCCAACCAGTAGGGTGCTCAAAATTAGCACTTCTGGAGACTACCACACAACCATAGCCTGCAGAAAAATGGTAACCCTTAGATCTAGATGAATAACCAACAAACCTTAAGCGTTGTGCTTTTGGCTGGTTCTTCCTTCGCTGAGACTTAGGAATATGCACATATGCAAATGTTCCAAAAACACGCAGATGCTTCAGCGAAGGGCGCTTGCCAAACAAAAGGAAGTAGGGAACTTCATTTACAGATGAATTCCATACCCTGTTAGTCAGATACACTGCAGTCATGGTAGCCTCACCCCAGAAACGGGCTGGCACCTGGGCATCTAACATCAGGCTATTTCTAATGGTATTAACAACACCAATCTTCCTTTCTGCTATTCCATTCTCAGCAGGAATACCAACATTGGCAAGTCTATGGGAGATTCCTTTCCTACGAAGCCAATTCTGAAACTCATGGCCTAGAAATTCTCCTCCACAATCCGATTGAAACTGACCTACCTGATAGCCATAGTTTCTCTCCACCATTGCAACAAACTCCTTAAAGCGAGCAAAAGCCTCCGCTTTAGATTTGAGCAAATAACAAAACGTATAGTGAGTATGGTCATCCACCAAAAGGAACATGAAACGTGCCCCCCCTTCACTAGGAGCATTGGGGCCGGCTAAGTCTCCATGAACCAAGTGAAAAGGCCTAGTTGACACCCTGCCACTTTTCCTAGCAACAGGAGCAGCCTTAATTTTCAATTGTTTGCACACAGTACAATCAAGAAAGTCATCACACTTTTTAGATCCTAACTCAGGATACACCTTGGCCATTTGGGACAAACTTCCCCACCCGGGATGTCCCAGAACTCTGTGATAATAGTGAATGCATTTGTTATGTGGGGGAACATTGGAAATACAATTTCCTGACACAATCCCCTGCTTAGGAAGCATTTCATATAATTGGTTCACTAACCTCCCCCTAGCACACTCTATTCCATCTTTTTCAATAGAACATCCAGTACCCTTGAACACAACAGTATAACCAGACTTTACCAGGGCTGGAACGCTAAGGAGGGAAAAGTCAAGTGTAGGAACACACAACACATTTTGCACATTTATCCCCAAACAAGGAATGTATACTTCACCCTGAAAGGACACATCAGCCATGGATCCAGAGCAACTTGTTGGATTTTAGGCTTACTTTTTGATAACAACAACCGTTCATTGTTCACAATGATTTGGCTACAGGCTGAGTCCAAAAGCCAAGTGTCTGAAGACCGTCTGCTCACAGCCATGAGCAAAGCAGACACCTGGGTACGTTGTCTAGGCGCTTGCTTCCCCTTCTTTCGCACGAACCTCTTTCCACTGGCTCCACTGACTGGGCGAGGTGGCTGGGGACAGTCTCTCATGAAGTGTTGGGTCGAGTTGCACCGGAAACATCTCCTTACAGCACATGCAGCCTCTGTTCCAGCTGGAAAACGCTGTGCAGAAGCCTCAGGAACAGCAACAGACGGCTTACCCTGCATCCTCTCCAGGTCACAAGCTTGCTGGATTTCTTGCAGCCAATTTGTAAGATAATCCACAGTTAGGTCTTGGGGCCTCAACGTCTGAGTTGCCTCGATGAGCATGTCAAAGCTCTTCTCTAAGCTTGACAGAATAACACAAGCTCTCTGGGTATCAGGGATCACAACATCCCGCTCCTCAAGTTCAAGAAACAAAGTCTTGAGTTTATGGAGGTGGGTCATCACGTTTCCACCGGGCTGCAGCTTCAAATTGTAAAGCTGACGTGATAGACCAACAATGGCAGCAGAGGTTTGCTTGGAATAAAGGGCTTTAAGAGCTTCCCAACATGCATGTGCAGTGTCCAGATTGCTGATATGCAGTAGCTATGATGATTCCAATCCCAGAATCAAGTTGCCATACGCACGATCCAAACACAACTGCACTTCTTCAGAAATAACACCAGTTGGAGGTGGGTCTCTCACATACTTCCACAAACCTTCTTTTAGGAAGAAAGACTTGATCTTCACATACCAGGTCCGATAGTTTGTGCCATTCAAACGCTCAAAGGGCAGACTGGTTAGACCTGCAGCAGCAGCCATGCTGACCACTCAAAGAAAAACACATTTACTCCAAAATGCAGCCTCAAAAACAAACCCCGTTGTTACAGCCAGATCCAGCACAGCAAACAGCGATCCATCCAGCCTGGGCCCATAACCTGTTAGATGATGGTGGCCTTTGGGGTTTCAGGCTTGAAGTAATCCAAACAACGTGTTGTAAGGCTAACAATATCTTTATTGATAGCATAAGGCAATAATGGATGTATGGTGCATTATTGCAAAAAGGGAAAAAATTAAAGCATAAGCAGAGTTCCATCACCAGAATGGAAAGAAAAACATCATGGTCTGTGCAAAGACCAGGCATAGTTACAGTTCAGATACAAGTACATGTAGATAGCAGTCTACATAAAGAAAGCATAGGAAGAACATAAGTGAGAATGAATACCCATGGTTCTTAGCTGAAATATACCCATGGTTCAGAATTCTGATTGGTTAATATGGGCTAGGTACCTTTTTCAGCTTCACAGTTGTACTTACTATAAAGCGTCACACGATGGCAGTGTTGCACATTGGCTTTCCCTCGAGATTCAGTTCTCCTGGGAAAAATACTGATAACGGTTTGTTTTAGCTAGATAGACAAGCACCTGTTATTTACTCTTACAGCAGAAACGCTTGGAAATTTCCACTTTCTGGCCAGATTCATAGTGAAGAAAATGCCATGTGTTTGATTCTGCATAGCATAACTTTACCAAATAACTTTAACACATACAACACTTTCTGCAACTTGTATACTCTTCCTGCAATATTTGATTCATAACCTGGGGCCTCAAACATATAGATGTCTCCTTTCAAATCAGCATGCAAATATGCTGTTGTGATATCATAATGCTGTACTACACAATTCGCAGCTGCTGCCATTGCTAAGGCAAACCTAAATGTCTCCCCTCTTAGCGTTGGTGCAAAAACTTCATCATAAGTCTGATTCTTTATCTGGGAAAATCCTTGTGCTACCAACCTAGCCTTATACTGAATATCACCATTCACTAAGGTTTTCTTCTTATACACCCACCTGCAACCTACTGCTCTATGCCCCTCAGGCAACATAGTAGATTTAAAAACCTTATGAGAATTAATGGCTTTCATTTCCACATCCATAGCAGCTTTCCATCTACTCTGCTCGTGTTTTGGCAACTCCAATACCTCCTTATAACTTCGAGGTTCATAATTAATAAAACACACTTTTACATCACCTGGTGTATAACGCTGAGGCGGTATGCCCTTGTTAACTCTCTCAGATCTGCGCAATACTGTAGCATCCTGCATCATTGGCACACTAGGAGTTAATTCCTCTTCCTTCTTAATCACATCAGTGGACTCTCTCCGCTCTGAGAACTCAAAACATCCCTGACTAGGAAGATAAACCTCACTACTCCCGTGTAATCTTTGCCAATTGCTATGCTCACTAAAACTTGCTGATCTAGAGATAACAACTTTCCTGCCATCAGTGAACCTATATCCCTTGGTCCCTGGCTCATACCCCACAAATGTCATCTTCTGTGCTTTTGCCTGTCCTTTCCTGTGTACCTCTTTATGCACGTGAACATAGGCAGTGCACCCAAACACTTTCAAATGAGCTAATGGTGGCTTCTTGCCATATAACATATAATATGAAGTTTGATTTACAGATACACTCCATAACCTGTTAATTAAATAATTAGCTGTTAATATTGCCTCTCCCCAGTATCCTCTTGATAACCCTGAGTCAGCAACAAGTGAATCCTTCACTGTCTGCAATGCCAAATTCCTACGTTCAGCTACGCCATTCTCAGCTGAACTATGCGGGTTAGTTCTATGCACAATGCCCCTTCTACCGAGCCATTGCTGAAAACTCCCACTCAGAAACTCAGTACCCCAGTCAGTTTGTAAACTACACACTTTTGTGCTATATCTACATTCCACAAAAGTCAGCGTGAACTAATTCAAAACATTTATGTGACTTCCTATCACTTAATTTGCTCACAGGAAATACTTTCGATTTTGCAACCTTACAAGCTGTACAATCCAAATACACTTGGCACTTTTTCAATTCCATTCCAGAACTTGCTTCTGACATCTTTTCAATCACTTTGAAACTCGGATGCCCAAGCCTTCTATGCCATAAGTGCTCACATGAATCATGTGTTGGCTTATTAATTGTAGCTAAATCATAGTTTCTGCTTGTCCTGGTTTGAACTATTTCATAAAGACAGTTCTGCAAAATACCTGTACCACAAACATTATTATCCTTCATCACAATACATTCATTATTACCAAAACTTACAGTATAACCTTGTGTATCCAATTGTGATACACCTATAATATTGTACTCCAGTTCTGGTACACATAACATTGATAATTCAACATTTAACCCTGGTACATACACTAATCCCTTACCAGTCACAGATGCAATGCTTCCATTAGCTAGACTAACATGATCTCTATCAGCCTGCTTAAAACCCTTAAACATCTGTCTGTTATTTCCTATATGCTGACAAGCGCCGCTGTCAATTAAAAACATATACATGCATAGACTGTGGCAAAAGCTGCAGCAGGAGCAGTTCCCTTATTTTTCATAAACAAAATCACACCAGGGAGAAATCATATAAATGCGTTGAATGTGGAAAGAGTTTCAAAGACAGCACAAATGTACTTTTCATAAAAGAAGCCACACAGGAGAAAAGCCATATACGTGCCTACAATGTGGAAAGAGCTTCAGCACAAGCAGTAAACTTACTGCTCATAAAAGGATTCACACTGAGGAAAACCATATGCATGCCTAGAGTGTGGGAAAAGTTTCAAACAGAGCTGTCAAAGACTGCACACAAGAGAGTAACCATATCAGTGCATGGAGCGTGGAAAGAGCTTCAGGTTCAGTCGTGAGCTTACTTCACATACAAGGATCCATACAGGGGAAAAACCATATCAATGCACACAGTATGTAAAAAGTTTTAGTAAGAGCAATTCCTTTACTTACCATAAAAGAATTCACACTGGGGAGAAACCCTAACCCATAGCTTTCCAAACTGTGTGTCACAACACTTTAGTGCATAGCTTTCCAAACTGTGTGTCGGGACACGTTAGTGTGTTGGCTGCTGTGTCTGGGTGTGTTGCGGCTGCTGCTGCCTCCAAGCCCTGCCAGGATTCCACGCAGGTCCTAGTGCCTGCCTTATGCCTTGCTGCCTCCAAACCTGCTGTGATTCCACACAGGTCCTAGTGCCTGCTTTGTGCCCTGCTGTAAGTGTGTCGCGAAATGATGCCTTGCTGTGTGTGTTGCGAAATGATGCATCTCTAAAAAGTGTGTCACCAACATGAAAAGTTTTTTCCCCCTGTGTGAATCCTTTTAAGAGCAGTAAGGTTATTGTTGGTCCTAAAGCTCTTTCCACACTGAGAGCGCCGATGAATCCTCTTAATAATTATTTGACCATAAATTACTTATCTGGCAGATTACTGGAAGAAGAGCAAAGGAGAACACAGTGTTCTAATGTAATTAGGTTTAAGCAAAACAGTGTTTCTGTTAAGGAATGTTCTGATAAGCAAAACAATGTAAATGTTTCTACTGCAAGTCTGATACGCATTTGTTGCGGGATTGTGATAAGAAACAGAAGCCTAAAGCCAAGCCGAAAATCTCCAAGCCAGGAGATGCAGCACAGCTGTCTCTAATTAGTTCAAGTGTAGAACAAGATTTAAAGGGACCATCTTTTATCACCTCACATCAGTGGCTGTTTCTCAATAAAAGTGTCTATTAGTATCTTCATTACAGTAGCTGAGAAGTCCTCCCCTTGAAAAAGACTTTGGGGCAAATTCCACAACACTACTATTATTTTACTAGAAGGAGAAGAGTATGTCTTTGTACTTCGGGTGTGCCTCCCAGGGAGGGAGGAACCATTAGCTCTACCCGTTCGAACGTTTCTTTTCGAAGGTGCGCAAGTTGCACTGAAGAGCCGTTTACTTGGGGGGAATCCGCCAGGACAGCGAAGGAGAGTGCAGGAAGGGTCACCCCATCCTCAGCACGGCCTTTCTAGGGAGACGCAATCGCTCCCTTTAACCCGTGGAGAGCCTGGAGAGAACGAGGGCGCTTGGCGCCCTTGTTGTCAGTGAGGTCCGCGCTCGCGGCTGCATCTGCGGGGCCCTCCGGCCCCAGTCACGCTCGCGGGGCTACGAGGAAGGCGGAACGCGGATCCTCCTCCTGAAGCCTCTCTTCGTGATCGGGGCCCCGGGCGAGGGGGAGACTCGGGCAGATCCGCTTCTTCCCTGCGGGCACCGGGCAAGGAAGCCCATTCTCTGTAATAAGCTTGTTTCCGGAGCTTCCCGAAAGGGTTGAAGTTGCTGCCTGCAGCCCCAGGCGGACAAAGGGGGCGGGCTGATATGGATTTATCCCGGCACCCCAGCTTGTAAGGCACTCCATCCGATATCTGTAATCTCCCTACACTAGAGTAACTCACAGACGCATGAGTTCTTAGAAGTAGGATAGTTTATTACAGGATACAGAAGCTAGCACGAACAAAGACTGGAATGGCGATTCTGGGAACAAGCAGCATATTTAAACCTTTCCCTCCCCCAGGGTCCTTTGCTGCTGACACGTGTGGTCAGGTCTACCTGGTTGCTCCAGCAACCGCCTCCCAGATGTGTATTCCCGTGCGTCGGGTGGATGTCAGCTTCGCGCCACTTCCAGGCTTCTGCGGAGCTCTTTGTCTGCCTGCCCTTTTGGCAGAGATCGGGTGATCTCTGACATGCTCCCGCCCCAAAACTCACCCCCCCGGTTCAGTGGGGTTTGTCTGGGAATTCTTTATGGAACTTCTTGACTAATTTAGGGGCGCGTGTGTGTTTGGCGCTGACCCATTCCTTGTCTCCAATTGGTAGGTGTTGCCACTTCACTAGGTACTGTAGCTGCCCCTTGTGTCTTCTGGAGTCCAGGATTCTATCAATCTCGAAATGTGGTTCGCCCTCCACCAACAATGGGGGGGGGGGGTTCCTCTGGTTCAGGGTGCCAGTGTTGTGAACTGTGGTGTTGTTTCAACAAACTGATGTGGAACACAGGATGCACCTTTCTTAGCGCTTTTGGCAATTGTAATTTTGCCGCTACTGGGTTGATGACCTCAATGATTGGGAATGGACCTATGAATTTTGGTGCCAATTTCCGTGATGGTTGTGTTGTCCGCAGATTTTTTGTTGACAAATACACCTTGTCTCCTACTCTTAATTCCCATTCTTCCCCCCTCTTGCGGTCTGCATATTTTTTGTAACTAGCTTTGGCTTCCTGCAATGTTTGCACCATGACTGGCCAATTGCTGCTTAGTTTCTCTATCCATTCATCCGCTTTTAGGGGTTGTGGCAATTCCGTGTTGTGTGACATGGCCAGTTCGGGGATAGTTACAAAGTCCTGCCCTGTGGCGACTTTGAATGGTGAAAACCCCGTGCTTTGATGTACCGCGTTATTGTAAGCAACCTCTGCGAACGGCAACAGTTCCGCCCAATCATTCTGTTGGTAGTTAGTGTAACATCTAAGGTATTGCTCCAATGTAGCGTTCAGGCGTTCACTCGCACCATCTGTGCAAGGATGGAACGCACTGCTGAGCCCGTGCCGCTCCAATTAAAGTCAAAAAAGCCCGCCAAAATTTGGAAGTAAAAGTGCTGCCGCGATCGCTGATTATGCGTTCCGGCGTTCCGTGGGCTCTATAGATGTGTTGTATGAACAGTCTAGCTAGTTTTTGAGCATTCGGTATTCCTTTGCATGCGATGAAGTGTGCCTGCTTGGAGAATAGATCAGTGACTACCCAAATTGCCGTGTTCTTTTTGCTCGCCGGCAAATCTACTATGAAGTCCATGGCAATTTGCTTCCATGGCTGTGAGGGGTTTGCTACTTCCTGCAGCTTCCCTGTGGGTTTCCCAATTTTCCTTTTGGCCATTGCGCACACTGGGCATGAGCGCACATAGTCTTTAACATCAGTGCGCAAGGATGGCCACCAAAATTTGCGTCGGATTGAGTGTAGTGTTTTTACGAAGCCAAAATGCCCTGCCGTTTTGTGATCATGATGCATGGTTAAGACCTTTTGCCTTAAGGGCTCAGGGACATAGGCTTTGTTGTCCTTCCACCCCACTCCATCCTTCTCCACTAGGTTCTGTTTGTTCTCCCCCCACCAGGTGTCTATTACTGTTGCCGCCCGCAGCTCGGCTGTCCACGGGTCGCTTTCAGCCGCGCGCTTCGCGGTGCTGCGGGTGATTGCCATGTTGCCTTCCCCCCTCCCTTCTGTTATTGCTGAGCTCTGTGCCTCCCCAGGCTGGGAGGGGATGAGGGATTCAATGACCTCTTCCATTTTGCTCTCATGTTGCGGCAAGCGTGATAACGCGTCTGCCAAATAGTTTTTTCCCCCAGGAAAATACTTCAACGTGAAGTTGAATCTACTAAAGAATTCTGCCCACCTGAGGTGCTTAGGGTTCAACTTCCTGGGTGATTTGAGAGCTTCCAAATTTTTATGGTCCGTCCACACTTGGAACGGCTCTGCTGTGCCTTCTAAGAGATGTCGCCACGTGCTTAGGGCATGTTTGACAGCGAAAGCTTCTTTTTCCCAAATATGCCATCTTTTCTCCGTCAGGTTAAACTTTCGGGAAATGTACGCGCATGGCCTTAATTTCCCCGTGTCATCCTCCTGCAAGAGTATGGCCCCCACTGCGCTAATAGATGCATCTGTGTGTACCACAAATGGTTTGTCAGCTTCTGGGTGCTTGAGTATGGGTTCTCTTGTGAACATTTCTTTTAGGCTATCAAACGCTGCCTGGCATTCCTGCGTCCATACGAGTTTCGTGCTCGGTGATGGGGCTTTCACGTTTGCTCCCTTGCCTTTTGTCTTTAATAGGTCAGTCAGGGGCAGTGCGATTTGCGCGAAATTCTGAATAAATTGCCTATAGAACCCCGCAAAACCGAGGAACACTTGCAGCTGTCTGCGAGTACGGGGGGGCTGCCAGCCCAGGACCGCTTTGACTTTCTCAGGATCCATCTCGATGCCCTCATGCGAAATGCGATACCCCAAGAAGTCTAGTTGTTCCCTGTGAAATTCACATTTCTCAAGTTTTACATAAAGCTTAGCCTCGAGTAATTTCTCAAGCACCCTCTTAACTAGTTCCATGTGTTCCTCCAGATTTTCAGAAAAAATCAGTATGTCATCCAAATATACAATTACCCCTTTGTACAGAAATTCATACAATACTTCGTTTATGAACCTCATGAAGATTCCCGGTCCCCCCGCAATCCCAAACGGGAGCACCCTGTATTGGAAAGACCCCAATGGGCAATTGAATGCAGTTTTCCATTCGTCACCCTCCCTTATGCGAACACGATAGTAAGCTTCCCTAACATCTAGTTTTGTGAAAATTTTCCCCTTAGATAGCTGAGCTAACATGTCTTTCAGTAACGGGAGAGGGCACTGTCTCGTAACCGAAATTGCATTAAGACCCCTGTAGTCAGTGCAAAGTCGGAGGGACCCGTCTTTTTTCTTCCTGAACAATACCGGGGCTGCAAGGGGGGAGTTGGCTGGTTCAATGAACCCCCGTGCCAAATTTTTATCTATGAATTTGCGCAATTCTTGCAGTTCTTTTTGCGTCATGGCATACATCTTGGGCTTGGGAAACGGTGCCCCTGGGATGAGGTCAATGGTTGCGTCTGACTGCCTATGGGGGGGTTCTTGCTCACATTCCTTCTTGTCGAATATCTCTGCTACCGGGAGGTATTTCTCCGGAATTGTGCTTGTGAGTGTGCCACCCCCTTGGTCCTGCTCCCCTTCCTCAATTTCCATCCCCGTTGCCCCCAGCTCCATGTCGCTAGGTGTGCTCTCATTGTCCATCTCGTGATAAGTCCCATCCGTAAAGTCCAAATCTCCTGAGACCCAATCCACCTTGGGGTTTCTTGCCCTCAACCATTTCAGTCCTAACACAATGGGTCGTGTTGCAATGGGAGCCACTAGGAACCGCAAAGTTTCTACATGCGTCCCCAAAGTCATTTGCAGTCCTTCGGTGTAGAACTCCACTGGCCCCCCCTTCAGTTCCGACCCATCCAATTGGCAAAATGTGATGGGCGTTTTAAGCTTAAACAGGTCCAGTCCCATCTTTTCAGCTACGTTCGGGTGCATTAAGTTTCTAGAGCAACCTGAGTCTAGCATTGCAACCCCCGCATACTTTTTCCTCCCACCCAAAGTCCTCAACTGTACCTTTAGGTGCATTGTTGGGGTGTTGCGGCTACTTCCTTTGCGCCCCTTTGTGGAGGTCTGTCCTGTGGCGCTCATCAGAACAGACCTGGCTCGTTTCCCGCCGTCTGGATTTCAAAGTCAGAGTCATCGCTGTCTTCTTCTAGGTCCGGATTCTGCCATGGGTTCACGGTTGCCGCAGCCGCTCCTTTTCCCTTGGTGAGTGTTGTTTTGAGGGTACTTCTGTCAGCTGCCTTTTTCGCCGGAGGTTTTTCCTTAACGCTTGTTTTCCCCTGAGGGCAAGCACTTCTTCGGTGTCCCTCCTTCCCGCAGCGGAAGCACAGTCCCTCTCTTGTCCGGCGATCCTTCTCCTCTTCCCAATTCCGCTGTTTCATGTTCGAGCGGGGCTGGTTAATGAAAGTCCCCTCGTTCCTCTGCCTGGATTGTACGTTTCTGATACTTTGTAACTGTAGTCTGTTACTCTCAATTTTCCCAGCTAATTGGATCCACCCCTCTAAAGTTTCAGGGTCATCTCTGTCTAAAGCCTTTTCCAGTAAGTCCTGTTTTAGGCCATATTGAAAGTGTTCTATCTTTATCGATTCCGGCCAGTCCGGCAGATAGGATAATAATCTTTTAAAGTCCATAGCATATTCAGCTACTGTCCTAGGTCCCTGCCTTAAGTTCCGGAGTTGGGCCCTGGCTGAGACTTTGGTCAGCGTATCTTCAAACCGTTTTCGGAGGGCATACATGAACTCTTGGAAGTCCCTTAATTCCCTAGCCCTCCTGTCATGAAGTGTTACCAGCCAGTCCCCTGCCTCACCTTCCAGAAAACTGGAAACGTATCTAATTTTGCTCTCTTCCGTTCGGAAGGTGTATTCGAATTCGCTCATGAACCCTTGTACGTGAGTCAAGAAGCATGCTAAATTCTTGGGGTTGCCGTTGAATTTCGTTTTTAGTTCACCCATTCCAAATGGTGTATGTGCCCCCCCTGGGGTCATGAATTGGTTGTATGACGGGGTCCTGGGTGCTCTGTTGTAGGGGTAAAATTCCTCCTCTTCACTTTCGATGTCTCCCTCTCCTTCGGGTGGCCCCAGGTTCAGTTCCCGCCCTTTGGGTTTATCTACATTGTCCATTAATTTCTCAAAGGCAGCGCCCAATGAGTCCATTTTATTCATCAATATTCCTATATTTAACTGCACATTGGACATCTGTTCCTCCAACCTTACGATGCGCTGGGTTGGGGTGACCTTCTTCTGGTTTCCTTTTGCCCCTTCCTGCTCTAGCCCTTCACCTACAGCTATGGACCATCCCGCTAGCCTTGGTTCGGTGCTGCTTAGAGGAATGGGGGTTTTGGTTACCTCTATGTGGTTTTGCTTCTTCTGTGCTTTCTTGCCCTCTCGCTCACTGGCAACTCCCTCCATCGTCTGGGCGCTAGTTGATCTGGGTCCGGCTTCTTTGCTCACTTCTGCCGCCTCCACCGACTCCATTTTGTGGTCTCTGCTGGTCGCTGGCTGCTTGGGAGCGCTGGTCGCTGCCGTCGCTTGGCCTCCACGTGGTCTCTGCCGCTGCCTCTCAGCTACTTGGCTTCCTAACAGCTGCTGGGGCCGCCGATTTCCGCCGCTGCGCTGCCGCCTCCTCTCAGCTGCTTGGGCGCCGATTACTCGCTGCTGGGACCGCCGGGGACCGCCGCTTCGCTGCTGCCGCCACTCAGCTGTTTGGGCGCCGATTTAGCTGCTGCTCTGCCGCCTCCATTCGCTGCTTGGGCTGCCGGTGTCTGCCGCTGCGCTCCTGCCGCCGCTCAGCTGGTCCGGATCACCGCCTCTCAGCTGATTAGCGCGAGCTGCTTGGGCCGCCGGTGTCCGCCGCTGCGCTCCTGCCGCCGCTCAGCTGGTCCGGATCACCGCCTCTCAGCTGATTAGCGCGAGCTGCTTGGGCCGCCGGTGTCCGCCGCTGCGCTCCTGCCGCCCCTCAGCTGTTCCGGATCACCGCCTCTCAGCTGATTAGCACGCCGGTTTCCGCTGCTGCTGGAAAAGCCGGTTCCTCGCTCGCCTGGTCCCAGCTGCTGGGGAAAGCCGTTTCCTGCTTCTTCGCTGCTGCCAGAGATCCCCGCCTCTCAGCTGTTTGCGCTGCCGGGGAAGCCGGTTCCTTGCTCGTCTCGCCTGGTCTCCTTCCGAAAAAATTTTCCCCAGGTCTCTGCCCAGTGGGTGTAGAAGCCGGTCTCGACCGTGAGCTGTTGGTTTCGCTCCCGGGAAAACCGGTTGGTTTTTTTTTGATTCCAGTCTTTATGTAAGGCACTCCATCCGATATCTGTAATCTCCCTACACTAGAGTAACTCACAGACGCATGAGTTCTTAGAAGTAGGATAGTTTATTACAGGATACAGAAGCTAGCACGAACAAAGACTGGAATGGTGATTCTGGGAACAAGCAGCATATTTAAACCTTTCCCTCCCCCAGGGTCCTTTGCTGCTGACACGTGTGGTCAGGTCTACCTGGTTGCTCCAGCAACCGCCTCCCAGATGTGTATTCCCGTGCGTCGGGTGGATGTCAGCTTCGCGCCACTTCCAGGCTTCTGCGGAGCTCTTTGTCTGCCTGCCCTTTTGGCAGAGATCGGGTGATCTCTGACACAGCTGCAAATGGCGGGAGGGGGCGAGGAGGCCCAAGGCCAGAGCCCCGCTTGGTTCGGCTCCGCCCGGCTGTTTCCCTGCAAAGCACCGGCGGGCTCCGACCACGGCCCGGGAGGCTTGCAAAACCCTTCCCTGCTCCGCTCCTGGGGAAGAAGCTTCAGGCTGGTTCTGTTCAGCCCTGAGCCAGCCTCAGACTGCTCCTCCGTGGCCTTTAATAAATCTTGGCCTTTAATAAAATTGTTAGTTGCAAAAAGGTGCTACCAGACTCCTGATTTTTTTTTATCAAGTCAACAATTCAGCAGGGGACATAGCTGTGAACGCCAGATCTTTGTCGGAATGGTATCTGCATTATTCTGAGACCAACTATGGAAAGACAGGTAAGCTTTTTGCTCCTTTTCAAAGGATTCTGCCTTCCTAACTGAAGATTAAAGCTCTTCCATGCGCAATTCTTCCACGTTGCGCTTTCCTACAGAACATCACGTCTTGGGGTACCGTTCCCGCTTAGGAGGTTCATTTCCTACAATATTCGGGCACTTTCCCTCAAAGGCACGGTTTTGATTGCAAGAATCTCTTTGGTGCCTGCTCTCCTCTGATTTCCACGTGGTCTCCAGACCTGAATTTCCTAAGGAGCAGAGGGAGGGCGGGGGATGCTGTGCTGGGGATGGATTCTGGACAGAGTACCACGCGGAGCAGAAAAGCCACGCAGTGAGTCTCCCTGTCAGGCTCTAGGGGGCATCCCTCCCTCCCCGGCATCCCGGACACCCACCCCGCTTCCCGTCCGTCGCCCGGCAGGCTTCGCACGCAGCACCCGCTAGAGGGCGCCCTTTTGCCAACAACCGCTGTGTTTCCGGGTTCAGCCGAAGAGGCACCGAAGAGCTTTTGCCCCGGAAGCGTCTCGCCCGGTGTTTGCAGGGGAGGGCAGGAAGTGACCGTTCCCACGGCGAGGCCGCGCTTTCCAGCAAGCGGCGCTCTCTCCGAAGCCCGGACGGAGCCTGGAAACAAAGCGGGAAAGGAAAACTTCCTGGTTCCGCGGCTGCAACTGCGAGGCTGACAAGGAAGAGTCGAGTTCGCGGGGCTGCGAGGGAGGCGGACTGGGGCAGCCTCGGGGCAGACCCGCCTCTTCTCTGTGGGCGCCAGCCAAGAAAATTCCTTCCTTCCTCCCACCCTCCCCCAGCTTCCCGGCTTGGGAAGCGCCTCCCTGTTGGGCTCCTCGCGAGGAAGCCGCGGAGTCGGCGGAGTCTCTCCGGCGCCGAGCCAGCCCGGGAGGGCTCCTCCGTCTCCAGATCTGGAGTGGGCTGCTTGTCGGGCAAAGCAGAAAGCCCCGCAAGATGCCAGCTTCTGCGCTTCTCGTTCACGTGCTCCATTTTTAGGCGGTGCGCAGGACGTTTATTTCTCAAAGAGGAGCCCCTTCTGGGTTAAACATTGAGTTGGGCACAAGCTCCGCTCTTGAGGAGCCCAGCAGGCTCAGGGCTAGTGTCTGCTGGGAGCATCTGGCGCATCTGCAGCTCAGCGGATCTGGGTTCCCTGATCTGGGAAGGTGTCCTCCTTCCGGGACTCGGAGGCAAGGAAAGCTTCCCTTGGGCAGAACTCCAAGGGGCTAGGCTGATCCGCATCCTATGGGAATATTCCCCTGATAGATATCCCGAAGTGTCACCCTGGGTAGATATTTGTAAACATACAATATCCCACCAAGTTCAAGAGTTCTAAGCCTTCAAGAGAGACCTGAACATCTTTGTGATGTGTACCCGCTGTGGAAGTGCTTTAAGTTGCATTAATGGCTGAGAACTTTTTCCACCCCTGTTGCAACTGTCTTTCATTAGTGGTTGTAATGTGCTGTTTTTGCTTTTAATCCTTGCAAGCCACCCAGAGTCATCAAGTGTGTGGATTTAGCAATGTAAATTATAAACAAATGACTCATGAAAGAAACTTCTTGTCAGTGCCTTGGACTACAGGGTCTCTACCCATTTTCCTCTTAGCCTGGAAGCTGAACGCACTTCCCATTGATTGGAAAGAATCTAGTCTTCTAGGGGAGAGAATCCCTCACCCTCCAAGATGGCTGAAGGGGGCTCTCCTTGCCTTTGTGCTCCCGTGAATGAAAGTTGCTTTGCGGATTCAGAAGAGCCTTTGGATTTGTTTGGACAAGCCGCAAGAACCAGGCGGAACGTTCTGGAAGAAGCAGCCACCCGCTGGGTTGTCCATCGTTGCCCTTTCAGGGAGCTCTGTTACCAGGAGGCTGAGGGACTGCGAGAAGTATGCAGCCGTCTCCACCACCTTTATGGTCAATGGCTGAGGCAAGGATACCGCATGAAGGCTCAGATGCTGGGCCCGGTGGTCCTGGAGCAGTCCCTGGCCATGCTGCCCCCAGAGGGGGAGAGCTGGGTCTGGAAGTCTGGAGCAGAGACCAGGTCCCAGGCAGCGGCCCTGGCCGAAGGTTTCCTCCTGAGCCACGTGGAACAGAAGATACAGCGAAAGCAGCAGGTGAGGTCATGAAAACAATATGAACAAATTCTTAAATGTTTCCCTTCTAACCTAATCAGGACAGTTTTAATAAAATCGTGTCCTTGTTTGGTAAATGTTTTGATCCTCCTCCACCCTGATTATTTCCAAGGACAAGTGAGAAGCCCAGTGCCTTCTTCCAGGTAAAGTGTCATGTAGGAGTATCTCAGTACTTGATGAAGCAACCTTGCAGGAAATATTGGAGTCCGGGTTGCACCCTAGTCTTGTCTCAGGAGTTGACTAAGAAGGATATTAGAGTTGCTACCATTGAATGGGACTGAAGGTCCTACAGAATCAGGAAAACTTGTCATTAGGATAGAGAATTTGCAAATACCGTCTGGAACTGTACGTTAACAAGGCATGTTTTTGTACTTCAGGTTCCCGTGTCCTTTGAAGATGTAACTGTGTTTTTCTCTGAGGAGGAGTGGGCTCTGCTGGATTTGGACCAAAAATCCCTGTACAGAGAGGTCATGCTGGAAAATGCTAAGAATGTGGACTCCGTGGGTAAGGGATCCCTTTTGCTCTGGGTTCAGATAACGGGGGAAGGTATGTTTTGGTCAGAAATAACCAGCTTATCAAATTCTCAGAGGAGATTCAGCTTTGTACTTTTCCTACAGAGAAGTGTAATAACTTGATAAGCATTGCCCCTAGAGTCACGTATGTGAGATAGGCAACTACATAGATGATGATGACGATGATGATGATGATGATGATGATGATGATGATGATGATGATATAATTGCTTCTCCCACTTGTTCTGGTAGGAAGCACTAATATTTTCATGCTCTTTCCAGAAAGAGGAACAAGCATCTTCCCAGACAGTTTCCAATCCTGCTCATGTGGGTTTGTAAGTCACCTTCCAAGCACCTTCTGCATTCCTGTTTTTCTGACTATAATTATGGTATTTGAAAGTCCTGATAGTCTCACACAGTTTATCTGAAAGGTATTACTGCTAGGGTTCTCTGTTTGGCTGGGTGACATTCCACCCTTGTGGCTGTCCCTCCAATTTGTCCCAAAGCCTCCCTTCTGTAGCTACTGCCAAGAAATGCAGGGACAGTTGAGGATGAAAGTAAACTGCTGGAGTGCAGACTTATTTTTTTCAAGGGAGGGTGACCTCATTTCAAACATGCTGAATCTCAGTACCCAAATCCAGATTCCTTGTAGCAACAGCACCTCCATGTACTCTCGATTTAATTTTAATTTAATATTAAGAAGCTATAAAACTGGTGATATCCCACTCCACAATTCTAGATGCTCCTCCCCAGTGGCTTCCTATTGACACGGAATGGCTTGGAGAAAAATAATGGAGCCCTGTGGGACATCATACCTCAGCTGCCTCCAAGCAGTCCGACATTCTCAAGATAACCTCAGGGGAAGGATCAGAGATGTAGTTAACAGTCCCCCAGACATATTCCTACCACCATGCAGCCTAGAGGGAGAAATCTTGGTACAGTAGTGTTGAAATAAAGAATGTGGTTAATATGTGATGGCACCTTCACATTGTGCCTCAAACATCTCATGAATTTTCTGCTTTCTTTCTTTTCATTCCAAACAGTTGACAGGCAGGACGCTGAGGATTATAAAGAACCAGGTGCGAAATCATTGCAAAGAACTGAAAGTGGAGAAGGGATGTTGGAAAATCAGTGGGAGCCAAACAACCCTGAGGAAAACCAGTTGACCAATAGGATGGAGAAATCCTCAGTTTTTCAGTATGCAGAAATCCATACTGTTCATACCCAACATCACAAAGAAAAAGGAAGCTGTGTAGAGGTTGGAAAACTGTTCAGCAATAGAACAGACGTTTATGAATGTAGCAGAACCCACACTAAACAGAAGCAGCTTGACTGCAGGGAACATGGAAAAAATAGTGGTTTGAATCTCTGTCTTACTTTACATCAAAGCATTGAGATAGAAAAACCATATAAATGTCCAGAGTGTGGGAAAAGCTTTAATGAGAGCAGTACGTTTAACACCCATAAAAGAATCTATAGAGTGGAGAAGTCATATAAATGCACAGAGTGCAGAAAGAGTTTTTATACAAGCAATGATCTTACTTTGCATAAAAGGACCCACACAGAAAAGAAACCATATAAATGTGTGGAATGCGAAAAGACATTCAACACGAGTAGTGATCTTACTTCCCGTCAAAGGATCCACATAGGCGAGAAGCCATATAAATGCATGGAGTGCGGAAAGAGCTTTACTCAAAACAGTCAACTTACTTCCCATAAAAGGACCCACACAGGGGAGAAGCCATATAGCTGCATGGAGTGTGGAAAGAGCTTCACCACAAGTGGTTCCCTTACTTCCCATGAAAGAATCCATACAGGGATGAAACCATATCAATGCATGGAGTGTGGAAAGAGATACTGTACAAGCAGTGATCTCATTTCCCACAAACGGATCCACACAGGAGATAAACCATATAAATGCACAGAGTGTGGAAATACCTTCCACAAAAGTATTAACCTTACTTCTCATAAAAGGATCCACTCAGGGGAGAAACCATATCAATGCAAGGACTGTGGAAAAAGCTTTGTTAATAACAGTCATCTTATATCGCATAATAGGATTCACAGTGGGGAGAAACCATTTAAATGCATGGACTATGGAAAGGACTTCAGGGTGTTGAGTTCCCTTACTTCCTATAAAAGGTTCCACACAGCGGAGAAACCATATAAATGTATGGATTGTGGAACGAGCTTCAGTCAAAGCAGCCATCTTACTTCTCATAAGAGAATCCACACAGGGGAGAAACCCTATACATGCATAGATTGTGGGAAGAGCTTCACGACAAACAGTTCCCTTAATTCCCATAAAAGGATTCACAATGGGGAGAAACCATTTAAGTGCATGGAGTGTGGGAAGAGCTTCAATACAAGCAGTTACCTTACATCCCATAAGAGGATACACACTGGGGAGAAACCGTATCAATGTATGGAGTGTGGAAAAAGCTTCAGTATGAGCAGTAACCTTACTATCCATAAAAGGATTCACAGTGGGGAAAAACCCTATCAATGCATGGAGTGCACAAAGAGCTTTAGAGACATGAGTTCCTTTACTTCCCATAAAAGGTTCCATACAGGGGAAAAACCATATAAATGCATGGAGTGTGGAAAAAACTTTAGTATGAGCAGTAATCTTACCTGCCATAAAAGGATCCACACAGGGGAGAAACCATATAAGTGTATGGAATGTGGGAAGAGTTTCAGCCAGAGTGCTTCCCTTAGTTCCCATGAGAGGATCCATACGGGGGAGAAACCATATCAATGCATGGATTGTGGAAAGAGCTTCAGTCAAAGCAGTCATCTTATTTCCCATAAGAGGATCCACTCGGGAGAAACCTTATAAATGCACAGACTGCGAAAAGAGCTTTCATACAAGCAGTTCCCTGATTTCACGTAAGAGGATCCACTCTGGCGAGAAGCCATATCAATGCACAGACTGTGGAAGGAGTTTCGATACAAGCAGTTATCTGACTTCACATAAGAGGATCCACAGGGGAGCGAAACCATATCAGCGCGAGGAGTGTGGAAAGCGTTTCAGTCAAAGCACTTCCCTCTCTTTTCATAAAAGGATCCACACAAGGGAGAACCCACCTGCTGGCATATAATATATATAATAATAAATATAATAATTCAGAGTAGTGAACGTCTCGTAAAAGGAGCCACCTGGGGGAGAGGCCCCATACATGCATGCAGTGTGGAAAGAACTTGAGTGATTCCATTTCTGAGTAGCATGCCAAAATGGAAAGGGGGTGGGTTATGATTAAAGAAAACGAGTTAGATTGGAGGAAGGGGGAGGAAGAGAAGGGATAAGATGGGTGGGCCAGATGAAGGAGATTACAGGAAAGCTTTGGAAGAGCTTCAAGTTATTACAAGAGGGAGGCCAAGATCTTGTCTATGTAGTAGATACAGTATAGCTGGACGTGATGGCATCTAACTAAGTATATGCCTCAAATATAATCCCATCTGCATCGAGATATTAGGGATACCCAGATTTTTATTAAACCAGATTTCTGTTGGGAGACTGGTTTATCCCTGCTTGTCTGCAGAAATTTAACTCTCTAAGGCCTAAGGTAGACTTCTCTCTCTTCCTTTCTGTATCCACTTATCTTTTCTTCTGGTCATACGCCTCCAGTCCTATTCCTCTCTCCATTTCCCCCTCTCTATTTCCAGTAAAACTACCACTTCCCCAATTTCTTGTATTTTTGTTGTTTCTGCTGGAAGAGAGAAAGGGCATGTTTGGGTGTGAGAGTTAATGGTTGGTGCATGTAAATTAGAATCAGTTTGCTTCCTTATTTTAATGTTAATTTTAATGATCTTAATCTTAATAAACCCCAGACTCTCCAAGTAGACATTTTTATACCTTATTAATCTTAATCCAAATCATTAAAGATAAATGAAATCAGCCAAGCCTTAAAAGCAATCCAGATAAATATTCTTTAACCCTTATCCCACTTCAAAATAAACCAGAGAATTTACATATCCCCACAATGTACACAGAGCCTTTTTCTTAAAAAGATCAAACAGCCCAACTGCCCCCCTTAAAAACTCCCGATTTCTCTTCAGGAAACCTCCCATACATAATAACCCCTTCTTTTTCCTGGCATTTCACCAGAAAATCAATTTCACTTGTGGCTTGCAACTCACTCTCTCCCTTAAATTTCTCCAACTCGACAATCCAATCTTCATCCAGCATTTCAATAGAAATCCCAATCTCACTCTTAGGACATTTCTCTTTTTTTATAAGAATTTTATTAAGTTTAGAGCAAAGATAAAAAACTACAAAAAAACAAAAAGTGAGAAAAAGTGAGAAACACAAGAAAAAGAATTTTACAGATTACATAATAAGTTACTTCCGACTTTCAACAAGAATATATAGCAATTTCCATAATTAATCCCTTACTCTAAATCTAACCAAGATCACATTATTTCTATAAATCATCCCGTAGGCATATATAAATCAATAAAAGCAATTGCTTCTTCCCCTTTTATATAAAGAAAAATAAACAAATATATAGCCCTCTAAATCAACTTTCCCCCCCCCCCCATAGAAACCCATTTATAAAATGTTTCTCTCCTATCACTATTCTATCTATTTCTGGCCACTATATTAACAATCAAATTATAAAAACATTTTAAAAACATTTAAATTATCTACTTTTATACTTAGTACTGCTGTAATCTTGCGCCTATTAAACCTTAAAAAACAAAGTTTAAATCATTACAGAAAAATAGAATCATACAGCCTTGAAATCAATCCACATACTTATTCTTAGTTTCTTATCCCGCCTCAAAATAAACCAGAACATTTAATCTCCATATTATACACAGGGCGTTTTTTATAAAAAGAACAAAAAGCCCAACTGCCCCCATTAAAAAGTCAGCAGAAAATATCTCACATAACAGAGCCATCTCATTCTCAAAACAAACCCTGAGACAAACAAACCAGTCATTATCTTGGAAGTTGAATTGTAACTCCTTCATGACTAGGGTGACCATACGTCCCGTTTTGAACGGGACAGTCCCGTTATTTTAGCATTTTTCCACCGTCCCGTCGTTTTGATCAAAATCTCAATTTTGTCCCTTTTTTAAACCTGGCGGGAAGGAGGACGGGAAGACAGGAAGGAGGACTGGAGCCGGACTTGCCATTGGAGGCAGCCCGGAAGAGGCCCTATCAGCGCGGCAACTGGAAGCCCAGTTGCCACGTGCGATCCCAGCAGCAGAAGCAGCACCACAGTCCAGGTTCCTGCCTCCTTACCTGATCCTGAGATTGTCTGCCCAGCAGTGGTGAGGCCAGGGGAAGGTTGTGGAAAGAGGGTGCGTGTGTGTGTGTGTGTGTGCGCACGCAGATTACTTGCTCAGCATAATCGCGCACACGCACACACACACACGCACCCCACAACCTCTTTCTCCAGCCTCCCTGCAACAGGTCCGGGTGCATTTGGTCATGGGGAGGCTGGAGAAAGAGCGTATGGGGTGCGTGTGTGTGTATGTGTGCGCATCTGATCGGGCTTGGCCGAGGGAGGAGAGTTGGCGGGGCGCTGAGCAGGAGAATCCGGCTGCGCTCGGCTGCTTCAGCCACACCACTCCGCCCCTTGCTGCCTGCTGAAGCTCCCCAGGGTGGCTGCTCCTGCTTCTCACATACACACACACACACACACACACACACAGGACAGACTGCCCTGGCAGGAGCCAGCCACGCTGAGGGGCTTCAGCCACACAACTCCGCCCCTTGCTGCCCGCTGAAGCTCCCCAGGGTGGCCGCTCCTGCTTCTCACATACACACACACACACACACAGAGACTGCCCTCGGCAGGAGCCAGCCGCGCTGAGGGGCTTCAGCCACACCACTCCGCCCCTTGCTGCCCGCTGAAGCTCCCCAGGGTGGCCGCTCCTACTTCTCACATACACACACTCACACACTCACAGGACAGACTGCCCTGGCAGGAGCTGACCATGCTGGGGGGCTTCAGCAGGTGGCGAGGGGCGGAGTGGTGTGGCTGAAGCCCCTCAGCGCGGCCGGCTCCTGCCGAGGGCAGTCTGTCCTGTGAGTCTGTGAGTGTGTGTGTGTGCATCTGATCGGGGTTGGCCGAGGGAGGAGAGTTGTTGCCGCTACACATAACAATAACTACATTTACTGTATGTATACATATTTACATTTGATTTATAATATTCATTATCTAATATATTTCATATAACATATCTTTATTTTAAATTATTTCCCCTGTTTCCCTCTTCCCTTCTTCCTCTAACCCTTTCTAACTACTTTATTTGTTGTTGTTTATTCATTCAGTCGTTTCCGACTCGTGACTTCATGGACCAGTCCACGCCAGAGCTTTGTCGGCCGTCACCATCCCCAGCTCCCCAATGGTTGAGTCCGTCACCTCCAGAATACCATCCATCCATCTTGCCCTTGGTCGGCCCCTCTTCCTTTTGCCTTCCACTTTCCCTAGCATCAGCTTCTTCTCCAGGGTATCCTGTCTTCTCATTATGTGGCCAAAGTACTTCAGTTTTGCCTTTAATATCATTCCCTCAAGTGAGCAGTCTGGCTTGATTTCCTGGAGTATGGACTGGTTTGATCTTCTTGCAGTCCAAGGCACTCTCAGAATTTTCCTCCAACACCACAGTTCAAAAGCATCTATCTTCCTTCGCTCAGCCTTCCTTATGGTCCAGCTCTCGCAGCCATAGGTTACTACGGGGAATACCATTGCTTTAACTATGCGGACCTTTGTTGTCAGTGTGATGTCTCTGCTCTTAACTATTTTATCAAGATTTGCCATTGCTCTCCTCCCAAGAAGTAGACGTCTTCTGATATCCTGACTGCAGTCAGCGTCTGCAGTAATCTTTGCGCCTAGAAATACAAAGGCTGTCACTGCCTCCACTTTTTCTCCCTCTATTTGCCAGTCATCAATCAAGCTCGTTGCCATAATCTTGGTTTTTTTGAGGTTTAACTGCAACCCAGCTTTTGCACTTTCTTCTTTCACCTTCGTCATAAGGTTCCTCAACTCCTCGCTTTCAGCCATCAAAGTGGTATCATCTGCAATCTATTTCTAACCTTATCACTATTTTCTTTTTCTTCTCTTATGTTATATTACTGATTTATTAAGTACTTATTTCAAATTCAATTTTTGACTTATACATCTTTACCATACAATACTTACGTACATTTCATTAAAATACCTCCAGTTTTCTTAACAAAAAATTGTGTAAATACTTGATTTACATTTTTCTTCTTTCTTCTATATATATTCAAAAAGAATATAATATTAAGTAGAGATTAATAAACTATAAAAATAAAAATACAAACATAGGGGGGCGGGGGAAAAAAGAGATATAAGAAGAAAAATGTGTGTATGTGCATCTGATCGGGCTTGGCCGAGGGAGGAGAGTTGTTGGGCCGCCGAGCAGGAGAAGCAGGAGCCGGCCACCCTGGGGAGCTTCAGCGGGCAGCAAGGGGCAGAGTGGTGTGGCTGAAGCAGCCGAGCACAGCCGGATCCTCCTGCTTCTGCTCTGCGGCGGTGGCAGCAGCAGTGACTCTCCTCCCTCCTTCGGCCAAGCCCGAGGGGGATGGGGCAGTGGTGGGCCTCCATCCCCTCCATCCCCGCCCCTTGTTCCCCGGCCGATGACGGTGCTGTGTGCACAGTGTGTGTACTCCGGCCTCCCCCAAACACACCAGCTCTGACGCACCATTTACTGCTAGAAGAAAAAAAAAACCCTTTAAAAATAAAGAAAAATTAAAATCCGAGCCAATCACACTGATGGGGGTGTGTTTGCAGGCGGGAGCCAATCGTGTGGGGCGGGGGTGGGGTTTGCAGGTGGGAGCCAATTGCGTGGACTGGGGGGCGGGGTTTGGAGGCCGGCATGGTGGCATAAGACCCTGTCCCGTTTTGCCATCCCAAATGTCCCGTTTTTGTCTGAAGGAAATATGGTCAGCCTATTCATGACCAACGTATGTTCTTCAACTGGCATTTCTTCACAATCTGGATTCTCACAATCGGGAAAGATGCCTCCTTCTTGATAAATCTCTTTCTCTCCCTTCAGAAAGTCCTCAGCCAATTGATACATCTTAAAGATAGTATCCCAAACATCTTGCAAAATAACTTGAGTAGTTTCATGATGAAATTGTTTGAAGTCAGCACGAAGCTTAGCATGGAACTCTGAAGCAGTCTCCTTAAGGTCATCCATAATTCAGGCAGTAAAGTCTATTAAAGAAAGGCTTCCAGAAGCTATTGAATGATATTGACAAAACAAAAAGTGTGCAAACCAGCAAATACAGCATCCAAGGAAAGTGAACAGAAAACTGAAAACTCAAAATATCAAATTAAACGTGTAGGAAAAAGTTAAACCCTTCGAATTAGATACAAAAATAGTAACGGAGAGATGATTATTTATTAATTATTTATTCTCAGTCCTCCTTAAATTTTAAATGGGAAGTAAGCCAGCAGTTAAAAGCAGGTTTTAAGATTGATCCAGAAACAACAATGAAATGCTATAGAAAGCCTCTCTTGGGGTAAAAAAACCTTTAAAATACAAATTGGGTGGTTTAGAAATGAGAAAGGCTCAACCTAATTTATTTATTTTATTTATTTATTTATTGGATTTATCACCGCCCAACTCCCCCAAGGGGGACTCTAATGTCCCAATAGTGCTGCAGCGTGGTCTGGGAAATGGTGGTATCCCCGACTCCCGTCTCCTCTTACCGGATTAGCGCCAACACTGTTGATGATCCTCAGACTACAAGGGGACGTCTCTCCTCCTCCTCCTCCTCCTCCTGCCATTCAGTCGTGTCCGACTCTTGGCGATTTTATGAACGAGAGCTCTCCATGCTGCCCTATCAAGCACGGCTTCTTTCAATTGCTGGATGTTCATCTTGGTATCTGTTTTGATGGTGTCGAGCCAGAGTATTCTTGGCCTGCCCCTTCTTCTAGTTCCACTAACAATTCCTAGCATCACCGACTTCTCTAGTGAGTTTGCACGCGTGACATGGCCAAAGTAGGTCAGCCGTACTATTACAATTTTGGCTTCTAATGATGTATCTGGTTTTATACGGTCCATCACTTCTCTGTTGGTTACTCTGGGTGTCCATGGTAAACGTAACAATTTACGCCAGCACCACAATTCAAATGTGTCAATTCTTCTTCGGTCATCCGTTCTTATTGTCCAACTTTCACACCCATACATCATTATGGGGAAGACTATTGCTCTAACTAGTCTGCCTTTTGTATTTAGGGTGATATCTTTGCTCTTCCAGATCTTATTCATGCTGACCATTGCAGTGTGGCCTAAAATTATCCTGCGTTTGATTTCAGGTGTGGATTTGCCATCGTGAACAATTTTTGATCCAAGAAAGATGGAATCCTGGACTGATTGAATCTCCTCATTGTTAATTTTAAATGTCACTTGTCCATCTGCTGCTGTTGTCATTATCTTTGTTTTCCTGATGTTAAGGTTCAATCCCATTTTTTAACTTTCTTCCTTGATTTTCAGAATCATTTTTTCCAGGTCTTCCTTATTTTCAGCCAATAATGTTGTATCATCTGCGTACCTCAAATTGTTTATGGTTCTTCCACCAATCTTCACTCCAATACCAAGCAACTCTAGGTCTCATTTCCGCATGATCACTTCAGCATAGAGGTTGAAAAGGAATGGGGATAAAATGCATCCCTGTCAAACACCCTTGCTGATCCTGAACCAATCTGTGTCACCGTAGAGTGTTCTCATTGTTGCTTCCTGATCAGTGTACAGTGATCTGACAAGTCTGGTCAGGTGGGGTGGGACACCAAGATCATGCAGAGCTGCCCATAGCTTGTTGTTTTCTACACAGTCAAAAGGGGACATTATGAAGTACAAATGGGATGGTTCTGAGTGTTTTCTGTCCATGAAAACGCTCTAGGGCAGGGGTCGGCAAACTTTTTCATGCCAGGAGCCATTTTGACATTTATAACATTTATAACATCACTCGAGGGGCAGGGGGTGGGGTTTGCGGGCGGGAGCCAATCGCGTGGAAGGGGGCAGGGTTTGCGGGCGGGAGCGAATCGCGTGGAAGGGGGTGGGGTTTGCGGGCGGGAGCCAATCGCGTGGAAGGGGGTGGGTTTGTGGGCAGGAGCCAATTGCACGTACTGGGGGCAGGGTTTGTGGGCGGGAGCCTTGAAAACAATTTTGGGTGGCAAAATGTAGCTGCAGCTCCCCACCCTACCCCACCCCACCCCACCCCACCCGCCACCAGCATTGTATAATCTCCGAGTTAATTGCTTGGAGACAAGTCCGCTTCCCTGATCTTCTCCTCTGCCTGTCCTTCGCTCCCTTACAGCGCCTTGGAGACAAAGACTCCCACAATCTGCCCCTTTCCTGATTGCAACCAGGGATCTTCTTCCCCGCCCCCTCGGCCAGCTCCTCTGTGCCTGCAAGGCAAGGTGGATCAGGCACAAGGTGGCTTTAGCTCGCTGCTGCTGCCTCATGGTTGCCACCAATGCAGTCCCCACTGCGCCCGCTGCTCTTGGCAAAGCGAACGCTGTCTCCCTTTCCCGCCTGGTCCAGAGAGCGTCTCTCTCGCTCTCTCCCCCTCCCGTTTTCTTGCCCCCGCCCCTACTCACTTGTGGAAAGAGATGGGCTTCTCTTTGTCGTATCGATTCTGGCAACGGTAGGCAGAGCAGGACTGCACCATCCTCTCGTTGCCATCCCCCCGCCCGCCTCTTTGACACCACCGGGATTTCTCGGGGGGGGGGAACAATTTAAAACACGCATCGATCCAAATGCTTCCCTGAGGTGTTCGCGTTCCTTTTTGAAAATAAAAAAAACCCGAGGAACGACATAAACTGGCTGTGACCTCTCCCTATTTCAACATGGCGGTGCCAGCTTCAGATCAACTCTCTTGAGATCTCTGCATCGGGCTTGGCTATTGGTCACACCCCGCAATGTTTGGGTGTGACGCGTCTCCGTCCGAGCAGCCAATGAGAAGAGCGGCTCACCTTTTGACGCACGCACCCTGGCTTCTGAGCCCATAGATATACGTGCACCGGTCCAAAGGCTTAGCTGGGCACGTGATGGTATTCGTAGAGCGGCGTTCTATTTTAGATCGTTCCAGACAGTGATGCAGTATTTTGTGGAAGAGCCACACTCAAGGGGCCAAAGAGCCGCATGTGGCTCGCGAGCCACGGTTTGCCGACCCTTGCTCTAGGGCAACAGGAAAAGCCTGTCCATGCCCCAAAAGAATACACCCTATCAGGTCTGCCCACTGAGATTGTGGGCAGGCTGTTCAGTCGGCCATATTCTCACCGGAAGTCCCTTAGAAGAGACATTTCTGTCACTGTTAAATTCCTCAGTTTCATCCACGACATCCCTAACTAGATGACAAATTTTAGACCTCAAATTTTCCACAATGTCCTGAATACCTTGCATAAAAACTTGGTAGGAATCAGAAAGAATCCGTTTAAAATCTTGGTGGAAGTCAGAGAAAGTCTGTTTAAAATCCTCTATGTCTCACACAGTAGATTATGGCACCCCCTAGGAGGTTAACCAGCAAAAGTTGAAGATATGAAAGAATTCCGGAATGTGTTTACATACACGAAAGTGAGATATGCAGACAGTTCCCCAGGGAAAGTAGAAGCAGAAAACTGAAAGTTCAAAACAGATGATTCAACGTGTAGGAAAATGCTAAAATCTTCAAATTTAGTACAAAAATAATAACAAGGAGCCAATTATTTACTCTCAATCCTCCTTAATATTTTGAGGGAAAACAAACTCCAAAACTTAAAAAAAAATAATCCCAAAAATAACAATAAGCACCAAGAGAGCCCGCTTCTCCTTGCTGTAGAAAGCTTCTCTTAGGGTATGCGTACTTAAAAGAATATACATTGGGTGATTTAGAAATGGGGTGGCCGGTCTTAGTGTCCCTTTAAGGCTACACCGCGGCTTGGAAAATGGTGATGTCCCAGCCTCCCAGCTAGCTCTTACCAGTCAAACGCGAACACTGTTTGCGATCTTCTGGCTGCAAGCAGCCGTCTGGAGGACAGATGGGATGATTCCAGGTGTTTTCCTTTTTCTGGAAAAACACTCCTGGGCTTCAGGAAAAACCTGCCTGAGCCCGAAATCCTACTGCATTGTTAGCTCTGCCCGCTGAGCCCGCGGGCACAGCTGTTCAGTCTGCCATATCCCCACCGGAAGTCCTGGAATTTGAGAAGAATCTCTTGAAAGAGAATGAACAGTCAACTCAGTGGCCAGTGCAGTTCCCTTGAATTGAAGTGATGTGTACTGCGGCATACTTCCTAATTTGACATACAGATTGTTGAGGCCTGAACTGTACTTCCCCTGAGGCAGGGGAAAGATCTTGGGTCATAATGGAGACCTCAGTGAAGCCATTGACTCAGTATGTGGCAGTTGAGAAAAAGACAAATCCCACATAGGGATCAGTAGAAAAGGAATGGAAGTAAAACAGCTGATACCCTTATTCTCTTCTATGGTATAATTGCATCTTGAATATTGTGTATAGTTCTGGTCATCCCATTTGAGAAAGGATATAAAAGAGATGGACAAAGTTCAAAAGGATTTAAGCTCCACTCAATAGCATTTCTACCATTACTAATCATTTTGATTGTTTGCCATATATACATATCCCCCTGTTCAATCATGTCCGATTCTCGGAGACTGCCTCCTTCCTAGGGCCGAGAGAAAGTGATTGGCCCAAGGTCACCCAGCTGGCTTTGTGCCAGAACTCACGGTCTCCCAGTTTCTAGCCTGATGCTTTAACCGCTAAACCAAACTGGCTCTCAGAGAGAGAGAGAGAGAGAGAGAGAGAGAGAGAGAGAGAGAGAGAGAGAGAGAGATTTGTATATGTTTTTATTATTTTTCATATTGTTAGCCAACCAGAGTCGCACATGTGAGATAGGTGGCCATATAAATCCAATAAATAAGTTAAAAATAAATTTACTGATTTCTATGTAGTTGTGTTTCCTTTCATATTAATAAGCATTGATCTTTCTATAATGATTATTATGGATTTCAGTTTGTTCTCAAGTGTTCAAATACAAACAAAAGCACATCAGCATAGTGTGATTCCTTAAAAGACAGGAAGAAGAAATCCTCTGAACATGCTCTAAGATCGTCAGCTTCTCTTACTTTCCTTCTAGTATTGGTATGTATGCAGAGTTAGAAGATGGTGCAAGGAGTGTGGAAAGAGTTTCAGTCACAACACTTCCCTCTCTTTTCATAAAAGGATTCACACAGGGGAAAAACCATATAAATGCATTGAGTGTGGAAAAGGCTTTACTCGAAGCAGTCAAGTTACCTGCCATAAAAGAATCCACACAGGGGAGAAGCCATATAGATGTACCAACTGTGGAAAGAGCTTCACCACAAGTGGTTCCCTTACTTCCCATAAAAGGATCCACATAGGGGAGAAACCATATAAGTGCATGCAATGTGGGAAGAGTTTCAGCCATAGCACTTCCCTTACTTCCCATGAAAGGATCCATACAGGGATGAAACCGTATCAATGCATGGAGTGCGGAAAAAGTTTCAATACAAGCAGTGAACTCATTTCCCATAAAAGGATCCACACAGGAGAGAAACCATATAAATGCACAGAGTGTGGAAAGAGCTTCCGCATGAGTATTAATCTTACTACTCATAAAAGGATCCACTCGGGAGAAACCATATAAATGCATGGACTGTGGAGTGAACTTCCGTCAAAGTGGTCAACTTATTTCCCATAAGAGGATCCACTCGGGAGAAACCTTATCAGTGCCTGGACTGTGGAAAAAGCTTCATTAATAGCAGTGATCTTACATCCCATAATAGGATCCACAGTAGGGAGAAACCATTTAAAAGCATGGAGTGTGTTGCTGTCATTAAGTGGCCTTAATATGCTCCTCCAATTTGTCGACTTAAATCTAGAAAGAGCTTTATGGCAAGAACTAATACCCTAGAGGGGTCCAAAGAACAGAATCAAATAAGTAAATGGAGGAATGAGCTCACTGATTTGAGTATTTTACCGAAGGAAGAAATAACCGCTGGAAACACTCTCCCTTATACAGTTTGGAGGACAATGAATAGGATGAGGGTGGGGGTACCCAGGTGCAAGACGAATTTATTTAAGTGGGGGTTGTTGGCTGATGACAATACATTATGTGAATGCAGAGAAATCCAAGACCTGGAGCATCTGATGGTGTGTTGATTACTGTCGGAGCCTTGTACTGTCAACGACCCACAGCAAGCAAATGACAAAGCTGTGGCAGTGGCTACATTTTGGCAGAGTAAAGTTTGATCTGGACACAAAATAAATAAATAAAGTGGCCTATACGTTGTATAAACTATAAATAAATATCTTGTGTATGTTCCAAAGGAAGATGAATTTCTTCAAATTAGTGCTCCTTCCTTTTATTCGGTTCTTTCAGTTTCTTTCATATTTAATGAGGATCATTTTATGATCATTTTAAATAGAGCTTTGTGATAACCCTCAGTGTCAGAATTCCCAATCAAGAAATCCCTCAGGCAATTACTCTAAAGGATTCATTTATTCAGGATTAGTACACTTCAGGCCAGATGAAGCCTCGAATAAAAGTTTTCCCGCTCAAGCAAGTTTATTAAAAGAAACATCCCTCTGACATCAACTAACTAGAGTCCAACCATAACAATCCAGTTCCCACTCTAAGAATCCCCCCTCCTGACAGAATGTCCGCTGGAAGAGCAGGTGCTTATCAGTTCTGTCCAAGCGATGCAGAAATGCGAAGAGGGAAGCCTCTTGAAGCAAAAGTGCAGACCAGCAAACTACACGTGTAGAACAGTCAGAAGCATGGCAGACAAACATGCGAGGCTGACAAACTTTCTGTTTATCCCTTCATAAAATAGATGTTTCTCATCTTCCTTTTGGAAAAAAAAAGATTTAAATTAGTGTTGGAATACTTAGCAGTGCCTCTTCTTTCCCTCATTCCTCCTTTTCAAAGGATCCACTTTGCTCACCGAGGAATTTTTACCTCAGGAAAATCCTCAGAGGTTTCTTACTGAGAATCATTTCTCTACCATTCTGCATATTCTGAGGTAAATTTTCTGAAACTTAAACATTTGGGAACTTGTTTTCCTGCAATATTCTTTATTTTGCTTTCTTTGGCATCTCTATTTTGCTCTCCCACAGCTTCAGACCAGGTCCCACAGCCACCATCATTTATCATCTCAGATCAGTGGCTCCTCAGGGATAAAACTGCTTCTTAATATCTTTAACAGAGTAGCTGAAAAATCCTCTCTTTGAAAAAGACATCAGGGCAAAAGCCATTCAAAAGTACTATTACTTTACCAGAGGGAAACAGTATCTCTTCTGTATTTTAGATGTTCCTCAAGTGGAGGGATTAAACATTCCTCAGCTCTGACCCTTCAGAGGTTTCCTTTTCTGAAGGCTCAAAATGTCACAATGGCGGCTGAAGTGAGGAGTTTCTATTTGGGTCTTGGCAGAGTCATCAACTCCACCTGTTGTTCACCAAGGTTTCCTGTGCTCAGTTTCTCACATCAAATGAAGGAGTTTCTCCTCTGCCTTCAATGCAAAATCTTGATTTCACCATGAAGGTGGGGCAGAAAGACTTGTTACCGAATATTTTTTACATCTCCGGTTAAGCTCTGTCTCTGGCATGCCGTGGTGGTCTCCCATCCAACTAGTAGCACTTTCAGAGATCCTGGCTAGAAGAGCAAACCATAGTTTGGAGCATGGATGGGGATGCAGGTAGCACCGGATGGGAACCCCATGAAGTGGCTGCATCTTTTCTTGGCCTTGCATAGCTCCTCTCTGTGGTAGAGAGAGGCGCATTTGGCTTCTGGCATTCCCAACAAATGCTATGGGAGCACAGCGTGCCATGACCTTTCTGAAAAAGATGCCCTGTTTACAAGCTTTGACGGCAACCTGGACTATGTAGTCGGCGCTGATAGTCAAAGGAACCTCCCAGGGATAGGGAAGGGCCAGAAAGCAGCAGCTGTTATGGAAATTTTATAATCCTTTTTTTTTCTTTCTCTGAAAATTGTGTTACTTTGATGCTACTGTAGTTTTAACAAGAAAAGCCTCTTCTCAATTCCCCTTGTTTTACTCATGGCCATCTTGGTTTTCAGAAAAGGACACACCTACTTCCATATTTTCTTCCTTCTTGTTCTCTCACCCTTGAATTTCCCTCCTGCTGTTCCATTGTTATTCCAATGAATCTCAACATTATCGGATCCTTCCCCACCACAGAAGAGACAGACAGACAGACAGACAGACAGACAGACAGCTCTCAGACAGAGCTCAACTAAGATGGACTTTTATCTGATCTGGACTTTTAGCTTATCTCAAGCATGCATTGAGATAAAAAATTGACAAAACGTGGTCCAAAACTGGAGGAGGGAATGGCAAACCACTCCAGTATCCTTGCCAAGAAAACCCATGGACAGTATCAAACGGCTAAAAGATATGACGCCAGAAGATGAGCCCCTCAGGTTGGAAGGTGTCCAAAATGCTACTGGGGAAGAGCGGAGGGCAATTCCGAGTAGCTCCAGAAAGAGTGAAACAGCTGGGCCAAAGCCAAATGGACGCTCAGTTGTGGATGTGTCTGGAAGTGGAAGGAAAGTCCGATGCTCTAAAGAACAATATTGCATAGGAACCTGGAATGTAAGATCTATGAATCAAGGTAAGCTGGATGTGGACAAACATGAGATGACAAGATTGAACATCGACATCTTGGGAATCAGCGAACTAAAATGGACAGGAATGGGCGAATTTAATTCAGGAGACCATTATATATACTACTGTGGGCAAGAATCCCTTAGAAGAAATGGAGTAGCTGTCATAGTCAATAAAAGAGGGGGAAAGGCAGTACTGGGGTACAACCTCAAAAATGACAGAATGCTTTCAGTTCGAATACAAGGCAAACCATTCAACATCACAGTGATCCAAGTCTATGCCCCAACCACTGATGCCGAAGAAGCTGAAGTTGACCTGTTCTATGAAGACCTACAACACCTTCTAGAACTAACACCAAAAAAAGATGTCCTTTTCATCATAGGGGACTGGAATGCTAAAGTAGGAAGTCAAGAAATAACCGGAATAACAGGCAAGTTCGGCCTCGGAGTACAAAATGAAGCAGGGCAAAGGCTAATAGAGTTTTGTCAAGAGAACACGCTGGTCATAGCAAACACTCTTTTCCAACAACACAAGAGACGACTCTACACATGGACATCACCAGATGGTCAATACCGAAATCAGATTGATTATATACTTTGCAGCCAAAGATGGAGAAGCTCTATACAATCAGCAAAAACAAGACCTGGAGCTGACTGTGGCTCAGATCATGAGCTTCTTATTGCAAAATTTAGGCTTAAATTGAAGAACGTAGAGAAAACCACTAGACCAATCAGGTATGACCTAAATCATATCCCTTATGAATATACAGTGGAGGTAAGGAATAGATTTAAAGGATTAGAACTGGTAGACAGAGTGCCTGAAGAACTATGGATGGAGGTTCGTAACATTGTACAGGAGGCAGCAACTAAAACCATCCCAAAGAAAAAGAAATGCAAGAAAGCAAAGTGGCTGACTGATGAGGCTTTACAAATAGCTGAGGAAAGAAGGGAAGCAAAAGGCAAGGGAGAAAGGGAAAGATATAAACAACTGAATGCAGAATTCCAGAGAATAGCAAGGAGAGATAAGAAGGCCTTCTTAAATGAACAATGCAAAGAAATCGAGGAAAACAATAGAATGGGGAAGACTAGAGATCTCTTCAAGAAAATCGGAGATATCAAGGGAACGTTTTGTGCCAAGATGGGCATGATAAAGGACAAAAAAGGCAGGGACCTAACAGAAGCAGAAGAGATTAAGAAGAGGTGGCAAGAATACACAGAAGAACTATACAAGAAAGATCTTAATATCCCTGATAAATACGATGGTGTGGTCACTGACCTTGAGCCGGACATCCTAGAGAGTGAAGTCAAGTGGGCCTTAGGAAGCATTACTAACAACAAAGCTAGCGGAGAAGACAGTATCCCAGCTGAGCTATTTAAAATCCTAAAAGATGATGCTGTTAAAGTGCTGCACTCAATATGCCAACAAATTTGGAAAACTCAACAGTGGCCACAGGATTGGAAAAGGTCAGTTTACGTTCCAATTCCAAAGAAAGGCAATGCCAAAGAATGTTCAAACTACCATACAATTGCGCTCATTTCACATGCTAGCAAGGTTATGCTCAAAATCCTACAAGCTAGGCTTCAGCAGTATGTGAACCGAGAACTACCAGAAGTGCAAGCTGGGTTTCGAAGAGGCAGAGAAACTAGAGATCAGGAACATCTACTTCTGCTTCATTGACTACGCTAAAGCTTTTGATTGTGTGGATCACAACAAACTGTGGAAAGTCTTAAAGAGATGGGAGTACCAGACCATCTTACCTGTCTCCTGAGAAACCTGTATGTGGGTCAAGAAGCAACAGTTAGAACCGGACATGGAACAACCGACTGGTTCAAAATTGGGAAAGGAGTACGACAAGGCTGTATATTATCACCCTGCTTATTTAACTTCTATGCAGAGTACATCATAAGAAATGCCGGGCTGGATGAATCACAAGACGGAGTTAAGATTGCCGGGAGAAATATCAACAACCTCAGATATGCAGACGATACCACCCTAATGGCAGAAAGTGAAGAGGAACTAAAGAGCCTCTTGATGAGGGTGAAAGAGGAGAGTGCAAAAGCTGGCTTGAAACTCAACATTAAAAAAACTCAGATCATGGTATCTGGTCCCATCACGTCCTGGCAAATAGAAGGGGAAGAAATGGAAGCAGTGACAGATTTTATTTTCTTGGGCTCCAAGATCACTGCAGACGGTGACTGCAGCCATGAAATTAAAAGACGCTTGCTCCTTGGGAGGAAAGCTATGGCAAACCTAGACAGCATATTAAAGAGCAGAGACATCACCTTGCCGACAAAGGTCCATATAGTTAAAGCTATGGTTTTTCCAGTAGTAATGTATGGCTGTGAGAGTTGGACCATAAGGAAGGCTGAGCGCCGAAGAATTGATGCTTTCGAGCTGTGGTGCTGGAGAAGACTCTTGAGAGTCCCTTGGACTGCAAGGAGGTCAAACCAGTCAATCCTAAAGGAAATCAACCCTGACTGCTCATTGGAAGGACAGATGCTGAAGCTGAAACTCAAATACTTTGGCCACCTAATGCAAAGAGAGGACTCACTGGAAAAGACCCTGATGCTGGGAAAGACTGAAGGCAAAAGGAGAAGGGGACAGCAGAGGATGAGATGGTTAGATAGCATCACCGATGTAATGAACATGAATTTGAGTAAACTCCGAGAGACAGTGGAGGACGGGAAGGCCTGGCGTGCTATGGTCCATGAGGTCACGAAGAGTCGGACACGACTAAATGACTGAACAACAACAACAAAGCATGCATTGTTTAAAAGTCTTCTTGTTCACACTCTTCAAGACTTGAATACCTTGAATCATTTCATGGCATTGTCCATGATGGCTGTTGTCGCCAAAATGTTAAAAGGAATCTTACCAAGGTTCGTCCCAAGCCGGGAATGAAAAGACGCAGGCAGTTGCTGGAACAGAGGTTTGCTGGTTTATTTCCCAAGAGCATATGCAGAGTACAAGGTACAGAGTATGCTGGTTGGAAGGTGGCCACACGAGCACACTCCAACCAGTCCTTCTTATAGTCACAGAGGTCTTTTGTTAAAGAAATACAGGTTTTGTTAAGAAAAATATGAGGAGATGGCATTTATTTTGTTTTAACAACTCTTAATTGGTTCCTGAGAAAGCTTTCCCTAGGAATTCTTAGAAAGCTTTCACTATTAGAAAGGGAAGTCATTCCTCGTTTTGGCGCCCTCTATTGTATTGTTACTTTCACACTGCCGATGCTTCGGGTTTTCCCATTGGGTTTGTTTTGTCAGTTTCTGGGAAAGCCTTCTCTCCTTTTCTTATGTTTAATGTACGAGTTTTGTTCTTTTTGTTCTCTGGGTCTTGATTGAAATATCGGAAGGTTTGATTGGGCTGCCCTATGGGTTAGTTTTAGTTTAGATGGAGATGTCTTTTCTTATTTTATTTCCTGACTTGTCTTTTTCCTGGCGTAAAAGAATGAATTCTTCCTTCCTTGATTACTGGAAAGGGGGGAGGTGCGTTTCTTAATTCTTCTAACGCTGTTAATAGCTGATGGCTCCTTCTTTATTTTTAAACTCTTTATTTGATCATCTTGTCTAATATCTCTATTCAAAATCTCCAAAACTAAGATAAAAAGCAAAGGTGACAAAGGGCATCCTTGTCTTGTTCCTTTCTGTATATGGCATGGTTCAGTTAAGTGACCATTCACAATAATGCTTGCCTTTTGCCGCGTGTAAATTGACTTAATTCCTTGAATAAAATTTTCTCCAAAGTCCATATTTTCTAGAACTTTAACCATAAAAGTCCAGTTTAATTTATCAAAGGCTTTCTCTGCATCTAGAAAGATAAGAGCTGGTTGATGTTCATTATAATGTTGTAGATATTATATAATATCCAAAACTATTCTCATACTGTATCTTGATAGATTTTATATATATAGAACTTAAATACACATATATTTCATTTTCATATATTTTATATGTAGTATTCATATACTGTATTAGAAACCTTTGCACTTGTATTATGGCTCTGAAACCATGTTGTATTTCCTTGAAGAGTTTTGTTGACTTTCCTGTTGTAGGTATTCTATAATATCCAAAACTATTCTCATACTGTATCTTGATAGATTTTATATATATAGAACTTAAATACACATATATTTCATTTTCATATATTTTATATGTAGTATTCATATATTAGAAACCTTTGCACTTGTATTATGGCTCTGAAACCATGTTGTATTTTCTTGAAGAGTTTTGTTGACTTTCTTTCTCACAGGCCTACAGACCTTGATAGCTGTGCCCTGTTGGCCACAAATCGTCGTCTAGTCCTTCGCCCAGCGCAATTTAGCCAATCACAGGCAGAGCGGAAAAATCACCTTCGTTTATTCAAGGTACCTGGAATTCAAGGTACCTGGAATAAGCGGACTTCCCTCCCCCAAGGGAGAAAAGTGCTGAACGGACAGCATACATTGTTTTTATAGTTTACAGAGATCATTGCAGTGGTTCATCAATAAACAAGGTCTTCTCATTGGTCAATTACTACAGGACCTGCGCAGGACCCCCATAATAATCTTTAGCATGAGGTCATTGCCCTTATGGTTTGGGATGCCCAGGTTGTCACGTACTTCACCCTACCCTTGAGTGGGCACGTACACTGGTAGACATCCTGAATTTCTGTATTCGACTTCTTCTTCTTCTTTTTTTTGAAAAATATCATTTTATTTACATTCAACATAAAACATAAAACAAAACACATAACACATAACACATAACAATGATCACATATAACACATAACAATGGTTACATTTATGTATATATATTTACATCTGATTTTACATAATCATTTTTATTATATTTAATATAATGTATCCTTCTTCCTTGTTTTTTTTTGTCTCTAATCTTTTCCCTCTCCAGCAAAGGAGATCGTTACCTTGTCGTGGTGCTGGAGCTTGAGCACCTCAATGAAACCATGAGCTAAACCGTGAAGGGACACCCAAGACGGGAAGGTCGTGGCAGAGAGGTCAGACTAAATACGATCCCTGGGGAAGGTAATGGCAACCCACCCCAGTATTCTTGCCGTGAAAACTAAATGGATCAGTACAACCAGAGATATGTCGGTATACCATCGGAAGATGGGACTCCCAGGTCGGAAGATGGTCAAAATGCTACTGGGGAGGAACAGAGGATACGTTCAACTAGCCCCAGATGTGATGACGCAGCTAGCTCAAAGCCGAAAGGACGGCTAGCGGCCGACGGTGCTGGTGGTGAACGACGAATCTGATGTTCTAAAGATCAACACACCATAGGAACCTGGAATGTAAGATCTATGAGCCAGGGCAAATTGGATGTGGTTATTGGTGAGATGTCAAGATTAAATATAGACATTATAGGTGTCAGTGAACTGAAATGGACTGGGATGGGCCACTTCACATCAGATGACCACCAGATCTACTACTGTGGACAAGAGGACCACAGAAGAAATGGAGTAGCCTTCATAATTAATAATAAAGTGGCTAAAGCAGTGCTTGGATACAATCCAAAAAACGATATAATGATCTCAATTCGAATTCAGGGGAAGCCATTTAACATCACAGTGATCCAAATATACGCCCCAACCACAGATGCTGAAGAAGCAGAAGTAGATCAGTTCTATGAGGATCTGCAGCACCTACTAGATAATACACCAAAAAGAGATGTTATTTTCATTACAGGAGACTGGAATGCTAAGGTGGGTAGTCAGACAACACCTGGAATTACAGGCAAGCATGGTCTGGGAGAACAAAATGAAGCAGGACATAGGCTGATAGAATTTTGCCAAGACAACTCACTGTGCATAACAAACACTCTCTTCCAACAACCTAAAAGACGACTTTATACATGGACTTCACCAGATGGTCGACACCGAAATCAGATTGACTACATCCTTTGCAGCCAAAGGTGGCGGACATCTATACAGTCGGTAAAAACAAGACCTGGAGCTGACTGTAGTTCAGATCACGAACTTCTTATTGCAAAATTTAGAATCAGACTAAAGAGAATAGGGAAGACCCACAGATCAGTTAGATATGAGCTCATTAATATTCCTAAGGAATATGCAGTGGAGGTGAAGAATAGATTTAAGGGACTAGATTTAGTAGATAGGGTCCCAGAAGAACTATGGACAGAAGTTCGCAACATTGTTCAGGAGGCAGCAACAAAAAACGTCCCAAAGAAAAAGAAAACCAAGAAGGCAAGATGGCTGTCTGCTGAGACACTGGAAGTAGCCCAAGAAAGAAGGAAAGCAAAAGGCAACAGTGATAGGGGGAGATATGCCCAATTAAATGCAAAATTCCAGAGGTTAGCCAGAAGAGATAAGGAATTATTTTTAAACAAGCAATGTGCGGAAGTGGAAGAAGACAATAGAATAGGAAGGACAAGAGACCTCTTCCAGAAAATTAGAAACATCGGAGGTAAATTCCAGGCAAAAATGGGCATGATCAAAAACAAAGATGGTAAGGACCTAACAGAAGCAGAAGAGATCAAGAAAAGGTGGCAAGAATATACGGAAGATCTGTATAGGAAGGATAATAATATTGGAGATAGCTTTGACGGTGTGGTCAGTGAGTTAGAGCCAGACATCCTGAAGAGTGAGGTTGAATGGGCCTTAAGAAGCATTGCTAATAACAAGGCAGCAGGAGACAACGGTATCCCAGCTGAACTGTTTAAAATCTTGCAAGATGATGCTGTCAAGGTGATGCATGCCATATGCCAGCAAATTTGGAAAACACAAGAATGGCCATCAGATTGGAAAAAATCAACTTATATCCCCATACCAAAAAAGGGAAGCACTAAAGAATGTTCAAACTATCGAACAGTGGCACTTATTTCACATGCCAGTAAGGTAATGCTCAAGATCTTGCAAGGTAGACTCCAGCAATTCATGGAGCGAGAATTGCCAGATGTACAAGCTGGGTTTAGAAAAGGCAGAGGAACTAGAGACCAAATTGCCAATATCCGCTGGATAATGGAGAAAGCCAGGGAATTTCAGAAAAACATCTATTTCTGTTTTATTGACTATTCTAAAGCCTTTGACTGTGTGGATCATAACAAATTGTGGCAAGTTCTTGGTGGTATGGGGATACCAAGTCATCTTGTCTGCCTCCTGAGGAATCTGTATAACGACCAAGTAGCAACGGTAAGAACAGAGCACGGAACAACGGACTGGTTTAAGATTGGGAAAGGAGTACGGCAGGGTTGTATACTCTCACCCTACCTATTCAACCTGTATGCAGAACACATCATGCGACATGCTGGGCTTGAGGAATCCAAGGCTGGAGTTAAAATGGCTGGAAGAAACATTAACAATCTCAGATATGCAGATGATACCACTTTGATGGCTGAAAGCGAGGAGGAATTGAGGAGCCTTATGACGAAGGTGAAAGAAGAAAGTGCAAAAGCTGGATTGCAGTTAAACCTCAAAAAAAACCCGCCTCAGGAGGCATGTGCCAGGCAAGAAAATAGAAGTGACAATAAATGGTTGAGATACCAAAATTTATTAAAATTTAACGAACAAAATTATGAATTGAAAACAAGAGAAGAATTAGAAAAAGAGGGTTCCATATGTCAATGGTTTACATATTTTCAAATAAAAGAACAATTTAAATTAGATAAAAAAGTGTTTAAATTTGAGAAGAGAGAAAAGAGATGGGACAATATATTATGGAACGAAAACGACCATTTGATTTCTAAATTATATAAAAAAATATTAGAAATAAAAACCAATGACATTAAAATAAAAAATTATATGATTAAATGGGAAGAAAACTTAAGACATGAAATTAGCTATGAAAATTGGCAAAATATATGGACAAAAAATATTAAATTTACATTGAGCAATAATCTAAAAGAAAATATATACAAAATGATGTTTAGGTGGTACATGTCTCCTGAGAAGTTGTTTAAAATGAAGCATATTAATTCAAATTTATGTTGGAAATGCAAAACAAAAGTTGGTACAATGTATCATGTATGGTGGGCTTGTAAAAAAACAAAAAAATACTGGGACAAAATACATCTATGTATCTGTAAAATTTTGGAAACTAATATGGAAAAAAAACCAGAAATCTACTTACTTGGACTAATGGAAAAAAAGATGAACAATAGCAGCAAAAAACTATTATTATACCTAACAACAGCCGCAAGAATCATTTTTGCACAATACTGGAAACAAGAACGTACTCCTACAATAGAAGAATGGATCATAAAACTAATGGAAATAACTCAAATGGACAGATTAACAAACTTAATGAAAGATGAAGAATTGGAGGACTATGAATCGATATGGAACCCTTTCCTAAAATATATACAAAAGGAATACATGATTAACTTAATTATATAAAATTATAAGTAAAAGAAAAAATAAGAGAAAAGCAATTGTATTAGAAGATCTGAATTGAATAAGATATTGAAACTTATGAAATATAATGAAATAATTATAAAAAGGAAGTATGAAAAAGGGGGGAAAAAAGGAAAGGGGGGAACGGAATAAGAAAAGCTATGTAAATCAATATGAAACAAAAAATTCTTCGAGAAGAAAACTGGAAGTATTTTAAAATTTTATATGTTGTCATATATTTCCTTTTTTCTTTTTCTTTTCTTTTTTTTTCTTTCTCTCTCTCTCTCTCTCCCTCTCTTCTTTCCCTTCCTCTCTCTTTTTTTATTTTATTTCATTTTACTTTATTTATTTATTTATTATGTTTCTTATCTCTTTATTGTCCTTTTTGTATATGAAAATGTCTGAAATGTAAATATGTTGTATACATTGTAAGTATATGTATAATTGTTTATATGTTTAATAAAATTATTTATTTAAAAAAAAAAAAACCAAGATTATGGCAACGAGCTTGATTGATGACTGGCAAATAGAGGGAGAAAAAGTGGAGGCAGTGACAGACTTTGTATTTCTAGGCGCAAAGATTACTGCAGACGCTGACTGCAGCCAGGAAATCAGAAGACGTCTACTTCTTGGGAGGAGAGCAATGGCAAATCTTGATAAAATAGTTAAGAGCAGAGACATCACACTGACAAGAAAGGTCCGCATAGTTAAAGCAATGGTATTCCCTGTAGTAACCTATGGCTGTGAGAGCTGGACCATAAGGAAGGCTGAGCGAAGGAAGATAGATGCTTTTGAACTGTGGTGTTGGAGGAAAATTCTGAGTGCCTTGGACTGCAAGAAGATCAAACCAGTCCATACTCCAGGAAATAAAGCCAGACTGCTCACTTGAGGGAATGATATTAAAGGCAAAACTGAAGTACTTTGGCCACATAATGAGAAGACAGGATACCCTGGAGAAGAAGCTGATGCTAGGGAAAGTGGAAGGCCAAAGGAAGAGGGGCCGACCAAGGGCAAGATGGATGGATGATATTCCGGAGGTGATGGACTCAACCATTGGGGAGCTGGGGATGGTGACGGCCGACAGAAAGCTCTGGCGTGGACTGGTCCATGAAGTCACGAAGAGTCGGAAACGACTCAACGAATAAACAACAACAACAATCTTTTCCCTCCTTTATCTTCTAATCTCTACTAACCTATTCTCTCTCTATCTTTTCCTTTCCCTTTCCTTTCCTTTTGATTCTTCCTTTAGCTCCTTTTCTCTTTCATCCACTCTCTTCTTCCTTTTTTAACCCTCTCTTTCTCTCTCTAATCTCTTCTCTCACTTACCTTACTCACTCTTTCTAACCCTCCCATCTCTCTCTATCTTTTCCTTTCCTTTATCTTCCATTTTCATTCTTCCTTTTATCCCTTCATTTTTTTTTTACCTTCTCATTCTCTCTAATATTCGACTTCTAATACACTTCTATTGTAGCCAGTTCTGTTGTATAATATCCAAAAACTATTCTCATTGATAGACAGCTGTGCCCATAGAAACAAGATAAGGTGTACATTCCAAAGATATCTTCTCCAGAGGAAAAGTATTGTTTAATAACGGTCAAGGGGCCCTAGCAAGGAAGGAAGGAAGTTCCTTATATGGAATGATGTGAAGGTGGAGTATGGGTAACTGAGTAAGCGACGGTTTTCTGAAGGAGTTGGATGAAATGTATATAATGTGCTGTAAGGAGGGGGTCCTGCGCGGCCTAACAGCTTGCTGTCATTGCTTTTGCTCTTGGGTGAAGAATAAAAGAACTTAATTTCATGCAACTGTCTATTTCTTTGATCCCGCCTCAGAAGCGAACCTGGTAAGGAAAGAGCCCGCAGGATCTCGGAGGACCTGGACGGGGAGGGCGGGGAGTGCCCGAGGGGGCCTCTCTAGGGAGAAGCACTCTCTCCTTGCAGTCTCCAAAGACCTGGCGGAGGCCCTTAAGAGAGGGAGGTGCGCGTGCGTGGCTGCAGCTGCAGCTGCGCGGCTGGCAGAGTCGCCCTCGCGAGGCTGCAAGGGAGGCGGGCCGCGGATTCTGCCCTGCGCGCCTCCCTTGGGGAGCGGTGGAGTCCGAGGGCAGCCTCGGGGCAGCCCCGCCTCTTGCCTGCGGGCGCCGGGCAAGTCAATTCCTTCCGTCCTCGGAGTCTCCTGGCGGGGCTGAAGCCCCTGCCTGCAGCCCGCGAGCGGCTCCTGGGCCGGGCATCCCGGGAGCGAGGCAGGGAGGGGCGCAGGGCGGCGGGCAAAGGCTCGGCTCCGCCTGACCCTCCCTTTCCCGCGGTGGCCCCTTTGCTGGGCCCCCGGGTCCGCATCCGGGGAGGCTCTTGGACAGCCTCTCCGGCGGGCGAGAGGGCGCGGGGAGTCCGGTCTTTCCTGGGCCGGAGCCGAAAGTCTGGTCCTCGAGGGCGGGTCCGGGGGAAGCCCAGCTCCGGAGGGCCCCGCTCCTTCCTTCCCAAAGGATCCTCCCCCCCCCCCCGGATTATTTCCTCTTTTCCTTTTATGAAACGCTTCCAAACGGCCAAGGTTTCTGAAGAAGGTATTTGGAAAGCGTTTGGAATTGAAGTGTTTTTGTGTGTGTGTGACTCTTTCACGTGTTTCATGTTTTTCATCTTAACTTGGGAAGCAGAAGCATTAATAAGAACAATAATAATTTATTCCATTTATATACCAGCGAGACTGACAGCGACTCTGGGCAGTTTAAAAATCTTTGAAAAGATTTAAAAACAAGGAAACCACACAAAACAAAAAGAACAAAGGGGGCAGAGATAAGAAACCCAAATGGAAACAAAGAAAAAGAAGGAAGGGGCTTCAGGGTCTTGAGGGCCCTTTGAAAATCCAGTAGGGCCAGTAGGGTGGGGGCCATTTGAATCTGGCGGAGGGGGGAGCTCTTCTGTCCTTCTACATCTCCAAATAAGGTTGCTTTTTCGATGAAGGGAAATCTTTGGATTTCTTTCTGCATCTCAGCAGAGGGAATAAATGAACTCCCAAGAGGCAGAAGGAAAGGCCCCGGGGAGTCCTGGCTGGGACTCATGGAAAATTGTTGGAAATTTGATTCTTAAATGCTCCATCTTGGGGCACTAATAAGGTTGCTCCTACAGTAACACATTTCTCCTTGTGGAGATTATTCTGCTGGCCCTTCCTGATCGTTTCCTGTGGAATTTTCTCTGGTGCTGTTTCAGGTCCAGGAGCCTTTGCGTTAAATGGCTGCTGAACCGCCCGGAGGAAAAGGGTGCGATCCCTCCCTGGAGCTGCTCTTTGGGGGAATCCCTCAGGGGGATCCATCTCCGAAGAGATCATCAGGTAAGGTTCCTTCCGATGCCCTTTGATCCTCAGGATTGACTTGCCCGAGTTCCTTTCATTCGTGAATTCCTTTTCAGTTTTTTATTTACTGTGTTTTTATATCACCACTCCAGAATGTCTCAAGGCAGTGCGCAGTTAAAGAGTAGTCAGCCTTTCTGGCAGGCTGTTCCAAAGGCCAAGTCCTACTGAGGAAAGGTTTTGATGTCTCCCTGATTGTCTGACGGGGAGGGGGAACACTCAGCACACCTCCATGGGATATGGAGCGGGATTTGCTTGAAGGTACCTGGGAGCGAAGCTATATAGGGCTTTATTGCATAAATTCACCACTTCAGATTGCACCCTGACCCCTACTGGGAATCAGCAGAAAACCATAAGGTTTAACACATCACTGTACAGCAGAGCTTTCCAAACTTTTCATGTTGCTGACACTCTTTTTAGACATGCATCATTTCGCGACACACACTTACAGCAGGGCACAAGGCGGGCACTAGGACCTGCACGGAATCCTGGCAGGGCTCCGAGGCAGCAGCAGCCGGGACACACCCAGACACTGTAACCAACACACCAACGTGTCCCGACACACAGTTTGGAAAGCTCTGCTGTACAGTAATCTAATGAGGATGTTACAAGGGTATGAATCACTGTGCAGGATTTCACTCCTGAGAAGAGTCCCGATGAGTCCACCAGCTAAGGCTGGGCAAAGATCCCTTAGCTAGAGACACTGCCTCCCTGTCAAACACTAGTCGTGACTTAGGAGAACCCACAGCTCTTGTACCTGCTGTTGGAAGGGGGGGGGGTGTCGTTTCTAAACTGGAGGTGTATTTATTTCCAGAGGTGGCAATGGACACAGAAACACGTGACAGTGGAGGCTCTTATGCTTTTTACTAAATATAGTTATTTACAACAGGTAACATTATTTACAACAGGGCTAAACATCACAATCCTGGGGTCAGGTGTCCTCCCAAGTCTCCCTCCCAGCGACTTCCCCTCCCCTCCTGCTTCCCCCCCCCCCCCCGTCTCTGACTCCCTCCCCTGGAAAGGAAAGGGCTGGGATTACTGTAGCTGCCCTGCATGGCTTGAGCTTCTCCATCTCAGCCAAACACCTTTCGCTTCTCTGCTTGGGGGAAAAACAGTTCTGTCCGGTTTTTCCCCCCAAACCTGCCCAGTTTTTTTCCCCCATACCAGCAGCCATCTCCCTTGTTCCCTCCAGGGCCTTGGGGGAAACCGCCATCTGCAACCAGCTGGGTCCCTCCTTCCTGTCCTTGGGCCTTGCATGGAGCTCTCGTCCCTCTGGGTCTTCCCTTCCCTTTTTCCAGGGAAGCCCTCCTGTGCCGTTCTTCTCCTCTCCCCGAACAGGAACTGACAACTGCTCTGCACACTTCGCCTCTCTCTCCAACATTGTTCCAGCCTTTCTCTCCAGCCACTCCATTCATTCTGACTACAGTCTTTAACTTTCCACTCCTCCTCTCTCTCTTTCTCCCCAATTTTTGGTTAGAACGGCGGTATGTCCGGCAGCAACTGAAGCTCGAGTCCCCATCACCTACATACCTTGCTGCACCAATGGGGCTGCTGACTCCAAATCTGCCCACACCAGCCCTGGCTAGCAGCCAGCTCAGCTCATCAGGCCTCATGATAGAGAAACTGCCCTTCAAGGCCAAAAGTGAGCTGCTTTCTCTCTCTTTTACTCAATCCAGTGCTGGTTTATTCCAGCAGAACAGCAGCCATGCCAGACCGCTAAAACCCATTTGCCACAGTGTGTCACTCCATAATCCAGAGACACCGCTGGAACTGGCAAAGAGCCACATGGTTTCTGGGCAAACAGCTCAGACTTACTGGCAGTTGAGCTCAGTTTGTGTGATGGAATGTCTCTCTGAGGAAGAAGGTGGTGTTATGGAGATTGCGGGCAAGGAAGGAGGGGGCGCCTTTCAGGGTGAGAAGCGCTTTCACAGCCTAGAAGACCTTGGGCGGCCGTCCAAGAAGATCAGGCCGGACCCTCCTTAGCGTGCTTGGGATTTCTTCCCAGTGAACTGCTTAGTGTGGCTTAGTTTGGCAAGATTCAGTGTAAGGTAGAGAATAAGGATCTAGAGCTTATCTCTGTGGCTCAGCGTTGTTCTTCGCCTAACCATGACAGTTTGTTCCTTCCTATCCGAATCCTTATGGTATCCAGACCTAAGGAAGCTATTTCCACCGTATCGCTAGTCCAGCCTGGGATGGAAATGTGCATCTGGGTATCATCGGCATCCTGCTGATATCTCAGCCCAAAGCGACACATGACTTCCCCTTTCGGCTTCATATAAATGTGAAATAGCAAGAGAAACGGAGGAAAGAACCGTGTGGCATCCTGTACTACATCAGTCAAAGGGGAGATCTCTCTTCCCCACCCTCTTGGCAACGAGGAACGACCCTCTCACTGTCCCCAACTGGGAACTTTTGCGGGCAGCTCAGAAGCATTCCAGGATGAATGCCATTCCGTACTATCAAGAGATGTAAAAATGCATCATGGGTCACTCTGATATCCAAACGTGGTAGCAATCATCCACCGTCAAGGCCAGCGCAGCTCCTGTCAAGTGGTTTCATCTGGATACTGTTTAAAATGGATCCAGATACTCTGCACTCCATGGCGCTTTGCAGTGGAAGCACTGCTGCTCTCTGTGACTTTCCCTAACAAGGGAGGGTTTGCAACTAGACAACAATTGTTGTGCACCGCCCAGGGTCCCCGTTGGGGGAGATGGGTGGTAATATAAATTTAATAAAATAATAAAAATAATAACAATTGTCTGGCATTGTGGGAGATGTACCACCTCTCCTTTCAAGTCAGGTGCCACTGCCTTCTTTCCCTGCTCCTGATGTAGCCAGTCACCCCATCACCATCTCCCAAAGGAGCAAGGAAGCCGAGGTCATATTGTCTAACACCCTGTCCACTTCCCTGGAATCTGGAGGATAAAAGGAACCTAAGATATAACTGAAACTGAAGTACTTTGGCCACATAATGAGAAGACAGGATACCCTGGAGAAGATGCTAGGGAAAGTGGAAGGCAAAAGGAAGAGGGGCCGACCAAGGGCAAGATGGATGGATGATATTCTGGAGGTGACGGACTCGACCATGGGGGAGCTGGGGATGGCGACGGCCGACAGGAAGTTGTGGCGTGGGCTGGTCCATGAAGTCACGAAGAGTCGGAAGCGACTGAACGAATAAAGAACAACAAAGATATAATTGCAAGACCCTGCTTGACCCCACAAAAGTCAGACTTGTTAGCACTTTTAAGGTAGTCCAGACAAGGAGCACACCAGGAGTACTAACTCTGTGGCAAGGTTACATTAACAGAATCTTGCAAGGCTGAAAGTATTTCTCCCCTCCTTTCCTTTTACTCTCTGGATGTAAGGTGCTCCTCTACGATGCCCAAACGATCCCCTCTCAAGTAAATCGCAGACACGAGATTTTCTAAGTAGCAAAGGATTTACTTTGGTGCATGTAGGCTTAACACGAACAAAGACTTGAATGACTAAGCATGGCAGGGTACAGTATATTTAACCATCCCCTCCCCAGTGTCCATGGTTGTCAACACGTGTAGCCTGCAGGTTCACGGGTGCTCAGACAGTCCTTCCCGGAGATGTTGAATTCCACTTCGCACCTCGCTCCATGCAGTTCTTCCTTCCTTGCTATTGTCTTTCCTTGTCAGTTTCTCATCGCCCTTACTCCCCCTCCCTGCCTGTTTGAATGGCAGAGGTCTGCTGAACTGTGACATGCTACCGGCCCAAGACTTCCTACCCACCACCATTCACCCGCTAAGAGTATTACTAACTACATATTTAAATTAACAAGACATTCTCTTGGGTTCTCTGCAACCTGTAACGATAAGAATTGTGAGACCATTAGACAATCATTTTCAGTGAGGTTTGTCAGGGAATTCCCTATGAAAAGTCTTAACTAAATGAGCGTGTGTATGTTTTGCGCTAACCCACTCCTTGTGTCCAACCGGCAGATGTTGCCACTTCACTAAGTACTGAAGTTGCCCTTTGTGCCGTCGGGAGTCTAGAATCTTGTCTACTTCAAAGTGCGGCTCCCCGTCTACCATTACTGGTGCCGGTTCTGCCGGTTCTGGGTGCCACTGCGCGCAAGGGTGATACTGCTTCAGTAAGCTGATGTGGAATACTGGGTGCACCTTCCTTATTGCTTTCGGGAGCGGCAGCTTCGCCGTTACGGGGTTAATTACTGCCACTATGGGGAACGGTCCAATATATTTCGGTGCCAATTTACATGATGGTTGTGTGGCCCTTAAATTCTTTGTGGATAGGTACACTTTGTCCCCTATTTTCAACTCCCATTCTGGGTCTCTCTTGCGATCCACGTATTTTTTGTATTTGGTTTTGGCTTCCTGCAACGTCTTTACCAGGATTGGCCAATTCCTTGTCACTTTCGCAATCCACTCGTCTGCTTTCAATGGGCTATCCATTTCACCGGGTTGGGTAATTGCCAGCTCTGGGATGGTGACAAAATCCTGACCCGTGGCTACTTTGAATGGCGAAAATCCCGTGCTTTGGTGAAGAGCATCGTTGTATGCTACTTCAGCAAAAGGTAATAGTTCTGCCCAGTCGTTTTGCTGGTAACTGGTGTAGCACCGCAGGTACTGCTCCAGTACGGCGTTAAGACGTTCCGTTGATCCATCTGTGCATGGATGAAATGCACTACTGAGTCCTTGTTCCCACCGAATCAATTTCAAAAAGGCTTTCCAGAACTTACAGGTGAAAGTACTCCCGCGATCACTTATTATGCGTTCGGGCGTGCCGTGAGCCCAGTAGATATGCTGGATAAACATTTTAGCCAGCCTGGGAGCATTCGGGATCCCATTGCAAGCAATGAAATGCACCTGTTTCGAAAATAAGTCAGTGACCACCCAAATCGCCATTTTCTTATTACTTACTGGTAAGTCCACAATAAAGTCCATGGCGATTTGCTTCCATGGTTGTGTTGGGTTTCCTACTGGTTGCAAAAGTCCCGTGGGTTTACCCATTTTTCGCTTAGCTGTTGCACATACTGGGCAAGTTCTTACGTATGCTTTCACATCTGTGCGCAATGTTGGCCACCAAAATTTATGCTGGACTAATTAGATTGTTTTTACGAATCCAAAATGCCCCGCTGTTTTATGGTCATGATTCTTTTATAGAACCCTTTTTCGTAAGCAATCTGGGACATATATCTTGTCATCTTTCCACCACAACCCATCGTTCTCGTGAAGGGTGTGTTTATTCTCCCCCCACCATGTGTCATTTACTGTTTCGACCCTCAGTTCAGTCCTAAACGGGTTGCCCTCAGCAATACTTTTAGCACGGCTGCACGTGATTGCCAGATTCCCCTCTTGCCTTTCTGGATGAGGCATTTGTCCCGAGGGCTCATCTGCTTGCGAGGGAATGAGGGTTTCAACCACATCCTCTGTTTTACTCTCGTGCTGTGGGAGGCGCGATAATGCATCTGCTAGGTAGTTCTTCCCCCCTAGAAAGTATTTTAACGTGAAATTGAACCTGCTGAAGAATTCAGCTGAACAAAGTTGTTTGGGGTTCAATTTCCTAGGGGATTTCAATGCCTCCAGGTTTTTGTGGTCCGTCCATACCTGGAACGGCACAGATGCCCCTTCCAAAAGATGACGCCATGTGTCTAGCGCATGTCTGACTGCAAACGCTTCCTTCTCCCACACATGCCATCTTTTCTCCGTCTCACTAAACTTTTTAGATATGTATGCACATGGGCGTAGTACGTTATTATCGTCCTCCTGCAGCAATATGGACCCCACCGCACCGTGTGACGCATCCGTGTGAATCACGAACGCCTTGTCTACCTCTGGGTGTTTGAGGATGGGTTCCTCCATGAACAGTTTTTTCAGTTTATCGAAGGCTTCTTGGCATTCCGGGGTCCACACAATTTTGGTGCTAGGTAACTTTGACTTTGAACCCCCACCTTTGTCTTTAGCAAGTCTGTGAGGGGCAACGCAATTTGTGCAAAATCCCTAATGAATTGCCTGTAGAACCCGGCGAACCCGAGAAACGCCTGCAGTTGTCTGCGTGTTCGGGGGGGTTGCCACCCCAAAACAGCTTTTACTTTCTCTGGGTCCATTTCGATTCCCTTGTGCGATATGCGATACCCCAAAAAGTCTAGCTTCTCTTTGTGAAATTCGCACTTCTCAAGTTTAACATACAATTTTGCCTCCAGTAATTTTTCCAAAACCTTCTTAACCAATTCCATGTGCTCATCTAAGTTCTCCGAGAAAATCAAGATGTCGTCTAAATATACAATCACTCCTTTGTACAAGAACTCATACAGGACTTCATTAATTAGTCTCATGAAAATTCCCGGGCCTCGCGCAATCCCAAATGGGAGCACTCGGTATTGAAATGACCCCAGCGGGCAATTGAATGCTGTTTTCCACTCGTCCCCCTCCCGTATTCGTACACAATAGTATGCCTCTCTTATATCTAATTTCATGAAAATTTTCCCTTTAGACAATTGGGCTAACATGTCTTTCAACAACGGGAGGGGGTACTGATTGGTAACCAAAATTGCATTTAGCCCCCTGTAGTCCGTGCAAAGTCGGTGGGACCCGTCTTTTTTCTTTCTGAATAAGACGGGGGCTGCTAGGGGGGAATTAGCTGGTTCGATAAATCCACGTGCCAAATTTTTATCAATGAATTTGCGCAGCTCCTGTAGTTCTTTTTGTGTCATGGCATACATCTTGGGCTTAGGAAAAGGTGCCCCTGGGATGAGATCAACCGTTGCATCTGACTGTCTGTGGGGGGGTACTTGTTCACATTCCTGTTTACCGAACACCTCAACCACGGGGAGGTATTTCTCCGGAATTGTGTCCGGAATTGTGCCACCCCCCTGCTCCTGGTCCTCTTCCCAAAGTTCCATCCCAGCTGCCCCCACTTCTAAGCAGCCCGGAGTTCTATCATTGTCCATCCCTAAATAAGTCCCGTCAATGAATTCAATTTCCCCAGAAGCCCAATCCACCATGGGGTTTCTCGTTCTCAGCCATTTCAGGCCTAAGACAATAGGTCGTGTTGCAATGGGAGCCACAATGAACCTCAACGTCTCTAAGTGAGTCCCAAGAGTCATTTGAATTTCTTCTGTTAAGTGCTCCACTGGCCCCCCTTTCATTTCCGAACCGTCCAGTTGGCAAAATGTAATGGGCGTATTTAATTTCAACAGTTTCAGTCCCATCTTGTCTGCTACGTTCGGGTGCATTAAGCACCTTGAGCAACCAGTGTCTAACATTGCCACCCCCGAAAATTGCTCCCTCCCATCCAAAGTTTTTAACTGTACCTTTAGATGCATTGTCGGGCAGTGACTGACTCTCCCTTCCGTTGCGCCCCTTTGCAAAGGCCTGTCCCGCGGCGCTCTTTAGAACAGACCTTTGTCGTTTCCCGCCGGCTGGAATTCAGTGTCCGATTCGTCGCTGTCGTCTTCCACGTGTTGAGGGTTTCTCCAGTCCTCCATGGCTGCCGCCGCCCCTTTGCACTTACTTCCAACCTCCTTTTCTCCCTTCCTATCTGGCGGGTTCTTCGTGTGCGTCTTGACTTTGGGAATAGCTCCATTCTGGGGGCAATTACTAATAAGGTGTCCCACCTGCCCACATCGAAAGCACAAGCCTGCTCTCATTCTCCGATTTTTCTCCTCTTCCCAGTATTTCTGCCTGAAGTCCAATCGGGTGGGGTGTGGATCGGTCCCTGGCTTCTTCCGCAGGTGTTTGAACTTTTTTATGGTCAGCAATTGTGTCTGAATTTGTTCAATTCTCCCTGCCATTTGGATCCATCCTTCCAGGGTTTTTGGTTCCTCCCTCCCAATCATTAACTCGAGCAAATCCTGTCTCAAGCCATACTGGAAGTATTCAATTTGAAATTCTTCCGGCCACTCAGGCAAGTCACTGAGAATTCTTTTAAACTCCAGGGCATATTCAGCTACAGTACTTTTGCCCTGGTCTAAATTACGGAGATGGACTCTAGCTGACACTTTTGCCACTGTGTCCTCAAAGCGTTTGCGTAAGGCATGCATAAATTTATTAAAGTCCTGTAACATGCTTGCCTTAGCATCGTGCAACTTCACGAGCCACCTTGCCGCCTCCCCTTCCAGAAAACAGGAGACATACCTGACCTTCGCCTCCGTGTAGAAGTTGTTCTCAAATTCCCCCATAAATCCATTTACGTGGGTCAGAAAACATGCCAGTTTCTTAAGATCTCCATCAAACTTCATTTTCAATTCACTCACCCCTGTTGGCGCATACGTTATTGGCCAGATCCTCCTCTGCTGGGTTGCCGGGGTGGTTAGCAGCTGTCTGCGGGAGGTAGTAGCCTCTTCCTCCCCCTCCTCATCGTTGTTTGATGCTTCACTGAACTCACCGGGTTTGTTTTCCTCTTCAGAAGAGCTCAAGTTCCCCCTTTTCCCTTGCACAAGGTTTATCAGCGCGTCCAATTTCTTGTTAATCATCTCTATGTCACAGTCCATTCGAGACAATTTTTCTTCCACCACCCCAAACCGTTGCGTATGGGTGATGCGCTGCTTGGGACGCTTCCCCCTCTTCTCTTCCCTTCCTTCTCCCACTCCGAGCAACCAATCTGCCGACCGAGTTCTATGAGCCTCCGGAGGGGGGGGGGTTTGGTTACCTCTATTCCTTTGGTTTTCTCCTTCTTCTTGCCTCCAGCCTGCCCACTGGGTTGGCCTGGATCTGTGCTGGCTCCGGGTTCGTCTGCCACAGCCGTTGGTAGAGTACAGTATTACTGTACTGTACACTAATGCAGAAGTTCCCAAATTTTCTTGGTTCGTGGCACTGTATTTCCATGAACTGTATAAGAGTGATGTGAGTGCATGTTAATGAAACCACAGTATTGTAATTGTTGATGTTATACAGATAAAATGGATTATAGTACTGTACTGTTCATTTTTTTACAGTAATAGTTGCATTCTTTCCTAGGCTGTTACTGTATGGTTTTACAAGAGATTAATGAAACTCTCTCTCACATGCAGAATGCTTCTAAGGAACTTTTCCCCCTCCCTTTGGTATGAGAAAAGAAAAATGTTTTTGTTGGAGTCAATGTGACGCCCAAATAGGATTGCAAACAGCGTTTACGTGGACTTAGCCCACCCTTGAACTGAACAGGACTTCTGAGCCATTCATGCAGTTCAGTGAGGACAGTCTTAAATAACCACAGCAAGACTGTCGTGACCCACTGGGCAGTACTAGGGAATATCCTCCACTGAGCTCAGTCAGACATGCATGTCAGCTGACATGTGTGGAGCTTGAAGTGAACAGCTTTACGATCTCCATGTACTGTTCTGTAATGAACAACAGAAAAATGAACAGTTCCCTAAGGAGGATGACTGGCCCCAAAAGTTAAAAAGCACAATTATACAGTACCGTATTAAGAAACTCGGCAGTTGCAGTCCTGGGCCATGACAAGAAGTAAGATCCATAATGGCTGGAAATTCCGGCACTTGGAAGAGAAGTCTAAAGGGTCTTACAGCTTAATAATTTCCTGATTTCCCCTGCCAGCGCATTTAGATCTCTCCAGGGTGCTGAATACTTTACATCTAATACACACACCTTGTTGTTTTGCCCATCTGGTAGCTTTATTGCTGAGCTCCTTCCTATTGAGTTCTTGGCGCCTTGGCCGGGTGAGGTGGCTTGTTGGAATCGTATGCCATGGCAGTGTGGCATAGATGCCACCGTGACAGTAAGAAATTCTAGCACTTGGAAGACTTCTATGGGGGCCCCAGGATGGAGAAGGCTGACCTGAACAGGTCAGAACACTTTTCCCCCTTAAACCATCTTTAATTCTGTTATCCTTCAATGAACTGAACAACATTTTTAACATTATAAAACATTTTAATAACAATAAATAACTTACATAACAAAATAACAATTCTTATCATCATTGGCGATCACTCGTAGCCGAGTAAGATTGTCTTCCAAAGGTAAAATTTTAACGGTGGATCCGTAAGTGGCTGTAAAGGCCAATTTTGGATCCGCACAACCTCCCACAATGAGGGCATAGGTTTCCGGGTGGGAGACGGTCATGATGAGGGTTTGCCTGACGTGCCTTCCTTTTAGCTCTTTTCTCCTTTTCGCCCTGTACTCGTGTTTCTTCAAAGTCCATAGCGCCATTAATAAAGGATGACCTCCAATTGAAACGCTCATGAGTTAGGGCTTCCCAGTTCTCAATGCTGATATTACATTTTTTTAAATTAGCTTTGAGAGTATCTTTGAATCTCTTTTGCTTAAAGGTGTGTCACTAGAAAATGTCGATCACAATTCTTAATATAAGTACTAATATTATAGGTGTAATTACACTACAGAAATAAAGTGCAAAATCAGATTTTACAAGTGCCTCTGTAGAAATATGCAGTAAGATTAGTGTTCTCCTGCGTCTTGACTACAGGTGACATCGGATAGGCTGGCATAGCTGGTTGATGGCCGAGGATCATCTGGGTCTTCTGCTCCTGTGGATGGGGAGGGAAGTACAGTTGAGGAAGGAATAACTTTCCTAAAGAACCCAGCAAATGTGGTTAGCACGGTTTTTTTCTGTTTTTCTTCATATATCTCTCGATAACACCTTATGATCTCATCAATTTCCCTACGTACTTTTCCAACACATTGCACATTTGGATCTATGCTGTCTAAAAACAAAGTTTTGTTCATGCTTGAGAAAAAATCAGAATGCTTTCAGAGTTAACTTTTTGGGCTGAACTGCTACATTTTCTCCTTCGAAATCTTCCTCTTCCTCTTCTCCCCCCCGACAACCCCTCGTCCTTCCAATTCCACTTGCAACTCTATTGAATCTTTGTTTGAAAGGTCTTCCTCATGTAGGCTATCAAATGCATTTTGCAGTGACATTCTGCCAGGCTGCTGCAACGTTTGTGATGCAATGGAGGGTATTTTAGCCTTTCCAAAAGTCATGCAATGTTACTCCCTCAATCTCCATTGCAGCTATGGCTTTGGCAAACGTGCGCAAATACTAGGCCTTGAAGTTGCAGTAGCTCCCTGGTCCATAGGCTGTAGGAGAGGGGTGGTGTTTTGGGGGAGATAAACTAACTGTACACCTGGCTGGAGATTGCCGAGATGCGGGGGATGTCCAGGTGCATTGTCAAGGAGCAGGAGAATCTTGAAAGGAATTCTGTTTTCCAAGCAGTATGTCTTTACTTGGGATAGAAAACAACTCATAAACCAATCCTCGAAGAGGACTTGCGTCATCCAGGCCTTTTGATTGGATCGGTTCAAGCTTCAGCTTGAATCCAGCAACATTTCCACCCAACAACAAGGTTATTCTGTCCTTGAACGCTTTATATCCAGACATTGATTTGGCCTTTTTGTGCATGTACGTCCACTCTGGCATTTTCTTCCAAAACAGCCAAACTAGTAAGAGATGATTGCAAAGTACCGTCCTGTAGATAGATAGAGAGACTTGTTCAGAACAATATATCTTCAGGGGGGGGGCAGTACTGTACAGTAGTGCAAGAATGTGTTTTTCTTGTCTGCTAAAAATTTCTTTCCCTGGACAAAAGCACATGAATGGTCATAGCTAGCAGCAACATATTTTAAATTCATTTATTTACTGTATTAAATAGTTGTTTATATACTCCATCTTTGTTCTTAACTGGCTCCCTGCCCCACTCCTCTTGGTCATTTTTTCCCTTGGTGTACAGCATGTGCAAGACTGAATCTGATTCTTGACAATTGGAGAGAGTGAACTGTGAAGGCCAGACTCCATATAGTCGCATTTTATCCTCAGGTTGGGTCTCTGCCATCTGCATTTCATTTTCTCATTTTCTCTCTCACAGAAATCATTGCCACACATGCAAGGTGTGTAATACACAATGTGTATACAGTAATTAAATAAAAGTAAAATAATTTCTTTTATTTTATGTATTGTCGAAGGCTTTCATGGCCGGAGTTCGATGGCTGTTGTGGGTCTTCCGGGCTGTGTGGCCGTGTTCAGGAACCACAACTTCCAGAACACGGCCACACAGCCCGGAAGACCCACAACAGCCATCTTTTATTTTACTTTCTTTTCCAATACTTTGGAAAAGTATGGTACTTTGACTTCTCTTTATAAAAGAGGAAGAGTGATACAGTACTAGGAGTAATGTGCAAAATAATGTTGGGAGTCTTCAACAATTCCCATCTGCCTCCACTGCGTTTTCCATCAGCAGCAGAGGACCAAATACTGTACAGAGCTATTTTTTTCCAAAAAGTACAGTACAGTAAGTTAAATCCTGCCCTGGCGGATACTACTGTACTGTATGAGATTAGTTTTGATCGGACTATAACAGCTAATATAACTGTCTGTATGTATCCCTCTTTCTGTTTTCTTTTTATCGCTTTCTTGCAGTGAGTGACCTTTCTTTTTTGCATGGAAAATCATTTTAAAACTTAGGAAAAAAATCCTGGCCAATTGTGACTTAGCATCATGCGTCATCCAAGTCAGTGATAAATCACCCTCTTGTTGGGTGCTTTCAGACAGGAGGTGAATGCATTTTTACCTTGCCAAATGGCCGCCACTTCTGAAGTGGCTGAATCTTGGTCACGTGATCGCAGAGGCCTCGCAGGGGTGGCAATTTTGGGGCACAGTTGCAACTCTACTTTTGGGGTGCCATTGTTACTTCAAACAGACATTAAGCAAATGGTCGTAAGTTAATGGGTTTCTTGTTCCTGCAGAATAATCAAGCCAATAAAGCATTATTCCAGATGTATTTTTAGCTGAAGGCTTTGCACTTTAAGTTTTTAGAACATTTCTCCAGAGAAGATGCTTATTTGCCCTACTTAGAAACTCTGCTGATGGGGTTTATTCATTAAGAAGAGAATTTGCATACAGTTTATTGAACTGTTCATTAATAGGAATCTTCATGGAATATGGTTTTCTTCTCTCTTTTTTCCCGTTTCAGGATTCAGTATCGCTTGAGGATGTACAGTAGCTGTATTTTTCTCTTTGGAGGAATGGGCTCTGCTAGATTTTGAGCAAAAAGCCCTGTATCGAGAGGTCATGGTGGAAAATGCGAGGAATATGGCCTCCTTAGGTAAGGGATCCTCTTTCCTCTGGGCTGAAACAGTGGTGGAAGTAAGCAGCCGATCTATTTCTCAGAGGAAATGCTGGCCTCCTCTTTTCCTATAGTGGAGGAGAATGTCATTATCTGCATTTCTACTCCTACTTGGTTTGCTGAGATGGGCTACAACCTTCACACTGTCTCCAGGGCTCCTCCCATGCAGTTTCTCATCCTAGCCAGTTTCTGATCCTGCCTGTCCCACTTTGTAAATAGCCTTAGGAGTTGCTTTCATTTTTCTGTTTTTCTGTCTGCAATGATGGCACTTAGAAGCCCCCATAGTCCACAGGGTTTACTGCTCGAGAAATGGGCTGTCTGATGGGCTGGGTTCTGCAGAAATGGGACCTTCCACCCAGGTGGCTCTCCCTCCCATTTGCTCCAAGGCTTCCCTTTTGTAAGTTCTGCCTGCAAATGCAGGGACAACTAAGGGAGAATGAACACGCCCAGACTGAGAAGCTGTTTTTTCAAGGGAGAGCTTCCTCAGGTAGAGGAGGCAGAACCTCGGTTAGGATATCCATGTCCATCAGCGCTTCCACCTTGTCAGATTGAAATTCGACGATCTGTTCTCCCTCATCAAGTCCATTATTGAACAGGGGCAGCTTTCCAGGGTCCCTCCTGCTTCCTTGCAACTGAATCTGAAGGAGCAGTAGAGCTGAGGGTGCCCCACCCTGCGACTCTGCATGATCTTCTCCAAAGGTTTCAGGTTTGCATTCTGCACCATGGAGGACAAAAGGGACCCCAGTGTCAGATCTTACATCAACTCGATACCAAGCTTAACACCGTGTTTTGACCTGGGAGCTTCGGGGAAGTTTTGATACTGTTGAAAGAAGAGATGCAACAATAGTGCTTGATCCCTTTTGCACCTCAGCTTGTGTCAACTTTTCCTTCTTTCTTTTTGTTGCAAGCAGGTGATGGATGGGAGACGGAGGATTCTGGCCAAGAGGCGGCAGCACCTTTGCCAACAGGAGGAAAGGAAGTTGCGGAAAGGATGTCTGGAAAGCAAAGTCCTGAGGAAAACCAGTTAAAGGGGGAGCTGGGGAAATGCTCTACTGTTCCGTGTGCAGATATCAGCGTCTTCTTGGCCGGAGAGGATCACCAAGGAAAAGGAGTGTGTCCAGGGTGCGGAAAAGTACTCAGAGACGAATCGGGATTATGCGAATGTTTCAGAAGCCACTCTGCAGAGAAACAAAATGAAAGCGGGAAATGCTCCAGAAGGACCTTTCCTCTTAATTTACGTCAGAGAATACAAGAAGGAGAAAAACCATATAAATGCCTGGAGTGTGGAAAGTGCTTCAGATATTCAGGTTATCTTGCTTCCCATAAAAGGATCCACACAGGGGAAAAACCATATGAATGCAAGGAATGTGGAAAGAGCTTCCATTTTGCAACAGGCCTTACTTCCCATAATATGATTCACACAGATGACAGACCGTATCAATGCATCAAGTGTGGAAAGAGCTTCAGAAGCAGTGGCTCCCTTTTTTCCCATCAAAGCATCCACAGAGAGGAGAAATTATATCAATGCAGGGAGGGTAGAAAGAGGCTTACTCAGAGCAATGTACTGAATTCCCAGAAAAAAAGCCACACTGGGAGTAAATCATGTAAATGCCTGGAGTGTGGAAAGAGCTTCAACTCTGCAAGTGAGCTAACCTACCATAATAGGATCCATACCGGGGAAAAGCCATATCAATGTACGGTATGTGGAAAGAGCTTCAGTCAACAAGGTAATTTCAATTTGCATAAGAGGATCCACACAGGAGAGAAGCCATATAAATGCATGGAATGTGGAAAGTGCTTCAGGACGCCTGGTTCCCTTACTTGCCATAAGAGGATTCACACAGGGGAGAAACCATATGAATGCCTGCAGTGTGGAAAGAGCTTTAGTAGGAGCGGTACCCTTATTTTCCATAATAGGATGCACAAAGGAGAGAAGCCGTATAAATGCCTGCAGTGTGGAAAATGCTTCAGTCAAAAAGTTCATCTTAATTTACATGAGAGGACCCACACAGGAGAAAAACCATATAAATGCCCAGAGTGTGGAAAGAGCTTCAGTAATGCAAGTAGCCTTATTTCTCATAACAGAATTCACACAGGGGAGAAACCATATGAATGCATAGAGTGTGGAAAGTGCTTCAGGACATCCGGTTCCCTTTTTTCCCATAAAAGAATCCATGCTAGAGAGAAACCGTATAAATGCACCGAGTGTGGAAAGAACTTCCGCAAGAACGGTCACCTTACTTCCCATCAAAGGATTCACACTGGTGAGAAGCCATATAAATGCCTGGAGTGTGGAAAGAGCTTCAATCAAACAAGTCACCTTAATATCCATAAAAAGATCCACACAGGAGAAAAGCCACATAAATGCACAGAGTGTGGAAAGTGCTTCATTGAATCAGGTGCCCTCACTAAGCATAAAAGGATCCACACAGGGGAGAAACCATATGAATGCCTGGAGTGTGGAAAGAGCTTCAGTCAAAAAACTCGTTATATTGTACATAACAGAATCCACACCGGGGAGAAACCATATGAATGCATGGAGTGTGAAAAGAGCTTCAATGACACTCGTGAGCTTGCTTCCCATAAAAGGATCCACACCGGGGAGAAACCATATAAATGCGTGGTGTGTGGAAAGAGCTGTAGGACATGCAGTGACCTTACTTGTCACAAGCGGACCCATACGGGGGAGAAGCCATATCAATGCAGCGAGTGTGGAAAGTGCTTTAGTACAAATAGTTCACTTTCTTCCCATAGAAGGATTCACTCAGGAGAGAAACCTTTTAAGTGCATGGAGTGTGGAAAGAGTTTTACTTCCAGTAGTCACCTCACTTACCATAATAGAATCCACACAGGGGAGAAACCATATATGTGCATGGTGTGTGGAAAGTGCTATAGTGATAGCAGACCTCTGAATTCCCATATGAGGATCCACACAGGGGAGAAACCACATAAATGAATTGAATGTAGAAAGGTATTTAGTCACAATCAGTCACATAGTATCCGTAGAAAGATTCACTCACAGGGGAATCCAATAAATGTATCAAGTGTGGAAAGAGCTTTATTCAAAAGATTGCTCACTGGAGAAACCACGTAAATGTCTCACGGTTGAAAAGTGCTTTGGTGACTCTTGTTTGCTTATCCCCATAAGATGATTTATATCGTTTCTTCTGAGTAAGAGGATCCGCTCTGGTGAGAAGCCATATAAATGCACGGACAGTGGAAAGAGTTTCAGTACAAGCAGTTCCCTGACTTCACATAGGAGGATCCATACGGGAGAGAGACCATATAAGTGCGAGGAGTGTGGAAAGAGATTCAGTCAGAGCACTTCCCTCTCTTTTTATAAAAGGATCCACACAAGGGAGAACCCACCTGCTGGCATAGGGCCAGGGTATCTGAGGGACCGTCTCATCCCAATAACATCGACCCACCCCACCCTTTCATGCAGAGAGGGCATGCTTCGGACCCCTTCAACAAGAGAATGTCATCTAGCGGGGTCCAGGAGGCGAGCCTTCTCTGCGATAGCACCTGCATTGTGGAACATCTTGCCCCTGGAGGTGAGGCTGGCCCCCTCACTCCTGACTTTCTGGAAGTCTCTTAAGACCTGGCTCTGCTGCCTTACCTGGGATGAGGGAGGTAATAGTACCTCCTGGGGGTGGCTGGCCCCATAGTGTCTTGCTCCTGATAGTTGATTTTACCATCTTTTGGATTTTTATTTATTCTACAGTATCTATTCATTGTTTTATTGTAATTTTATGTATAGATTTTAACCATTGTTATTCTGTAAACCGCCCAGTCCCCTATTCGGGGAGATAGGCGGGGATAAATTAAATAATAAATAAATATAAATATAATATGGAAGGAGCTTCATTCAGATTAGTGAACTTCTCCCAAAAGGAGCCACATGGGGGAGAGGCCACATACATGCATACAATGTGGAAAGAACTTGAGTGATTCCATTTCTGAGCAGCATGCCAAAATGGAAAGGGGGTGGGTTATGATTAGAGAAAAGGAGTCGGAGGGAAGGGAAGGGATAAAATGGGTGGGCCAGATGAAGGAGATTACAGGAAAGCTTTGGAAGAGCTTCAAGTTATTACAAGAGGGAGGCCAAGATCTGAGTAGTAGATACAGTATAACTGGACGTGATGGCATCTAACTAAGCATATGCCTCAAATATAATCCCATGTTCAGCAAGATATTAGGGATACCCAGATTTTTATTAAACCAAATTTTTATTGGGAGACTGTGGTTTATCCCTGTTCGTCTGCAGAAATTAAACTCTCTAAGGCCTAAGGACTCACTGGAAAAGACCCTGATGCTGGGAAAGACTGAAGGCAAAAGGAGAAGGGGACGGCAGAGGATGAGATGGTTAGATAGCATCACCGATGTAATGAACATGAATTTGAGTAAACTCCGAGAGACAGTGGAGGACAGGAAGGCCTGGTGTGCTATGGTCCATGAGGTCACGAAGAGTCGGACACGACTAAACGACTGAACAACAAAAGGCCTAAGATGGACTTCTCTCTCTTTTCTTCCTTTCTGTATCCATTTATCTCTTCTTCTGGTCATACACCTCCAGTCCGATTCCTCTCTGCATTTCCCCCCCTTCTATTTCCAGTAAAACTGCCCCTTCCCCAATTTCTTGTATTTTTGTTGTTTCTGTTGGAAGACAGAAAGGGCATGGGTGTGAGAGTTAATGTTTGGTGCATGTAAATTAGAATCAGTTTGCTTCCTTATTTTAATGGCAATTACATTTTATTAAATTTTACTTATATTATTTTTTTTCTGAGCCTGTCTTTTTTTGAGTGTGACTTTTGACAGTCGTATGTATGCATGCAGATATGTGCCCCATGCCCACATTTACTGGGAGAGCAGTAATCACCTATAATTGGATATGTATTGGTGAACCACTTAATACTGAGAAACCACTGGGAGAAAATGCAATGGCTGTTAGTTTTCTTGATAAGCCATGAGTTGACCAAGCCTGTAGATCAGAGCTTTCCAAACTTTTCCAGTTGGTGACACACACCAACGGCGGTGTCGTGCAGGTGTGTTGCGCGAAAACCAGAAGTGCTGATGGCATGCCACCACGCATGCTGCTGCATGCGGTGGCGCGCCATCAGTGCTTCCGGGTTTTCACGCGACACACCTGCACACCGCAGGTATTCATTCATTGGCGATCACTCGTAGCCGAGTAAGATTGTCTTCCAAAGGTAAAATTTTAACAGTGGATCCGTAAGTGGCTATAAAGGCCAATTCTGGATCCGCACAACCTCCCACAATGAGGGCATAGGTTTCCGGGTGAGAGACGGTCATGATGAAGGTTTGCCTGACGTGCCTTCCTTTTAGCTCTTTTCTCCCTTTCGCCCTGTACTCGTGCTTCTTCAAAGTCCATAGCGCCATTAATAAAGGATGACCTCCAATTGAAACGCTCATGAGTTAGGGCTTCCCAGTTCTCAATGCTGATATTACATTTTTTTAAGTTAGCTTTGAGAGTATCTTTGAATCTCTTTTGCTGTCCACCAATATTCCGTTTTCCATTCTTAAGTTGGGAGTAAAATAGCTGCTTTGGAAGACGATGGTCAGGCATTCGAACAACATGGCCGGTCCAGCGAAGTTGATGTTGGATGATCATTGTTTCAATGCTGGTGGTTTTCGCTTCTTCTAATACGCTAACATTAGTCCGCCTATCTTCCCAAGTAATTTGCAGAATTTTTCGGAGGCAGCGTTGATGGAATCTTTCAAGAAGTTGGAGGTGGCGTTTGTAGAGGGTCCATGTTTCACAGGCGTACAGAAGGGTTGGTAGTACAATGGCTTTGTAAACAAGCATTTTGGTCTCCCTGCGAATGTCCCGATCCTCAAACACTCTACGCTTCATTTGGGAGAAAGCTACACTCGCAGAGCTCAGGCGATGCTGAATTTCAGCGTCGATGTCGGCTTTTGTAGAATGATGGCTGCCAAGATAAGGAAAGTGGTCGACATTTTCTAGTGACACACCTTTAAGCTGGATTGATGGCGCTGCGGAGGGATTGGTTCGAACTTGCTGGTAAAGCACTTTGGTTTTTTTAATGTTAATCGAGAGGCCGAGCTTTTCATATGCTTCTGCAAAGATGTTTAGGATAGTTTGAAGATCTTCCTCGGAGTGTGCACAGACTACGTTATCATCAGCATATTGAAGTTCTATAACAGAAGTTGTAATTACCTTATTTTTTGCTTTCAGCCTACTAAGATTAAAAAGCTTTCCATCTGTTCGATATATAATTTCTACACCAGTAGGAAGTTTCTCTTCAACAAGGTGTATAATCATAGCGATGAAGATAGCGAATAAGGTGGAGCAATAACCGCAGGCAACACAGTACTGTGTCACAACACACAGTTTGGAAAGCTATGCTGTAGATGATTCTGAAGTATTCAAGGTAGTGAAACTAAAGTGATTGTGAGGAATTTGAGAAGAATCTCTTGAAAGAGAATGAACAGTCAACTCAATGGCCAGTACCGTTCCCTTGAAGAACATTGAAAGTGATGTGTACTGCGGCATAACTTCCTAATTTGACATACAGATTGTTGAGGCCTGAACTGTACTTAGGCAGGGGAAAGATCTTGGGTCATAATGGAGACCTCAGTGAAGCCACTGACTCGGTATGTGGCAGTTGAGAAAAAGACAAATCCCACGTAGGGATCAGTAGAAAAGGAATAGAAGTAAAACAGCTGATACCGTTATTCTCTTCTACGGTATATTTGCATCTTGAATATTGTCTATAGTTCTGGTCGTCCCATTTGAAAAAGGATATAAAAGAGATGGACAAAGTTCAAAAGCAGCCATCCAAATGATTGGGGGCTTTGATATCTTTCTTTCTTTATCATATTTATATGGCTGCCCATCTCACAAGAAGCAAATGGGTGGCGTACAACAATCAGTTGTAAACAACAAATATATAAGAAACGATCACAAAAGTATAAAAAGTAATTATTAAAGTAAAAAAACACTATAAAAATTTTAAATATACATACCATATGGAGAGGGTAAAAAGTTCACCCACAATGGAGCTGTCTAAGAACGCCTCTGGTTCCCTGGGATCCCCCAGGCCTGGTGACATAACCAGTTCTTGAGGGACTTCCAGAATGATAGCGGGGATGGACCTAACCTGATTCGGGAGGGTAGAGTGTTTCATAGGGCGGGCGCAATGGCCACAAAGGCCCACCTCCTGGGACCCACCAAATGTAGGACCCTGGCAGATGGTACCCGCAACATGTCTTCTCTGCCAGATCTAATGGTATAGGCTGATGTAATCGGGGAGCGGTGGTCCCTCAGATAACCCTGTCCCATGACATGTAAAGGTGAAAAACCGCACTTTGAATTCGACCCGGAAGCAGACTGGCAGCCAATGCAGCTCGCGGAGCAAAGGTGTAGTAAGCGCTCTTCTAGGAGCACAAATAACTGCCCGGCTGCATTCTGTACCAGTTGAAGCTTCCGGATACTCTTCAAGGGCAGCCCCATGTAAAGCACATTATAGTAGTCCAATCTGGAGGTGACTAGGGCATGAGTGACTGAGCAGAGCCTCCCGATCCAGGAAAGGGCACAACTGGCGCACAACCCAAAGCTGTGCAACGGCCCTCCTAGCCATGCCTGCCACCTGCTCTTTGAGCAGGAGTCGTGAGTCTAGAAGTCTCCCAGAATGCACACTGGGTCCGTCTGGGGCAGTGCTACCCCATCCAGCACCAAGGATGGCATAGCCCTAGAACCAGTAGGCCCCCAACCCAAACCCTCAGTCTTGCCAGAGTTCAGCTGAAGCCTGTTCTCCCCCATCCAAACCCTCACAGCTTCCAGGCACCGGGATAAGACATTCACAGCATCGCTTGATTCACCATGGGCGGAGATGTACAATTGAGTATCATCAGCATACTGATGATACCCTACCCCATGGCGATGTATGAGTTCACCCAGCGGCCTCATGTAGATGTTAAATAGGAGAGGGGAGAGCACCAAGCCCTGTGGCATCCCACATAGTAAGGGGCCGAGGGCAGGACCTCTCCTCCCCAATCACCACTGACTGGAATCGACCCTGAAGAAAGGAGGCAAACTAGCACAACACCGTGTTACCCAGAGGGATTAATTATGGAAAATTGTTGAATATTCTTGCTGTTTAAAGTCGGAAGTCATATTTTCATGTAATCTTTTTAAAAAATTTCTTCTTGTGTTTCTACACCAGGGCTTTCCAAAGTTTTCCCGCGGCGACTCACCAACTGCCGTTGGTGTGTCGCTGCGTGAAAACCCAGAAGCGCCGCCATTGCGGCAGCGTGCAAAAACCCGGAAGCGCTGCTGCCGCTTTCGGTTTTTGCACGCCGCTGTGGCTGCGGCGCTTTCGGATTTTTGCGCACTGCCGTTGGTGTGTCGCCGTGGGAAAACCGTGGGTTTTGATGCGACACATCTGGGGGCCGCAGGCAACACACATTTTGGAAAGCTCTGTTCTACACCTTTTTGGGTTTTTTTCTTTTTGTAGTTTTTATCTTTTCTTCAAACCTAATAAAAATTGAGCCAATCCAGAAGATTACCATGGTCAGTGGTATCGAAAGCCGCCAATAGGTCAAGTAGGGCAAGGATGGATGCATAACCCCCATTCTGCCCACACCAGGAATCATCCAAAAGCGCAACCAATGCATTTTCCTCCTATACCTGGGTCTGAATCCTGACTGAAAAGGATCCAGATAGATCCAGATAGTATGGATTTTTATTTAATTTAGAAATGCCTAGCACAAATCACTTCACTAGCATCTAGTCTAGATGTTACTATATTGATACAGTTTGTTGTTTATTTGTTCAGTCGCTTCCGACTCTTCATGACTTCATGGACCAGCCCACGCCAGAGCTTCCTGTCGGCCGTCACCATCCCCAGCTCCCCCACGGTCGAGTCCGCCACCTCCAGAATATCATCCATCCATCTTGCCCTTGGTCGGCCCCTCTTCCTTTTGCCTTCCACTTTCCCTAGCATCAGCATCTTCTCCAGGGTATCCTGGAGTATTTAGACATTACAGAAAAGGAAATGATGTAAGCATACATATACATATGATGATGCAGGCATATATACATATTCATAAGCAATAGATCTCAAGTTACTTTCTGCCCTACTAATCTACTCTGAAGAAAGCCATTGTCTTAGTTGGAAGAAGGGAGGGAGCAAACTTCTTGAATACAGGGATTCGTGGGTTGCTATAGGAATGTCCTGATAAAAGTTAGCAAAAGCTGCAGAAGATGGTGTGAGATAGCTTCCAAGGTTGTTGCCACATACCTTTATATTTCAATTTAGTTTAAACATGACCATTCATCTGAAAACTTATTTTTCTCACACCGGCATCCAACTGTGAGTGAATCTGAGCAATTTTGTCTGACAGATGCTGAGCAAATTCCTTCGCATGTCCCTGCAAAATGTTCCCTGGGCCCTGCAAAAGGTTCCAAGGCTTGTGTCACCTGAAACAATCAATCTGTGGATACAATAAGGGCAGAGAAGTACTGCCGCTTTGCCGCCCTTACCGCCACAAGGTAGACCTTAATAGCAGCTCTAACCCAAGTTTGGCCAAGTTCGTCCTTGGTTGAGCGCCAGCAACGCTCTAGACATCTCTTCTGTTTCATCTCCCTCAACTCCTCCGTAAACCACAAGGAGTAGCAGGTTCCCTGAGAGGGGAGAGGTCACATGGGTGTGATCCGATCCTAAGCCTCAGCCTTCCGCTTCTTCCAAGTGGGAACTAAGGCTTCAGATGGACCATGCAGCAGTCAAAGAGGAACAACCCCCAACTCCCTCTGAAACCCATTCGGGTCCATCAGTCACCAGGGGTGGACTGATCTAATGAGTCCAGCCTCCCTGCAGTGGATAGTGGCACTGGAGAATCCCATGGAAATCAGGGCATGATCTCACCATGACACGGGAGACACCAAGAGCTTCCCCAATTTCAGATCACATAGCCACTGCTCTGACAGGAACACCAGATCTGGAGTGTGACCACTGTCCTGTGTTGGGCTCTGGGTGACCTGGGATAGGCCTGTCAGATTTCTCATGGGAAAGCAAATTGCGTTTCTCCTTCACAAGGCTGAAATGAGCAGATACGAGTTTGTTATGTCTACACTCTGTGAGAAGCTTGCTGGAGACAAGCAGGTAAGACACATGCTAGATGCAACACTGCCGCCTACTGGCAGGTTATACTCTGTGCTTAGCATCTCCAGACCTAAACCCTGACCAATCAGCTTTGAGTCAGGGAAAGTATAACTGGGTTGTGGAAAATGGTTTCCTTTGCTCTTGACCTCTGCTTGTCTAGTAGCCATTACCAAGTGTTCTGCTCTTGAGGAGGACTTTGAAGTGTAGCTAACTGGCTAGGTACTTTGCCAGTCTTGTGCTCCTTATGTTCTGGATCGATTGAAGCAACACGTGAACAGTGTATCTGTATCTTTTGCTTGTAAGCTGTTTCACTTCTGCTTATGTATTCAACTCTGCTTTATCTACAGTAAAGATTTATAGCTTGGAAAGCTGAACTCTGCGGGTTTACTCTTGCCTCCTCCCAGTTAGCCAGAGTACTTCAACAAGGCCCATGGCTGTCATGGTGGCCATGAATTCCCGAGCCACCTCAGACCTCATTCCTAGAGAAGGCAGATTGAAGGTCTCCCAGAACCATAAGTCTCGGGAACTCCACTGCCAGCCCAGAAATGGAGTCAAGTTGCTCAGGCAGGGAGGCTGCTATGCAGCAACAATCAACAATCCCAACTGCTTCACTCCAGGCTTGGCTGCCAGCTCGACCAGTCAGATTTCTCAGAACTGACTGAATTTCCCTTGCTTGCGTGGATTGCAGAAGTTGTGGTCCACTGAAGTTTTTTTTCCCCTGGAGAAGGGGAGACCAGAAGATTACTCGTGGGGCCATTGGGATTGCCTACCCTTGTTTTTTCTGTAGTTTTCCACCGCGGAAGGAACAGGGTAAGTGCAAGGCAATGGCCGAGATATATCAGGCTCTCGCAGGGGAAACAAGTCTCTTTGAAGAGACACAAGAGCGCCCAGCCGCTTTTAGATCACTTTAGGAATGTTTTTTTTAGATTAAAATATTTTTGAAATCTAAGATCTATTTTTTGGACTTTGTTGAAAATGTTGGCTAACTTTGTGCTTTCTTTGCTATAACTGATTCTGGTGGAAGTTTGATGGACTCTATATTTGCAACATAATGAAACGTCTGCATTTTTTTTTTTTTTACTTCTCTTTTGTATTAGAGGGATTTAAGAGACTCTGTTTGTAATTCTTCGCTTGATAAACTAAATGACTATTCATTTTTTGAGAAACTCTTTGTTTGGATTAAGCAGCTTGCAGCTTGAAGAACGAAAGCTCCCAGTTTGAAGAATAAAAACACAGGGTAACGTGTTTTTTTCCTTGTCGTCTTTTTCTACATCCTCCCTGGTTGGATTTTGCTTCATTTGGAATATATTTTTTATTTCTCCTTCTATAAACTGTTTAAAATATTATTCTCTCCTGTATTTTGGATTATTGGAACTTTCTTTTTTCTTTTGACTTTAAAAAAACAACAACAACGACGTTCTGCTTAATAGATTCTGCTGGTAGTATTCCATGGACAGATTACATGATTATTGTTTTGACTAGAAGGGTTGTTGTTTTAATTTGAAGGACACAGGAAAGATGGCTTTCCAACTTGTACCTGAGGAGCTCAGAAGAGAGATTACTGAGGCTTTTTCAAATATTCAAAGGTCGTTGGAATTACTGTTCGTAACTCTGCAAAACAGAGAGAAAGAACAGAGAACAGAAACGGAGACAGAAAGGAAAAATGTTTTTCAAGTGGAGGAGAAACAGAAGGAGGAAATTTTGAGTATATTAGTTCAGAAGAACATTCTGAAGGCTTTACACTACAATCTTGGTATAGATATGTTGTGGCAGTGGAGACAGAGTGAAAATATGGGTGCACAGTTGGATGGATGTTGTGAAATATGTGGAAAGGGAGAGAAGGTTGCTCTGATATTCTATATGAGATATAGAAAAGAGCAGGCTGTATATTGCGAATCTCCCACAGTGTATTGTGATTTTGGCATAACCTAAACAGAAGATATGAGAAACTGTATGGATATAAAGGTTAATGAAAAAATATGGACTTGAATTGTTATGAGAAACTGTATGGATATATAAAAAGTGATATTCTAAATGTAAGATGCTAAATACAAACACAAGTTGATATTATAGAATATTGTTTTCCTTAGAGATATATTTATGAGAAGATAATGATATGATGGAATTAGAATGATGGTTACTACAGGATGATATATATCAATATGTATTGTATGAATATTATAAGAATTGATATATTAGCTATTAGGTTAAGTGATATGATAGATTATGCATTTAGTTTAAATGGACACTACTACAAGGAATGGAAATTACAGATGGATAATTGAGATTCAAGAATTCCTTTTTTATGGAGATATATATATATATTAGAATTAAATTATAGAAATATATATGTATGAACACTATAAGAATTGCTAAATTATGTATTAAGTTACATAACATGTTAGGTTATGAGTCATAATATGAATAGAATATATTGTAGTTTATTAGAAGTAAATAAGGCTTTTATTTGTTATACTAATTGGTCTTTATTGAAGATATAAATATGTAGTAATGAACATTCAACATTTAACTACTACTTCAAGGAGTGGAAGCCAAAGATGGATTATTGGGAGACAGTAAGATGAAGGTTAGAAGATTGGATTAAAGAAATCAAAAGGCATATGACAAAGAAAAGTTCCTGTATACTGTATGAAGTACTAACATTTAAAATCAATTGTTGTACTTTAAGTTCAAAGATAGATTGGAGGACATCTATTTTCTATATTTTCTTTGCTTATTATTTCTTGACTTCACTTTTTCTTTATCTTTTTCTTATTTTGTATTTCTGTTTCTATTTCTTTTTCTACTTTAAATTTTATTATGTATTGTAAAACTTAATAAAATTTAATAATAAAAAAAAAACAATCCCAACTGCTTCCTAGAGTCCAACTTAATGAATAGGGCAGAGCTTTCCAAACTGTGTGTCGCGACACATTTCTGTGTCGCGGCAAGGGCCCAGGTGTGTCGCGGGGGAACCCGGAAGAGGAGGCCATGCACCACGTGCAGCCCTGCCCATCCCTTGCCGTGCCGACAGGTCCCTGCTCTGAAGCCAGCTCTTCAGCTCTCGCCGCAGTAGCCAGGTAAGTGCAGGGACGCAACTAGGCTGCCGCGCGGTGTGGGGGTGGGGGGTGCAGGCACCGCGAAGCGCGGTGGCCGGAGACATAGCTTTAAGTGCCAGCGGCCTGGCAGCCAAGAAAGGGACGGGGAGGCGGCTCCACTGCCCGCCTCGCATGGCCCCCACACCATCCGCGTCTGCGGCTCCCCCTCCCCCTTGGCAGAGGCCCCATCCAGGCAGAGGCAGGACTGGGCGAACGGACAGGTGGCGTTCTCACCGCTTCCACCCATCGCCTACGAGAAGAAGATGGCGGCGGTCTGATGCACGGCCCGCGACCTGCGGCTCCGGCCCAACGAGAGGGCTCCCGGTGCGGGGACGGGGCGGAAGGAGAGGAGCCGCCGGCGGGAGCGCAGCGGGAGTGCGGCAAGGGGAGCGCCTCACCGGCGCCTGCCCGGCTTCCAGCGCGCTTCATCGAAGAAGGTAAGACGCCGTGCCGGTGGGCGGGCGGGCAGCTGAGAGGCGGGCGGGCAGCTGAGAGGCGGGCAGGTGGGCAGGCAGGGGGTCGCCTGCAGCGGACTCATCTGACCATCCTTCCCGGAGCTGCTCGGGCCGGATGGAGCGGTGGGGGACTCGGCATCACTCCTTCCAGCGGGCACTCCAAGCCCAGCTGTTCAGGCATTGATCAAGGATCGATCAGGCCCGGGGGCAGGGTTGGCCGAGGGGCTGGGGGGGAAGACGGGTCCCTGTTGCCTGAGACATCCTCACACATCCTCCCCCCCTCCCCCCACAATATGGCAGCAATAACAGGCAGGGCCCGAAAGAGAAGGAAAGCCCCAAGAAAGAGCGGGGATCCTGCACTTTCCACTCTCCAGAAGAGCTTTCCGCACTTGGATCCATTTCTCCCAGATCCTTCGCGGCAGGTGGTGGTCGCTGTGGTTGTTATTATAGCCCTCTGGATAGGAGACTACCAGGAAATCTCAGAGCTGCAGGCTAGATTGAAATGTTTAAAAAAAAATTGCCATTTTCCACAGCCAGTTGTGTGGTAAATGGCCCGAGGTAAAAATTTTCCAGAAGTGGATGTCTTTGAGCAGTGTTCCCACTTGGGAATTCGATTTCTTTCAACATTCTTGATTTTTCTTTCCTTCAGGACCTCCATTTTGCTCGCCCACAGCTTGTCCCCAGCTGCCATCGTTTATCACCTCACATCAGTGGCTGTTCCTCAATAAAAGTGTTCGTCAGTATCTTCAATACAGTAGCTGGAAAGCCCTCCCCTTGAAAAGGACTTTGGGGCAGAATCCCTCAGCACTACTGTTAGAATTTTTTATTTCCTTACCAGGTTCGTTTGTGAGCCGGGACCAAAGTAACAGGCAGTTGCATGAAATTAAGTTCTTTATTTTTCACCCAAGAGCAAAAGCAATGACAGCAAGCTGTTAGGTGGGTGATCGCGCAGAACCCACTTCTTACAGCACATTATATACACTCCATTCAACTCCTCCTTTAGAATACCACCCCTTACTCAGTTACCCATACTCCACCTTAGCATCATTCCATATTAGGAATTTCCTTCCTTCACTCTATCTTAACATCATTCCGTATAAGGAACTTCCTTCCATCCTTGCTAGTACCCCTTGACCATTATTAAACAATACCTTTCCTCTGAAGAAGCTATCTTTGGAATGTACACCTTATCTTTCTATGGGCACAGCTATCTATCAAGGCCTATGAGAAAGGAAGCGCAAGAAAGCCAACAAAACTCTTCAAGGAAATAAAACATGGTTTCAGAGCCATAATAAAAGTGCAAATGTTTCTAATATGTGAATTTTGTTGTTTATTCGTTCAGTCGCTTCCGACTCTTCGCGACTTCATGGACCAGCCCACGCCAGAGCTTCCTGTCGGCCGTCACCATCCCCAGCTCCCCCATGGTTGAGTCCGTCAACTCCAGAATATCATCCATGCATCTTGCCCTTGGTCGGCCCCTCTTCCTTTTGCCTTCCACTTTCCCCAGCATCAGCTTCTTCTCCAGGGTATCCTGTCTTCTCATTATGTGGCCAAAGTACTTCAGTTTTGCCTTTAATATCATTCCCTCAAGTGAGCAGTCTGGCTTTATTTCCTGGAGTATGGACTGGTTTGCTCTTCTTGCAGTCCAAGGCACTCTCAGAATTTTCCTCCAACACCACAGTTCAAAAGCATCTATCTTCCCTCGCTCAGCCTTCCTTATGGTCCAGCTCTCGCAGCCATAGGTTACTACGGGGAATACCATCGCTTTAACTATGCGAACCTTTGTTGTCAGTGTGATGTCTCTGCTCTTAACTATTTTATCAAGATTTGCCATTAGTCTCCTCCCAAGAAGTAGACGTCTTCTGATTTCCTGGCTGCAGTCAGCGTCTGCAGTAATCTTGTGGGATGTTGCTGGCTTCCGGGGTTTCAGGCGCAGAGTAATCCAGACATATAAGGCTAACAATAATTTTATTGTAGCATAAGGCAATAATGGAGGTATAGTACATTATTGCAAAAGGAAAAAACAAAGCATACGCAGAGTTCCATCAGCAGATGTGATGAAAAATCATGGCCCATACAAAGGCCAGGCATAGTTACAGTTCAGGAACAGAGTACATGGTAACAGGACAGATAGAAGTCAAGAAGAAAGATGGATGTAGACCCATAGTTCATAGCTGAATTATTTATTTATTTATTTATTTATTTATTTATTTATTTATTTATTTATTGGATTTATCACCGCCCAACTCCCCCAAGGGGGACTTATACACTTGGTTCAGCCTTCTGATTGGCCATATGTGGGTTAAGACATTTTCAAACTGACAATGCATTTACAGAGTTGTACTTACTGTAAATCGCCATGAGATGGCAGTGTTGCACACTGTCTTCCCTTCGGGACACTGTTCCCATGAGATAAGCAATTTGGCCTGATTGTTTTGGCTATAGAAGGTCACACACCTGTTGTTTACGTGCTTTTTGTTATGGGAACATTGTGTGGAAAGATACTAGCTTTACAGGCTGGAAATTCACAGTGAAGGAATCCATTCGCATGAATTCTACATAGAAAAACTCTAACACCCCTTCCGAATGGTTTCCGGAACGGTTTTTGGGGAGTGAAAACTGTCACTTTGCAAGAACACAGAGACACAAATGATTTTATTCCACACACATTTGCTCCAGTCCCAACTTGGTAACCATGGTTGCATGTTTTTCAAACGGTAGAGCTTTCGTGAATGTATCTGCTACATTCAGTTCAGAAGGACAATATTCCAATTGGATAAACCCTTCCTGAATTGCATGTCTCACATTTTTAAACTTCACATCAACATATTTTGTTCAGCCTTTCACATTTTCAGACAAAGCAAGTGCAATGCATGATTGTGAGTCTTTATAAATTGTAAACGGTGATTTAATGTTTACGGTAAGATCCTGAAATAGTTGTTTACACCAATGTAGCTCATTTACTGCCTCACTGAGGGCGCTATACTCTGCCTCGCAGGTTGAAATTGCAACCGCATTTTGTTCTGTGGCTCGCCAAGCAACAGCTGTGTTGGCAAACAGGCAGACAAACCCACTCACGGATTTTCTATCCCCTTCCTCTGCAAAGGAACTGTCAACATAAATCACAGGCATTTCAGACTTAGTGGTGGATACTTTAAGATAAAGATCTGCTGTGCCTTTGAGATAGCGCAAAACTCTTTTCAGCCCTTGCCAATCTCGCATAGACGGTTTGGCAACTTTACAGCTTAGCACACCAACTGAGTAAGCTAAGTCAGGACGTGTCCACTGTGTTAAGTGTAGCAAGCTTCCTACAGCTAAGTGATATAACTCAGGTTGAGGACAAAGTTCCTCACACGTGTCACCCTTTAGGAAATCAAGAGTCATAGGCGTTCTGGTAGGTTTTGCATCTGACATATCAAGCTGACTTAACAATTGAACAATTTTTCTCTTCTGACTCAGATAAAACTCACCACTCTGAGATCTAGTGACTTCAACACCCAAATAATATTTCAGTTCACCTAAGTCTTTCAACTGAAAATACTGTCTTAGCTGTGTGGCAAACTCTTGTACAAGGTGCAAAGAACCAGTTGCTAGGCAAAAATCATCCACATACGTTAGCAGCACTGTATAGCTACTTCCAGAACCTCTTATGTACACACAAGGATCAGCAACTGACTTTTTAAACCCTAGCTCCGTCAAAGCTGAATCTAAGCACTGATGCCAACAATGACCGGCCTGCTTTAATCCATAAAGCGCCTTGCGTAGTCTGTACACTTTCTGGGAATTGTCACAAGCATAGCCAGGAGCCTGCTTCATGTACACTGTCTCAGGGAGTTCTGCATTCAAATATGCTGTGTCAACATCAAAATGATGGACAACCAGTTCACGCTGTGCAGCCAGAGAAAGTACCATACGTAAAGACTCTGGTCTAGCTGTGGGTGCATATGTGAGATCATAGTTCAAAAACCTCTCCTGTGAAAATCCCTGAGCAACAAGCCTGGCTTTGTACTGCACTGTGTTATCAGGAAGAAGCTTCTTCCTGAATACCCATCTGGAACCGACAGCTTTCTGGGATGGGGGCAAGTCAGTGACTTCAAACACCTTTTGACTCACTAATGCCTCAAACTCCTTATCCATCGCTGTGTTCCATTTCTCCTGCTCTTCCACAGGTAGGAGCAACATCTCCTGGAAAAACTGAGGTTCACAGGTAATCTGACACACTCTCACCTGCTGAATCACAAACCTGTCAGGCTTCACACTCTTTGTGGAACGTGCAGACCTACGAGGAATGACCACTGCCTCTTCCTCATCACTGTCCTCTATCTTTTCACTACCTGATTCCCCCTTCAGGTCTTGAACCTGCTCAGGTGACATTTTCTCTTCCTACACCTGAGGGGACCTTCTCACCACACTAGGAGACTGGGAAACAGAAGGCAGCTGGACTGGCTGTTGTCCAGCCACAGGAGCATGGACAGTTGGCTGTACACTAGATTGCAACAATACCTCTGAACTAGCATTCAACATATCCCAACCAGTAGGGTGCTCAAAATTAGCACTTCTAGAGACTACCACACGACCATAGCCTGCAGAAAAACGGTAACCCTTAGATCTAGAGGAATAACCAACAAACCTTAAGCGTTGTGCTTTTGGCTGGTTCTTCCTGTTAGAGTTTTTGTGTTGCCCTGGCGAATTATTCCTATACAAAGCAAAAGCATTCTCAAGGTGACGTGAATGCCAGGTGGCTGGACAACAGAGAAGCCTTGGCTTTGTTTACATCTTCATTAGATATGAAGCTAGAAGGTACCATTATTATGGCTAGCAATGGAAATCTTCCCATGAGAGATATCCTCCTGAATCCTTCCGTGGGAAACCTGCTCCAGGGAGGGAGCAGAGAGAAGGGGGGACTCACGTGCTCGCTTAGATGCAGCACTGCTAACCAATAGCAGGTCATGCTATGTGCTTTGAGGCCTAGTGTGTGTGTAACAGCTAACTTCCAGCCAATCAGAATGCTAGAAGAACTGAATATACAACCATGCAAAATGGTGTTCTATGTCTTCTTGATTTCTAGTGTCTTTTAGCTATGTAGTTCTTCACGTGTTCACTTCCCGTGGACTGGGCAGAGTGAGCTATGCCTGGCTTTGGGTATAGGCCATGGCAGGAACTCTGGCCCTGGGATCAATACACGGAACTCTGCTTATAAGTTTGTCTTGTTTTTCCTTTTACAATGATGTATCCTGTATATTCATCTTTTTCATTGTTGCGATAATGTGATTGTATCTGCATTATTGCCTTATGCTAAACAGTAAACACTGTTGGCCCTAACAAGCTGCATTCTTGTCTGTTTATTCTCAAGCCTCGGTTTTTCCCCTTTAAGCCAGCATATACCCCATCAGGTTATGGTTGCCCAGAGAGAAATTTGCGTTTTCTTTGCTGCGTTGGACCTGGCTGTAAAAGGGAGTTTGTTTTTAGAGGCTGATTTCGGAATAAACATGTTTTCTTTGAGTGGTCAGCAATGGCTGAACAGTGTCTGGTCAGTCTGCCATTTGAGGCTTTAGATGGCACGAACTATCTGACCTGGTGTATGGAGTTGGAATCATTCTTTTTGCAAGAAGAAGGTTTGTGGCAGTATGTGGCAAATCCACTTCCAGAGATCCCTGGAGGATCCAGAGGATTTCTCTGAAAAAGTGCGTGTTTGGACTGTGCTTATGGCATTTTTGCTTTTGGGACTCAAATCCTCTGAATGGAATTATTTCAGCAACCCAAGGACTGAGAAATGGGTGCTGAGAGCTGTTGGAGCTTTTAATACACAGTGGAACTCTGTTGCCCTTGGTGGTCTATCAAGACAGCTTTATGGTTTGAAGCTGCAACCAGTGAGACTGTGATGACCCACCTTGGTGAGTTCAAAACTTTGTTTGCTGCATTTGAACAAGAAGCCTTGTTTTTCTGGGGCTATGAAAAAGCATGCGTGATTTTTGTCAAGCCTGGAGCTACTGGTCACTTCCAGGAGCCGTCTGTTGCTGTTGCCTAACAAAGTGTTCCAGCTGAAGTAAAACCTGACATGGAATTTACATTTGCTGTGGTTTGCTGTGATTCTACAAGGCTGTTCCCTGCCCCGATGTCCAGCGGATGCAAGAAGCCTGATTTACGAATGGAGGGGACGCCAGATGCCAGGAGTCAGCTGAACAACGAATCCAAGTCTTCTGCTCTACCAACTGCTGTTGTGTAAGCATTTCTCTACAGAGACTCTGTTTTTGAATTCAGCTCGCTGTAAAGTTTGTAAACATGGACGCTTATTGTTACAAATGTCAGCCTTGAGTTTAGCAAGTCATTTTAGCTGCTAATTCTGTGGAATGTATATGTGTACACTTGTTGTTTTTTCTCTCCTCAGTGTTCCAGCCCTGGTCAAGTCTGAGTGTACTTGGTGCTGAATGTTTCATTGCGATATGAAACTGCATGTGGCTGAGTGTGTTAGAGACAAACCTGTAACATCAAGTGTGTGAGATGCTGTGGAGATTGTGTGGACAGGACATTGTGTGTTTAATGTTCCCCACATCATAAATGCATCCATAAAGTTTTCACAAAGTACAGGGGTATCCCGGGATGGGAGAGTGTGTCTCAGATAGCCAAATGCATTCTGAGTTAGAACCCAGGAAATGTGCAAAAGTTTCTTGAGTAAATTGTGTGTAAACAATCTAAAATCAGGACTGTGTCTGTTGCTAGGCAAAGTGACAGAGTGTTAACTAGACCATTTCAGTTGGTTCATAGAGACCTAGTTAGCCCCCATGTCCCAAGTAATGGTGGGGTGCGAGTTTCATGTTCCTTCTGATTGATGATCATACCTGCTTGTGTTGTTGCTACTTGTTGAAGTCTAAAGCGAAGGTCTGTGCTCACTTTGAAGTGTATGTAGCAATAGTAGGATGCAAATATGGTCAGTTTCAGTCAGATTGTAGTGGAGTGTTCCTGAGCCATTTGTTTCAGAATTGGCTTTGCAGGAACGTATTCTCCCAAAGACTTGCCAATGTTGGAATTCTAGCTGAGTGGTGGTGTTGTGAATACCATTAAAAATAAGCCTGTTGTTAGTTGCTCAGGTGCCATCCCATGTCTGGGGAGAGGCTGCCTTGATTGCAGTGGGTTTCTAACTAACCAGGTAGTAAAATTCAACTGTAAAAAAGAAGTTATTTTTCTTTGGTATGGCAAGCGCCCTTCACTGAAGTGCCTGCATGTCTGTGGAACATTTGCATGTGTTCACAACCCCAGGTCACAGAGAAGGAAGAACCAAGGAAGCAGAGTGCTTCAGGTTGTTGGTTGTTGGTTGTTGATTAAAATCCAAGGCTTATCGGTGTTTCATTAAGCCATGGTCAAATCCAAATCTCCAGAAGTGCTTTATGTTTAAGCAGCCTACTGGTTGGGAAAGGTTGTATGCTAAGGTTGCAAAAGCATTGCTAGTGTAAACCCACTGTCCATGGTTCAGTAGATGGGCAAAAACCAGTTCAGGTTTCTTCTGTTCCCCAGTCTCCGAGTGTGAAAAGGGCCCCTCAGGTGAAGGAAGTGGAAATTTCACCTGAGCAGTTGCAGGGCCTGGAGGGGGAGTCAGGTATTAGGGAAAAGAGATGGTGATGAGGAAGCACAGTGGTCATTCCTCATGGGTCCTCTTATTCCAGGGTGTGAAGCCTGACAGATTTGTGATTTAGCAGGTGACAGTGTGTCAAGTTGCCTGAGAAAACCCAGTCTTTGCTAGATGTGTTGCTCCTGCCTTTGAGAGGCAAGAAGAACGTTGGAACACAGCTGTGGATAATCAGTTTGAGTTTTGGTGAAGTGTTAAAAGTAACCAACCTGTCCTTTGTTTTAGTAAGCTGTAGGTTCCAGATGAGTGTTCAGAAAGACATTTCTTTCTGATAATACTCTGCAGTGTGAAGCCAGTGTTGCCCAGGGATTTCTTCACAAGAAAGGAGTTTGTGAACTGTGAATCTAATGTATGCACCCACAGCTAGGCCAGAATATTTACGTGTGGTGCGTTTTCTGGTTGCGTAGCGTGAAACAGGTGTCCATTTACATATTGTGATGTTGGCACAGCATATTTGAATGTAGATCTCCCTGAAACAGTGTGTGTAAGGCAAGCGTTGTGGCTCTGCATGTGTGGCAGTTCCCAAACAATTCATTGACTTAACAGGGTGCTTTATGGATTTTAAAGCAGGCCAGTCATTGATAGCATGGTGCAGATGCTAACTGGGATGTGTAGAAAACGTACTGTTTTCTGTGTGTACATAAGAGAGTGTAGAAGTTTGTGTAGGACTTCGAACTTATGTAGTTGGTTTTCTGCTTAGAAACTGAAGTTTTCCACCTTGTATAAGAATTTGTCAGTCAGCTGAAATAGAATTGCCAGCTGAGGAAGTTCAGCACAAATTCAAACATTTATCTTGGTGTTGAAGTTACAAAAGCCCAGAACAGAGATAGTTCTTGAGAGTGTCAAATGACAGAGTGTTACAGAGTGTCATTTGTGTAAAGGAAAGTTTATCCTTAATTTGTTGTACAGTATATCACTCTGCAGAACGCAGTGGACATGCCCTGAATTAGCTTTGCCCAGGTAGGGTACCAAGCCTGAAAAATGGTGTAGCCATCTCTGTGAGGCTTGCAAAGGGTTGAAAAAGTCCTGAAAATCAAAACATTCCTTTGCTTCTACCAGCTAGCAGGATTGGAATTCCTTATCTATGCCAGCTGCAATTTTCGCAAAGGAGGGGACAGAACGTTTGAGGACAATGTTTTCTGTTTCTCTGTACTGTTTCTGTTCCTATTTGACTGTGTTTTATGTTCCTGCATAATTTGTATTATTATTATGTATTTGTATGTATCTGAATAAAACATTGCATGAAATGTATATTATGCATTATACATATGTGTAACAAGTGTTTTTAAACCATTTTCTAGTGTTGATACTATTGGTTGTAAAAACTATAACTTGAATAGTGTGATTATTACATGCATTAACCTTTGTTTTTCTTATTTCTGTAAAAAAAGTTTGTTACTCCCATTGTACAGAAATAATTCGGGAGGGGTGTTAGAGTTTTTGTGTTGCCCTGGCGAATTATTCCTATACAAAGCAAAAGCATTCTCATGGTGACGTGAATGCCAGGTGGCTGGACAACAGAGAAGCCTTGGCTTTGTTTACATCTTCATTAGATATGAAGCTAGAAGGTACCATTATTATGGCTAGCAATGGAAATCTTCCCATGAGAGATATCCTCCTGAATCCTTCCGTGGGAAGCCTGCTCCAGGGAGGGAGCAGAGAGAAGGGGGGACTCACGTGCTCGCTTAGATGCAGTACTGCTAACCAATAGCAGGTCATGCTATGTGCTTTGAGGCCTAGTGTGTGTGTAACAGCTAACTTCCAGCCAATCAGAATGCTAGAAGAACTGAATATACAACCATGCAAAATGGTGTTCTATGTCTTCTTGATTTCTAGTGTCTTTTAGCTATGTAGTTCTTCACGTGTTCACTTCCCATGGACTGGGCAGAGTGAGCTATGCCTGGCTTTGGGTATAGGCCATGGCAGGAACTCTGGCCCTGGGATCAATACACGGAACTCTGCTTATAAGTTTGTCTTGTTTTTCCTTTTACAATGATGTATCCTGTATATTCATCTTTTTCATTGTTGCGATAATGTGATTGTATCTGCATTATTGCCTTATGCTAAACAGTAAACACTGTTGGCCCTAACAAGCTGCATTCTTGTCTGTTTATTCTCAAGCCTCGGTTTTTCCCCTTTAAGCCAGCATATACCCCATCACTTCCTTCACTGAGACTTGGGGATGTGAACATATGCAAATGTTCCAAAAACACACAGATGCTTCAGCGAAGGGCGCTTGCCAAACAAAAGGAAATAAGGAACTTCATTTACAGCTGAATTTCACACCCTGTTGGTTAGATACACTGCAGTCATGGTAGCCTCACCCCAAAAACGGGCTGGCACCTGGGCATCTAACATCAGGCTATTTCTAATGGTATTAACAACACCAATCTTCCTTTCTGCTATTCCATTCTCAGCAGGAACACCAACATTGGCAAGTCTATGGGAGATTCCTTTCCTACAAAGTCAATTCTGGAACTCATGGCTTAGGAACTCTCCACCACGATCAGATTGAAACTGACCTACCTGAAAACCATAGTTTCTCTCCACCATTGCAACAAACTCCTTAAAGTGAGCAAAGGCCTCCGCTTTAGATTTGAGCAAATAACAAAACGTAAAGCGAGTATGGTCATCCACCAGAAGAAACATGAAACGTGCCCCTCCTTCACTAGGAGCATTGGGGCCGGCTAAATCTCCATGAACCAACTGAAAAGGCCTAGTTGACACCCTGTCACTTTTCCTAGCAACAGGCGCAGCCTTGATCTTAGATTGTTTGCACACAGTACAATCAAGAAAGTCATCACACTTTTTGGATCCTAACTCAGGATACACCTTGACCATTTGGGACAAACTTCCCCACCCGGGATTTCCCAGAACTCTGTGATAGTAGTGGATGCATTTATTATGTGGGGGAACATTGGAAACACAATTTCCTGACACAATCCCCTGTTTAGGAAGCATTTCATACAACTGATTCACTAATCTCCCCCTAGCACATTCAATTCCATCTTTTTCAATAGAACATCCAGTACCCTTGAACACAACAGTATATCCAGACTTCACCAGGGCTGGAATGCTGAGGAGGGAAAAATCAAGTGTAGGAACACACAACACATTTTGCACACTTATCCCCAAACAAGGAATGTATACTTCACCCTGAAAGGACCACATCAGCCATGGATCCATCAGCTAGAGCAACCTGTTGGATTTTAGGATTGCATTTTGTTAACAACAACTGTTCATTGTTTACAATGATTTGGCTACAAGCCGAGTCCAAGAGCCAAGTCTCTGGAGATCGTTTACTCACAGCCGTGAGCAAAGCAGACACTTGGGTACGTTGTCTAGGCGGTTGTTTCCCCTTCTTTTGCACGAACCTCTTTCCACTGGCACTACCCGCCGGGCGAGGTGGCTGGGGACAGTCTTTCAAGAAGTGTTGGGTCGAGTTGCACCGATAGCATCTCCTTACAGCACACGCAGCTTCTGTTCCAGCAGGAAAACGCTGTCTAGAAGCCTCAGGAACAGCAACAGATGGCTTACTCTGCATCCTCTCCAGGTCATGAGCTTGCTGGATTTCTTGCAGCCGATTTGTAAGATAATCCACAGTAAGATCTTGGGGCCTCAATGTCTGAGTTGCCTCGATGAGCATGTCAAAGCTATTGTCCAGGCTTGACAATATAATACAAGCTCTCTGGGACCACAACATCCCGCTCCTCAAGTTCAAGAAACAAAGTCTTGAGTTTATGGAGGTGAGTCATCACGTTTCCACCGGGCTGCAGCTTCAGATTGTAAAGCTGATGTGATAGACCAACAATGGCAGCTGAAGTTTGCTTGGAATAAAGGGCTTTGAGAGCCTCCCAACATGCATGTGCAGTGTCTAGATTGCTGATATGCAGTAACTGAGATGATTCTACTCCCAGAATCAAATTGCCATAAGCACGATCCAAACACAACTGCACTTCGTCAGTAATGGGACCAGGTGGAGGTGCGTCTTTCACATACTTCCACAAACCTTCTTTTAGGAAGAAAGACTTGATCTTCACACACCAGGTCTGATAGTTTGTGCCATTCAAGCGCTCAAACGGCAGACTAGTTAGCCCTGTAGCAGCCATGCTGACCACTCAAAGAAAAACACGTTTACTCCAAAATGCAGCCTCAAAAACAAACCCCCTTGTTACAGCCAGATCCAGCGCAGTGCACAGCGCACCATCTGGACTGGGCAATCCATAACCTGTGGGATGTTGCTGGCTTCCGGGGTTTCAGGCGCAGAGTAATCCAGACGTATAAGGCTAACAATAATTTTATTGTAGCATAAGGCAATAATGGAGGTATAGTACATTATTGCAAAAGGAAAAAACAAAGCATACACAGAGTTCCATCAGCAGATGTGATGAAAAATCATGGCCCATACAAAGGCCAGGCATAGTTACAGTTCAGGAACAGAGTACATGGTAACAGGACAGATAGAAGTCAAGAAGAAAGATGGATGTAGACCCATAGTTCATAGCTCAATTATACACTTGGTTCAGCCTTCTGATTGGCCATATGTGGGTCAAGACATTTTCAAACTGACAATGCATTTACAGAGTTGTACTTACTGTAAATCGCCATGAGATGGCAGTGTTGCACATTGTCTTCCCTTCGGGACACTGTTCCCATGAGATAAGCAATTTGGTCTGATTGTTTTGGCTATAGAAGGTCACACACCTGTTGTTTACGTGCTTTTTGTTATAGGAACATTGTGTGGAAAGATACTAGCTTTACAGGCTGGAAATTCACAGTGAAGGAATCCATTTGCATGAATTCTACATAGAAAAACTCTAACAAATCTTTGCGCCTAGAAATACAAAGTCTGTCACTGCCTCCACTTTTTCTCCATCTATTTGCCAGTTATCAATCAAGATGGTTGCCATAATCTTGGTTTTTTTGAGGTTTAACTGCAACCCAATTTTTGCACTTTCTTCTTTCACCTTCGTCATAAGGCTCCTCAGCTCCTCGCTTTCAGACATCAAAGTGGTATCATCTGCATATCTGAGATTGTTAATGTTTCTTCCAGCCATTTTAACTCCAGCCTTGGATTCATCAAGCCCAGCATGTCACATGATGTGTTCTGCATACAGGTTGAATAGGTAGGGTGAGAGTATACAACCCTGCCGTACTCCTTTCCCAATCTTAAACCAGTCCGTTGTTCCGTGGTCTGTTCTTACCGTTGCTTTCTTTGGGACATTTTTTTTGCCACCTCCTGAACAATATTGCGAACTTCTGTCCATATTTCTTCCTGGACCCTATCTACTAAATCTAGTCCCTTAAATTTATTCTTCACCTCCACTGCATATTCATTAGGAATATTAGTGAGCTCATATCTAACTGATCTGTGGGTCTTCCCTATTCTCTTTAGTCTGATTCTAAATTTTGCAATAAGAAGTTTGTGATCTGAACTACAGTCAGCTCCAGGTCTTGTTTTTACTGACTGTATAGATGTCTGCCACCTTTGGCTGCAAAGGATGTAGTCAATCTGATTTCGATGTCGACCATCTGGTGAAGTCCATGTATAAAGTCGTCTTTTAGGTTGTTGGAAGAGTGTTTGTTATGCAGTGAGTTGTCTTTGCAAAATTCTATCAGCCTATGTCCCGCTTCATTTTGTTCTCCCAGACCATGCTTGCCTGTAATTCCAGGTGTCGTTTGACTACCCACCTTAGCATTCCAGTCTCCTGTAATGAAAATAACATATCTTTCTGGCGTATTATCCAGTAGGTGCTGCAAATCCTCATAGAACTGATCTACTTCTGCTTCTTCAGCATCTGTGGTTGGGGCGTATATTTGGATCACTGTGATCTTAAATGGCTTGCCCTGAATTTGAATTGAGATCATTCTATCATTTTTTGGATTGCATCCAAGCACTGCTTTAGCCACTTTATTATTAATTATGAAGGCTACTCCATTTCTTCTGTGGTCCTCTTGTCCACAGTAGTAGATCTGGTGGTCATCTGATGTGAAGTGGCCCATTCCAGTCCATTTCAGTTCACTGACACCCAAAATGTCTATATTTAATCTTGCCATCTCACCAATAACCACATCCAATTTGCCCTGGCTCATAGATCTTACATTCCAGGTTCCTATGGTGTGTTGATCTTTAGAACATCGGATTCGTCGTTCACCACCAGCACCATCGGCCGCTAGCCATCCTTTCGGCTTTGAGCTAGCTGCGTCATCACATCTGGGGCTAGTTGAACTTATCCTCTGTTCCTCCCCAGTAGCATTTTGACCATCTTCCGACCTGGGAGTCCCATCTTCTGATGGTATACCGACATATCTCTGGCTGTACTGATCCATTTAGTTTTCACGGCAAGAATACTGGGGTGGGTTGCCGTTACCTTCCCTAGGGATCGTATTTAGTCTGACCTCTCTGCCATGACCTTCCTGTCTTGGGTGTCCCTTCACAGTTTAGCTCATGGTTTCATTGAGGTGCTCAAGCTCCAGCACCACAACAAGGTAACGATCTCCTTTGCTGGAGAATATGTGAATACTAAATATAAAATATATGAATATGGAATATATTTGTATTTAAGTTCTGTATATGTAAAATCTTCTATCAATCCCCCCCTTTGTGTATTAAAATTATTCTAAAATTTTAAAGCACACTTAACCAGCATGCTGAAAACAGTCTCATCCAAGTAAGAATACATTAAATGCAACAACATTAAAACACGTTAATGTTATGCTCTATGGTACACACTACTACTCCCCCCTTATATAAAAGAACAAATAATCTCATTTTTATTATTTATACCTTCTTACTTGGCAACATGCTAGCCATACTATCTCTGAGATATGGTAAGTGAATAGAAACAATTTGGTTTACTGGGCCACAGGTTCCTGAGACTTCTCCCTGTCTCCACTCAGGGTCAATTCAGCTTGCGGTGAATGTTTTCTTACAAGGGCACTTTCAGTAAACCATAGGTATGATAGGCGTCTCTTAGGTAGTGAATGAATCTTACATGTGTACAGGGGTGTACCTTTTTACCACCACATTTCCTCATTGTGGAAGGGTTCCAGATGGATAAGCAATTAAAACTTAGGCGTTCTTCACTTTTGTTGTTGTTCAGTTGTTAAGTCATGTCCGACTCTTCATGACCCCATGGACCATAGCACGCCACTGTCTCCCGGAGTTTACTAAAATTCATGTTCATTACATCGGTGATGCTATCTAACCATCTCATCCTCTGCCGTCCCCTTCTCCTTTTGCTTTCAGTCTCTCCCAGCATCAGGGTCTTTTCCAGTGAGTCCTCTCTTCGCATTAGGTGGCCAAAGTATTTGAGCTTCAGCTTCAGCATCTGTCCTTCCAATGAGCAGTCAGGGTTGCTTTGTATTTTTGTTGTTGTTCAGTCATTTAGTTGTGTCGAACTCTTCGTGACCTTATGGACTATAGCACGCCAGGCCTTCCTGTCCTCCACTATCTCCCGGAGTTTACTCAAATTCATGTTCATTGCATCGGTGATGCTATCTAACCATCTCATCTTCTGCCTCCCCTTCTCCTTTTGCCTTCAGTCTTTCCCAGCATCAGGGTCTTTTCCAGTGAGTCCTCTCTTCGCATTAGGTGGCCAAAGTATTTGAGCTTCAGCTTCAGCATCTGTCCTTCCAATGAGCAGTCAGGGTTGATTTCCTTTAGGATTGACTGATTTGACCTCCTTGCAGTCTTAAGAGTCCCTTGGACTGACTCTTAAGAGTCTTCTCCAGCACCACAGTTCAAAAGCATCAATTCTTCGGCGCTCCGCCTTCCTTATGGTCCAACTCTCACAGCCATACATTACTACTGGGAAAACCATAGCTTTAATTATACGGACCTTTGTCGGCAAGGTGATGTCTCTGCTTTTTAATATGCTGTCTAGGTTTGCCATAGCTTTCCTCCCAAGGAGCAAGCATCTTTTAATTTCATGGCTGCAGTCACCGTCTGTGGTGATCTTGGAGCCCAAGAAAATAAAATCTGTCACTGCTTCCATTTCTTCCCATTCTATTTGCCAGGAAGTGATGGGACCAGATGCCATGATCTGAGTTTTTTTTAATGTTGAGTTTCAAGCCAGCTTTTGCACTCTCCTCTTTCACCCTCATCAAGAGGCTCTTTAGTTCCTCTTCACTTAATGCCATTAGGGTGGTATTGTCTGCATATCTGAGGTTGTTGATATTTCTCCCGGCAATCTTAACTCCGGCTTGTGATTCATCCAGCCCGGCATTTCTCATGATGTACTCTGCATAGAAGTTAAATAAGCAGGGTGACAATATACAGCCTTGTTGTACTCCTTTCCCAATTTTGAACCTGTCGGTTGTTCCATGTCCGGTTCTAACTGTTGCTTCTTGACCCGCATACAGGTTTCTCGGGAGACAGGTAAGGTGGTCTGGTACTCCCATCTCTTTAAGAATTTGCCACAGTTTGTTGTGATCCACACAATCAAAGGCTTTAGTGTAGTCAATGAAGCAGAAGTAGATGTTTTTCTGGAACTCTCTTGCTTTTTCCATGATCCAGCAAATGTTGGCAATCTGATCTCTAGTTCCTCTGCCTCTTCGAAACCCAGCTTGGACTTCTGGTAGTTCTCGGTTCACATACTGCTGAAGCCTAGCTTGTAGGATTTTGAGCATAACCTTGCTGGCATGTGAAATGAGCGCAATTTTACGGTAGTTTGAACATTCTTTGGCATTGCCTTTCTTTGGAATTGGAACGTAAACTGACCTTTTCCAATCCTGTGGCCACTGTTGAGTTTTCCAAATTTGTTGGTATATTGAGTGCAGCACTTTAACAGCATCATCTTTTAGGATTTTAAATAGCTCAGCTGGGATACTGTCTTCTCCGCTAGCTTTGTTGTTAGTAATGCTTCCTAAGGCCCACTTGACTTCACTCTCTAGGATGTCCGGCTCAAGGTCAGTGACCACACCATCGTATTTAAACAAGATGGCGGCCGCAAGGAAACGCCAACAGCCGGTCCAGGAGAAGTGACCTGGAACCCCCGAAAAAACCTTCCTTACACCCCCCCAAATTTTACCTTGGGTCTGGAGAGGTGTGTTGGAGTTGGGGTGAGCGGACGTCTCCGGACGGAGCGGGAGCGGAGTTTGGCAGTTGGGGCTGTGGTGGAGTTGCAATCCGGCAGTTTGCGGCCGGTCATTGGAGTCACCGGCCTGGCAGAGTTGGCGGAGCCGGGGCTTTTTTGGGGCTGCCGGAGCTTGCGGCCCAGGGCTCGACAGGGCCAGGTGGAGGCTGTGGAGCCTGGTGGAGGCTGCAGAGGCGACGGAGCCTGGTAACGACCAGCAGAGCTGCCGGAGTTGCCGGGGCTTGCGGCCCGGTGGGGCTCGACGGAGCCAGGTGGAGGCTGCGGAGCCTGGTGGAGGCCTCGGAGACGGCAGAGCCTGGTGACCAGCGGAGCTGCCGGCGCCGCGGACCAGCGTGGCTGGATGGTTGACGGTTGGGGGAACCGGTGGCCTGCCCGGATGGAGCGGCGTTGTGCGACGGAGTCCAACGGGCCCGTCAGACCTGTGGGGCCCTATGACGGGGTGGATGGTTGTGGAGGCTTTGACCTCAGCAACCACAAAAAGGATGCCTACAGTGGCCGGTAGAGGCCAATTAGATCTGGCTCAAAGAACCGGCTCAGTGACCCCACAAAGACTGAAGAACTTGGGGAACTTGAGAACTGTGGAGCCGGGGCCTGTGGAGGCCGGTGGAGGCCTGTGGAGGCCTATAGAGACCATTGGAGGCCGGCTGGCACTGGAACCAGTGGTGGGCTTGAAATCTGTCCCTGGAATTGGGGTGCCCCAAAAAAAGATGGACTCATTTTATTTTATTGTTATCTGGACTCCACTATTGAAACCGAGATCGTTCAATAGTTGTTGCTTGCGAGTCATTTGAAGGACGACCACCCCTGTTGTCAGGGTGGCAGAAATCGCGGGGTCTCTTGTGTGAGTGTGGTTCCCCCCCCCCCGTGAGTGGGAGGCATGGGTGGGGGGCCTAGGAATGTATGTGTGTGAGAGAGTACCTATCCCTGAGTGAGAGACAGGGTAGGTAGGAGTGACTGTTTGCCCCTCTGTGGCTAGTGAGAGAGGCCACAGGGGGCATAGTGATTGGATGATGAATGGAAGGGGCGGTTGGGGCTTACCAGCGCCGAGAGCTTCGGTTGGTTGCGCTGGTGGCCTACGACTGCCCAGGAGGATTGAGAGTGGAAGGATGGATGCATGGAAGAGACCCCTGCCTAGTTCCAGGTTTTCGAGAGATTCGGGAGTGGAGGCGACCAGATCAGGAAACTCTGGGGACTATAATGTGGGCAATCCGATCGAGGTGGTGACGGGCAGGAGATATTGTGAAGGGAACCGGAGGACAGGCCATCTTCGGGGAAGGCACCCCCAGTGTTTGATACCGGTGGCACGTTCCGGTCCTCCGAGTTCAACTTTAGGTTCTGGACAGCAGATCCTTGAGGGCCCTGGTTTCCGGCTGCTGCTACTTAACGCCAGGTCAGTAAACAACAAAGCCCCTCTCATAAGTTAATTAATCACGGAGAGAGGGGCTGACCTGGTGTGTATTACTGAGACCTGGCTGGGCCCAGAGGAGGGAGGGGTAGCCCTCTCGGAGATGTGCCCGGCCGGATTTCAGGTGTGGCACCAGCCGAGAGACCGGGGTAGGGGAGGAGGGGTGGCAGTTATCATCAGAGAGTCTCTGGTGGCTTTCAGGGGCCTTGCTCCACAAGTCTCCAGATGTGAGACCCTGTTTTTCAAGTTGGGTGCCAGAGAACAGTAGGGAGTGTTGCTATTGTACCAGCCTCCCTGCTGCGTAGCAACCTCCCTGCCTGAGCTGCTGGAGGCCGTCTCAGGGTTGGCGGTGGAGCTCCCCAGGCTTATGGTCTTGGGGGATTTTAACCTGCCATCCCTGGGACGTGCCTCGGAAGCGGCTCGGGAGTTCATGGCTACCATGGCAGCCATGGGCCTGTCCCAGATTATTCGGGACCCGACTCAAGACAGTGGACTCACTCCGGATTTGGTTTTCTTGTCAGAGCAATGGCAAAGTGACCTGAGGGGAAAGTTAGAACTATCCCCGTTGTCATGGTCAGATCACGTCCTGATATCCCTAGGATTCTCTTATGCCGCCCCACTCCGCAGGGAGGCAGGTTCTATTCGATTGGTCCACCCCCGGCGACTTATGGACCCATTGAGGTTTCAGAGGGAGCTGGGGGTAATACCCGAGGATCTGCTGCACGGTCCAGCGGAGGCATTGGCCGCAATCTGGAATAAGGAAGCGGCCGGTGCCTTGGACAGGATCGTGCTGATGCGACCTCTCCAGCCCCATTCGACCCGTCACTCCCCATGGTTTATGGAGGAGTTGAGGGTTTTGAAGAGGGTGAAGAGACGTCTAGAGTGCCGCTGGAGAAAGACGAAGACGGAACTCGACCGAACACAATCTAGAGCCGCTATTAGGGCCTACCTTGTGGTGGTAAGAGCAGCGAAACGTTATTATTTCTCTGCTCTTATTGCGTCCGCAAAATGCCGTCCGATGGCCCTGTTTAAGATTACTCGATCCCTCTTAGGTAGGGTGGTAGTGACCACCCACCTACAGGGCCGTGCGGAAGAATTTTCTGAGCATCTGCAGGATAAAATCGCTCGGATTCGGTCTAAGTTGGACTCCATGCGTGGAATGCAGTCTGGGGAGATGCCGGGAGAGCGGTCTTGCCCTGTTATCTGGGAACGATTCGATCCTGTTGGACCTAAGGAAGTGGACAGGATCCTTCGAATTGTTAATTCCACCACATGTCATTTAGATCCCTGCCCTTCTTGGCTGGTAAAATCGGCCAGGGAGGTGACATGTGGATGGGTCCAGGCTATGATTAACACATCCTTGTTGGAGGGGGTGGTTCCAACGGCCTTCAAGGAGGCATTGGTACACCCCCTCCTCAAGAAGCCGTCCCTGGACCCTACCATCCTGGACACCTTCCCTTTTTGGGAAAGGTGGTTGAGAAAGTGGTGGCGTTGCAACTTCAAAGGACCCTGGATGAAGCGGATTATCTAGACCCTTTTCAGTCAGGTTTCAGGCCGGGACATGGGACAGAGACTGCATTGGTCGCGCTTACGGATGATCTCTGGCGGGAGCGGGATGGAGGTAGTGCATCCATCCTGGCTCTCTTAGATCTCTCAGCAGCTTTCGATACCATCAACCATGGTATCCTTTTGGGGCAGCTTAGGGAGTTGGGGGTGGGCGGCGTAGTTTTACGCTGGTTCACCTCCTTCCTCCAGGGCCACTCCCAGTTAGTGCTGATAGGAGAGGAGAGATCCGGCCCACGACCGCTTCTATGTGGGGTGCCGCAGGGGTTGGTTCTCTCTCCTCTCCTATTTAACATCTACATGAAACCGCTGGGCGAGGTCATCCGACACCATGGGATGAGGTATCATCAGTATGCGGATGATACTCAATTGTATATCTCCATCCCTGGTGAGGTAAGTGATGCAGTGTCCACCCTGTCCCAGTGCCTGGGGGCTGTGAGGGCCTGGATGGGGAACAACAGGCTTCAATTGAACCCTGGTAAGACCGAGTGGCTGTGGATTGATGGCTTAGCATCTTCCGGGAAATTATCATCTTTGGTTCTCGATGGGGTAGCACTACCCCGTTCGGAACTGGTGCGTAATCTGGGGGGTCCTTCTAGACTCACAACTCCTGCTCGAAGAGCAGGTGGCAGTCGTGGCTAGGAGGGCTTTCGCACAACTTAGTGCGCCAGTTACGCCCATTCCTGGATCGCCACGCCCTCCGTACAGTCACTCATGCTCTCATCTCCCATGTAGATTATTGCAATGCGCTCTACATGGGGCTACCCTTGAAGACTATCCGGAAGCTACAGCTGGTGCAGAATGCAGCCGCGCGGGCAGTTTTAGGTGCGTCAAGATCTGCACATGTAACACCGCTGCTCCGCGAGCTGCATTGGGTGCCGGTTTGCTTCTGGGTACAATCAGACAATTCAAGGTGTTGGTTATCACCTTTAAAGCCCTACATGGCATGGGGCCAGAATACCTGAGGGACCGTCTTATCCCCATGTTATCGACCCGCCCCACCCGGTCATTCAGAGAGGGCCTGCTACGAACCCCATCAATTAAAGAGTGTCATCTGATGGGGTCTAGGAGGCAGGCCTTCTCTGTGACAGCGCCGACTCTATGGAACATCTTGCCCCCAGAGTTGAGACAGATCTCCTCCCTCCCGACCTTTAGGAAAGAGCTGAAGACCTGGTTCTGCCACCTGGCATGGGAAGGAGGAAGGGATAGTTCCTCATGGGGGTGGCTAATCCCCTAATTTTATAACTGTCCTTCTTTTAATTATTCCATTACCATCTGGATTTTCAATTTAATTTATATTTATTGTATAATTGAGATTTTAAACCTTATTTTAACTTGTTTATTGTGAACCGCCCAGAGTTCCCCATGGGGGGAGATGGGCGGTTATAGAAATTAAATAAATAAATAAATAAATAAAATTTATCAGGGATATTAAGATCTTTCTTGTATAGTTCTTCTGTGTATTCTTGCCACCTCTTCTTAATTTCTTCTGCTTCTGTTAGGTCCCTGCCTTTTTTGTCCTTTACCATGCCCATCTTTGCACAAAACATTCCCTTGATATCTCCAATTTTCTTGAAGAGATCTCTAGTCTTCCCCATTCTATTGTTTTTATCGATTTCTTTTCATTGTTCATTTAAGAAGGCCTTCTTATCTCTCCTTGCTATTTTCTGGAAATCTGCATTCAGTTGGTTATATCTTTCCCTTTCTCCCTTGCCTTTTGCTTTCCTTCTTTCTTCAGCTATTTGTAAAGCCTCATCAGTCAGCCACTTTGCTTTCTTGCATTTCTTTTTCTTTGGGATGGTTTTAGTTGCTGCCTCCTGTACAATGTTACGAACCTCCATCCATAGTTCTTCAGGCACTCTGTCTACCAGATCTAATCCTTTAAATCTAAACGGACTTTGACAAACCCCCGCAACTATTAATGGACCTGGCGAGCCCCAGAGATTTAATATACACTGGAGGCTTGCGAGACCTTGGCACTACAACAAGACGGGAGAGCAGAGCAGTGGAGCGTGCTAGGTCTTGGGGCACACCGATTTGGACGATCTTTTGGTGGGCCTGGTGGTCTTTAACTGTGGGGGCGGGGGTCTAAGGGGGGACGACGGGTTCAGGAATGGGGGACCAGCCATAATATCCCCCGGAAATCAACAACGGTGGAAGGTTTTTATTGGACTTTTAACTTTAGTTTAACAACTAAGAGGAAGCCCCCATCTGTACCCACATTTATTTATAGGCGGCAGAGATTTTTTAGGGTCCCTGTAGTGTGAATGTGGCCCCCCCTGGATGTGAGAGAGTCAGGGGGGAGTCCAAGATTGTGTGATAGTATGTATGAGTGCCCACACCTGAGTGAGAGGCAGGTGGTGGGCAGGAGTGGATGATATCTCTCTGCGACCAGTGAGAGTGGTTGTGGGGGGACATTGTAGGTGTGGTTGTGGTGGTTAGGCCCTTTCAGTGCCGAGAGCTTAGGCTGGTGCGCTGGGGGGGGGGCTACCATCACTAGAAGTTGACTGAGTTTGAGAGATGTGTGCGTGTGGGAGGGGACCCGTGTTTCAACCTAGGGTCTTTGAAGGTCTGGGAGTGGAGGCATCTGGACCTGGAAGCTCTGGGGGTTATGGAGTGGGCTGCCCTATCGAAGTGGTGACGGGCCGGGGATGTTATGACGGGAACTGGAGGGCGGGCCATCGTTGGGGAAGACGCCCCCGGTGTTTATTACCGGTGGCGTGTTCCGGCCCTCCAGGTTCATACCCAGGTCCTGGTCAGCAGATCCGTGAGGGCCCTGGTTTCCGGCTGCTGCTCCTTAATGCCAGGTCTGTTAACAACAAGGGCCCCCTCATAAGTGATTTGATCACGGAAGAGGGGGCAGACCTGGCATGTATCACCGAGACCTGGCTGAGCTCGGAGGGGGGGGTAGCCCTCTCTGAAATATGCCCAGCCGGGTTTCAAGTGTGGCACCAGCCGAGACTCAGGGGCAGGGGAGGAGGGGTGGCGGTTGTAATTCGAGAGTCTCTAGTGTCCTTCAGGGGCACTGCTCCGCAAGTAGCCGGTTGTGAGACCCTGTTTTTCAAGTTGGGTTCTCGAGAACAGTTGGGAATGTTGCTGCTGTACCAGCCTCCCTGCTGCGTAGCAACATCCCTGCCTGAGCTGCTGGAGGCCGTCTCGGGGCTGGCGGTGGAATTCCCTAGGCTTATGGTTCTGGGGGATTTCAATCTGCCGTCCCTGGGACGTGCCTCGGAGGCAGCTCGGGAGTTCATGACTACCGTGGCAGCCTGTTAGGTGATGGTTAACTATGCGGGGTTCCAGGCAATGAAGTAATCCAAACAACGTGTTGTAAGGCTAACAATATCTTTATTGATAGCATAAGGCAATAATGGATGTATAGTGCATTATTGCAAAAAGGTAAAATCAAAGCATAAGCAGAGTTCCATCACCAGAAGTGAGGAAAAAAAAAACATCATGGTCTGTGCAAAGACCAGGCAAAGACCAGGCATGGTTACAGTTCAGATACAAGTACATGCAGATAGCAGTCTACATAAAGAACAGAAGACATATGTGTGTAGAACATAAGTATAAAGGACTACCCATGGTTCATAGCTCACATGTGATTGGTTTAAACATGAGCATCTCTTTTAGTATAGCATTTCTGGTAGTAATTGTACTTACTATAAAGCGTCACACGATGGCAGTGTTGTGTATTGGCCTTTTTTTGTTTTGTTTTTGAGAACAGTCCTGATTACGGGTTTATTTTGTCTAGCTAGAGATATCCCAGCACCTGCCATCTACGTCTCAGATGTTTTGAGAACCAAACTTACAATGCGGAAAACAATGTAGATTGTTTTCACTTGTATTTTTCCACTCTCTGGCCAGACACAGTGGAAGAAAAATGCCATGCGTTTAATTCTGCATAGAATGCTTTAACCAAATAACCTTAACACCCCTTCCGCATGGATTTTTTGAAACACTGTGGGGGAAAACTGTTATTTCAAAAGCACACAGAGACACAAATGATTTTATTTCAGACACATTTGCTCCAATCCCAATCTGGTTACCATGGTTGTATGTTTTGTAGGAGAAAGTGCTTTCGTGAGAACGTCTGCGATATTTAGTTCAGATGGACAATACTCTAATTGTATAAATTTTTCCTGAATTGCATGCCTCACATTTTGGTATTTTACATGGATGTATTTCGTGCGATTATTGACATTTTCCGAAGCAGCTAGAGATAGACAGGATTGGGAATCTTCATACATTGTTATTGGTGTATTTATATTTACAGATAAATCTGTAAACAATTGTTTTAACCAATACGTTTCATTGATTGCCTCACTGAGGGCCGAGAATTCGGCTTCGCAGGTAGAAACGGCAATTAATGTTTGTTTTCTTGCTCTCCAGGCAATGGGTGTATTTGCAAACAAACAAACAAAACCACTCACAGACTTTCTGTCTCTCTCTTCTGCAAAAGAGCTGTCAGCATAAATCACAGGCATTTCAGCCTTGGTGGCTGATATTTTGAGACAAAGATCAGCTGTGCCTTTTAGATAGCGTAGGACCCTCTTTAAACCTGTCCAATCCCGCATGGATGGTTTGGCAACCTTACGACTAAGCACTCCAACTGAGTAAGCTAAGTCAGGGCGTGTCCATTGTGTTAAGTGTAGCAAACTTCCTACAGCTGAGTGATACAATGCAGGTTGAGGACAAGGTTCCTCACATGCATCACCCTTTAGGAAATCAAGAGTCATTGGTGTTTTGGTTGGTTTTGCATTTGACATTTCAAGTTGACTCAACAATTGGTCAATTTTTCTTTTCTGACTCAGATAGAACTCACCACTCTGAGCTCTAGTGACTTCAACACCTAGATAGTATTTCAGCTCACCTAGGTCTTTCAATTGAAAGTACTGTCTCAATTGTGTTGCAAACTCTTGTACAAGGTGCAAAGAACCAGTTGCTAGGCAAAAATCATCAACATACGTTAGCAACACTGTGTAATCACTTCCAGAACCTCTTACATACACACAAGGATCAGCAACAGACTTCTTAAACTTTAGCTCTAACAAAGCCTTATCTAAACATTGATGCCAACAACGTCCGGCCTGCTTCAAACCGTACAGCGCCTTGCGCAGTCTGTACACCTTCTGAGAATTGTCACAAGCATAGCCAGGAGCCTGCTTCATGTACACAGTTTCAGGGAGCTCTGCATTCAAATATGCTGTGTCAACATCAAAATGATGGACAACAAGTCCACGCTGTGCAGCCAGAGAAAGTACCATACGTAAAGACTCTGGTCTAGCTGTGGGTGCATATGTGAGATCATAGTTCAAAAACCTCTCCTGTGCAAATCCCTGAGCAACAAGCCTGGCTTTGTACTGCACTGTATTATCAGGAAGAAGCTTCTTTCTGAAAACCCATCTGGAACCAACAGCTTTCTGGGATGGGGGCAAATCAGTGACCTCAAACACCTTTTGACTCACTAATGCCTCAAACTCCTTATCCATCGCTGTGTTCCACTTCTCTTGCTCTTCAACAGGCAGATGCAACATCTCCTGGAAAGACTGAGGTTCACAGGTAATCTGACACACTCTCACCTGCTGAATCACAAATCTGTCAGGCTTCACACCCTTTGTGGAGCGTGCAGACCTACGAGGAATTACCACTGCCTCTTCCTCATCACTGTCCTCTGCCTTTTCACTACCTGAATCCCCCTTCAGATCCTGAACCTGCTCAGGTGAAATTTCCTCTTCCTTCACCTGAGGGGATCCTCTCACCACACTAGGAGACTGGGAACCAGAAGGCAGCTGAACTGGTTGTTGTCCAGCCACAGGAGCATGGACAGTTGGCTGTACACTAGATTGCAACAATACTTCTGAACTAGCATTCAACCTATCCCAACCAGTAGGGTGCTCAAAATTAGCACTTCTAGAGATTACTACACGACCATAGCCTGCAGAAAAACGGTAACCCTTAGATCTAGATGAATAACCAACAAACCTTAAGCGTTGTGCTTTTGGCTGGTTCTTCCTTCGCTGAGACTTAGGAATATGCACATATGCAAATGTTCCAAAAACACGCAGATGCTTCAGCGAAGGGCGCTTGCCAAACAAAAGGAAATAAGGAACTTCATTTACAGCTGAATTCCACACCCTGTTAGTCAGATACACTGCAGTCATGGTAGCCTCACCCCAAAAACGGGCTGGCACCTGGGCATCTAACATCAGGCTATTTCTAATGGTATTAACAACACCAATCTTCCTTTCAGCTATTCCATTCTCAGCAGGAACACCAACATTGGCAAGTCTATGGGAGATTCCTTTTCTACGAAGCCAATTCTGAAACTCATGGCCTAGAAACTCTCCTCCACAATCCGATTGAAATTGACCTACTTGATAGCCATAATTTCTTTCCACCATTGCAACAAACTCCTTAAAGCGAGCAAAAGCCTCCGCTTTAGATTTGAGCAAATAACAAAACGTATAGCGAGTATGGTCATCCACCAAAAGGAACATGAAACGCGCCCCCCCCTCACTAGGAGCATTGGGGCCGGCTAAGTCTCCATGAACCAACTGAAAAGGCCTAGTTGACACTCTGTCACTTTTTCTAGCAATAGGAGCAGCCTTAATTTTAGATTGTTTGCACACAGTACAATCAAGAAAGTCATCACACTTTTTGGATCCTAACTCAGGATACACCTTGGCCAGTTGGGACAAACTTCCCCACCCGGGATGTCCCAAAACTCTGTGATAATAGTGAATGCATTTGTTATGTGGGGGAACATTGGAAATACAGTTTCCTGACACAATCCCCTGCTTAGGAAGCATTTCATACAATTGATTCACTAACTTCCCCCTAGCACATTCTATCCCATCTTTTTCAATAGAACATCCAGTACCCTTGAACACAACAGTATAACCAGACTTTACCAGGGCTGGAACGCTAAGGAGGGAAAAGTCAAGTGTAGGTACACACAACACATTTTGCATATTTATCCCCAAACAAGGAATGTATACTTCACCCTGAAAGGACACATCAGCCATAGATCCATCAGCCAGAGCAACCTGTTGGACGTTAGGCTTGCTTTTTGATAACAACAACTGTTCATTGTTGACAATGATTTGACTACAGGCTGAGTCCAAAAGCCAAGTCTCTGGGGAACGTCTACTCACAGCCGTGAGCAAAGCAGACACCTGGGTACGTTGTCTAGGCGCTTGTTTCCCCTTCTTTCGTACGAACCTCTTTCCACTGGCTCCACCAGCTGGGCGAGGTGGCTGGGGACAGTCTCTCATGAAGTGTTGGGTCGAGTTGCACCGGAAACATCTCCTCACAGCACACGCAGCCTCTGTTCCAACTGGAAAACGCTGAGCTGAAGCCTCAGGAACAGCAACAGATGACTTACTCTGCATCCTCTCCAAATCACGAGCTTGCTGGATTTCTTGCAGGCGATTTGTAAGATAATCCACAGTTAGGTCTTGGGGCCTCAACGTCTGAGTTGCCTCGATGAGCATGTCAAAGCTCTTGTCCAAGCTTGACAGGATGATACAAGCTCTCTGGGTATCAGGGATCACAACATCCCGGTCCTCAAGTTCAAGAAACAAAGTCTTGACTTTATGGAGGTGGGTCATCACGTTTCCACCGGGCTGCAGCTTCAAGTTGTAAAGCTGACGTGATATACCAACAATGGCAGCAGAGGTTTGCTTGGAATAAAGGGCTTTAAGAGCTTCCCAACAGGCATGTGCGGTCTCCAAATTACTGATATGCAGTAGCTGTGATGATTCTAGTCCCAGAATCAAGTTGCCATAAGCACGATCCAAACACAACTGCACTTCTTCAGTAATAGCACCGGTTGGAGGTGGGTCTTTCACATACTTCCACAAACCTTCTTTTAGGAAGAAAGACTTGATCTTCACACACCAGGTCCGATAGTTTGTGCCATTCAAACGCTCAAAGGGCAGACTGGTTAGCCCTGCAGCAGCAGCCATGCTGACCACTCAAAGAAAAACACGTTTACTTCAAAATGCAGCCTTAAAAACAAACCCCGTTGTTACAGCTAGATCCAGCGCAGCAAAGAAAAACACAAAATTCTCTCTGGGCCACCATAACCTGTTAGGTGATGGTTAACTATGCGGGGTTCCAGGCAATGAAGTAATCCAAACAACGTGTTGTAAGGCTAACAATATCTTTATTGATAGCATAAGGCAATAATGGATGTATAGTGCATTATTGCAAAAAGGTAAAATCAAAGCATAAGCAGAGTTCCATCACCAGAAGTGAGGAAAAAAAAAACATCATGGTCTGTGCAAAGACCAGGCAAAGACCAGGCATGGTTACAGTTCAGATACAAGTACATGCAGATAGCAGTCTACATAAAGAACAGAAGACATATGTGTGTAGAACATAAGTATAAAGGACTACCCATGGTTCATAGCTCACATGTGATTGGTTTAAACATGAGCATCTCTTTTAGTATAGCATTTCTGGTAGTAATTGTACTTACTATAAAGCGTCACACGATGGCAGTGTTGTGTATTGGCCTTTTTTTGTTTTGTTTTTGAGAACAGTCCTGATTACGGGTTTATTTTGTCTAGCTAGAGATATCCCAGCACCTGCCATCTACGTCTCAGATGTTTTGAGAACCAAACTTACAATGCGGAAAACAATGTAGATTGTTTTCACTTGTATTTTTCCACTCTCTGGCCAGACACAGTGGAAGAAAAATGCCATGCGTTTAATTCTGCATAGAATGCTTTAACCAAATAACCTTAACACAGCCATGGGCCTGTTCCAGATTATTCGAGACCCAACTCGAGACAGTGGACTCACCCTGGACTTAGTTTTCTTGTCGGAGCAGTGGCAGTATGCTCTGAGGGGAGAGTTACATCTTTCCCCTTTGTCATGGTCAGATCATGCCCTGGTGACCTTGAGATTCTCTTATGCCGCCCCACTCCGCAGGGAGGCAGGACCCAATCGATTGGTCCGCCCCCGGCGACTAATGGACCCAATAGGGTTTCAGAGGGAGCTGGGGGCTGTACCTCAGGATCTACTGCACGCTCCAGCGGAGGTCCTGGCCGCAACCTGGAATAGGGAGGCGGCCGGGGCCTTGGACAGGATCGCGCCTATGCGGCCTCTCTTGCCACACTTGACCCGATACTCCCCTTGGTATACGGAGGAGTTGAGGGTCTTGAAGAGGGTTAAGAGACGCCTAGAGCGCCGCTGGAGAAAGACAAGGTCTGAATCTGACCGAACACAAGCTAGAGTCGCTGTTAAGACCTACCTTGTGGCGGTAAGAGCGGCGAAACGTCAATATTTCTCCGCTCTTACTGCGTCCGCAGAATGCCGCCCGACGACCCTGTTTAAGATAACAAGATCTCTGTTGGGTAAGGTGGAGTCTGTGACCCACCTACAGGGCCGTGCGGAAGAATTTTCTGAGCATCTGCAGGATAAAGTCGCTCAGATTCGGTCTAAGTTGGACTCTAAGCATGTAGCACAGTCTGGGGAGATGCCGAGGGAACGTCTTTGCCCGGTTATCTGGGAACAGTTCGATCCTGTTGGACCTAAGGAAGTGGACAGGATCCTTCGGGTTGTAAGGGCCACCACATGTCATCTGGACCCATGCCCTTCCTGGCTGGTACAGGCAGCCCGGGAGGTGACATGTGGTTGGGCCCAGGTGATGGTTAATGCATCTCTGGGGGAGGGGGTGTTCCCAGCTGCTTTTAAAGGGGCTTTGGTGCACCCCCTCCTCAAGAAACCATCACTGGACCCTACTATATTGGACAACTTTCGTCCTGTCTCCCACCTCCCCTTTTTAGGGAAGGTGGTTGAGAAAGCGGTGGCGTTGCAACTCCAGAGGATCCTGGATGATACGGATTATCTGGACCCCTTCCAGTCGGGTTTCAGGCCGGGATATGGGGTGGAAACTGCATTGGTCGCGCTTACAGATGATCTCTGGCGGGAGCGGGATGGAGGGAGTGCATCCATCCTAGCTCTTCTTGACCTCTCAGCGGCATTCGATACCATCGACCATGGTATCCTTTTGGGACGGCTCAGGGAGTTGGGGGTGGGAGGCGTAGTTCTGCGTTGGTTCACCTCCTTCCTCCAGGGCCGTTCCCAATCGGTGGTAATAGGAGAGGAAAGGTCCGACCCTCGCCCCCTCGTCTGTGGGGTACCGCAGGGTTCGGTTCTTTCCCCTCTCCTATTTAACATCTACATGAAACCGCTGGGTGAGATCATCCGTCACCATGGGATGAGATACCATCAATATGCAGACGATACTCAATTATATATTTCCATCCCTGGTGAGATAAGTGATGCAGTGGCTACCCTTTCTCAGTGCCTGGAGGCTGTGGGGGTCTGGATGGGGAACAACAGGCTTCGACTGAACCCTGGTAAGACGGAGTGGCTGTGGATTGATGGCTCCCGTGGATCCAGGAAGTTGTCATCTCTAGTTCTGGATGGGGTTGCACTACCCCATTCAGACCAAGTGCGTAATTTGGGGGTTCTTCTGGACTCACGGCTCCTGCTTGAAGAGCAGGTGGTAGCCGTGGCCAGGAGGGCTTTTGCACAACTTCGTGTTGTGCGTCAGTTACGCCCTTTCCTGGATCAGGAAGCCCTCCGTACAGTCACTCATGCCCTGGTCATCTCCCATATAGACTATTGCAACGCGCTCTACATGGGGCTACCCTTGAGGAGTATCCGGAAGCTTCAATTGGTCCAGAATGCGGCTGCTCGCGCAGTTATTGGTGCGCCTAGATCAGCGCATGTGACACCTCTGTTGCGACAGCTGCACTGGGTGCCTGTGTGCTTCCGGGTCCAATTCAAGGTGTTGGTTATCACCTTTAAAGCCCTACATGGCATGGGGCCAGGTTACCTGAGGGACCGTCTCATCCCCATAACGTCGAACCGTCCCACTCGGTCATTCAGAGAGGGCATGCTACGGATCCCGTCCGTAAAGGAATGTCACCTGACGGGGTCTAGGAGGCGTGCCTTCTCGATATCGGCGCCCACCCTTTGGAATATGCTACCCCCGGAGGTGAGGCAGGCCTCATCGCTCCCAGCCTTCAGAAAGAACTTAAAGACCTGGTTCTGCCGCCTTGCGTGGGGGGAGGGGGGGAACAGTTCCTCTTGGGGATGGCTGGTGCCATAGGGCCCTTTTAAACATCCAAACATCATACCACCGCATCTTGGATTTTTATATTTAATTTTAATATATTAGAGTGTTTTATTGGGTTGTTTTAATTGTCGGATTTTAATTTTTGTGTTTTGTAAACCGCCCAGAGTTCCCTTGCGGGGAGATGGAGCGGTATATAAATTGAAACATAAATAAATAAATAAATAAATCTATTCCTCACCTCCACTGTATATTCATAAGGGATATGATTTAGATCATACCTGATTGGTCTAGTGGTTAAACAGACAAAATCCACAAGATTGATAACCCAGGGTCAGATCCATGATCAAAATATGGATATGGTGTTAAAGGTGAAGCTCATCTCCTGGAGAATAGGTACTTTCCTTGCCCAGGACATGGAGGTGGTTGGCCGTCGGGGACTCTTTTCAGTTTCCCAGATCTGCCTTGGATTTCCTGGTGGTGTCTAATCCAAACCCGCTTCAATTCAAAATCTATAGCAGGTGGGGCAGAGGCCGCCTCTTTCTGCAACAAAGGGGAAGCTAGATATTGTCAAACAGTGAGCCACGCAGAAAATAGAGTTAAACTTGCTGTAAGTGGTGATAAGCTCTGTGGTTCAAACCGGAGACAGCCAGAGCAAATGAAGGCAAGAGGTTTTTTTAAATACTATTGGAAGAACCGGTTTTCCATGGAAAAACTACTGTATTCTGAATTGTGGTGTGGGGGTGATAATTTTCTGGGAAAGCCCCGAGCAGAGGAGAAAAGCTCTCCACTTCTCCTTTCAAGGTCCTCACCCGCAGTTCCTCCCTTCCGATCATCCGCTCCCCTTTTCAGGCTTTGCTGGTAGGATCCGGCCGGGGGCGCCCTCTTGCCAAGAGCCTCCTGCTTTCCCAGGTCAGCAGAAAGGAGTCCGATCTCGGAGGACCTGGACGGGGAGGGCGGGGAGTGCCCGAGGAGGCCTCTCTAGGGAGAAGCACTCTCTCCTTGCAGTCTCCAAAGGCGTCGCGGAGGCCCTTCCGGGGAGGGACGTGCACGTGTGCGGCTGCAGCTGCACGGCTGGCAAGGAAGAGCTCGCGGGGCTGCGAGGGAGGCGGAGCGCGGATCCTGCCCTGCGCGCCTCTGGGGGAGCGGTGGAGTCCGGGCGAGGGGCAGCCCCGCCTCTTGCCTGCGGGCGCCGGGCAAGTCAATTCCTTCCGTCCTCGGAGTCTCCTGGCGGGGCTGAAGCCCCTGCCTGCAGCCCGCGAGCGGCTCCTGGGCCGGGCATCCCGGGAGCGAGGCAGGGAGGGGCGCAGGGCGGCGGGCAAAGGCTCGGCTCCGCCTGACCCTCCCTTTCCCGCGGTGGCCCCTTTGCTGGGCCCCCGGGTCCCCATCCGGGGAGGCTCTTGGACAGCCGCTCCGGCGGGCCAGAGGGCGCGGGGAGTCCGGTCTTTCCTGGGCCGGAGCCGAAAGGCTGGTCCTCGAGGGCGGGTCCGGGGGAAGCCCAGCTCCGGAGGGCCCCGCTCCTTCCTTCCCAAAGGATCCTCCCCCCCCCCCCGGATTATTTCCTCTTTTCCTTTTATGAAACGCTTCCAAACGGCCAAGGTTTCTGAAGAAGGTCTTTGGAAAACGTTTGGAATTGAAGTGTTTTTGTGTGTGTGTGACTTTATTTATTCCATTTATATACCAGCGAGACTGACAGCGACTCTGGGCAGTTTGCAAATCTTTGAAAAGATTTAAAACAAGGAAACCACACAAAACAAAAAGAACAAAGGGGGCAGAGATAAGAAACCCGAATGGAAACAAAGAGAAAGAAGGAAGGGGCTTCAGGGTCTTGAGGGCCCTTTGAAATGGCAGGAGGGCCAGTAGGGTGGGTGCCATTTGAATCTGGCGGAGGGGGGAGCTCTTCTGTCCTTCTACATCTCCAAATAAGGTTGCTTTTTCGATGAAGGGAAATCTTTGGATTTCTTTCTGCATCTCAGCAGAGAGAAAAAATGAACTCCCAAGAGGCAGAAGAAAAGGCCCCGGGGAGTCCTGGCTGGGAAATTGTTGGAAATTTGATTCTTAAATGCTCCATCTTGGGGCACTAATAAGGTTGCTCCTACAGTAACACATTTCTCCTTGTGGAGATTATTCTGCTGGCCCTTCCTGATCATTTCCCGGGGAATTTTCTCTGGTGCTGTTTCAGGTCCAGGAGCCTTTGCGTTAAGTGGCTGCTGAACCGCCCGGAGGAAAGGGGGGAGATCCCTCCCTGGAGCTGCTCTTTGGGGGAATCCCTCAGGGGGATCCATCTCCGAAGAGATCATCAGGTAAGGTTCCTTCCGATGCCCTTTGATCCTCAGGATTGACTTGCCCCAGTTCCCTTCATTCGTGAATTCCTTTTCAGTTTTTTATTTACTGGGTTTTTATATCACCACTCCAGAATGTCTCAAGGCAGTGCGCAGTTAAAGAGTAGTCAGCCTTTCTGGCAGGCTGTTCCAAAGGGTAAGTCCTACTGAGGAAAGGTTTTGATGTCTCCCTGATTATCTGACGGGGAGGGGGAACACTCAGCACACCTCCATGGGATATGGAGCGGGATTTGCTTGAAGGTACCTGGGAGTGAAGCTATATAGGGCTTTATTGCATAAATTCACCACTTCAGATTGCACCCTGACCCCTACTGGGAATCCGCAGAGAACCATAAGGTTTAACACATCACTGTACAGCAGAGCTTTCCAAACTTTTCATGTTGCTGACACTCTTTTTAGACATGCATCATTTCGCGACACACACTTACAGCAGGGCACAAGGCGGGCACTAGGACCTGCACGGAATCCTGGCAGGGCTCGGAGGCAGCAGCAGTCGCGACACACCCAGACACTGTAACCAACACACCAACGTGTCCCGACACACAGTTTGGAAAGCTCTGCTGTACAGTAATCTAATGAGGATGTTACAAGGGAATGAATCGCTGTGTGCAGGGTTTCACTCCTGAGAAGAAGAGTCCCGATGAGTCCACCAGCTAAGGCTGGGCAGAGATCCCTTAGCTAGAGACACTGCCTCCCTGTCAAACAATAGTCGTGACTTAGGAGAACCCACAGCTCTTGTACCTGCTGTTGGAAGGGGGGGGGTGTTGTTTCTGAACTGGAGGTGTATTTATTTCCAGAGGTGGCAGTGGACACAGAAACACGTGACAGTGGAGGCTCTTATGCTTTTTACTACATATATGTCTGTAGCTTGAATCATGTCAACTGGATTTCTATTTTCTCAGTGGAAACGTTTCGCTCCTTATCCAAGGAGCTTCTTCAGTCTGAGCAAAGTTGGTAAGGGAATCCTAAATATTCTTTCACAGCTTTCACAGCTACCTAGAAACATATTTAGGATTCCCTTACCAACTTTGCTCAGACTGAAGAAGCTCCTTGGATAAGGAGCGAAACGTTTCCACTGAGAAAATAGAAATCCAGTTGACATGATTCAAGCTACAGACAATTCCACCTGGATGACTGAGAACCTTCATAGACATTTTACTACATATAGTTATTTACAACAGGTAACATTATTTACAACAGGGCTAAACATCACAATCCTGGGGTCAGGTGTCCTCCCAAGTCTCCCTCCCAGCGACTTCCCCCCCCTCCTGCTTCCCCCCCCCCCGACTCCCTCCCCTGGAAAGGAAAGGGCTGGGATTACTGTAGCTGCCCTGCATGGCTTGAGCTTCTCCAGCTCAGCCAAACACCACCTGCTTCTCTGCTTGGGGAAAAAACAGTTCTGTCCAGTTTTTCCCCCAAAACCTGCCCAGTTTTTTCCCCCCATACCAGCAGCCATCTCCCTTGTTCCCTCCAGGGCCTTGGAGGAAACCGCCGTCTGCAGCCAGCTGGGTCCCTCCTTCCTGTCCTTGGGCCTTGCATGGAGCTCTCGTCCCTCTGGGTCTTCCCTTCCCTTTTTCCAGGGAAGCCCTCCTGTGCCGTTCTTCTCCTCTCCCCGAACAGGAACTGACAACTCCTCTGCACACTTCGCCTCTCTCTCCAACATTGTTCCAGCCTTTCTCTCCAGCCACTCCATTCATTCTGACTACAGTCTTTAACTTTCCACTCCTCCTCTCTCTCTTTCTCCCCAATTTTTGGTTAGAACGGCGGTATGTCCAGCAGCAACTGAGGCTCGAGTCCCCATCACCTACATACCTTGCTGCACCAATGGGGCTGCTGACTCCAAATCTGCCCACACCAGCCCTGGCTAGCAGCCAGCTCAGCTCATCAGGCCTCATGATAGAGAAACTGCCCTTCAAGGCCAAAAGTGAGCTGCTTTCTCTCTCTTTTACTCAATCCAGTGCTGGTTTATTCCAGCAGAACAGCAGCCATGCCAGACCGCTAAAACCCATTTGCCACAGTGTGTCACTCCATAATCCAGAGACACCGCTGGAACTGGCAAAGAGCCACATGGTTTCTGGGCAAACAGCTCAGACTTACTGGCAGTTGAGCTCAGTTTGTTCCTTCCTATCCTAATCCTTATGGTATCCAGACCTAAGGAAGCTATTTCCACCGTATCGCTAGTCCAGCCTGGGATGGAAATGTGCATCTGGGTATCATCGGCATCCTGCTGATATCTCAGCCCAAAGCGACAGATGACTTCTCCTTTTGGCTTCATATAAATGAGAAATAGCAAGAGAAATGGAGGGAAGAACCGTGTGGCATCCTGACTACATCAATCAAAGGGGAGATCTCTCTTCCCCACCCTCTTGGCAACGAGGAACGACCCTCTCACTGTCCCCAACTGGGAACTTTTGCGGGCAGCTCAGAAGCATTCCAGGATGAATGCCATTCCGTACTATCAAGAGATGTAAAAGTGCATCATGGGTCACTCTGATATCCAAACTTGGTAGCAATCATCCACCGTCAAGGCCAATGCAGCTCCTGTCAAATGGTTTCATCTGGATACTGTTTAAAATGGATCCGGATACTCGGCACTCCATGGCGCTTTGCAGTGGAAGCACTGCTGCTCTCTGTGACTTTACCTAAGAAGGGAGGGTTTGCAACTAGACAACAATTGTCTGGCATTGCGGGAGATGTACCACCTCTCCTTTCAAGTCAGGTACCACTGCCTTCTTTCCCTGCTCCTAATGTAGCCAGTCACCCCATCACCATCTCCCGAAGGAGCAAGGAAGCCGAGGTCGTATTGTCTTAAAACCTGTCCACTTCCCTGGAATCTGCAGGATAAAAGGAACCTAAGATACAATTGCAAGGCCCTGCTTGACCCCACAAAAGTCAGACTTGTTAGCACTTTAAGGTAGTCCAGACAAGGAGCACAACCAGGAGTACTAACTCTGTGGCAAGGTTACATTAACAGAAACTTGCAAGGCTGAAAGTATTTCTCCCCTCCTTTCCTTTTACTCTCTGGAAAACTATGAAGGGTCCCTTCTGAAACACTTCCCACACCCCCTTCCCTCCTACCTTTCCTTATGTGGGCTGAGAAATCTTCTACATGCTGGCTGTCCAATCTGCAGCGCTCTCTCCTGTCTCCCAAGGTCATTCCTACCTACCCTTGGAGACTTGAACAATTGTCTTCCGTCACACCTTCCTTGGATATTCCTGTGGGTCCCTCCCATGGCTGACAGAGTTGCCCCTGAGTCCAGTTTATAGGCCTCCATCTCCCAGCCTGTAATGGGCAGTAGGAATAACCTTGAGGAACAGGAAGAAGAGCCACAGCCAAGGCAGCAGTCAGATAAAACAAATCTGAGTCTGGGCCAGAATTGTAACCCAAGTCTCAGACAAGACCTTCCTTAGTTGTCAGGAAGGTGGAGGGAGGGAGTGGGGAAGTGCATTCAGACTTGCAAGATGATGCAATAAAGGTAATATTAGCATGTGTGACTTTGGTTCCTAATCTGGTCTACCCCGAAGGGCTAACACAACCTCACCAGCACCAGTAACCTGTGTGGGCTATTGCTCTGGCCACAAGCCACTCCGACATGCTCATGCCCTAGTCCAGGGGTGGGGAACCTTTTTTATCCCAAGGGCCATTTTGACATTTATCACATCACTCGAGGGCCAGGGGGCGGGGTTTGTGGGCGGGAGCCAATCGCGCAAAAGGCGGCGGGATTTGCACGTGGGAGCCAATCATGCGGAAGGGGCGGGGTTTGCGGGCGGGACCCAATCGCGCGCACTGGGGGGCCGCCACGCCCAGTGCCATGCCTGCCACGCCTGCCGCCGCCACATCCGCTGCTGCACCCGCTGCTGCCGAACCCGCTGCCGCCACACCCACCATGCCTGCCACTGCACCAGCCGCCATGCCCGCCATGTCCGCCGCTGCGCCCGCTTTCACGCCCAGCATGCCCACTGCCGTCATGTGTCTTCCGTGCCTGCTGCCGTGCGCCAGATCGATTACTGTTGCCCACCCCTGCCCTAGTCAGTACTACACACATGCCAGCATGGTCTTTCTGTATTGTAGGTTCAAGAATATAGTAAGGATGTTTTTACAACAAATAGTTCCACTGCTGCTTTCTCACTCCTAGACACCATAACAGCATTGACGTTATCCTCTGGAACACCTGTTGTTTGTAGTGGAGAAATAACACCGACTGAGTTTCCAACTCTGGTAGGAGGATTCTCTCCTCTCCAAAAGTGCCAGTGTAGCCTATTCAAGAAGCACCCAATATTGTGCAAAACAGGCTGAAACCCTTTTCGCAAGCAACTTTCTGGTAATTGGATAGAAAGCCAGATAGGGCTGCATGTCATCTTCAGACAGATGGCATCTCAGACTACTTCCTGGAAAACCTTTCCCAACATCTTTGTGCTGCTCTTTAGTAAGCTCTGTGTTGAGGGACAATATAAGGCATTGGTTAAAATGTCACAGGATTCTCCCAGTCCTTGAGGAAGCTACCTTCCAGGAAGGGCTGAAACCTCCAATCAGCGGTGCTGTAAGGATGGAAAACCCAGGAGCAATGGTTAATTGCACCTGGATGCTCCAACCTTACACAGGGTAATGAAAAGAATGAGAAGAGAGAGGGGAGGAGACACAAGCCCACAAGAAAACAAACAGCAAGCAGCACCTATCGGCACCAGCTGATACGAAGCCGGAAGAGAGCAACCAACACGAAATGAAACTGAATCAAAGAAGAAAAGAAACTGAGAGGAAGGGGAGTGACAGGATGAAAATCCAAATGCTTAAAAGAAGGGATAGGGAACAAAGACAGCCATTCGCAACTTTAACGTGGCACGATGCTAGTCTAATAAACAGAATTGCACATAACCCTTGTGGCTTGTGTTGCTGATTTCTAGGATTGGACTATAAGATCGTGAGTCTTACAGGTGCATTCAAGAATTGTCCCATCAGTAGAAAGAGAAGGAATACAGGTAGTCCTCGACTTAACGGCAATAATTGGGACTGGAATTTCAGTCACTAAGCGATTCTGTCGTAAAGCGAATGATCACATGATCGGACCTGATTTTACTGCGGTCGTTAAGCGAATCACGACTGGAGCTTGTAGTTTTCCTTCCATCATTAAGTGAACTGCACAGTCGTTAAGTAAAACAAGAGGTATTGTACAGTACTGGGGGGGGGGGGAGTCTGATAGTCATATATTTTCCCCCAAACAAGTTTAAATTAATACTGTACCTCGATAAAAATCAGATTTATATACAGTAACAAAAGCTGCAGAGTTTACTACAGCAGGAGAAAAAACAGTGAATAGCTGTACCTTTAAACTTACTATTGTAGAATAAAGATTCCAGTGAAGACCTTAAAAGTTTTTAATAATCAACCACTAATATTAACTGAAAATAATACTACTGTAGCCACAGAGGCATTTAAAATTGAGCCTGGTTCTTTAAGGAGAGTATTAGAATTGCGCTGTAATGTGCAATATAATGAGATAAGGAAACCTCAGAAAGGTATCTGAGATTACTGTTCTGTACAGTATACTCGACTCACTGGAAAAGACCCTGATGCTGGGAAAGACTGAAGGCAAAAGGAGAAGGGGACGGCAGAGGATGAGATGGTTAGATAGCATCACCGATGTAATGAACATGAATTTGAGTAAACTCCGGGAGACAGTGGAGGACAGGAAGGCCTGGCGTCCTATGGTTCATGAGGTCACGAAGAGTCGGACACGACTAAACCACTGAACAACAACAACAACAACATACTGTGTGGTTGAAAATGTAAGATAGGAGACAAATGATCCTAAAATCAAAATTATCTATGCATTTTGTAACAAGATGAAACAGTGTTTCATTAAATTTCTCTCCTGTAAATTATTTTATTTTACTGTATTTACAGTACAGTACTTACGGTAGAGTTTTGTTGTTGTTTATTCGTTCAGTCGCTTCCGACTCTTCGTGACTTCATGGACCACCACCCCCTCTGGGGCTTCCTGTCGGCCGTCACCATCCCCAGCTCCCCCATGGTTGAGTCTGTCACCTCCAGAATATCATCCATCCATCTTGCCCTTGGTCGGCCCCTCTTCCTTTTGCCTTCCACTTTCCCTAGCATCAGCTTCTTCTCCAGGGTATCCTGTCTTCTCATTATGTGGCCAAAGTACTTGAGTTTTGCCTTTAATATCATTCCCTCAAGTGAGCAGTCTGGCTTTATTTCCTAGAGTATGGACTGGTTTGATCTTCTTGCAGTCCAAGGCACTCTCAGAATTTTCCTCCAACACCACAGTTCAAAAGCATCTATCTTCCTTCGCTCAGCCTTCCTTATGGTCCAGCTCTCACAGGCATAGGTTACTACGGGGAATTCCATTGCTTTAACTATGCAGACCTTTGTTGTCAGTGTGATGTGTCTGCTCTTAACTATTTTATCAAGATTTGCCATTGCTCTCCTCCCAAGAAGTAGACGTCTTCTGATTTCCTGGCTGCAGTCAGCATCTGCAGTAATCTTTGCGCCTAGAAATACAAAGTCTGTCACTGCCTCCACTTTTTCTCCCTCTATTTGCTAGTTATCAATCAAGCTGGTTGCCATAATCTTGGTTTTTTTGAGGTTTAACTGCAACCCAGCTTTTGCACTTTCTTCTTTCACCTTTGTCATAAGGCTCCTCAACTCCTCCTCGCTTTCAGCCATCAAAGTGGTATCATCTGCATATCTAAGATTGTTAATCTTTCTTCCAGCGATTTTAACTCCAGCCTTGGATTCCTCAAGCCCAGCACGTCGCATGATGTGTTCTGCGTACAGGTTGAATAGGTAGGGTGAGAGTATACAGCCCTGCCGTACTCCTTTCCCAATCTTAAACCAGTCCGTTGTTCCATGCTCTGTTATTACCGTTGCTACTTGGTCGTTATACAGATTTCTCAGGAGGCAGACAAGATGACTTGGTATCCCCATATTACCAAGAACTTGCCACAATTTGTTATGATCCACACAGTCAAAGGCTTTAGAATAGTCAATAAAACAAAAATAGATGTTTTTCTGAAACTCCCTGGCTTTCTCCATTATCCAGCGGATATTGGCAATTTGGTCTCTAGTTCCTCTGCCTTTTCTAAACCCAGCTTGTACATCTGGCAATTCTCGCTCCATGAATTGCTGGAGTCTACCTTGCAAGATCTTGAGCATTACCTTACTGGCATGTGAAATAAGTGCCACTGTTCGATAGTTTGAACATTCTTTAGTGCTTCCCTTTTTTGGTATGGGGATATAAGTTGATTTTTTCCAATCTGGTGGCCATTCTTGTGTTTTCCAAATTTGCTGGCATATGCCATGCATCACCTTGACAGCATCATCTTGCAAGATTTTAAACAGTTCAGCTGGGATACCGTCGTCTCCTGCTGCCTTGTTATTAGCAATGCTTCTTAAGGCCCATTCAACCTTGCTCTTCAGGATGTCTGGCTCTAACTCACTGACCACACCATCAAATCTATCCCCGATATTATTATCCTTCCTATACAGATCTTCCGTATATTCTTGCCACCTTTTCTTGATCTCTTCTGCTTCTGTTAGGTCCTTACCATCTTTGTTTTTGATCATACCCACTTTTGCCTGGAATTTACCTCCGATGTTTCTAATTTTCTGGAAGAGGTCTCTTGTCCTTCCTATTCTATTGTCTTCTTCCACTTCCACACATTGCTTGTTTAAAAATAATTCCTTATCTCTTCTGGCTAACCTCTGGAATTTTGCATTCAATTGGGCATATCTCCTCCTATCACTGTTGCCTTTTGCTTTCCTTCTTTCTTGGGCTACTTCCAGTGTCTCAGCAGACAGCCATCTTGCCTTCTTGGTTTTCTTTTTCTTTGGGACGTTTTTTGTTGCTGCCTCCTGAACAATGTTGCCAACTTCTGTCCATAGTTCTTCCGGGACCCTATCTACTAAATCTAGTCGCTTAAATCTATTCTTCACCTCCACTGCATATTCCTTAGGAATATTAGTGAGCTCATATCTAACTGATCTGTGGGTCTTCCCTATTCTCTTTAGTCTGATTCTAAATTTTGCAATAAGAAGTTTGTGATCTGAACTACAGTCAGCTCCAGGTCTTGTTTTTACCGACTGTATAGATGTCCGCCACCTTTGGCTGCAAAGGATGTAGTCAATCTGATTTCGGTGTTGACCATCTGGTGAAGTCCATGTATAAAGTCGTCTTTTAGGTTGTTGGAAGAGAGTGTTTGTTATGCACAGTGAGTTGTCTTGGCAAAATTTTATCAGCCTATGTCCTGTTTCATTTTGTTCTCCCAGACCATGCTTGCCTGTAATTCCAGGTGTTGTCTGACTGCCCACCTTAGCATTCCAGTCTCCTGTAATGAAAATAACATCTCTTTTTGGTGTATTATCCAGTAGGTGCTGCAGATCCTCATAGAACTGATCTACTGATGCTTCCAGTAGCATTTTGACCATCTTCCGACCTGGGAGTCCCATCTTCCGATGGTATACCGACATATCTCCGGTTGTACTGATCCATTTAGTTTTCACGGCAAGAATACTGGGGTGGGTAGCCATTACCTTCCCCAGGGATCGTATTTAGTCTGACCTCTCTGCCACGACCTTCCCATCTTGGGTGTCCCTTCACGGTTTAGCTCATGGTTTCATTGAGGTGCTCAAGCTCCAGCACCACGACAAGGTAACGATCTCCTTTGCTGGAGAAGTAATAACTTACATAACAAAATAATTCCTAATATAAGTCTTAATATTATAGGCATAATATTGCATTACACTACAAAAATAAAGTGCAAAATCAGATTTTACAAGTGCCTCTGTAGAAATATGCAGTAAGATTAGTGTTCTCCTGCGTCTTGACTACAGGTGATGTCGGATAGGCTGGCATAGCTGGTTGATGGCCGAGGATCATCTGGGTCTTCTGTTCCTGTGGATGGGGAGGGAAGTACAGTTGAGGGGGAGGGAAGTACAGTTGAGGAAGGAGTAACTTTCCTAAAGAACCCAGCAAGTGTGGTTTGCACGGTTTTTTTCTGTTTTTCTTCATATGTCTCATGATAACACCTTACAATCTCATCAATTTCCCTACATACTTTTCCAACACGTTGCACATTTGGATCTATGCTGTCTAAAAACAAAGTTTTGTTCATGCTCGAGAAAAAATCAGAGAATGCTTTCAGAGTTAAGTTTTTGGGCTGAACTGCTACATTTTCTCCTTCGAAATCTTCCTCTTCTCCCCTCCTCCCCCCAACAATCCCTCATCCTTCCAATTCCTCTTGCAACTCTATTAAATCTTTGTTTGAAAGCTCTTCCTCATGTAGGCTAGCTAGCTAGCAATTAATTAACTAATTATCCTGCCTTTATTATTTAGAGTCCATGGTGCTCTCTGAGCCCTGTTGTTTTCTTGCAGGCGTTCATTGCCAGGCTAGGCAACATCTTCAGTGCGAAAAGGGAGTGGAACTTGCTCTCTGTTTATATACCCTGGCTTGTCCTGCCTGTGTTGGTGGGGGTGTTGTACTCTCCTTGGTAGTACCTTGATTGGGTTGTTGTTTGCCAAATTATTATTTTTATAAATAACTCAAGGCGGGGAACATACCTAATACTCCTCCCTCCTCCTATTTTCCACACAACAACAACCCTGTGAGGTGAGTTGGGCTGAGAGAGAGGGACTGGCCCAAGGTCGCCCAGCCGGCTTTCATGCCTCAGGTGGGACTAGAACTCACAGTCTCCTGGTTTCTAGCCCAGCACCTTAACCACTAGACCAGGGGTGGGCAACGTCCGGCCCGTGGGCCATATAAGGCCCGCGAAAGCAATCAATCCGGCCCGCAACAGCAGGTGTGGCAGGGGCATGACGCCAGCGGGCGTGGCAGCAGATATGGTGGGCGTGGCGGCAGCGTGTTGAGGCAGCAGGCATGGTGGGCGTGGCGGCAGTGGGCACAGCAGCAGACGGGGCAGGCGCAGCAGGCATGGCTCCGGGTGTGGCGGCCCCCCAGTGCGATTGGCCCCTGCCCGCAAACCCCGCCCCCTTCCACGTGATTGGCTCCCGTCCGCAAACTGCCCCCTTTCACACGATTGGCTCCTGCCCGAAAACCCCGCCCCCCGGCCATCGAATGATGTGATAAATGTCAAAATGGCCCTTGGGATAAAAAAGGTTCCCCACCCCTGCACTAGACCAAACTGGCTATCAAATGCTTCACATCCTCAGCATCAACCTCTAAATCAAGGGTTTTCATGAGTGACAAAATGTCCTGATTTATTTCTTCCAAATCTTCATTGTGGTCAAAACGCATTTTGCAGTGACATCCTGCCATGCTGCTGCAATGTTTGTGATGCAGTGCAGGATATTTTAGCCTTTCCAAAAGTCATGCAACGTTACTCCCTCAATCTACATTGCAGCTATGGCTTTGGCAAACGTGCGCAAATAGTAGGCCTTGACATTGCAATTGCTCCCTGGTCCATAGGCTGTAGGAGAGGGGTGGTGTTTTGGGGGAGATAAACTAACTGTACACCTGGCTGGAGATTGCCGAGATGCAGGGGATGTCCAGGTGCATTGTCAAGGAGCAGGAGAATCTTGAAAGGAATTCTGTTTTCCAAGCAGTATGTCTTTACTTGGGATAGAAAACAACTCATAAACCAATCCTCGAAGAGGACTTGCGTCATCCAGGCCTTTTGATTGGATCGGTAATTCAAGCTTCAGCTTGAATCTAGCAACATTTCCGCCCAACCACAAGGTTATTCTGTCCTTGAACGCTTTATATCCAGACATTGATTTGGCCTTTTTGTGCATGTACGTCCACTCTGGCATTTTCTTCCAAAACAGCCAAACTAGTAAGAGATGATTGCAAAGTACTGTCCTGTAGATAGATAGAGGGACTTGTTCAGAACAATATATCTTGGGGGGGGGGGGCAGAACTGTACAGTAGTTCAAGAATGTGTTTTTCTTGTCTGCTAAAAATTTCTTTCCCTGGACAAAAGCACATGGATGGTCATAGCAGCAACATATTTTAAATTCATTTATTTACTGTATTAAACAGTTGTTTATATACTCCATCTTTGTTCTTAACTGGCTCCCTGCCCCACTCCTCTTGGTCATTTTTTCCCTTGGTGTACAGCATGTGCAAGACTGAATCTGATTCTTGACAATTGGAGAGAGTGAACTGTGAAGGCCAGACTCCGTGTAGTCAGCATTTATAATATAAATGTAATAAATAAATAAATAAAATAAATAAATTTTATCCTCAGGTTGGGTCTCTGCCATCTGCATTTCATTTTCTCATTTTCTCTCTCACAGAAATCATTGCCACACATGCAAGGTGTGTAATACACAATGTGTATACAGTAATTAAATAAAAGTACAATAATTTCTTTTATTTTACTTTCTTTTCCAATACTTTGGAAAAGTATGGTACTTTGACTTCTCATTATAAAAGAGGAAGATTCCCATCTGCTTTCTCTGTGTTTTCCAACAGCAGCAGAAGACCAAATACTGTATAGGGCTATTTTTTTCCGAAAAGTACAGTACAGTAAGCTAAATCCTGCCCTGGCGGATACTACTGTACTGTATGAGATTAGTTTTGATCAGTCTATAACAGCTAACATAACTGTCTGTATGTATCCCTCTTTCTGTTTTCTTTTTATCGCTTTCTTGCAGTGAGTGACCTTTCTTTTTTGCATGGAAAATCATTTTAAAACTTAGGAAAAAAATCCTGGCCAATTGTGACTTAGCATCATGCGTCATCCAAGTCTATGTGAGGTGCTCCACTCCGAAGTCCTAGAAACGCTTTCTCTTAAGCAAACTCACAGACACGAGGTTGCTAAGAACTAAAGGTTTATTCCGGTACATGAAGGTTAGCACGGAAGAAAGACTTGAATGAGTTGCTATACTAAAGGTTGGCAGTTTTAAGCATTTCCCCCCCCAGAGTCCTGGCCCCTCCCCAAGGTTCGTATTCATGTTGCAGTCACGTAGCTGGGGTCTCAGACAGTCAGCTCTGTGGATGTGTACTTCGATCTCACAGGTTGTTGCCAATGGGTTTCTTCCTGGCTGGTTGTCTCTTGCGCAGTGGCATCTTCCCTCCCCCCAATCCACATAGCTGCCTGCTTTGATGACAGGACTCTGCCGGAGTCCTGACATGCCGCTCCTCCAAGATTTTCTCTCCCCCCCCCCCCCGTCTCTGTGTGTTTTCTGGAATAAACTAATTGACTGTTCAGCTTGTCGCTTTACAATATCTGCAACGAGAGAAGAAAATGTTAGAGCACTGAACAGTCTAATTCAGCGTGGTTTGTCAGGGAATTCCCTGTGGAAGTCCTTGATTAGTGTTGGCGCTTGTGTGTGTTTCGCTGCCACCCATTCCTTGTCCCCAATTGGGAGGTGTTGCCATTTAACTAAATATTGTAGTTGTCCCCTGTGCCATAATGAGTCCAAGATTTTATCGATCTCGAAGTGTGGTCCGCCATTTACAAGCAACGGTGCTGGTTCGGGGGGTTCCGGGTGCCATTGTGTTGACGGATGGTACTGTTTCAGCAAGCTTATGTGAAACACCGGGTGTACTTTTTTCAGCGCTTTCGGCAGCTGTAATTTTGCTGTTACTGGGTTGATTATCTGTATGATAGGGAACGGTCCAATGTATTTTGGCCCTAGCTTTTTTGAGGGTTGTGTGGTGTGAAGGTTTTTTGTGGACAGGTACACTTTGTCCCCTATTTTAAGGTCCCATTCAGCTTTTCTCTGGCGATCTGCATATTTCTTGTAGCTGGTTTTTGCCTCCAGAAGCGTTTTCAGCATAATTGGCCAATTACTAGTCATCTTTGCGATCCACTCATCCGCTCGTAATGCGGCAGCTATTCCCTCGTGTTGGGTCGTGGCTAATTCGGGTATAGTGACAAAGTCCTGACCCATGGCTATTTTAAAAGGCGAAAACCCCGTACTTTGGTGGATTGCATTGTTGTACGCCACCTCAGCGAACGGTAGTAGCTCTGCCCAGTCCTGTTGTTGGTAGCTAATGTAGCAACGTAGGTACTGCTCTAGAACCGAGTTAAGGCGTTCAGATGATCCATCTGTGCAAGCATGGAACACGCTACTTAAGCCCTGTTCCGATCCAATCAATTTCAAAAAAGCCTTCCAAAATTTGCTAGTCAAAGTACTCCCGCGATCGCTAATTATGCGTTCGGGTGTACTGTGAGCCCTGTAAATGTGTTGAATAAATAGTTTTGCCAGTTTCAGAGCTGCAGGGATCCCACTGCAAGCAACGAAATGAGCTTGCTTGGAAAACAAGTCTGTAACTACCCAGATAGCAGTTTTCTTTTTGCTCATTGGCAGGTCCACTATGAAATCCATGGCGATTTGCTTCCATGGTTGTGTCAGGTTTGCTACTGGTTGGAGCAGCCCCGTGGGCTTTCCTACAGCCCTCTTAGCTGTAGCACATACAGGACACGTTGTCACATATGTTTTCACGTCCCTGCGGAGCGTTGGCCACCAAAATTTCCGTCTGACCAAATGCATGGTTTTTACGAACCCAAAGTGGCCCGCTGTTTTGTGGTCATGACTTAATTCTAACACCCTTTTTCTCAAGCATTCAGGCACGTATAATTTGTCCTCTTTCCACCACAACCCATTGTTTTCTTGGAGGCTTCCTTTGTTCTCCCCCCACCATGGGTCCAGTAGTACTTTTGCCTGTATTTCCATATCTAAAGCGCTGCTCTCCGTGCTGCGTTTGGCGTGACTGCGTGTAATTGCCATGTTTCCTTCCAGCTTGTCTGGGGTTATTTGTTGAGTCTGTGAGTCATCTGCCTGTGTTGGGAACAGGGTTTCGATGATGTCCTCCGCCTTGCCTTCTTATTGCGGGAGGCGTGACAGTGCATCGGCGAGGTAGTTCTTCCCCCCCGGGAAATACTTTAAAGTGAAATTGAACCTGCTGAAAAATTCAGGCCACCTAAGCTGTTTTGGGTTCAGTTTCCGAGGAGATTTTAAAGCCTCTAGTTTTTTGTGGTCCATCCATACCTGGAACGGTACAGTTGCCCCTTCTAACAGGTGGCGCCAGGTATCTAGCGTGTGCCGAACAACGAACGCTTCCTTCTCGCACACATGCCATCGTTTCTCTGTCTCACTAAACTTCTTTGAAATGTATGCACGCGGTCTCAATTTGTTGTGTTCATCTGCCTGCAACAGTATGGACCCCACAGCGAAATTGGACGCGTCAGAGTGAATAATAAACGGTTTCTCGACCTCTGGGTGCTTTAAGATGGGTTCTGCAGTGAACAGTGCTTTGAGATTGTCGAATGCCTCTTGGCATTCAGGAGTCCATTTAATCCTCGTGCTAGGCTGTGTAGACTTAGCGTCTTTCCCCTTGCTTTTTGTTTTTAGCAAGTCAGTTAGGGGCAACGCCGTCTGCGCGAAATTATGAATAAATTGCCTATAGAAATTCGCAAAACCCAAAAAGGCCTGCAATTGTCTGCAGGTTCGTGGGGGCTCCCACCCAAGCACAGCCTGCACCTTCCCAGGATCCATTTCAATTCCCATGTGAGATATGCGGTACCCAAGGAAGTCCAGCTTCTCCCTGTGGAATTCACGTTTGTCAAGTTTCACATAGAGTTTCGCCTCTAATAACTTCTCTAGCACTTTCCTTACCAATTTCACATGCTCCTCCATGGTTTCTGAGAAAATTAGGATGTTATCCAAATAGACTATGACCCCCTCATACAAAAAGTCATATAATACTTCGTTGATCAGTTTCATGAAAATTCCCGGACCCCCAGGTACTCCGAACGGGAGCACGCGGTATTGGAAGGATCCTAGGGGGCAGTTGAACGCCGTTTTCCACTCATCCCCCTCCCGTATGCGTACCCGGTAGTAGGCTTCCCTTACATCAAGTTTTGTAAAGATTTTGCCTTTTGACAACTGGGCTAGCATGTCCTTTAGCAATGGGAGAGGGTACTGATTGGTGATGGAGATGGCATTGAGCCCCTGAGGTCTGTACAGAGACGTAAGGACCCGTCCTTTTTCTTCCTGAATAGGACAGGAGCTGCGAGGGGGGAATTTGCTGGTTCAATGAACCCACACGCATTCTTGTCAATGAATTTGCGCAACTCTTGTAATTCTTTCTGTGTCATCGCTTAGGGAAAGGTGCCCCTGGGATGAGTTCGAACGCAGTGTCCGACTTCCTGTGGGGGGGCAATTGTTCGCATTCCTGTTCACCAAAGATTTCGGCAACAGGCGCGTAGTCATCGGGAATGGCTTGTTCATGCTCACCCCGCTCCTCCCCCCAGAGTTCAGTTCCTGCCGCCCCCATTTCAATCCAGGGTGTTACTTTGTTGTCGTCCGCTCCATGGTACGTCCCATCGAAAAATTCTATTTCCCCCGAGACCCAGTCAATGAGGGGATTCCTTGCCCTAAACCACTTGAAGCCTAGCACAATGGCTTGCAGCGAGATGGGCGCCACAATGAACCTCAAAGTCTCTGAGTGCGTCCCAAGAGTCATTTTCACATCCTCAGTAATGTGTCCCACCGGCCCCCCTTTCACCTCTGACCCATCCAATTGGCAGAATGTGATCGGTGTGTTGAGCTCAAAGAGTTTGAGTCCCAATTTGCTTACAACCGATGGGTGTATTAAGCATCTGGAGCAGCCAGAGTCCAACATTGCTGCCCCCACAAACTGCTCCCGCCCATCCAGGGTAGCCAATTTTACCTGGATTTGCATTGTGAGGCCGTCATCTTCGCTCCTCGTTGCCTCGGTAGTTTCCACAGTCTGTTCTATCACCCTTTTTAAAGAGAGTGATAATTATGGCATCCCTAAAGTCTGCTGGAATCTCCTCCCTCATCCAGATATTTTCGATGAGCTTATGAAGTTGTTGTGTAAGTTCAGGCCCGCCTTCTTTAAAGACTTCAGCAGGAATCCCATCAGGTCCACTAGCTTTGTTATTTTTCATTTGTTTAGTGGCTTTACTGACTTCCTCCAAACTAGGGGGTACTGCAAGCTCATTTCTTATTTGTTTTTGCGGGATTTGCAAGAAGACTTCGTCAGCCACAGTAGAGTGACGATTAAGGAGATTGTAGTAATGCTCTTTCCAGCGCAGTGCAATAGACTCTTTGTCCTTTAGAAGTTTAGCACCATCTACTGAGCGTAAGGGATTTGTACCATGGTTTGTTGGTCCATAGATGGCCTTTACGGCATTAAAAAAGCCCCATGCATCATGAGCATCTGCAAAATGTTGGGTTTCTTGGGCTTTTTTTATCCACCATATGTTCTTAAGTTCTCTAGTTCTTCTTTGGACTTCTGCCTTTGCACTGGCGTAGATTTTTTTCTTAACGGCACAGTTAATATCTTTTTGCCATATCTGGAAGGCTTTCCTTTTCTTGTCAATAATATGTTCAATCTCACTATCGTTCTCATCAAACCAGTCCTGATGTCTCTTAGTCTGGTATCCGATAGTTTGTTCACAGGCTGAAATGATAGAAGTCTTCAATTTAATCCAGTGTTCCTCAACATTTTCAGGAAGTTCCATAGGCAGATGTTCCTTGAGAGTTGATTGAAAGCAAGCTCGTTTAATAGGATCTTGAAGGGAAGATAGGCGGACTAATGTTAGCGTATTAGAAGCAGCGAAAACCACCAGCATTGAAACAATGATCATCCAACATCAACTTCGCTGGACCGGTCATGTTGTTCGAATGCCTGACCATCGTCTTCCAAAGCAGCTACTTTACTCCCAACTTAAGAATGGAAAACGGAATATTGGTGGACAGCAAAAGAGATTCAAAGATACTCTCAAAGCTAATTTTAAAAAATGTAATATCAGCATTGAGAACTGGGAAGCCCTAACTCATGAGCGTTTCAATTGGAGGTCATCCTTTATTAATGGCGCTATGGACTTTGAAGAAGCACGAGTACAGGGCGAAAAGGAGAAGAGAGCGAAAAGGAAGGCACGTCAGGCAAACCCTCATCATGACCGTCTCCCACCCGGAAACCTATGCCCTCATTGTGGGAGGTTGTGCGGATCTAGAATTGGCCTTTATAGCCACTTACGGATTCACCGTTAAAATTTTACCTTTGGAAGACAATCTTACTCGGCTACGAGTGATCGCCAATGATCCTCGTTGTGTTGCGCCCCTCACGAAAGGCTGTCCCGCGGCGCACCTTAGAACAGACCCCCGGCGTTTCCCGCTGGCATCATTTCGTCATCCGACGATCCCTCCGTGGAAGTGTCGGCTTTCGTGTACTTGTGGTGGCATCATTTCGTCATCCGACGATCCCTCCGTGGAAGTGTCGGCTTTCGTGTACTTGTGGTGCTCCCTTGCTGCCTTTGCAGTGTTCCTTTTGTGAGTGGTGCTTTTGAGGGTTTTCTCACCCGGTTTGCTTTTCTCTATGAGTTGCGTGCACTCAAGACTCCGGTGACCCTGCTTCCCACATTTAAAACACAGTCTATTTTTTGCTCTTCTCTCTTTTTCCTCAGCCCATTGCTTTCTATCATAGTCTCTCTTGGGGGTGTATTGGCTATTGTACACCGCTTTTTCTGCCCGCTGCAACTGATGCTGGGAGCGTACGCGGCAGCTCGCCACTTCTACTTGTCCCGCCAATTGAATCCACTCACTCAATGTCTCTGGGTCCTCCTGTGCCAGCGCCGCTTCCAACAATTCAGGCCGAAGCCCCATTTGGAAGAACTCGGCCTGAATGTTGTCTGGCCATTTGGGCAATCGGCTAGTCAATTTTTTAAATTCAAGGGCATATTCAGCTACAGTTCGGTTCCCTTGCCGCAGTTTTTGAATCTCCATTTTCGCTTCCATGCGGGACAAAGTATCCTCAAACCTATCCCTTAAAGCCCCCATGAATTCATTAAAATTGTGCAGTTCAGCAGCCTTAGTTTCATGCAGCATGGCCACCCACTTTGCAGCTTCCCCCGTTAGGAAGTTTGAGACGTATCTCACTTTCGCTACCTCATTATAGAACAACTCTTCAGATTCTTCCATAAAGCCCCTGACGTGATTCAGAAAGCAAGCCAATTGCTCTGGATCCCCATCAAACCTCATTTTCAGTTTGGTGACTATTCTGTAGTTGTTTTGTGTGCGAAGTGGGAGATAATGCACTAACTGCCGTGGTGTCTGCCGTTCGTCAGGGCTCTCACTCTCTCCCTCCCCCTCTTGCTCGCTTTCATCTGAGCTGTTCTCATCAGTGAGGTGGGGGTTGTCTTGCCTAGCAGCCTCTGGAATTTTTCCCAGCCGCTGGGGCTTCCCCATTAATTGTTCCAGGGCAGCTTGCATAGCCATCATTGTCCCTTTCAAGTCTCCTAGCCCTGATTCAATTGCGCCCACTCTTTGGGTCAGAGATACCCTGGGCTTCGCGGCTTTCTTCACCGGTCCAGGCTGCCTGCCGGCCCCAACCCCCAACGACCATTCCAACATCTGGGTGTGTCTTTGTTTCAGGGGTTTGGGGGGGTTATTTACCTCCGTTCCTTTGAGTTTCTTAGTCTTTTTTCCTCCTGCTGCTTCGGTGGGGATCTCTGCTGCTGTTTCCGCCACCTGCGCTGCGGAGGTACTAGGTGCAGCGTCATCTGTGGTCATCGCTGGTGCCTCGCCTTTTTCCATTGTCTGGATTGTTGAGCTCAGCTGCAACCAACCGACGTTTTTTTTTTGAGCCGTCTCGACCTGAAGACCCACTGATTTCTCAGAGTGGTTCCAGGGAAAACTGGCAACGATGATTCATGTCTTTATGTGAGGTGCTCCGCTCCAAAGTCCTAGAAACGCTTTCTCTTAAGCAAACTCACAGACACGAGGTTGCTAAGAACTAAAGGTTTATTCCGGTACATGAAGGTTAGCACGGAAGAAAGACTTGAATGAGTTGCTATACTAAAGGTTGGCAGTTTTAAGCATTTCCCCCCCCAGAGTCCTGGCCCCTCCCCAAGGTTCGTATTCATGTTGCAGTCACGTAGCTGGGGTCTCAGACAGTCAGCTCTGTGGATGTGTACTTCGATCTCACAGGTTGTTCCCAATGGGTTTCTTCCTGGCTGGTTGTCTCTTGCGCGGTGGCGTCTTCCCTCCCCCCAATCCACATAGCTCCCTGCTTTGATGACAGGACTCTGCCAGAGTCCTGACAGTCAGTGATAAATCACCCTCTTGTTGGGTGCTTTCAGACAGGAGGTGAATGCATTTTTACCTTGCCAAATGGCCGCCACTTCTGAAGTGGCTGAATCTTGGTCACGTGATCGCAGAGGCCTCGCAGGGGTGGCAATTTTGGGGCACAGTTGCAACTCTACTTTTGGGGTGCCATTGTTACTTCAAACAGACATTAAGCAAATGGTCATAAGTTATGGGTTTCTTGTTCCTGCAGAATAATCAAGCCAATAAAGCATTATTCCAGATGTATTTTTAGCTGAAGGCTTTGCACTTTAAGTTTTTAGAACATTTCTCCAGAGAAGATGCTTATTTGCCCTACTTGGAAACTCTGCTGATGGGGTTTATTCATTAAGAAGAGAATTTGCATACAGTTTATTGAACTGTTCATTAATACAAATGTTCATGGAATATGGTTTTCTTCTCTTTTTTTCCCCGTTTCAGGATTCAGTATCGCTTGAGGATGTACAGTAGCTGTATTTTTCTCTTTGGAGGAATGGGCTCTTCTAGATTTTGAGCAAAAAGACCTGTATCGAGAGGTCATGGTGGAAAATGCGAGGAATATGTCCTCCTTAGGTAAGGGATCCTCTCTCCTCTGGGCTGAAACAGTGGTGGAAGTAAGCAGCCGATCTATTTCTCAGAGGAAATGCTAGTCTGTTCATTTTGTACAGTGGAGGAGAATGTCCTTATCTGCATTTCTACTCCTACTTGGTCTGTTGAGATGGGCTACAACCTTCACACTGTCTCCAGAAAGAGGAGAGGGCTCCTCCCATGCAGTTTCTCATCCTAGCCAGTTTCTGATCCTGCCTGTCCCACTTTGTAAATAGCCTTAGGAGTTGCTTTCATTTTTCTGTTTTTCTGTCTGCAATGATGGCACTTAGAAGCCCCCATAGTCCACAGGGTTTACTGCTCGAGAAATGGGCTGTCTGATGGGCTGGGTTCTGCAGAAATGGGACCTTCCACCCAGGTGGCTCTCGCTCCCATTTGCTCCAAGGCTTCCCTTTTTTAAGTTCTGCCTGCAAATGCAGGGACAACTAAGGGAGAATGAACACGCCCAGACGGAGAAGCTGTTTTTTCAAGGGAGAGATTCCTCAGGTAGAGGAGGCAGAACCTCGGTTAGGATATCCATGTCCATCAGCGCTTCCACCTTCTCAGATTGAAATTCAATGATCTGTTCTCCCTCATCAAGTCCATTATTGAACAGGGGCAGCTTTCAAGGGTCCCTCCTGCTTCCTGGAATCTGAAGGAGTAGTAGAGCTGAAGGTGCCCCACCCTGAGACTCTGCATGATCTTCTCCAAAGGTTTCAGGTTTGCATTCGGCAGCATGGAGGACAAGAGGGACCCCAGTGTCAGATCTTACATCAACTTGATACCAAGCTTAGCACCGTGTTTTGACATGGGAGCTTGGGGGAAGTTTTGATACTGTTGAAAGTAGAGATGCAACAATAGTGCTTGATCCCTTTTGCACCTCAGCTTGTGTCAACTTTTCCTTCTTTCTTTTTGTTGCAAGCAGGTGGTGGATGGGAGACGGAGGATTCTGGCCAAGAGGCGGCAGCACCTTTGCCAACAGCCGGAAAGGAAGTTGCGGAAAGGATGTCTGGAAAGCGAAGTCCTGAGGAAAACCATTTAAAGGGGGAGCTGGAGAAATGCTCTACTGTTCCGTGTGCAGATATCAGCGTCTTCTTGGCCGGAGAGGATCACCAAGGAAAAGGAGTGTGTCCAGGGTGCGGAAAAGTACTCAGAGACGGATCGGGATTATGCAACTGTTGCAGAAGCCACTCTGCAGAGAAACAAAATGAAAGCGGGAAATGCTCCAGAAGGACCTTTCCTCTTAATTTACGTCAGGGGATACAAGAAGGAGGGAAACCGTATAAATGCACGGAGTGTGCGGAACGCTTCAGTACAAGTGGTTCCCTTACGTCGCATAAAAAGATTCACAAGGCAGAGGAGCCGTACAAATGCCTAGAATGTGGAAAGAACTTCAGTCAGAAAAGTCACTTTAACTCACATAAGAGGGTCCACAAAGGGAAGGAGCAATATCAATGCCTCAAGTGTGGAAAGGGCTTCAGAAGCAGTGGCTCCCTTATTTCCCATCAAAGCATCCACAGAGAGGCAAAGTTATATCAATGCAGGGAGGGTAGAAAGAGGCTTACTCAGAGCAATGTACTGAATTCCCAGAAAAAAAGCCACACTGGGAATAAATCATGTAAGTGCCTGGAGTGTGGAAAGAGCTTCAACCATGCAAGTGAGCTAACTTACCATAATAGGATCCATACCGGGGAAAAGCCATTTCAATGTACAGTATGTGGAAAGAGCTTCAGTCAAAAAGGTAATTTCAATTTGCATAAGAGGATCCACACAGGAGAGAAGCCATATAAATGCACGGAGTGTGGAAAGTGCTTCAGGACGCCTAGTTCCCTTACTTGCCATAAGAGGATTCACACAGGGGAGAAACCATATGAATGCCTGGAGTGTGGAAAGAGCTTTAGTAGAAGCGGTACCCTAACTTTCCATAATAGGATGCACAAGGGGGAGAAGCCGTATAAATGCCTGCAGTGTGGAAAATGCTTCAGTCAAAAAGTTCATCTTAATTCACATGAGAGGACCCACACAGGAGAAAAACCATATAAATGCCCAGAGTGTGGAAAGAGCTTCAGTAATGCACGTAACCTTATTTCTCATAACAGAATTCACACAGGGGAGAAACCATATGAATGCATAGAGTGTGGAAAGTGCTTCAGGACATCTAGTTCCTTTCTTTCCCATAAAAGAATCCATGCTGGAGAGAAACCATATAAATGCAATGAGTGTGGAAAGAACTTCCACAAGGACAGTCACCTTACTTCCCATCAAAGGATTCACACTGGTGAGAAGCCATATAAATGCCTGGAGTGTGGAAAGAGCTTCAATCAAACAAGTCACCTTAATATCCATAAAAAGATCCACACGGGAGAAAAGCCACATAAATGCACAGAGTGTGGAAAGTGCTTCACTGAATCAGGTGCCCTCACTAAGCATAAAAGGATCCACACAGGGGAGAAACCATATGAATGCCTGGAGTGTGGAAAGAGCTTCAGTGAAAAAAAGCATTATACTGTACATAACAGAATCCACACCGGGGAGAAACCATATAAATGCATGGAGTGTGAAAAGAGCTTCAGTGACACTCGTGAGCTTGCTTCCCATAAAAGGATCCACACCGGGGAGAAACCATATAAATGTGCGGTGTGTGGAAAGAGCTGTAGGACATGCAGTGACCTTACTTGTCACAAGCGGACCCATACGGGAGAGAAGCCGTATCAATGCAGCGAGTGTGGAAAGTGCTTTAGTCAAAATAGTTCACTGTCTTCCCATAGAAGGATTCACTCAGGAGAGAAACCGTATAAATGTATGGAGTGTGGAAAGAGTTTTACTTCCAGTAGTCACCTCACCTACCATAATAGAATCCACACAGGGGAGAAACCACATAAATGAATTGAATATAGAAAGGTATTTAGTCACAATCAGTCACATAGTATCCGTAGAAAGAATCACTCACAGAAGAAACCAATAAATGTATCAAGTGTGGAAAGAGCTTTATTCAAAGATTGCTCACTGGAGAAACCACGTAAATGTCTCACAGTTGTAAAGTGCTTTGGTGACTCTTGTTTGCTTATTCCCATAAAATGATTTATATGGTTTCTTCCAAGTAAATCTGCTGAGTGTGGAAAGTGTTTCTGAAGCAGTGGGAACCTTACTTTCCATAAAAAGACCCGAAGGGTAGAACCTTGTAAATGAAGGGAGTCTTAATGGAGCTTCTGGGTGATAAGTAGCCTTCTCATCAAAGGACCCACGCAGGAGGGAAACCATATACATGCATGACATGTTGGAAGAGCTTCAGAGCCAGAAGTGACCGTAATTCCCATGGGAGAACACATACTGGGTAGAAACAATGTAAGTGTCTCGAGCACAGAAGGGATTTACACACAATCATTCACTTTATATCCCTGGAAGGATGGAAGCATATAAATGCATGGAGTGTGAAAAGTGGGAAGTCTTTGGTGCTCTCTCAGCCTTGTTGTTTTCATGCAGATGTTTCATTGCCAGGCTAGGCAACATCTTCAGTGCACTGAAGATGTTGCCTAGCCTGGCAATGAAACATCTGCATGAAAACAACAAGGCTCAGAGAGCACCAAAGACTCCCCAGTTCAACCCTGAGCTACAAATATTCTCTTCGATTAGTGTGAAAAGTGCCTTGGAAGCAGCAGGATCTTTTGCATAAAAAGATGTACAAGGGGCAGTTGGATGAATTGAGTGCACAAAGGAATTGCAAAGACTGCAGTCCTGAGCTGTTGATTATACTATATGCTGGTAATGGATGGAAGATTGGAATGGACAACTCTGGCTAGTGAGGACAAGGGAAGAGAAGTATGACGTCCTTGGAGGGGATCAAGGAGATTCCAGGAAAGGGCTTGCAAGAGTTAGCTTGCAAGAGAGCCAGTTTGGTCTAGTGGTTAAGGTGCTGGGCTAGAAACCAGGAGACAGAGTTCTAGTCCCGCCTTAGGCATGAAAGCCGGCTGGGTGACCTTGGGTCAGTCACTCTCTCAGCCCAATTCACCTCACATGGTGGTGGTGATGGGGAAAATAGGAGGAGGAAGGAGTATTTGGTATGTTCACCACGTTGAGTTATTTATAAAAATAATAAAGGTGGGATAAATAAATAAATAAGCAAGCTACCACTGGGTACTTGAAAAAAGCTGGGATGCCAAGCATTTGTCCATACTGTGCGTTGAATCTAGCCTTTCTTGGAAGGCTCAACATTGCAATCATCCTCTTTTGGCCCCTATGGGCACTAGAGGTAGTGACAGGACTCTGCACTCTGACCTTCCTTTGCATCCAGACACTTAATTTGCATATCTCATATGATACCTCCTGTTGAGTAGAGTTTCTGACAGGTGTCAACATTTCCAGTTCTCTTGTATTTACTCTTCTTGATGAAGAAAACACCATGCCGGCTCTAAGGCACCTCAGCTTTGCTGTTAACTTCCTGAATAAATATTATCTTTTTTCCCCCTTTTTCTCAAGAATGAGTCTCCAGAACTCTTTTATATAAATGTCACTCTCCTTATTTCCTTCTTTCTCTCTCAATACACTTTTGCACTATGTAAAATCTCCAACACGCTTAACTCTAGCTAACTGTTTATACATGCACTGGTGGGACAAGAATACCAGCAATTTTCAGTAGAGTTAAATACAATATATTTCACTGCGCTGGAAAGAGCATTACTACAATCTCCTAAATCGTCACTCTACTGTGGCTGATGAAGTCTTGCAAATCCCACAAAAATAAATAAGAGACAAGCTTGCAGCACCCCCTAGTTTGGAGGAAGTTAGGAAAGCCACTAATCAAATGAAAAATAACAAAGCTAGTGGACCTGATGGGATTCCTGCTGAGGTTTTTAAAGAAGGCAGGCTTGAATTTACACAACAACTTCACAAGCTCATTGAAAAAATCTGGATGAGGGAGGAGATTCCTGCAGATTTTAGGGATGCCATAATTATTCTTTTTAAAAATGGTGATAGGACAGACTGTGGAAACTATAATTTCCCTTCTAGCTATGGCAGGTAAAATCCTCGCAAGGATCCTCGCAAACCGTCTCCTATCTGTATCAGAATTCATCCTCCCTGAAACTCAAAATAGCTTCCGCCCTTCCAGGGGGACAGTGGATATGAATGAATGAATGTTTGTTTATTCGGTCAATGACCAGCAACTTAAAATTAATTAAAATAACAAAATCAGACTAATCAATTAAATACATTTATACATAGGTTGTTGTATGGAATAAAACTATAAATTTAAACAATTATAATCTATAAAACCCTATTACAATAAAACCCTATTATAATAATGACATGTTTATTTATCTAAACATTAATAGCCATCGTTTTAATAGTATGTTATAAAATATATATCCTAAAAATTATTAAAAAATGGCTATACAAAGCATTGTATATACAAAGATGCTGTAGAGAACAATATTGCATAGGAACCTGGAATGTAAGATCTATGAATCAAGGTAAGCTGGATGTGGTCAAACATGAGATGACAAGATTGAACATCGACATCTTGGGAATCAGCAAACTAAAATGGACAGGAATGGGCGAATTTAATTCACGTGACCGTTATATATACTACTGTGGGCAAGAATCCCTTAGAAGAAATGGAGTAGCCCTCATAGTCAATAAAAGAGTGGGAAAGGCAGTAATGGGGTACAACCTCAAAAACGACAGAATGCTTTCAGTTCGAATCCAAGGCAAACCATTCAACATCAAAGTAATCCAAGTCTATGCCCCAACCACTGATGCTAAAGAAGCTGAAGTCGACGTTCTATGAAGACCTACAACACCACCTAGAACTAACACCAAAAAAAGATGTCCTTTTCATCATAGGGGACTGGAATGCTAAAGTAGGAAGTGAAGAAATAACCAGAATAATAGGCAAGTTCGGCCTTGGAGTACAAAATGAAGCAGGGCAAAGGCTAATAGAGTTTTGTCAAGAGAACACGCTGGTCATAGCAAACACTCTTTTCCAACAACACAAGAGACGACTACACATGGACATCACCAGATGGTCAATAACGAAATCAGACTGATTATATACTTTGCAGTCAAAGATGGAGAAGCTCTATACCAGAGCTTTCCAAACTTTTCATGTTGGTGACACACTTTTTAGACATGCATCATTTTGCGACACACTCTTACAGCAGGGCACAAGGCAGGCACTAGGACCTGCGCAGAATCACAGCAGATTTGGAGGCAGCAAGGCACAAGGCAGGCACTAGGACCTGCGCAGAAGCCAGGAGGCAGCAGCAGCCGCGACACACGTGTCCCGACACACAGTTTGGAAAGCTCTGCTCTATACAATCAGCAAAAACAAGACCTGGAGCCGACTGTAGCTCAGATCATGAGCTTCTTATCGCAAAATTTAGGCTTAAATTGAAGAACGTAGGGAAAACCACTAGACCACTCAGGTATGACCTAAATCATATCCCTTATGAATATACAGTGGAGGTGGGGAATAGATTTAAAGGATTAGATCTGGTAGACAGAGTGCCTGAAGAACTATGGATGGAGGTTCGTAACATTGTACAGGAGGCAGCAACTAAAACCATCCCAAAGGAAAAGAAAGGCAAGAAAGCAAAGTGGCTGTCTGATGAGGCTTTACAAATAGCTGAGGAAAGAAGGAAAGCAAAAGGGAAGGGAGAAAGGGAAAGATATAAACAACTGAATGCAGAATTCCAGAGAATAGCAAGGAGAGATAAGAAGGCCTTCTTAAATGAACAATGCAAAGAAATTGAGGAAAACAATAGAATGGGGAAGACTAGAGATCTCTTCAAGAAAATCGGAGATATCAAGGGAACGTTTTGTGCAAAGATGGGCATGATAAAGGACAAAAAGGCAGGGACCTAACAGAAGCAGAAGAGATTAAGAAGAGGTGGCAAGAATATACAGAAGAACTATACAAGAAAGATCTTAATATCCCTGATATCCATGATGGTGTGGTCACTGAGCTTGAGCCGGACATCCTAGAGAGTGAAGTCAAGTGGGCCTTAGGAAGCATTACTAACAACAAAGCTAGCGGAGAAGACAGTATGCCAGCTGAGCTATTTAAAATCAAACTGTTCTGGGTTGATTCTGAAATATCAGCCATAGGTACTTTTCTTTCATAGAGTGGAGGGTGCCACCGAGAGGTCCCACCCTCTCATGGTGTATCTTGTGAAGCAGGGGACTTACATAACCTGCACACCATAGATTGCATCACACAACACAGGGACCTGTGGTTTTTATTAGCTTGTAGTGTGAGGGGAGCTATTATGGTTTGTAACGATTTATAGCTTAGAACAACTCAGCCAATTATGGTTTTGTCTAACAAACGGAGATGAGCACCGGCCCCTAGAGTCGGACATGACTGCACAAATGTGCGGGGGGAACCTTTACCTTTTTACAACCATGTACTAAGACTCTTGAGAATCCCTTGGACTGCAAGGAGGTCAAATCAGTCAATCCTAAAGGAAATCAACCCTGACTGCTCATTGGAAAGACAGATACTGAAGCTGAAGCTCAAATATTTTGGCCACCTAATGCGAAGAGAGGACTCACTGGAAAAGACCCTGATGCTGGGGAAGACTGAAGGCAAAAGGAGAAGGGGACGTCAGAGGATGAGATGGTTAGATAGCATCACCGATGCAATGAACATGAATTTGAGTAAACTCCGGGAGACAGTGGAGGACAGGAAGGCCTGGTGTGCTATGGTCCATGAGGTCACGAAGAGTTGGACACGACTAAATGACTGAACAACAACAAAAATACAAAGCATTAATAAAAATAGAAAAATATACACAATTCTCTACTTCTTTAACCGGTTTTGCCTTATTATCATTGCGGCAGCACAGAATTTTGCTACTGCACGTGTAATAACTGGGTTTGAATCCTGCAGAAGATGGTTCTCATAAAAACTATCAGGTCTCCCTGGACATATTTCTATTAGGGGATAAATATATGTTGATCTAATATCTCTATAATATTTACATCGCAATAGAACATGAGTGATGTTTTCAACCTCCTTAGTGCCTCATGTACAAATTCTTTCTGCTAAGGGGGTTTTATTATACCTGCCTTGCAGGGGTGTGATGGAAGGATATTAAATCTAGCTCTAAAAATGCTATTCTAATCTTAGGAAAGGTTAGGTCTTTCAAATATCTTGCTGGTTCCCATGTACCCCATCTTATCTGATTCCTGCTATGTGGAGGTAACCTATTATTCTAGCTGGAATTCCATATCTCTGATTCTGTTAATAACCATTTGCTTGGCTTGGTTGTAACCTAGTGATTTTAAAAATAATGGAGACAGGCCATATAAAGCCATCTTATACTCTATCACCTGTTTCCAGGGAAAGAGAAAGTTATCAATCAGGACTAGAGGGGTCAAACCTACTGGAAGGAATTGAATTTTCAACCAAAAGGTTAACATCATCTTCCAGGCCCTAACCAGTATTTCCGGCATTCCTGTTTCAAGTCTCATCGGGGCTTTGCTGTTCTGCTGGGTGCCACTAGAATTGATCGCAGGAATTTTGTTTGTACTGTTTCTAGTGACTCTTTCTTCAAGAAGATTCCTGCTTGTGCCCCATAGAGAATTTGTGTCAACGTTTTAGCCTCAAACAATTTAAGGCTGCAGGGACCAATTTTGGAGTTTGTGAGATTATAGCAGCATCGTCCACATAAAGAGTATCGGTACTTTACGTTGTGCTAGATTGGGAGGATGGGAATCTAAATTATGAAGAAGATTAATCAAGGAGTTAATGTAAAGATTAAAAAGGGAGGGGACAAGAATACATCCCTGTCATACTCATTTCTGCACATTTACTAAGCCAGATAAGGTCCCTAGGGGATTACATCTCACTTTTAAAGAGGAATTAGTATAGTTTCTGTATAAGATAGAGGAGGCATCTGTCAATATTTGTATTTTTTAGTTTTTCCCAAAGGATTCTATTGAATCAAAGGCCTGTTTAAAGTCAAGAAAGACCACAATGAGGGAAGATTTCTTTTTATAGGTATATTTTAATACAAGGTGGTGAAGCACCAAGATATGATCAATTGTTGATCTCCCCTCTCTGAATCCTGCTTGTTCATCTCTAATTATGTCCTCGGACAGAATCCAGTCTTGTAGTTTGTTATTTAAATGCTTAGCATATAATTTGCTAACTACACTCAGTAAACTAATGGGCCTATAATTACATGGGTCATTTTTGTTGCCCTTTTTATAGATTGGTATGATAATTGCCATTCCCCAGTCATTTGGCATATGACCAGTCTGGTCTATGTATGTAAAGAGAGATGCTGATAGAGGTGCCCACCAACTAGAATTCCTTTTAATTATTTCAGGCAGGACACAATCTGCACCAGGAGCCTTATTAGGCTTAACGGATTCAATCATCCAGGATACCTCTTGTGCTGTAACTGGAGGCCAGTGAGGGATACTATCCATATTAATCTGACACTCATTTCACAAGCAGAGTCCATGTACATCCCTCTAAAATATTCCTCCCATGCATATGATGGCACTTGGTTAGATGGAGGAGGGAGTGATTTTCCCAATCCTCTAGTGATATGCCAAAAAAGGGATGTATCTTTCATCCTGACTGCTTGAATTTCTGCCAAGATTCCGTCAAAGCCGCACGTTTCTTTTCTTTTAAAAGAGTCTTATATTGGACCTTTAAGGTCCTTAAAAAATGAGTTTGATCCTCAGAAGGAAAATTTTTACTTTTCCTATACATCTTGTTATATGTCCTCTTTAACTGTACACCGTCCCAATCAAACAATTTTTTGTTTTTTATAACCTTATTTCTAGGGAAGAACTGTGTTCCCTTGAGAAGAACTGTTTTGAGATTGGCAATCAGGCTTTCGAACCAACCTAAATATGATGTATGGGATTTACTATTTAGGAGGTGAGCACGGATTTCTAAAGTTTCAGGAGTTAGCATCAATTTACCAACTTCTCTTGCATTCTTCTCAGTCCATTTAATTCTCACATGGGGGTTATTACTTTCCAGCATTGGGGGGATAACTTGAGTTAGCTCTTGGAGTTTTCCAATGAGATATCAAGGTTAAAATTACAGGGTTGTGATCACTTTCTATTCTAGAATCTACCTCCATCCTCTAGAAATTTCAATAGATCACATGAAGTTATCCAATAATCAATTGTAGATCTTACTGCCCCCCAATAAGTGTATTCAGCTGGATAATCCCCTTTTACGGAACCATTGAGAATACATAGGTCCAAACGTGCAATCATTTGTCTTGCACATATACCCGCCCAATTAACTTTTGTATTTTGGACAACACCAACAGCCACTACGTTTCTCTAAGGTACAAAGGTTCCTCTAATACATTCTCCTCATTGTAGATCTTAAATTGATTAAATAATGTATAGCCATTTAATCCCTTCCTAGCATTTAAGTCTCCATCTATTAAAACTGAAGCTGTGGGTTATTTATCTGAGCAGCTGGAAATAAAATTTTTATATGCTCCCAAATGGTACTGATCAAATCATTCTTATTAGGAGGAATATAAACATTAAAAAGCAGAATTTCCATATGTTTGGATAAAAGCAATGTAGCCACTACCCATGGCTTTAAGGGGGGCAGTGAAATACAATTGAATTGTAAAGCAGTGCTTACTAAAGTCACAATGCCGCCCTTGGACCTCCCACCCACCATACTCGGAGCGGCCAAGATAGAATTAACCCAATATCCGTCTAGCTCCACCTCTAAAGAGGCCCAAGTTTCCTGTAAAAAGAGAACGTCAAATTGTGACAAATAATAAAAAAAAAAGGTTGGTCTTTTGATGGAACTGACCATCCAGCAATATTCCAAGTTAAAAAGGAAAATGCATAATCCTCCAAAGCTAGTCATGAGATGTGGTTATGACAAGAGAGAGCTACAAAGTTGTTATTTTGAGCTAAGGAATCAATAACAGGTATTACGACCTCTAATGAGGTATAGCTTGCCTTGTGTAAATCCTGCCTCAGCTCCTGGGGCTTTTGTTCAGAATTAACATCAGCCAGCTGATTTTGCCTTGCCAAAACTTCATTCAGGGTCATTGGAGATAGAATTGGAGATAGAATTGCTATATCCTGCTGCATTCATTTCTGGGACATTGGGGCTGGCGTAAATCCCCCTCCTGATTTGCTAAAACCCCAATAGTGTGTCCTGATGAAAGTGGTAGCTCCTTCTCAATTACAAGTTCCTTTATTGACCCAAAAGGATCCGGACTGCTACTTTTTGGCTGGTCATGTTCAGACAATCCTTTCGTTTGCTGAGAGAAGACAAGATCAATATTTGGGGATACGAGGTCTATTAGTGGCTCAGCTGTTGCAATTGTGACCAGCAGGGTTTTCTTCAAGTTTTCCAGCAAAATGTTATCTTGTTCTTTTCTTGTTAATGAGCCAAAGGCATTAATGAGGCCATCTTCAATTGAATCAGGAGCCTCTTCATCAAGTAGGGCAGACTGACTCCCACACTCTCGCTCTCTCAGGGCCATAGAAGGAGAAGTAGCAACCTTGAAGGCTATCATATCAACAAATAACGGTTTAACCTTTTCATCACAGAAAACTCTGATAGGAAAAATTTGAAACTGAGCTAGACTGCTTGAAAGACAGGAGGATCCGCTTCTGATTTGGGACACCCGGGAGCCATTCAACAGCACATAAATCTATCTGCCCCTGTTGACAATGAAGAAGCTGCCCCAAGGAAATTATAATTGCTTTCCTAGTATTTCAGTGTCCAACATTATATCTGTTCTTGGCGATGACAAGGGCTATCCGTTGCGATTGTAGTAAGTGATTAGATTTAGAAGAAGATGCCTTGTTTACATCCAAAGTGTCTTTGGTATGTGCACATTCCCCATACTTTGCCTTATCAAGAGTTAAAGGGTTAGTCTTTCAAGGCTGCGACTTTTTATCAAATTGTTTGGCATTTTCTTTAGCCGATTGCTCTTTATCAGCACATTTGCCCTGAATGCGAGGCTTAACCGCATCTGTTTCATAAGCTTTTGTAGTAGTAAAAGGTCTAGATTCATATTTTGCACAAAAGTCTCTATATCACCTTTTAACACATCCAGCTCATATTTTATAGCTGAGAGCTGCTCAAATATCGAGATAACAGTTTGTGCTGTGATCAAGCATTGCTTTGCCATAAACTCTGTTGAATTTTCCCATGGCAGCCTCTCCATATTCTGATTTTGTTTTTGTTTTTTAGTTTTAGGCTTAGTTTCAGATCCCCTGCAACAAATATTTGGGCTAATTGCATGAAGTGGCGACACATGAGGGGATCCCATACCAAGGTCCTGGCTCCCATTTAACTCTTCTCTAATAGGTAGGGAAAGCTCTAATATCTGTTGTATTTCTTGCTTTATTTGAAGATCCCTTTCCAAACTTTCAAATTTGTTAGGAGTGGGAGTGAGGTTTGTTTTACTTACATTTCCCTTTCGTGCAAAGCAATCTTCAATTCTTGGCTGCTTAGCAAGTTTCGGTTGGGGGAGGGAACCATGGCTAACGCCATGCCGTTTCCTTCTCTTTCCCATTATTCAATTCCCTACAAAGTCCTTTAATTGAGCATTTATCTTCACTGTTGTCTTATCCAGGCAAAATTAGTTGAGATAAGATTACTTAAAAGATAAAATAAGTCCATAAATAAATCTGCTATTAAGCAGGAGCTCAGCATAGAAGCTGCTGCTCCGTTGCCATCTTGAAGCCACTCGGATATGATTTTCAGTGCATGGCAGCTCCAAGAAAAGCGCAAGGAGCAAAACTGCCCTCTGTACATGGCGTTTATTGATCTGACTAAAGCTTTTGATACTATAAATCGTACTGCTCTCTGGATCATCCTTCTGAAAATCGGATGTCCTGATAAATTTGTGAACATCTTGCAGCTACTCCATGACTATATGATGGCAACAATCCTGAATAATAATGGCTCTCAAAGCGATCCATTTAGTGGGATCTGGCATTAAACAGGGATGTGATATTGCTCCAACCTTATTCTCTATCTTCATTGCTATGATTCTATACCTTGTTGAAGGGAAACTTCCTACTAGTGTAGAAATTATATATTGAACAGATGGAAAGTTTTTTAATCTTAGTAGGCTGAAGGCAAAAAATAAGGTAACTCCAACTTCTGTTATAGAACTCCAATATGCTGATGATAACGTAGTCTGTGCACACTCAAAGGAAGATCTTCAAACTATCCTAAACATCTTTGCAGAAGCATATGATAAGCTCAGCCTCTTGCTTAACATTACAAAAACCAAACTGCTTCACCAGCAAGTTCAAACCAATCCCTCCATAGCGCCATCAATTCAGCTTAAAGCTGTGTCACTGGAAAATGTCGACCACTTATCTTGGCAGCCATCTATAAAAGCCAATATTGATGCTGAAATTCAGCATTGTCTGAGCTCTGCGAGTGTAGCTTTCTCCCGAATGAAGCGTAGAGTGTTTGAGGATCGGGACATTCACAGGGAGACCAAAGTGCTTGTTTACAAAGCCAGTGTACTACCGACCCTTTTGTTCGCCTGTGAAACATGGACCTTCTATAAACACCACCTCCAGCTTCTTCAAAGATTCCATCAATGCTGCCTCCGAAAAATTCTGCAAATTGCTTGGGAAGATAGGCGGACTAATGTTAGCATTTTGGAAGAAGTGAAGACCACAAGCGTTTTGTAGTTTTTAATTAATTTAAGATCAGTTATAGAAACATATTGAGAGATCAAAAAAATAAACTGAGCATTTGCAGTAGAAAAAAGTTACTTTTATTTTAAAACAAAGAACAAACTGAAAGTTAACCCATTGCCTCTTTCAGCCGAGAGAGAGCACATGGTCTATTTTACATACCAATAGTACATAGCTGCAGCTGAACACAAAAGGAAGATTTACAATATAAAGCCTTTACAAGAAAACTTGGCATTACCTGAGTGGACAAAGTTTAACATGTGACCACCGTGACTCAGTTCACCAATTTACTTATTTGGAAAACAGATCACCAAGAAATACTCTGATTGGTCAGTTCAAGCCAGACCTATTGGCACCAGTAATTAACATTCCTGAGGAAGGAGTTAAACCATGAGCCCTCCTGACTCCAACAACAAAAAAAAACTTCTCAGCCTGACTTTTTAAAAGAGAACATTCCAGATTCTTTCAAAATCATAAAATACATAACACTCCCCTTTTTATGACTAGAAAGAATTTGGAAATAAACCCAATTTTGCTATAATCTCCCCGTACCTTACCCCTTCCAGTGGTTTGGTAAAAATATCAGCCAACATTAATTTAGTATCACAATATTTTAAAATAACCTCTTTCTTGGCAATAAAATCTTTAACAAGATGAAAACGAACATTAATGTGTTTTGTTCTATTTCTGGATCCTTCTGATAGAGCTAAGTGAATGTATGCCTGGTTGTCTTCATAAATTGTTACAGGCTGGTTTAAAATGACTCCAATGTCTTCCAATAATTGTGTAAACAAGACTATCTCATTACACAGTTTTTCCAATACATAAAATTCAGCTTCAGCCGTGCTGATAGGTACTATTGTTTGTTTTCTGGAATACCATGCAATAGTTGACTTAGCAAATTTAAATACAGTTCCAGAAGTAGACTTTCTATCACTGTGATCCCCAGCCCAATCTGAATCACACCAGCATTCTAATTTTTCCTCTGTTTCTGTAGCAGACAATCTTAAACAATAATCTTTGGTGCCCTGTAAATACCGAAAAAGTCTTTTTAATCCAGATTTTGCAACAGATGTGGGATGTTCCACATATCTGCTCAAAATAAACACACAGTTTGAAATATCGGGCCTGGAATTGTTTGCAATATAAAGCAAACTACCAATTGCTGATCTGAAGCTATCTCCTTCAGATAACTCACCATCCCCCTTTTCCCCCTCCTTTTTTAGAAATTCGGGAAGCATTGCGGAGGAAACAGACTTACAATCTTGCATCTTAAAATCTTCCAGCAGTCTCTTAATTTTAATACTCTGGTTTATGAGAAAACTGCCATCTTTTTCTCTATGAATTTCTAATCCTAAGTAATTATTAACTGCTCCAAAACATTTCAATGTGAAATTGTTTTTCATACAAACCTCAAAATCATGTTTTTGTTTATCTGATGATGTGAGCAGCAATAAATCATCCACATACAAGCATAAGACATAAATTACACCTTGCTTATCCTTCTTTACATACACACATGGATCAGCAATTCCCTTCTGAAACCCAAAATTTTGTAAAGTTTGGTCCAATTTAATATTCCAGCAATGAGCTGCCTGCTTTAAACCATAAATGGATTTTTGTAATTCACACACAAGATGTTTTTCTTTTTCATATCCAGGAGGTTGATGCATGTACAGCTTTTCCTCTAATTCACCATACAGAAAAGCAGTTTGAATATCATAGTGATAAACAGACATTTTCTTAATGGCAGCAACCTTTAAAAGCAACCTGATAGATTCAGCTTTTGTCACTGGAGCAAAAGTTTTGTCATAATCCACATTTTTTCTTTGAGTAAAATCTTTTGCTACCAACCTTGCTTTATATTTCTGAATTTTACCATCTGCGTCTTTTTTGGTGTTGGAGGAAAATTCTGAGAGTGCCTTGGACTGCAAGATCAAACCAGTCCATACTCCAGGAAATAAAGCCAGACTGCTCACTTGAGGGAATGATATTAAAGGCAAAACTGAAGTACTTTGGCCACATAATGAGAAGACAAGATACCCTGAAGAAGATGCTGATGCTAGGGAAAGTGGAAGGCAAAAGGAAGAGGGGCCGACCAAGGGCAAGATGGATGGATGATATTCTGGAGGTGACGGACTCTACCTTGGGGGAGCTGGGGATGGTGACGGCCGACAGGAAGCTCTGGCGTGGGCTGGTCCATGAAGTCACGAAGTCGGAAGCAACTGAACAAATAAACAACAAAATCTTTTTTCAATTTAAATACCCATCTACAATCCAAACACCTCTGCCACCTTGCTTGGGATGGGAAGAGTAATAGCTCTTTGTGGGGATGGCTTGCGCCATACAGTTCTTTTAATACATAACATCACAGCCTCTTGGATTTTATATATTTATATTTAATTCTTAAATTGATATATTGTGTTGTATATTTTATATGTTTTAATCACTAACTTTATTGTAAACCACCCAGAGTCCCCTCTACGGGGGGAGATGGGCGGTGATATGTTGGATAAACAAATAAATAAATAAATAAATTAGGAGGTAGACTCACCAATTTCCAGGTTTTATTTTCCTTTAAGGAATCTAATTCCTGCTGCATGGCCTCATGCCAGCACTTAGCTATTTCAGGTGGCATCTCATTTATTTGCTCTAGATATTCAGGTTCTGTGTGAATGTGAAATGCTTTCACTACATCTACCTGATAACATTCAGGTGGAACCCCCTTATTAGTCCTTTCAGACCTGCGAGGTAGGACAGGACTAACATTCTGATTTCCACCATTTTCCTCAGAAACCTCTGACTTTTCAGACAGTTCAGATTCTTGCTCATTGACTTCACTAGGTGATACTTGCAGATCGCCATCAGCAAAACCTTGCTGTTCCCTCATGGATAAATCAACTGAAGAACTAGAGTTTATTTTATCCCAATTCTGCTCAGCAAAAGAAGCACTTTTACTAATTATCAGTTGATTACCCAGTATGAACCTGTAGCTCCTCTGACTCTGTTCATACCCAACAAAGATAGCTTTCTTTGTTCTGGAAGCCCCCTTGTGCCTCAGCTGCTTAGGAATGTGCACCCAAGCTGTGCTCCCAAAAATTCTAAGATGACTTACTTTAGGTTTTACACCATAGAACAAATGAAATGGTGCATCCTGAATTGCACTGTTAAACAGCCTGTTTTGAACATACCAAGCTGTAGAAACAGCTTCTCCCCAAAATTTAAAAGGTAATCTGGCATCTTTAAGCAAACACATCATGGCTTCCTGCAAAGTTCGCCCTTTTCTCTCTGAAACTCCATTTTGTTCTGGCAAATAAGGATTCAATAAAATGTGCTCTATCCCTTTTTCTGACAAAAAACTTTAAAATTTTGTGGATAGATACTCTCCACCTCTGATTGCAAAGCAGACACAGGCCTTGGGAATTTTCCATTGCCCAAGTTAAAAAACTTTTAAATTTTTCAAATGCCTCATCTTTGTGTTTCAACAAATAAATGAACGTGTACTTTGAAAAATCATCAGTTAAGATAAAAATATTCCTTGCTCCTCGAAGACTGGGAGAGAAGGGACCTATTACATCAGAATGAATTATTTCTAGAGGTCAGAAGTGGTTCTATCAGCAATTTTCTTTACAGGAGACCTTCAAGTCTTATTTTCTTTGCAAATGCTACAATCCAAATACCTATCACAAGATTTTAATTTTAAATCCGCAGAAAAACTAGGCATTTGTGATATGTACTTAAAATTAGCATGAGCAAATCTTCTATGCATCAAATGAATACACTGGTCATGTATGGGAGTATTTTCAAACACAGCCTTTGCTGTTTGTTTCTCAGCTTTCTGCACAATGTAGAGATAATCTTTCTGCATACATGTGGCAACCAATTTACCATTCTTCCTAATTTCACAGCCATCTTAAAAGTTACAACATACCCAGATGCTACTAACTGACCTACAGACAAAATATTACTTTGAAAATTAGGTACAAATAAAACATTTTTAACAGTTTTCCCCAAACATGGAAGATACATATCACCTCGACCCATGATCTTAGACATAGACCCATCAGCTAAGGAAACACTTTGTTAGTTTTAGACAGAGACACAAAAGAAACTTTATTATTACAGATATGGCCTCATTGTGGGAGGTTGTGCAGATCCAGAATTGGCCTTTACAGCCACTTATGGATCCACTGTCAAGAAGAAGAAAAAAAAATCTGTTCCACTATCTAAAATCCCAATAACTTTATTATCACAGTTTTCAACAACCTGTGCAATATGAGAAGATTGCAGAGCCTTCTTTCTTGTTGTTTCTTCTGTAAAATTTTCTTACCTTTAAGAAACTGGTCACAGTCCTTGCGAAGGTACCCAGGTGAACCACATTGAAAGCAACGCTTGCTTGAAAATGCAGCAGCTTGAAATTCAAAGTTTTTCTGTTCTCTTGGCTTTTCACGTTGAGGCTTTATTGAAGAAGTAGACACAGCCTTTTCTTGCCTTTTTTCCCATTCAGCAAGAAGAGCACACACTAGCGATGGAGTTAGATCAGCTTCAGAGATTCCTTCCATAGTGCAAATTAGACTGTCCCAGGAATCACTCAGCGAAGACAGCATAATGTAAGCTTTCATGAGAGGAGTAAATTCTAATCCACGTTCTTGAAGTTCCACAAAATATTTGTGAAGCTTATGAAGATGCTCTGGCAAATTTCCATGCTCTGGCAAATGAGCTTTATACAGCTTTTTGCTTAAAATAACCTTGCTTCCAGCTGTAGTTTTCACATATAAATTACGTAAAGAGTCCCATAATTCTTTGGATGTCTGTACACCACGTACATGTACAAGCTGATCATCTTCCACAGCTAAAATAATTGAAACTTTACATTTCTCATCCCGTCGCAGCCAAGCTTGATCAGGATTAGCAGGAATAGGATCAGCTATTGGAGCCCATAAATCTTCTCAAAAAACTCTCCATCTTCAAAGACCAGTTCAAATAATTAGTATTAGAAAGCCTTTCCAAGGGCATACCTTGATAACTTGAAACAGCAGCCACCATTGCTCCTTTCTCCCGTTTGAAAAAACCACGAGGCTTGAAAATCACAAGGCTTGACTCCTCCTCAAACAGAAACTGCTTGTAGCTTCTGAGTTTTTTTAATGTTGAGTTTCTTAATGTTGAGTTTTTTTAATGTTGAGTTTTCCAAAGGAGGTTGGTGTATCGCCGCGGGAAAACTTTGGAAAGCCCTGCTATATTAAAATAGCTTTAGATTCTCGCTTGAACATTTAGCGGCCATCTTTCTTCCCCGCTGCGCCTTTTCAAAGGATTCCACTTTACACCACGCTGTATTCCTCACTGTGGGAGGTTGTGCGGATCCAGAATTGGGCTTTATAGCCACTTACGGATCCACTGTTAAAATTTTACCTTTGGAAGACAATCTTACTCGGCTACGAGTGATCGCCAATGATTCCTCCACCATTCTGCATTTCCCGTGGTAAAATTTTCTAGAACTTTGGGTCTCTGAGCGCTATTCCCACTTTGGAATGTGAAAATTTGAGTCCAGGATCTGGGTTGGATTGGATTGCGGTCCAGCCCCATATACTTAGGACTCTCATCCAAATCAGACATTCTCTGATTTAGAAGAGAGTTTGAACCATTCCTTATTGATCTGATAGAAGCTTTCCTGAGTTAGAAAAGGGAATTATAGTTTGAACACTGCTGATTAACCTGGCTCTGGAGTTCCCCAATTTCGAACTTCATTCTACTTCCAAAGTTTTATTGTTGCAGTATCTATAAAGAGACTTCCTCTGTTCTCCATATTCTGGAGGGGCCATGGGGTTTTAATAGATATCCAAGGCAGGAATCACAAGTCAGTTTTGTGAAAAATGACTCAGATTCATGATTAAAAGATGTATTAAAAGGAAAAGTAATGCTCATCTCCTGGTCATTACATGGAAATCTCCATGTTCCTTGGCTCGGACATGGAAGTAGGTGGCCCTCAAGAATTCTGGGAAGTCCTTTTGATTTCCCAGTTCTGCCTTGGATTTCCTGGTGGTGTCCTATCCAAACCTGATCCTGCTTCAATTCAAAATCTATAGCAGGCGGGGCAGATGCAACAAAGGGGAAGATAGGTATTGTCAAATGTGAGCCATGCAGAAAATAGAGTTAAACTTGCTGTAAGCGGTGATAAGCTCTGTGATTCAAACCGGAGACATCCAGAACAAGCGAAGGCAAAGGGTTTTTTTTAACAGGTTTTCTCTGCAAGAAAAGGTTTTCGTTGGGAAAGCGACTCAACTGTGGTGTGGGAAGATAATTTTCTGGACAAAGTCCAAACTTTACCCCCTCATAACCCTCAGTTCCTCCCCGACGACCACCTTGGGCGTCCGCTCCACTTTCCTTCCCAGGATTAGAAGCAGGATCCGCCCGGGGGCGCCCTCTTGCCAACAGCCTCCTGCTTTCCTAGTCAGCGGAAGGGACCCCCGGGAACTCGCAGGACCTGGACGGGGAGGGCGGGAAGTGCCCGAGGGGGCCTCTCTAGGAAGAAGCACGCTCTCATTGGAGTCTCCAAAGACCTCGCGGAAGCCCTTCCGGGGAGGGCGGTGCACGTCCCCGGCTGCAGCTGCGCGGCTGGCAAGGAAGAGTCGCGCCTCTCTTGGGGAGCGGCGGAGTCCGGGCGAGGGGCAGCCCCGGAGCAGCCCCGCCTCTTCCCTGCGGGCGCCGGGCAAGAAAATCCCTGCCTCCCTCCTGGCTGCGACTCGTGGGAAATCCTTCGAAATCTGATTCTTAGATGCTCCGCCTTGGGGCACTCATAAGGTTCCTCGTCCAGTCACCACTTTCTCCTTGTGGAGATTATTCTGCTGGCCCTTCCTGAACATTTCCCGGGGAATTTTCTCTGGTGCTGTTTCAGGTCCAGGAGCCTTTGCGTTAAATGGCTGCTGAACCGCCCGGAGGAAAGGGGTGCGATCCCTCCCTGGAGCTGCTCTTTGGGGGAATCCCTCAGGGGGATCCATCTCAGAAGAGATCATCAGGTAAGGTTCCTTCCGATGCCCTTTGATCCTCAGGATTGACTTGCCCGAGTTCCTTTCATTCGTGAATTCCTTTTCAGTTTTTTATTTACTGTGTTTTTATATCACCACTCCAGAAAGTCTCATGGTAGTGTGCAATTAAAGAGTAATCAGCCTTTCTGGCAGGCTGTTCCAAAGGGTAAGTCCTATGGAGAAAAAACTGAGTTTTTGTCATCTTCCCTGATTGTGACAGGAGAAGGGGACACTCAGCACCTCCATGGGGTATTGTTCATGTTCTCCAGTTGTTAGAAGAGGGAAGTCGATCCCTCGAATTTGCTCAAAGCTTTCTAAACAAATGAAAAGGCTAATAATAAAAACGGAATTCGGGTTACTCTACTTGCATCCTGACACCTACTGGGAATCACACACTACCGTACAGTAATCTAATGAGGATGTAACAAGGGTACGAATCACTTTGCCTAAGAAAATGGCTCCAGCTGTCCCAAAATGCAGCAATCTGAGGCCTAACCACACAAACTTATAAATAGCTCACACAGCTGGCCAAATGCAGAAGTGGCAACTCGGAACAGTTGCTAGAACAGGGAAGTCAATCAAGGTTTGTTGAATAAACAAAATCAAGGCTAATAAGGGAATTCGGGTTACTCAGGAGGGGGATTTTGTTGCTCAGGGGTGTTGCTTTTGTTTATGTAAACAGGATCACTATAGGAGCTTTTGCCCTGCTCCCTATTAAGGGACAGAAACTTGTATTCTGTCCCCTGTGCAGTTCAATAAACTTGGCTCAAGCAGTTCTGTGGTCTCCACTCGTAAATTGGTCGGGGGGGGTGCCCCTTCATGACCCTCTCACTGTCCCCAGCTGGGAACTTTTGCGGGCAGCCCAGAGGGCATTATGCCATTCCATACTATTGAGAGATCTAAAAGCACATAATGGGATCGCTCTGCTGTCCAAGTCTGGTGGCGGTCATCCACCATCGAGACCAACGCAGGTTCTCTCCAATGGTCTCACCTGAATCCCAATTAAAATGACTCCGGATCATCCACTTCCTCTGTAGTGCTTTGTAGTTGAGACACTGCCACTCCCTCCATGACCTTTGCTAGCAAGGGATGGGTCGGAACTGGACAATAATCGTCTGCTAGGTCCAGGGAGGTCCTCTTCAAAAGGAAGCATTCCTCCACCTCTTTCAAGACAGGGGCAACTCCTCCTTTCTCACTTGCTGACGCAGCCAGTTCCCCCCTTCTTCCCCGGCCACCTCCAGAATGACCAAAGCTGCCAGGCTCATACTCTACTTCTGTCATTTCCACAGCCCTGGCCTGTGTGGAGTTGGACTTGAGTAGCCGCCATCCCTCATAGCTCCACTGGATCTTCCTTGGTCTCCCATGGCCGACCGAACCGCCTCTCAGCCCAATCCCAATGCCTAGGCTTCCGTTACCTCCCAGCTTTCACACAGCCTCATCTATCTCAGGAACCCAGATGGGCTGTTCTCTGGCCACAAGGCACTCATACCTGCTTGTTTCCCAGTCAGCATACTGCATATTTGAGGATCCAATACAGGAAGGATGTTTTTATAACAAGTAGTTCCTCTGCTTTTTTCTCACGCCCAGAGACCAGAACAACACTGATGGCATCTTCTGAAACCTCTATTGTCTGTAGAGGAGGAATAGCAGCACTTGTGCTTCCAAGGAAGGTAGGAAGATCTTTCCCTCCTCAAACTGCAAAAGTCATTCAGGGAGATCCAGTGCTGTCCAAAACCGGGCCGGGGGGGATCCCTTTTCATGAGCAGCTTCCTGGTACTTTGATAGGAAGTCACATATGGCTGCATGTGTGGAGGTCAGTATTTCAGGAGGAAGCATCTTAGATACAAAACTATGTAATATGTGACCATGCAGTATTATTGCTTCAGCAGTCTCAAGGAACACAGATTGCACGCAGATGTGGAAGTTAAAACTAGAAAGAAATTAGGACAACAGGGTGAGTGAAGCTACTTTCGTTTATTGACATACGTCAAGGTGTTCTGCTTAAGAGGACGCACAAGGGACGTTTTCAGCTTATATTTACACTATGTAGTCAACATCTATTCTTGTTCTAGTAGTCCTTAAAGTCTATACTTCCTTGAACTATGCTTTGATCTGTAGAAGTGTAACAATATTTATATTCATCTTGATTCTTAAGCAGTCCTGCAAAAGTATATTTAATTTGATTCTTCTCAGCCTCCACTATAACAAGCTGGTTTGATCATGTTTCACCTGTTTCCTTGGAGACTGTTGAAGTGTGTACAACAAGTTACATAGCTACACATTACATAGTTTAGACTGTGGTTATATTACATAGTGCCTTCCATTCAGCATTGATGTTGGAACAAGACATCTTTTCATTACAAAATGTTTCCTCCTGAAATACAGCTTTCCCACATGGAGGGTGTGAAGAACAAGGTTAAATATAGGTTAGCATGATTGCTTATGGTTTACGAAGAATCTCATTGTCGTACAGGGCTCAAGGTTGACTAGTTTAGAACAAAGATAGCTGTTTACTCAAAGCTCCTTTTGGCATATTCCCTCGGACAGAGCGTCTTGATATATGTCAATAACCTGCAGTGGCCTCACAGGTAGTCCTGATTTCTTATTTTCTTTTTATAATTTCCGCTCATGTCATCTGCAAATAGATGGCATCTCAGCATCTCACGGTACTTCCTGGAGGACCTCTCCCAACAGCTTCATATAGCTCTTGAGTGAGTATCGTGTTGAGGGACAACGTAAGGCACTGGTTGAAATGCCAGAGAGGACTCTCCCTATCCGTCTTGAGGAAACCACCTCCTGGGAAGGGCTGGAACCCCGCATCAGTGGTACATCCAAGTCCCACCCTTCAGTTGACAGAGAAGGAATGTGGGGTTGCTGCTCCTGTAGAATCCGCCAAACTAAGAAAAGGTCATCCCAGATGTATTTTCAGTCAGAGGCCTGGAGCTCTGCCCATTTGCTCCAGGGAAGGCGCTTATTTGTCCTAGTCGGAAAGCAGGATTTGTTCTTTAAGAAGGAGATTTGCATATACAATATTCAACTGTTCCTTAATAGGGACATTTGTAGAATGTGTTGCTTCTGTTTCAGATTTCTGTCTCCTTTGAGGACGTAGCTGTGTTTTTCTCGGTGGAGGAGTGGGCCCTGCTGGATTCTGAGCAAAAAACCCTGTATCGAGAGGTCATGCTGGAAAACGCAAGGAACGTGGCCTCCCTACGTAAGGGACTCTCTTTTTCTGGGCTGAAATGGAGGTGGAAGGTATTTTCTAGCCAGATGTAAGCAGCTGATTTGTTTCTCCGAGGAAATGCTGGCCTCTTCTTTACCTACAGTGAAGGAGAGTGTCCTCATCTGCGTTCCTCCTCCTCCTTGGTCTGTTAAGAGGGGCTAAAACCCTCATGCTGTCTCCAGAAAGAGGAGAGGGGTCCTCCCGTGCAGATTCCCATCCCAGCCACTTTCCAATCCTGCCTGTCCCACTTTGTAGATAGTCTTAGGTGCTCTCTCCCTCTTTATGTTTTTCTGTCTATAATGATGGCATTTGGAAGCCCTAATAGTCACACAGGGATTATCAGAAGGATGTGACTGCTCGAGAACTGGGCTGTCTGATGGGCCAGGTTCTCAGGAGATGGGACCTTCCACCCAGGTGGCTCTCCCTCCCATTTTCTCCAAGGCTTCCCTTTTGTAAGTTCTGCCTACAAATGCAGGGACAACTAAGGGAGAATGAACACACCCAGACAGAGAAGCTGTTTTTTGAAGGGAGAGCTTCCTCAGGTAGAGGAGACAGAACCTCGGTTAGGATATCCATGTCCATCAGCGCTTCCACCTCAGATTGAAATTAAATGAACCTGTTCTCCCTCATCAAGTCCATTATTGAACAGGGGCAGCTTTCAAGAGTCCCTCCTTCCTTGCAACTGAATCTGAAGGAGCAGTAGAGCCGAGGGTGCCCTACACTGAGACTCTGCATGGTCTTCTCCAAAGGTTTTGGGTTTTCATTCTGCAGCATGGAGGGCAAGAGGGAAGCCTACGGCAGATCTTACATTGCCTTATGGAACATCTTGCCCCCGGAGGTGAGACTGGCCCCTTCACTCCTGGCCTTTCGGAAGGCCATTAAGACCTGGCTCTGCCGCCTGGCCTGGGACAACGGAGGTGGTAGTGCCTCCTGGGGTTGGCTGGCCCCGTAGCAATATGACCTGTGCTACGGTCCCCAATCCATCTTGGATTTTATTTTATTTTATTTTATTTTATATTTGGATATATTTATACATTTTCTATGTTGTATGGTTTTAAATATTTTAAATTTTTAAGTTTTAATTATTGTAACCCACCCAGAGTCCCTTATATGGGAGATGGGCGGGGAATAAATTAATTAAATAAATAATAATAATAATAATAATGATGATGATGAACCCGATACCAAGCATAGCAGCATGTTTTGAACACGCCCTGACAGAAGCAGGCAGAAGAATCACAAAAAGCTAAAAGGAAGAATTGCTGGGAGGGAAATTTTGGTAATGTTGAAATAAGAGATGCATCAATGGTGCTTGACCCCTTGTGCACCTCAGTTGGCGTCAACTTTTCCTTCTTTCTTTTTGTTGCAAGCAGGTGATGGATGGGAGACGGAGGATTCTGTCCGAGAGGCGGCAGCACCTTTGCCAACAGCCGGAAAGGAAGTTGTGGAAAGGATGTTTGGAAAGCAAAGTCCTGAGGAAAACCAGTTAAAGGGGGAGCTGGGGAAATGCTCTACTGTTCCATGTGCAGATATCAGCGTCTTTTTGGTCGGAGAGGATCACCAAGGAAAAGAAGTGTGTCCAGGGTGCGGAAAAATACTCAGAGGTGAATCGGGATTATGCGACTGTTTCAGAAGCCACTCTGCAGAGAAACAAAATGAAAGCAGGAAATGCTTCAGAAGGACCTTTCCTGTTTCTTTACATCAGAGAATACAAGGAGGAGGGAAACCATATAAATGCCTGGAGTGTGGAAAATGCTTCAGAGATTCAAGTTATCTTACTTCCCATAAAAGGATCCACACAGGGGAAAAACCGTATGAATGCAAGGAATGTGAAAAGAGCTTCCATTTTGCAACAAGCCTTACTTCCCATAATAGGATCCATACAGGGGAGAAGCCATATGAATGCAAGGAGTGTGGAAAACGCTTTTCTATGTCAGGTTCCCTCACTTACCATAAAAGGATCCACACTGGGGAAAAACCATATAAATGCACTGAGTGTGGAAAATGCTTCACTATGTCAGGTTCCCTCACTTCCCATAAAAGGATCCACACCGGGGAAAAACCATACAAATGCACTGAGTGTGGAAAGAGTTTCAGAGCTTCAAGTTTTCTTACTTCCCATAAACGATTCCACACCGAGGAGAAACCATATAAATGCACAGAGTGCGGAAAGTGCTTCACTAATTCAGGTTCTCTTACTTGCCATAAAAGGATCCACACGGGGGAGAAACCATATGAATGCAAGAACTGTGCAAAGAGCTTCAGACAAAAATATCACTATACAGTACATAACAGAATCCACACTGGGGAGAAACCATATAAATGTCAGGAGTGTGAAAAGTGTTTCCGTTCTGCAAAACACCTTATTTCCCATAAAAGGATCCACACAGGGGAGAAACCATATAAATGCCAGGAGTGTGGAAAGAGCTTCAATGATTCTCAGGACCTTACTTCCCATAAAAGGATCCATACAGGGGAGAAACCATATAAATGTCAGGAGTGTGGAAAGAGCTTCCGTTCTGCAAAACATCTTACTTACCATAAAAGGATCCACACAGGGAAGAAACCATTTAATTGTATGGAGTGCGGAAAGAGCTTCCGTTCTGCAAAACACCTTACTTACCATAAAAGGATCCACACAGGGGAGAAACCTTATGAATGCCAGGAGTGTGGAAAACGCTTCACTATGTCAGGTTCCCTCACTTCCCATAAAAGGATCCACAGCGGGGAAAAACCATATAAATGCCAGGATTGCGGAAAGAGTTTCAGAGCTTCAAGTTTTCTAACTTCCCATAAAAGGTTCCACACGGAGGAGAAACCATATAAATGCACAGAGTGTGGAAAGTGCTTTACTAATCCTGGTTCCCTCACTTCCCATAAAAGGATCCACACTGGTGAGAAACCATATGAATGCAAGGAATGTGGAAAGAGCTTCAGTCAAAAATACAATTATACTGTACATAGCAGAATCCACACTGGGGAGAAACCATATAAGTGCATGGAGTGTGGAAAGAGCTTCCGCAAGAGTATTAATCTTACTTCTCATAAAAGGATCCACACAGGAGAGAAACCATATAAGTGTATGGAGTGTGGGAAAAGTTTCAGAAGCAGCAGTACGCTTAGTCACCACAGGAGGATCCACACAGGGGAGAAATCATTTAAATGCAGCGAGTGTGAAAAATGCTTCACTAATTCAAGTTCCCTCACTTCCCATAAAAGGATCCACACAGGGGAAAAACGATACAAATGCACTGAGTGCGGAAAATGCTTCACTAATTCAAGTTCCCTCACTTCCCATAAAAGAATTCACACAGGAGAGAGACCATATAAGTGCATGGAGTGCGGAAAGAGTTTCACAACCAGCAGTCATCTTAGTCGCCACAAGAGGATCCACACAGGGGAGAAACCATATAAATGCATTGAGTGTGGAAAAAGCTTTAGACAAATTAGTGCACTTAATACCCATAGAAGGATTCACTCGGGGGAGAAACTATATAAATGTATGGAATGTGGAAAGAGCTATAGTAATAGCAGTGATCTTAATTCCCATATGAGGATCCACACTCGGGAGAAACCATATAAGTGTGTAGACTGGAAAGAATTTTTGCGATAGCAGAAACTTTATTTCCCATAAAAGGATCCGCACAGGAGAGAAACCATATGAATGTATTGAGTGCGGAAAGAGCTTTCGTCAGAACAGTGCTCTGACATCCCATCAAAGGATCCACACTGGAGAGAAAATATATGAATGCATGGAGTGTGGAAAGAGCTTCAGTCTCAACAATACTTTTATAAAACAAAAGAATCCATACAGGGGAAAAACCATATAAATGTGCGGAGTGTGGAAAGAGGTTCCATGAGAGCAGTAGCCTTATGACACATAAAAGAACCCATACCGGAGAGAAACCATATCAATGCACTGATTGTGGAAAGAGCTTCAGTAGAAACAGTAATCTTACTTGCCATCAAAAGATTCATACAGGGGAGAAACCATATAAATGTATGGAGTGTTAGAAAGAGCTTCATTTTGAACCATGATTTTACCATACATAAAAGGATCCACACTGGTGAGAAACCATATAAATGCCTGGAGTGCGGAAAGAGCTTCAGAACCAGCAGTGACTTCAGTTGCCACAAGAGGATCCACACTGGTGAGAAATCATATAAATGTACGGTGTGTAGAAATGGATTTACTCAACGTCAGTCGCTTTATGTACTTAGAAAAATTCATTCAAGAGAAACCCATAGAAACAAACAAAGAATAGAGCCTTATAAATGAATTGTGTGACAAAAGTTTTTGAGATTTTAGGTAGTCCTCACTAAATTATTGCAATTGGGACTGGCGAGTCCATCACTAAGTGACGTGGTCATCAAGTGAAACATCATGTGACCATGCCAGACTTATAATGTCAGTTCCACTGTGGTTAAGCAAATAACTGCGGGTTGTTAAACACAACATCATGTGACCGCGACTTGTGACTTAACTGCCAACTTCCCCATTGACTTTGCTTGTTGGAAGCCAGCTGTAAAGCTTACAAGTGGCGATCACGTAACCGCAGGGATGATGCAACAGCACTACATTCCAGGACTGGTTGTAAATCTACTTTTTCAGCGCTGTCTTAACTTCTGATGGTCACTGAATGAGGCACTCAGCAAGCAAGGACTACCTGTACAGTCCTAAGGTGTTTATTACCATGGAGAAATGAAATGTTAGAGAATGGAAGAAAAGAAGGAACAACGATGGCGAAGAGAATGGAGAAGAATAACTACAACTGATTACTTGAGTGATCTTGAATATTTGTCCATACAGTGCCCTGAATCTTGTCTTTCTTGGAAGACCCACATTGGAACCATTTGCTTTTTGCATCTCTCAATTTATTGGCCACTAGAAGCACCAGTCATAGGGACATTAGAGCGACTCTGCACTTCGACTTTGCTCACTTTGCAGTTTTCTTCCCTAGTTCCCAAATAATATTCTCCATCAAATTATGGAGCCATGGTTGCATCCAGAGTTAGGGTTGAAGTCCAGCCCCATAAGTACTTAGGAATCCCATTAGGCAGAGATTCTCTGATTTAGAAGGGTGAACCATTACTGATTGATCCAATGTAAGTTTTTCTGAATTTGAAAAGTATGTTGTGATGAAAGACAGCTGATTACAGTAGCTCAGGAGTTCTATAATTTAGAGCTTCAATTTACTGTTGCAGTACCTATAAACAGAAATATTTTGCTTATAATCTGCAGACAGCAGGGGATTTAATAAGGTATCCAGGAAAAGAAACACATTTCATGAAAGATTGGTTGGATTCATGACAAAAATATGTATTTCAAGGTAAAGGGGAAGCTCATCAAGAGCTTAAAATTGTCCAAGTAGTGAGAAGGTCTTTGATCAAGAGCTCTTCATGGGGGTGTCCCCTAAATCCCCCAGGAGAAGCTGGTCTTTGGGTTTGCCTCCCAGGAGGATCCATCTTGGAACATGTCAGGTAGAGATGGGCTTGTTCTGATGGAGTGGAGTCCTCAGAAGTTAACACTACTTGCATCCAGGAGATTTATTTATGTTTTTAAACTGCCACACTCCACAAGCACTCATGGTAGTGTACAATTAAAGGGGCGTGGTGGCTCAGCGGGTAAGACGCCAGGCTTGTCGATCAGAAGATCACAAGTTCAGAGGTTCGAATCCCTAGCCCTGCGTGTGGAGTGAGCTCCGGCACTAGCTCCAGCTCTTGCCAACCTAGCAATTCGAAAGCATGCAAATGCAAGTAGATGAATAGGTACCACTTCGGTGGGTAGGTAACAGCGTTCCGCACACGTCATGCGGCCACATGACTGTGGAAGCGTCTTTGGACAACGCTGGCTCTTCGGCTAACAAACAGATGAGCACCAGCCCCTAGAATCAGACACGACTGCACAAATGTGCGGGGGGAACCTTTACCTTTTTAAACAGATATCCCTCCTTTAAGTGTAATTCAAGGAGCATTCCACCTCATCCAAAACATCTGAATCTCTTTTCCAGACCCAGTTCTCTTCCCTTTATTAGCTCCCAACTAGCCAATTTTTCAAAGCAGGAGCACTTTCCCAACAATCTGACATCATTTGCACATTGATAACATCTCACCCAACTTTCTGAGGGACCTCTCCCAGCAACTGCATCTAGTTGTTGAATGAGTGCTGTGTTGAAATGTCAAACAGGACTGTCCTGCCCCTTTGTTGAAGCCACCCAGGTAAGGATGTCCTTGGCACTTGTGCTATGCTCCATTTGATCAGCAAGGGTATCGTCCACTGTCTTGAAGGAGCCTCTGGCACCAGAATGGGCATGTTTTTGGGTAATATTTCCCTCATGCTTCTCTCTGTAAAATCTTAGAGCAAAATGGGGTTTTATTGCGTTTCCTGCACTCCTAGATGTAGTTATTGCCTCTAAATCCTAAAAAAAAAACTTGGCTCAGCTGGCCATGCGTGCCAAGGCAAGCCCTCTCTTTAAAAAGGACACCAGAACTCAAGGAGAATACCCCCTCCTATTTTCCCCACAGCCACCCTGTGAGGTGGGTTGGCTGAGAGAGAATGATGGGCCCAAAGTCACCCAGCCAGCTTCCATGCCTAAGGGGGACTAGAACTCACAGTGTTCCGGTTTCTAGTCCAGCACCTGAACCATTATGATCATGATTATTATTACAAACGCTTCAAAGGACAATACAAACCAGAAAAACAAATTAATCCCAGAATTCCATTCAATCAAATCAGCCAGCCAAACGTTTGCCAACCCTTAATCCTAAACTTAACTCTGGATTTGGGGGGTGACTTATCCTTGATACTCTGCTTATCTCCTGAAATTTAAACCTTTCTCTAGGGCCCCTACAGGACTTTCTTCCTTCTTCCCCTCATCTCGAGTTTTATTCTTCCTTTTCCTTTTGCAACAACTCTTTCCCCTTTCTCTCTCTCTGTTGTTTCTCCTTAAAGATTGTTAAAAACATGGCTTATTTTTCCCATATATAGGGCTTTTTTGAAAGATCTATTCATGCTTCCCTCCTGAGATCTCCAGCCCTCGCCTTCATCATCTTTGGGCATCGACCCTCTTTTCCCACCCTCCCCCTTCCGAGGTCTCCAAGCACAGCATGCAGGACCAACTGCGGGCCGCTCTTTCCTAGTCCAGCCAAGAACGCAAGGAAGAGCACTTTCCTTGGGGAGGTAACTCACCAGGGTAATGAGGAGACAGCTAGGACAAGCTCACCCTGAAGGCCTCCCTCCCCTCTCCGACCAGCCTCAGCCCCACTCTTTGTCTACTCCCATCAGACCCAATCTAACCATCCCTGCCCAGAGGCAAAGCCCCCTATAATCCTATCCAGCCAAAAGAAGAGAAGTCTCCATTGGCCACTTGCAGTTCAGCCCAAGGGCAGCGCTTAGAAGGAAAGTGTCAGGATGTTATATCCTGCCAGTCTATCGAAACCCACAGGGTCAGCGGGACACTTTGTGGTGGGCATACCTGCAGGGTCATTGGGAGTGCTTTGTAGTGGAAACTTGCCAGACTTATAGAATAGGTGAGAATGCTTGTAGTGGGGTCTTGGTGTATTCACAGGACTGGAAATTACGCTGATTCGAGTATTGTGTCAAGCAGTCCAGCACCAGCGACAGATCAAAGAATGCTATCATCGTGTTAGTTGATTCAGGACTGGGAAGATCTAGAAATTGTGAGACGAAGGGAGGGGCTGTCAAGCCGTGTGTAAGCTGCTTCTCAGGCGAGTGCAAACGTTTCTCCCAAATAAGACCAGCTCGAGTATTGGCGAGTAAACGGTTTATTGCTGTACACGAGTAAGCAAGCAAAAAGGCACGGATGGTTCCCGTACTCCTGGCTTGGCTTTTTAAACCCTCCCGCCAGAGCGCCCGCCCCCTCCCTGCTGAGGACTTCCCTTCGGTCTGCTTCGGGTCAGGTTTGGGTCAATGTCCTTGAATGCCTTATCGCCCCTCTGGGAGGCGTGGTTGGTGGTTATCGTTTCGCCCGCGCCCTGTGCCTCTTGTTTCCTTTGTCAATTCCTTTATCCCTTTGTGATGCTGGGAGTGCTCAGGAATGGCGGGACTCTGGGGTCATGCCAGGGTTCTGACATGCCGCCACCCCAAGATCTTCCCCCTCCCCTTTTCTTCATCCCGTACTTGTGAGTTTCCTGTTTGCTGGTGACCCTGATATCTGTAATGAAACAACACATTGTTAGTAAGATATTTACTGGGGTTTTTCGGGAAATTTTTGGTGGAAGTTTCTGATTAGGTCTGGTGCTTGCATATGCTCGGCTGCTACCCATTCCCTGAAGCCCACTGGTAAGTGCTGCCACTTGACTAGGTATTGTAGCCGCCCCCTGTGTTTTCGTGAATCGCAGACTTCCTCAATTTCGAAGTGTGGTTCCCCATTCACTTGTTGGTGTTGGTTCCGGGGTTTCTGGGTGCCATTGCTCTGACGGATGATAGTGTTTCAGAAGGCTTATATGGAACACTGGGTGGACTTTTCTCAGTGCCTTGGGCAGTTGTAGCCGTGCTGTCACTGGGTTGATGACTTTTACTATGGTGAATGGCCCGATGAATTTTGGGGCAAGCTTGCGAGATGGCTGTACGGACTGTAGGTTCTTAGTAGATAAGTATACTTTGTCCCCTTCTTTCAGTTCCCATTCCATTGCTCTTCTTTTGTCTGCATATTTTTTGTAGGTGGCTTTTGCTTCCCGTAGGGTTTGTAGCATGATTGGCCAATTGCTCGTTAGTTTGTTTACCCACTCATCTGCCCGCAGGGGTGCGTGCACATCCTTCCTCTGGATCATGTCTATCTCTGGGATTGCTGAAAAATCTTGTCCCGTGGCTATCTTAAACGGCGTGAACCCTGTGCCGTGGTGTACTGAGTTGTTATATGCTACTTCTGTGAATGGTAGCAGTTCAGCCCAGTCATTCTGCTGGTAGCTGATGTAACATCTCAAGTATTGTTCCAGTATGGACACCAGTCGTTCTGATGCTCCGTCCGTGCATGGGTGGAATGCGCTACTCAGTCCTTGTTCAGATCCAATCAGTTTCCAAAAATGCTTTCCAGAACTTGGATGTGAATGTGCTCCCTCGGTTGCTGATGATCCTTTCAGGCGCACCATGTAATCTGTATATGTGTTGCATAAAGAGTTTGGTGAGCTTGGGTGCTGTTGGGATTCCCTTGCAAGCGATGAAGTGGGCTTGCTTCGAGATTAGGTCCGTGATTACCCAAACTGCCATTTTCCTTTTGCTTGTGGGTAGATCGACTACGAAGTCCATGGCTATTTGCCGCCATGGCTGTGAGGGGTCTGCTACTGGTTGCAGAAGTCCCTTGGGTTTTCCTGTAGTCCTTTTTGGCATTGCACACACCGGGCAGGTTTTTACGTAGTCCTTTACGGCCCTGTGCAGTGTGGGCCACCAGAACTTGCACCTGGTGAGGTGCATGGTTTTCACGAACCCAAAGTGCCCCGCTGCTTTATGGTCATGGTTTTTCTCAAGTACGCACTTCCGCATGCTGGCGGGTACGTACAGTTTGTTGTTGTTCCACCATCCCCCATCTTGTTCTTGTAGTAATCCTTTGTTTTCCCTCCACCACGTGTCGTTTGTTGTTGCTGCCTGTATATCCTTTTCTAGGGGGTTCTGTGTTCTGGTCCCCTTTTTCTGTTCCTTTGCCACCGCCATGTTTCCTTCCTGTTTATTTTGCAGTTCTTGGTCGTCAGGTGTGTTTGTGGTTTTGCTGGGGAATAAGGTTTCCGTTATTTCCTCTGCTTTCCCGTCGTGTTGTGGCAGCCGTGACAGTGCATCTGCCAGGTAGTTCTCCCCCCCCCCCCGGGAAGTACTTTAGGGTGAAGTTAAAGCGGCTAAAAAATTCGGCCCAACGGAGTTGTTTCGGGTTCAGTCTCCTGGGCGATTTCAGCGCTTCCAGGTTCTTATGGTCCGTCCATACCTTGAACGGGACCGACGCCCCTTCCAGCAGGTGCCTCCACGTTGCCAGGGCCTGACGGACGGCGAACGCTTCTTTTTCCCATACGTGCCAGCGTTTCTCCGTGTCAGTGAATTTTTTTGATATGTACGCGCAGGGTCTTAGTTTGTCGTTCTTGTCTGCCTGCAGTAATATCAATCCCACTGCGTTATTTGACGCGTCCATGTGGATGATAAACAGTTTATTTACTTTGGGGTGCTTCAGTATGGGTTCCGCTGTGAATAGCGCTTTGAGTTTCTCAAAGGCTTCCTGGCACTCCAGGGTCCACTTTATTTTGGAGCATGGCTGTTTCGTTTGTTTTTTGCTGCCGTTTGTTTTTGTTTTCAACAAGTCCGTTAATGGCAGTGCTATTTGTGCAAAAAAAATTATGAAGTCTCTATAGAAATTGGCAAACCCTATGAACGCCTGTAGTTGGCGTCTGGTTCGTGGAGGTTCCCACCCCACTACTGCTTGAACCTTAGCGGGGTCCATTTCTATGCCTTTGTTCGAGATCCTGAACCCTAGGAAGTCCAGTTTCTCTTGGTGGAAGTCGCATTTGTCCAATTTGACATATAGTTTCGCTTCCAGTAGTTTCTTAAGCACTGCTTTCACTAGCTGTATGTGTTCTGCCATGTCCTCTGAAAAAAGTAGTATGTCGTCTAGGTAGACGATGACTCCCCGGTACAAAAACTCGTATAAGACTTCGTTGATTAGTTTCATAAAGATTCCCGGTCCCCCAGCAATCCCAAATGGGAGGACTCTGTATTGAAATGAGCCGAGCGGGCAGTTGAACACGGTTTTCCATTCGTCCCCCTCCCGTATTCGGACCCTGTAATATGTGTCCCTTAGGTCCAATTTAGTAAAGATTTTCCCCTTGGCCAGTTGTGCCAGCATGTCCTTCAGTAGGGGTAGGGGGTATTGGTTTGTGACCGAGATGGCGTTCAACCCCCTGTAGTCCGTGCATAGCCGAAATGAGCCATCCTTTTTCTTGCGAAATAGTACGGGGGCCGCCAGGGGGGAGTTCGCTGGTTCGATAAAGCCCCGTGCTAAATTTTTATCTATAAATTTCTGCAGCTCTTGGAGTTCCCTTTGAGTCATGGCGTACATCTTCGGCTTGGGGAATGTGGCCCCAGGGATTAGCTCAATGGCGCAATCTGTTTTCCTGTGGGGCGGTAGCTGGTCGCACTCCTGCTCTTGAATACGTCTCTGACTGGTATGTAATGTTTTGGGAATGTTGTCTTTGTTCCTTCCCGTGATTCCTCCCCGCTCACCGTTCCTGCTGCCCCTCGTTCCGTCTCTTTTTCTGCTGTGCCCTTTATTTCATCGCCGTACTTCCCATCTATGAAATCTATCTCCCCTGACACCCAATTGATTTGGGGGTTTCTTTCCCTCAGCCACTTGAGTCCTAATACGATGGGTTGTGTGGAGATGGGGGCCACTATGAACCGTAAAATTTCTGTGTGTGTGCTAATTGACATCTTCACCGCTTCTGTGAAGTGCCCCACCGGCCCCCCTTTCATTTCTGTCCCATCTAGCTGGCAGAATGTGATGGGCGATTTCAATTTGAACAGTTTTAGCCCCATGTCCATAGCTATTGATGGGTGCATCAAGCATCTGGTGCACCCCAAGTCCAGCATTGCTGCCCCAACAACCTGCTCCCCCCCGTCCAAGGTTTCTAGTTTTACCTTGACCTGCATTGTGGGGCAGTCTTCGGTTGTCATTGTATTGCTGCGCCCCTTGCTGAAGGCCTGTCCCGCGGCGCACTTTAGGGCAGGCCGTTTCCGTTTCCCGCCGGCATGAATTCTTCGTCTGTGGAGTCTTCTGTTATTGACTCTGGTTCTGCGTACTTCCGCCGTTCCGTCGCTGCCTTTGCTGTTGATTGTTTGTAGGGGGGGGGGGGGCTTTATGCAACCTCTCTCCGGTTCTGTTCTTCTCCGGTGGTTGGGTGCATTCGCCGATTCTATGCCCCTCTCTCCCGCACTTGAAGCATAAGTTGTTTCTGGCCCGTCGTTCTTTTTCTTCCAGCCATGGTTTTCTATTGTGTTCTTTTTTGCGGTGATATTGGCTGGTCTGTGTTGTTCTTCCCGGGTATTGGAGTTGCCGGTAGGATTGGATGCGCATTTTCGTACTCTCTACCTTTCCTGCCAATTGGACCCACTCGTCAAGTGTCTCTGGGTCCCCTCTCCCTGCCACCATGTCTAGTAGTTCTGGTCTCAGTCCCATTTGGAAGTACTCGACCTTGAATGATTCGGGCCAATTTGGGAGGCGGCTGACCAACTTTTTAAACTCTAGGGCGTATTCTGCCACTGTGCGCTGTCCCTGTCTCAGCCTTTGTATTTCTGCTTTCGCTGACATCCTGGACAGGGTGTCTTCGAATCTTTTACGCAGGGCTCTCATAAACCAACTAAAGTTGTGCAGTTCCTTCGCCCCAGTATCATGCAGTTCCGCTAACCATTTTGCTGCTTCCCCGATCAAAAAATTTGACACGTACCGGATCTTGGCTTCTTTGTTTAGGAACAGTCTTTCTGATTCTTCCATGAACCCTCTCACGTGGTTCATGAAGCATGCCAATTTTTCAGGGTCCCCGTCAAATTTTGTTTTCAGTTTTGTCACAATGGCGGGTTTATGCATTTGATAGGGAATGGGGTTACTCACGTAGCTTGGCTGTGCTACCGGCTCATCCCTTTCCTCCTCGTAATCCTCCTCCTCTTCATCACTTTCTCTGGCGCTTTCTGAGTCGGAGGCTCCCGCGGGTTGGCTGTAATCGTTCAGCATGCTTTGGTCTCTTTCTTGGCGCTGGGGACTTCTCAACAAGTTCTCTAAGGCAGCTTGGATTGCCGTCAGTTTGGCATCCATGCCTTCTAGTCCTATTTCCATCCTGGCAGCCCTTTCCTCCAGCGCCACGATTCTCTGTGATTGGGAGATTCGTGATTTCGCTGGTTGCTTCCCTTGGGCTGGGGCCATGCCTCCGCCCACCCCGATTGACCACTCTGCCATTGGGTGGCTTGCGCACAGGATGGGGGTGTGAGGGGGTTTGTTTGTCTCCCCCTCCTTGACTTTCCTCTGCTTCCGCCGTCCGGCCATTTCCAGTTGTCCTCCCGGTCCCGGCATTGCTGCTGCTTCTGCCGCATTTGTTTGGTTACTTCGTCGTCGCTTTGAGGCATTCCGCCCTGTTCCGTGTCTCGGTGGTGCGCCCCGCGCTGTCCGCCGCGAGCTGCTGGTGCGTGCCGGTCTCCTGCTTGGGCGTCCCGGTCACTGCCGCTCCTTCGCCGAAGCTCTCCGCCGCCGTGAGCTGCTGGTGCATGCCGGTCTTCGCTGGGGCTTCCCGGTCGTGATTGCTCCGCCGCCGAAGGCTCTCCGCCGCTGCGAGCTGCTGGTGAGCGCCGGTCTCCGCTGGGGCTTCCCGGTCGCTGTCGCTCCGCCGCCGAAAGCTTCCCGCCGCCGCGAACTGCTTGTGAGCGCCGGTCTCCGCTGGGGCTTCCTGGTCGCTTTCACTCTGCCGCCGAAAGCTCTCCGCCGCCGCACGCTGCGAGTGTGCACCGGTCTCCGCTGGGCTGCTCGGCTGAAGGCTCTCTGCCGCCGCGAGCTGCTGGTGAGCGCCGGTCTGTCGGTGTTTCTCGGCCGCTGTTGCTCCACCGCCGCCGGTTTTCTGCCGCCGCAAGTTGCTGGCATGCGCCGGTCCCCGCTGGGGCTTCCTGACACCGTGGATCCCCATGGGGGAGGAACCCTAAAGATTTTAACTGTTGGTTTGCACGGGCTCCCTTCATTCGAGTCTTTAAGGTGTAATGGATCACTAGCTTTAATAAAGAACTCTTCATATCCTTAACGGCTTGTATCTAGAGTTTCTGGTTTAACAGCTAAAGGATCACGACCATGACAGAAACCGCAACACAGAATAATAATAGGTAGTCCTTCGGGTGCAAAGAAGACAGGCTGTTGTGCGGTTCATCTGTGAACACAGTCCCAATCTGGAAGCACAGAGTCTAGCACAGGGCTTTCCAAAGTTTTCCCGCGGCAACACACCAACCGCCGTTGGTGTGTCGCCACGGGAAAACCCGGAAGCGCCGCCGTTGTGGCAGCACACAAAAACCCAGAAGCGCTGCTGCCGCTTTCAGTTTTTGCACGCCGCCGTGGCTGCTGCGCTTTCAGATTTTTGCGCGCCACCGTTGGTGTGTCACCACTGGAAAATCAGCGCTTCCGGGTTTTGACGCGACACATCTGGGCCCCACAGGTGACACACCTTTGTGTCGCGACACACACTTTGGAAAGCTCTGGTCTAGCACAATAGGGACACTGGAAGTCCATTGTTACAATAACTGGGTGTTATTCTGTGACACTGATCATGATTTTCCATCAGTGTTTGGTGGTGCCTGTTGTCAAAGCTGGTGTAGGCTCCATAGCACAGGGCTCACCGGCAGGTTCTGTCAGCAGCCACAGCTCCTAGATCCCATGGCTGGATGTCACAGTAGCATAGGGTTTCCTTCACAGTGTCTTTGTAGCACTTGTGTGGATGACTTCAAGGTCTCTTTCTAGCCTCCATTCACCATAGAGCAATTGGCGAGGCATACTGTACGTTGGTCGTCCATTCTGATGATGTGTCCCACCCACCATATATGGGCTCTGATAACCAGAGAGCCAATGCTGGTGGACTTCGCATGATCCTAGACCTCCAGATTGGAGACATGGTCTTGCCAACAAATGCAAAGGGTGGCGTGGAAGGCACGCATGTGAAATTTCTCCGGTTCTTTATGTGTTGTCAGTACCAAGTCCAAGACTCACATCCATAAAGAAGAGAAGAGATAACCACAGCTTAGACTTTTAGCTTTGTGGAGATACAGATGTTGTGTTGCTTGAGCACTATAGTACGCAGCCACCCTAGAGCCTGGCTGGCCTTAGTGATCCTGGAGTCAATTTCTTTGTCCAAAGGCCCATTGCTTGAGATTATGCTTCCCAAGTATTTGACGCTGCTTACATTTGTCAGCTGTTTACATTTGTCAGCTGGTTCTATGGGATTGATATTTGGCATGGGCTGGTAAAGTACTTCAATCTTGTTCAGGCTGATAGTCAGGCCAAAGAGCGTAGCAGTGTCTGAGAATTTGTTCAGCATCAACTGTAGATCACTGTCTTTGTGCGCCAGGAGTGCACAGTAATCAGCAAAGAGGGTTTCTTGAATGACTGTATGGAGGCACTTTGTCCGTGTGTTCAAGCAGCAAAGGTCAAAGACAGAGCCGTCTAATTGGTACCTGATGTACACTCCCTCCTTCAGACCCTGGACAGCACATGACAACGTGCAAGTGAAGAACAGATTGAACAGGACTGGGGTTGGCACACAACCCTGCTTCACCCCATTGGAAATGACAAATACAGCTGACGTATCACCATTGTAAAGGACCTATCCTGTCATTCCATCGTGGAGCAGGATGGATCAACTTCACGGGCATCCATAACGTCTCAGGATGATCCAGAGAGCCTCCCTGTTTAGTATCAAATGCCTTTGTCAGGTCAATGAAGACAGAGTAAAGAGGCTTGTTCTGTTCAATGCACTTCTCCTGGATTTGCCTCAGGGCAAATATCATGTCTACTGTACTCCATTCTGGCCGAAAGCCACACTGTGCCTCTGTCTATTCCCATCAGACGCAAACTAACCATCCCTGCCTGCAGACAAAGCCCCCCATAATCCTATCCAGCCAAAAGAAGAGAAGCCTCCATCAGCCACTTTTAGTTCAGCCCAGGGCAGCCCCAAGAAGGAAACCGCAACACAGCAGCCAGGTGAGAAACTGCAACATTCCATCCTCAATCAAGGACATGCTCCGATTATCTCAATGTTCCCTCTCCATGGCTGCTTCTGAAAGTGTGGCGTTTTCCCTAACAATGAGAAAAATCCACAAGGAACTGCCTAGCTTCCCCCAAATCTTGGTTTACCATTATTCAGGGCTTCTCTTTCTTGCAAAGCTGGGACCCAATGATAATTGAATAACGGGTTGGTTCTTTCTCCTGTCATGCTCCTTCCTTCTCCATGAGGATTGCCTACAGCCTTAGAGGGGTGAAGGGAAATACTTTTGTCCTGGAAGCATGCAAAGGGGGGGGGGGCGCAAACGGACACAGGAGTGTCTAGTGCAGAGCTTTCCAGACTCTGTCGTGTCGCGACATGTTAGTGTGTCGGCTGCAGTATCTGGGTGTGTCACAGCTGCTGCTGCCTCTGAGCCCTGCCAGGATTCCATGCAGGTCCTAGTGCCTGCCTTGTGCCTTGCTGCCTCCAAACCTGCTGTGATTCCACGCAGGTCCTAGTGCCTGCCTTGTGCCCTGCTGTAAGAGTGTGTCGCAAAATGATGCCCTGCTGTAAGAGTGTGTCACGAAATGATGCATGTCTAAAAAGTGTGTCACCAACATGAAAAGTTTGGAAAGCTCTGGTCTGGTGCCTGCTCAGGCATCTTGGTTCTCTGAGCCAGGAAAATTCTCCCTCTGCAAAGCTTTTAGGAATGCTAAGGCCTAGAAAGAGCCTGCAGATCAATGACTCCATTTGGCGTAGGAAAGATTCACAGGGAAAAAAGAAAGGGGGGGCATGTCCCATCTCAAAGATGATTTTAGACAGGGTTCTCCAAAGTGGTCAATATTTATCCCCGAGGGTCAATGGGACTACCTAAAGGGGTCGATATTATTATTATTATTACTACTACTACTACTATTACTATTATTATTATTCGTAGTACTATTAGTTAAGTAGCATTTATTATTTATTATTATTTTCATATAAACAATGTTTGGGGGTTGATGAGCTGAAGAGTTTGTGGACCCCTGTTCTAGACTCCCCGAAAGTGTTATTTATACTGTAACGAGATTCCAAAGGGCAAAGATGGACATTCTGTCAATGCCTTGCACTAAAGTTTCACATTTTTCTGACTCTTTTTCACCTAAGCTTGGAACTGGAATTATTTTCCATGCTATATAAAGTTTCCACTTCTCTGGGGACAAAAATCTCTCATTTTCAAGCATGGGTCGAGAAAGATCTTTCCATTCTGATCCTAAAGTTTCTAAAGGCTTTCTGAGCAAGAATATTACATTAGTGGCTTAGCCTTCCAGTTTTTGTTGTTTTGTTTTCTTTTTCCCTTTTAGCTTGGTTGCTGGGGACGTCTTCTGCTATGGGTAAAGGTTCTAGTTGTCTCAGGACAAAAGTCACTCCTCCCCACAGATGGCTCAAGGGGGCTCTTCTTGCCATTCTGCTCCTGTAAATAAAAGTTGCTTTGCAGATCCAGGAGATCCTTTGGATTTTTTTTGGAACAGCATTTCAACACAGAAGAAACTGGGTTGCACTACTCAGGGGTAGGAGAAGGAAAAGGGCCTGGCAACATCCTGGGTGGGACTCATGGGAAGTTCTCCATTTCCAAAGTTGTAGTGTTGCAGTATACTTAAACAGTCAGTCAGTTCTTTACATTCTGCAGAGAAGAAGTGTAATGGTATGTGGGAATGACCTTGGGAGACAAGAGGGAGAGCCGCAGACTGGACAACTGGCATGTAAAAGGTATCTCAGCCCACAGAAGGAGGGAGGGCGTGGGAAAAGTTCCAGAAGGTCCCCTCCCTAGTTTTCTGGAGGGTAAAAGGAAAGGAGGGGAGAAATACTTTCTGTCTTCCAAGATTCTGTTAATGTAACCTTAGAATAAAGATAGAGGTAGTACTCCTGGTTGTGCTTCTTGTCTGGACTACCTTGCAGGGCTAACAGGACGGGATTTGATAAACGTAGCCAGAAAAGAAGACACAAGTGAATTTTGTGAAACCTTGTGATTTCTTGATACCTCACCGTGGGATTAATGATATCATGGGCTATGTAAGGTATAGGTGAAGCTCAATTCCTGGCGAGTACATTGAAATACCCATGTAATCAATCAATCAATCTATCTATCTATCTATCTATCTATCTATCTATCTATCTATCTATCTATTAATTTAATTTTTATCCCTTTATTATTTTTATAAATAACTCAAGGCGGTGAACATACCAAATACTCCTTCCTCCTCCTATTTTCCCCACAACAACCACCCTGTGAGGTGAGTTGGGCTGAGAGGGACTGGTCCAAGGTCACCCAGCTGGCTTTCATGCCTAAGGCGGGACTAGAACTCTCAGTCTCCCGGTTTCCCATTGGCTCCTTCCTAGGGTTGAGAGACAGGGACTGGCCCAAGGTCACCCAGCCGGCTTTCGTGCCTAAGGCGGGACTAGAACTCTCAGTCTCCTGGTTTCCCATTGGCTCCTTCCTAGGGTTGAGAGACGGGGACTGGCCCAAGGTCACCCAGCTGGCTTTCATGCCTAAGGCGGGACTAGAACTCTCAGTCTCCCGGTTTCTAGCCCAGCACCTTAACCACTAGACCATAGCTTTCCAAACTGTGTGTCGCGAAACAACCCGGAAGCGGCGGCAGGGGTGTGCACGGCGGTGGCGGCAGCGACGACGGCAGCAACACGCCATCAGCGCTTCCACGTTTTAGCAGAAAACACGAGGCCACTGCCACTGCCGCCATGCATGCCGCCGCCGCCCCACACACCCCTGCGCCCCCACGCCGCTGCCTCTGCCGCCGTTGGTGTGGCAGTTTGGAAAACACTGCACTAGACCAAACTTTACAGGAATATGGAAATGCTTTGCATAGTGAATTCTGGGATGTATTCTTGGCTTCCAAGCGTATTTAGAGCTCTTACTGTAGATTTCCTGGTTTATTTGAGTAGTAAAAAGGCCTGGCTTTTCACTTCCAAGCCCAGGGCAGGATGGACAAGTGCTGCCACGTCCTGTAACAGTTAACTCTGTAATACAAAAGAGGTAAAGAAAAGTAAACGTTTAACATCCTTCTCAGGTGTGGAATAGATCTTTGATCCCATCCAGTGACAGCCAAAATAGTGAAGGAATTTCCCCCCCCCCCCCCAAGTCTTTATTGCTGAGTAATTTTCCATTTTTGGCCAATGAAAGTTTTAGTAAGCTCTTGATTGAATTGTTTCAGTTTCCGATCCTATCTGGGATAGCTTTTCTAGGGGAAACAATCACATTTATGTTTACAGACTTGGTTTTCTTAAGGAGTAGAGAAGGGACAGGAAGATCCTGAAAGGGGAAACATCCATCTTATGAGGCATTAAATAGAAAAGATGCCATTGCCATCCTGCCAGAGAGAGATGGGGTTTGTAGGTAGTAGGTAGATGGGGTTTATAGTTAGTAGGTAGATGAGCAGTAATTAGTTAGCATGCTTGCAGGACATTAGAAGAAGCATTAGAGATAGGCAGGGAATGCAAGGCGTTGGAACGTGGGGGGTGGAGAGATAGGAACCAGACTCCAAGGCCATTCAGCTGGGATCATCAAAGGACTAACAGACTGAAGAAGCTTCTTGGATAAGGAGTGAAACGTTTCCACTGAGAAAATAGAAATCCAGTTGACATGATTCAAGCTACAGACTGTTCCACCTGGAAGACTGAGAACTTTCATCGACAAAGGACTAACAGTTAGAGTTATGGGAACTGAGTTGGTAGGGGGAGGGTTGGTCCTCAAGTAAGTGGGAACTGGCATGTTTAAAGTTGTGATTGCGCACACTTTTGCTCAGTCTGCTCTTTGCATCGATTCTATTCACTTGTATTAATAAAAGAACTTTTTCATATCTTACCATGGCTTGTGCTAAGAGTTTCTAAATTAACATCAAAGGAGTGGGTCATCACAAAATGGCTCAGTTTCATGATAAAAAGATGTATTAAAAAGAAAAGTAATGCTCATCTCCTGGTCATTACATGGAAATCTCCATGTTCCTTGGCTCGGACATAGAAGTAGGTGGCCCTCAAGAATTCTGGGAAGTCCTTTTGATTTCCCAGTTCTGCCATGGATTTCCTGGTGGTGTCCTATCCAAACCTGATCCTGCTTCAATTCAAAATCTATAGCAGGCGGGGCAGATGCAACAAAGGGGAAGATAGGTATTGTCAAATGTGAGCCATGCAGAAAATAGAGTTAAACTTGCTGTAAGCGGTGATAAGCTCTGTGATTCAAACCGGAGACAGCCAGAACAAGCGAAGGCAAAGGTTTTTTTTAACAGGTTTTCTCTGCAAGAAAAGGTTTTCGTTGGGAAAGCGACTCAGCTGTGGTGTGGGAAGATAATTTTCTGGACAAAGTCCAAACATTACCCCCTCATAACCCTCAGTTCCTCCCCGACGACCACCTTGGGCGTCCGCTCCACTTTCCTTCCCAGGATTAGAAGCAGGATCCGCCCGGGGGCGCCCTCTTGCCAACAGCCTCCTGCTTTCCTAGTCAGCGGAAGGGACCCCCGGGAACTCGCAGGACCTGGACGGGGAGGGCGGGAAGTGCCCGAGGGGGCCTCTCTAGGAAGAAGCACGCTCTCATTGGAGTCTCCAAAGACCTCGCGGAAGCCCTTCCGGGGAGGGCGGTGCACGTCCCCGGCTGCAGCTGCGCGGCTGGCAAGGAAGAGTCGCGCCTGTCTTGGGGAGCGGCGGAGTCCGGGCGAGGGGCAGCCTCGGGGAAGACCCGCCCCTTCCCTGCGGGCGCCGGGCAAGAAAATCCCTGCCTCCCTCCTGGCTGCGACTCGTGGGAAATCCTTCGAAATCTGATTCTTAGATGCTCCGCCTTGGGGCACTCATAAGGTTCCTCGTCCAGTCACCACTTTCTCCTTGTGGAGATTATTCTGCTGGCCCTTCCTGAACATTTCCCGGGGAATTTTCTCTGGTGCTGTTTCAGGTCCAGGAGCCTTTGCGTTAAATGGCTGCTGAACCGCCCGGAGGAAAGGGGTGCGATCCCCCCCTGGAGCTGCTCTTTGGGGGAGTCCCTCAGGGGGATCCATCTCCGAAGAGATCATCAGGTAAGGTTCCTTCCGATGCCCTTTGATCCTCAGGATTGACTTGCCCCAGTTCCTTTCATTCGTGAATTCCTTTTCAGTTTTTTATTTACTGGGTTTTTATATCACCACTCCAGAAAGTCTCGTGGTAGTGTGCAATTTATTTATTTATTTACTCAATTAACTAATTAATTGATTTCTATCCCGCCTTTATTATTTTTATAAATAACTTAAGGCGGCGAACATAACTAATACTCCTTCCTCCTCCTATTTTCCCCACAACAACAACCCTGTGAGGTGAGCTGGGCTGAGAGAGAGGGACTGGCCCAAGGTCACCCAGCCGGCTTTCCTGCCTAAGGCGGGACTAGAACTCACAGACTCCTGGTTTCTAGCCCAGCACCTTAACCACTAAAAATAATCAGCCTTTTTGGCAGGCTGTTCCAAAGGGTAAGTCCTATGGAGAAAAAAATGAGTTTTTGTCATGTTCCCTGATTATCTGACAGGAGAAGGGGACACTCAGCACCGCCATGGCGTGGGATCTGCTTGAAGGTATCTGGGAGTCAAGCTCTGTGGTGCTTCCTTGCATAAATTCACCACTTCAGATTGCATCCTGACCCCTACTGGGAATCAGCCAAGAAGGTTTCACACACTACCTTACAGTAATCTAATGAGGATGTAACAAGGGTATGAATCGCTTTGCCTAAGAAATGGCTCTAGCCATCCCAAAATGCAGCAATCTGAGGCTTAACAGCACAAACTTATAAATAGCTCACACAGCTTGCCAAATGCAGAAGTGACAACTCAGGGAACAGTTGCTAGAACAGGGAAATCAATCCCTTGAATTTGCTCAAAGCTTTCTAAACAAATGAAAAGGCTAGTTAGAGACATAATTGTTTCCAACGATACTATAATTCTATTGTATTTAGATCCCAATACTGTCCATCCAACCAAAGGTGCTATATATGTATATTCCAAAATAGCCCAAATTGGAAAGTTAACACCAATTGTTGGCTTCCAGATTTAATACTTGACAAGAGGTAAGTTTGGTGATACAGCTCCAGATTCGGAAAACCGAATCCCCCTTCATTAATTGGTAATTGCATTTTCTGTAAAGATGTTCTCAGAACCAAAGAACCCCATACAAATTTTCTAAAAAAAAGAATTTATTTTCTGAAAATATGTTCTGGATATTTGTACAGAAATTCCTCTCAGAATATAAATTAATCTGGGAATAATATTCATTTTGAGAGCATTCACCTTTCCCCAAAGGGTGAGGTTTAGTGACTCCCATCTATCCATATCTGAAGAAACCTCTTTATATACTGTATTTTATTTAAATTATATGTTACTGAGTTATATCTTTTGGTATACACATACCTAAATATTTAATAGATTCGGTACAAATACGGAATTAAAAGAGCCTTGCGAGCCTTGCTCCAGTACTGCAATTACGATAAACTGAAAATAAACTATCAGAAAACAAAGATTATGGCCTTTGCTAAAAGGCCAAGACTTCACCCATGGTATCTCAATGGACACAACATAGAACAAGTGACCACCTTCAAGTATCTAGGTGTGGTCATACATGCCACCGGATCAAGGAAAGCACACTGCGAATATGCAGCTGCCTCTGGTCAAAGATCAGCTAACGCATAGCTTTCCAAACTGTGTGTCACGACACAATACTGTGTCGCCTGCAGGGCCCAGGTGTGTCACGTCAAAACCCGGAAGTGCTGATGGCGCGTGGCTGCGTGCATGGCAGCGGCAGGCCATCAGCACTTCCAGGTTTTTGCACGGCACACCAGGACACTGCTGCCGCCTCTGCGGCAGCGTGCAAAAATCCGAAAGCGTCGCGGTGGCGGCGCTTCCGGGTTTTTGCCCGCGGCAGCGCTTCCGGGTTTTCTTGTGTGCCACCATTGGTGTGTCGCCACAAGGAAAGTTTGGAAAGCCCTGAGCTAACGTCATCCTCGAATTCTTCCGCTCAAAAGGAGGATACTATGTCCCTGCTGCAATTAAGCTTTTTCAGGCCAAATTGCTAGCACAGCTTCTTTCTTTCTTTCTTTCTTTCTTTCTTTTTCTTTCTCTTTCTTTCTTTCTTTCTTTCTTTCTTTCTTTCTTTCTTTCTTTCTTTCTTTCTTTCTTTTTTATTTATTTTACAAATTTATATGACCGCCCATCTCCCCCAACGGGGGACTCTGGGCAGCTTACAATAAAAACAAGATTAAAATACAATATAAATACAATATGACATAAAAATATAAATATAAAATCCAATCTGGCGAATTAGGGAGGGTATTATGATATTAACCACCCCCAGGAGAAGCTATTACCTTTTCCTTCCCATGCTTGTCTTACACCTTTAGAAAGAACACAATCTAAATTTATTAGAGCAATTCTCTAGATGCCTCGTTGTGTCTCTAATGCACATCTACGCCTGGAGACAGGATTGACAAAAGTTGAATCAAGAATCTGTACAGCTTCCTTAAATCTTTGGCTAAAACTTAATTTTTTTCCTCAAGGCCTTGCACCATTAATTCTTCAAGATAATTTTTCCTCTCCATGGATTAAGGCTATTGAGTCCAACCTTGCAAAATTAGGTTTTTCTTCATCTGCAATACTTGAGCTGGACTACGACAAGGCAAAACAAAACCTGAGACAAAGGGTAGAGGACATGGAGAGGCAAGCTGACTTAGAGAAAGCTCCATTGTTCTTGGCTCCAGACTTTATTAGATATACTGTCATCTCAGCTAGATATCTTAGCCAGCTAGAGGCAGTGAATCATTGGAAAGCTTTTTCTCTTGCACGATGTCATGCGCTACCCTCAGCTGTCCTAGAGGACAAATAAAAAAGGATACCATTGGCTGAAAGGCTCTGTCCCTGTGATTCAGGAGAGGTAGAAACCACTGCACATGTCCTTCTTTGATGCTCATTCTATAGAGATATTCAAACAAAATGTATCTTTCCGATGACTACTAGGTACCCCGGCCGCTCCGCCATTGAATATCTTCAGTTTTTGCTTAAAGATGAGCGGTCTGCAGTCACAGCGCAGGTAGCTAGATTCTGCGCAGCAGCTTTAAGGATTTGTCGAAACTTCGTGAATAACTAACTGTAAACACTTTTAAATAGTCTAATGCAGGGCTTTCCAAAATTTTGCCGTGGGTGACACACCAACGGCCGGCATGCAAAACCCCGGAAGCGCCAGCGGCGGTGCTTCCAGGTTGCTGCTGCCGGCACGCTTTCAGGTTTTTGTGTGCTGTGGCAGTGGCGGTGTCCTGGAACCCGGAAGCACTGATGGCCCACGCAGCAGCGGCGGTGCGCCATCAGTGCTTCCGGATTGTTGCGCGACACACTTGGGGCCCCCAGGCGACACAGTATTGTGTCGCGACAAACAGTTTGGAAAGCCCTGGTCTAATGAATCCAAACTTTAGAGATTATCATTTGTTGTAGTAAATAATTAATAATAATTAGGGATGTTTTAATCAAATAAGTATTAATACAGTGTAACATAGGCTGTTCCTTTGATTTTATGTATAATGATAGTGAACTTGCTAAATTTTAACTATGATATGGATTGTATTCTTACCATGTCTGAGAATTTTATCAGACACCTTTGAGAAATTTTAATTGTACTGGTCTATGACTGTAATAAAGAATTGAAAATTGATATTCTTTAAATGGATGGGTAACCAAATTTTTGGCATCAACTCTGATTTGGGCCAGTTAATGGAATATCCTGCTATTTTACTAAAGGCATCTGTCATTTGCATCAACACTGGAAGAGTAGTATGAGGTTTAGAAATAAACAAAAGAATATCATTTTATTTGTTTGTTTGTTTTTCAAATTTAGTCACCACCCATCTCACTCAGAGAGCGACTCATCTGCAGATAAAGCCAGTTTATGTTCAGCTATTCTGTAAATCTCCCCATGTTGTCTAATAGCACAAGACAAGGGTTCCATGCAAATATCGAAAAGCAAGGGTGAAAATGGACATCCTTGTCGAACTAATCTAGTCTAAATTATGGGAAAGTAACAGAAAACATACCATTAACCTTTACTTTAGATGTGGGCAACTCATATAATATCTTGATCCATTTTATAAATTCCAAAGGAAATCCAAATCTATTTAGTATGCGAACATACTGTATACTGTTTATATATTTTGTCAAAGGCTTTTTCAGCATCTAATGATAAAATTACAAATTGATCTTTATTTTTATTCAAATCTATTAGGTCTATAACTAACCTAATGCTGTCTGCTGCTTGCCTAGTTTTTATAAACCCTGCTTGATCATTCTTAACAACAAACAATATCACTTCCTATAATTTATTTGCTAACACTGCTGTTAAAATCTTTGATCAACATAAATCAACGAGATTGGACGATAATTAGCACATTGAGTGTGATCTTTATCTGCTTTTGTTATAACTAATATAAGTCTGATTAAATGCTGGTGATAAAATTCCCTTATCAAATATCTCTTTGTACACTTGACATCATTTTGGGACTAAAAGTTCTATAAATGTTTTATACCACTCGATAGGGAATCCATCTAATCCTGGTGTTTTACCACTTGCCATTTTTAAAATTATTTGTTTAATCTCTAGCTCAGATAGTGGAGGGAATAAAAGTTGTTTTTGTCTATCGTCTAAATATAGTAGATTAATTTTATTTAAAAAGGCCTCTATATCTTCATTTGATACGATCTCTGGTTTACTATATAATTCTGAATAAAATTTTAAAAATTGATAATTTACTGTATATGCATTGGAGTTTTATACATTTCATCTCTTTCACCTCTAATAATTGGAATCATTGCCCTATCTTCCTTTTGCTTTAAGTCAGGGGTGGGGAACCTTTTTTCTGCCAAGGGCCATTTGGATATTTATAAAATCATTTGCGGACTGGGGGCGGGGTTTGCGGATGGGAGCCAATCACACAGAAGGGGCGGGGTTTGCGGGCGGGAGCCAATTGTGCGGAAGGGGGTGGGCTTTGCAGGCGGGAGCCAATCACAAGCACCGGGGGTGGGCTTTGTGGGCGGGAGCCAATCACGTGGAAGGGGGCGGGGTTTGCGGGCGGGAGCCAATCGCGTGCATTGGAGGGTGGGGTTTGCGGGCGCCTGCGGTTGCCTTGGGAGGGCCAGACCAAATGATTTCACAGGCCTTATATGGCCTGCGGGCCGGACGTTCCCCACCCCTGCTTTAAGTGATTAGCCAAAATCTTACCTGGTCTTTCACCATTCTCCCAATATCTCTGTTGTAAACATGTTAACGTAAATTCTGTCTACTGTGATATTATAGTATTTAATTCATATTTATTTTTCTGTATTTCTCTGTACAAAATTGTAGATGGGCATCTAACCATCTGTGCCCATAAGTGTTTCAGTTCATCTTTCAAATTATTTTCCTTTTTATTTTTAATCTTATTTTTATATGCTGAATAGGCAATAATTCTACCTCAAATGTACTGTATGCTTTATATGCGTCCCATTCAAAAATTCAGGCACTCAATGTTCCTGAATTCAAATCAAAATATTGTAACGTTTAACAACTCGCATTTGTATTGAAATACTAATTTCTCAATGTCTTACCCAGTTACTGAAACACACAATTCAAAGTAATTATACTGTGATCAGATACATAACAAACAGCAATATTACAGGTAGTCCTCACTTAACGACCATTTGTTTAACGATGGTCCGAAGTTACAACGGCCTTGGAAAAAGTGCTTTACGACCTGTACTCACACGAGCGTCATAAACCATCGCACCACCCCCATGGTCACATGATTGCAATTCAGGCACTTGGCAGACAGCTCGCATTTACAACTATTTGCAATGTCCTGTGGTCATGTGATCATGTTTTGTGACCTTTTTTGCTGGTTTTCGGCAAAAAAATGTCCATTGGGGAAGCTGGATTCGCTTAATGACTGCTGTGATTCGCTTAATGGCCATTGTAAAATGGTTGTAAAATTGGGTCTGGTCACGCGGTGACTCACTTAATGACTGCACCACTTAACAACCAATTTCCCAGTCCCTATTGTGGTTGTTAAGTGTGGACTACCTATACATTCTTGAATTTGGTGGTATAAGGTTGATGATATTAAGAAATAATCAAGCCTAAGAAAGTTCTGGTGAACATTTGAATAAAATGTTCTCTTTTAGATGGATGCATCAAACGCCAGGGGTCTATTAAATTCAATTCTTCCATATAAGTCTTAATTGTTTCCCTCACTAATGAATGTTTTTTCCATGCTGGTGTATTTCTATCAAATTCAGAATCCAATATTTCATTGAAATCTATTATCACCTTATCATAAATACATTCATTCAAATGTTGAAAACATTCATAAAACATAACAGGAGAATCTAAATTTGGTCCATAACATTAACCATAGCTATTACAATTTCAGCTATTTTAGCACATAAACTAAATAACACCCCTTTGCATCAGTGATAACCTGCTGTACATTAATTGGGAATCCTTTTTGAACCAAAATGGCCACGCCTTTGGCTTTTGTCGAATATCTGTGAGGTAAACCTGTCCCACCCAATCCTTCATTAATAAAGATTTATCCTGTTCCATTAATAGGCTGACCATACGTCCCGTTTTTTTAGCATTTTTCAACCATCCCGTCATTTTCATAAAAATCTCAATTTTGTCCCGTTTTTCAAACCTGGCGGGAATGGCGCGGAAGGAGGATCCGAGCTGGAGCATGGACTGGGGGGCGGGGTTTGCAGGTGGAAGCCAATTGCACAGACCGGGGGGGGGTTTGCAGGCGGAAGCCAATCGCGCAGACTGGGGGCGGGGTTTGCAGGCGGGAGCCAATTGCGTGAACTGGGGGGCGGGGTTTGCAGGCGGGAGCCAATTGCACAGACTGGGGGCGGGGTTTGCAGGCGGGAGCCAATCGCGCAGACCGGGGGGCGGGGACCCCTGTCTTTTTAATGAATGTGGAATATTACATAAGACCCCGTCCCGTTTTGCCATCCTGAAATATGGTCAGCCTATCCATTAAATGAGCCTCCTGTAGATAAGCTGTATCTGCGCTTAATGAATTTGAATATGCTAAGATTACATTTTGTTTCTTGGATTCTCATAACCCTTTTACATTAATACTAACTTCATCCATTAATTTTATTTTGGCCCATTTATCAATATTCTCCCAATACCAACTCGTTATATTACCTGTACCATTTAACAAGTATCTAATAATAAACCTTTCTATATAAATAAAGAATTTTGCTAAGACAACTCACTGTGCATAACAAACACTCTCTTCCAACAACCTAAATGACGACTTTATACATGGACTTCACCAGATGGTCGACACCGAAATCAGATTGACTACATCCTTTGCAGCCAAAGGTGGCGGACATCTATACAGTCGGTAAAAACAAGACCTGGAGCTGACTGTAGTTCAGATCACGAACTTCTTATTGCAAAATTTAGAATCAGACTAAAGAGAATAGGGAAGACCCACAGATCAGTTAGATATGAGCTCACTAATATTCCTAAGGAATATGCAGTGGAGGTGAAGAATAGATTTCAGGGACTAGATTTAGTAGATAGGGTCCCGGAAGAACTATGGACAGAAGTTCGCAACATTGTTCAGGAGGCGGCAACAAAAAACGTCCCAAAGAAAAAGAAAACCAAGAAGGCAAGATGGCTGTCTGCTGAGACACTGGAAGTAGCCCAAGAAAGAAGGAAAGCAAAAGGCAAGAGTGATAGGGGGAGATATGCCCAATTAAATGCAAAATTCCAGAGGTTAGCCAGAAGAGATAAGGAATTATTTTTAAACAAGCAATGCGCGGAAGTGGAAGAAGACAATAGAATAGGAAGGACAAGAGACCTCTTCCAGAAAATTAGAAACATCGGAGGAAAATTCCAGGCAAAAATGGGTATGATCAAAAACAAAGATGGTAAGGACCTAACAGAAGCAGAAGAGATCAAGAAAAGGTGGCAAGAATATACGGAAGATCTGTATAGGAAGGATAATAATATTGGAGATAGCTTTGATGGTGTGGTCAGTGAGTTAGAGCCAGACATCCTGAAGAGTGAGGTTGAATGGGCCTTAAGAAGCATTGCTAATAACAAGGCAGCAGGACACGACGGTATCCCAGCTGAACTGTTTAAAATCTTGCAAGATGATGCTGTCAAGGTGATGCATGCCATATGCCAGCAAATTTGGAAAACACAAGAATGGCCATCAGATTGGAAAAAATCAACTTATATCCCCATACCAAAAAAGGGAAGCCCTAAAGAATGTTCAAACTATCGAACAGTGGCACTTATTTCACATGCCAGTAAGGTAATGCTCAAGTTCTTGCAAAGTAGACTCCAGCAATTCATGGAGCGAGAATTGCCAGATGAACAAGCTGGGTTTAGAACACATCATGTGACATGCTGGGTTTGAGGAATCCAAGGCTGGAGTTAAAATCGCTGGAAGAAACATTAACAATCTCAGATATGCAGATGATATCACTTTGATGGCTGAAAGCGAGGAGGAGTTGAGGAACCTTATGACGAAGGTGAAAGAAGAAAGTGCAAAAGCTGGGTTGCAGTTAAACCTCAAAAAAACCAAGATTATGGCAACCAGCTTGATTGATCACTGGCAAACCAGTCCATACTCCCAGAAATAAAGCCAGACTGCTCACTTGAGGGAATGATATTAAAGGCAAAACTGAAGTACTTTGGCCACATAATGAGAAGACAGGATACCCTGGAGAAGAAGCTGATGCTAGGGAAAGTGGAAGGCAAAAGGAAGAGGGGCCGACCAAGGGCAAGATGGATGGATGATATTCTGGAGGTGACAGACTGAACCATGGGGGAGCTGGGGATGGTGACGGCCGACAGGAAGCTCTGGCGTGGGCTGGTCCATGAATTCACGAAGAGTCGGAAGCGACTGAACGAATAAACAACAAAACTCTTGTGGTAACGTGAAGGAATTGCACAATAATAATATTGGAACTAATTCCAGCCTTCCTTCTCATCAAAGGAATTTTAATCACATGATCAATCTCGACTGGAAAGTCCGTTCCCAAGGAAAGGAGCTTTCTGAAAAAATCTTCCATAAATTCAACCAGGTTTGATTGACTTGGAGGGTTTTCAATATGAATCACTTGTAAATTTTTCCTACACAGTTGTGACTCTAAATAAGTAATTCATTTTTCTAAATTATTATGACTGGCTTGAGTTATTGTCTCATTGGCATTTAAACGATCCTCATAATGAGGAAGGATGTTTTTATAACAAATCGTTCCTCTGCTTTTTTCTCACTCCCAGAGACCAGAACAATATTGATGGTATCTTCTGAAACCTCTATTGTCTGTAGAGGAGGAATAGCAGCACTTGTGCTTCCAACTAAGGTAGGAAGATCATTCCCTCCTCAAACTGCAAATGTCATTCAGGGAGATCCAGTGCTGTCGAAAGTGGGGGGAATCCCTTTTCATGAGCAGCTTCCTGGTACTTTGATAGGAAGTCACATAGGGCTGCATGTGTGGAGGTCAGTACTTCAAGACGAACCATCTCAGATACAAAGCCGCCCTGTTCCCCCTTGGATGCTGAATGGAAAGCACTTTGTAATAGAATTATGTAACAAGATTCATCTTTATTCTTAAGTAGTCCTGCAAAAGTATATTTAATTTGATTCTTCTCAGCCTCCACTATAACAAGCTGGTTTGATCATGTTTCACCTGTGTCCTTGGAGACTGTTGAAGTGTGTACAACAAGTTACATAGCTACACATTACATAGTTTAGACTGTGGTTATATTACATAGTGCCTTCCATTCAGCATTGATGTTGGAACAAGACATCTTTTCATTTCAAAATGTTTCCTCCTGAAATACAGCTTTCCCACATGGAGGGTGTGAAGAACAAGGTTAAATATAGGTTAGCATGATTGCTTATAGTTCACGAAGAATCTCATTGTCGTACAGGGCTCAAGGTTGACTCGTTTAGAACAATTGGGACACGGTGGCTCAGCGGGTTAAACCGCTGAAGCTGTAGGGCTGCCGGTCAGAAGGTCGGCAGTTTGAATCCCCATGCAATGAGGTGAGCTCTCATTGCTAGTCCCAGCTCCTGTCGACCCAACAGTTCGAAAGCTTGCAAGTAGATAAATTGGGTACCACCTTAAGTGGGAAAATATGCTGGCGTCCTGTCCTGTCGGGGGTCAGGTGTCCATTGGATGGAAGATCTTTCGAATGGTGGCAGATCCCGGAAAGCAACAGCACCTGCAGGACGTCAGCAGCCAGCTCCGACGCAAGCCATCTTGGGACATGTAGTCCAGAAAAGCCAGGAAGAGTCGGTTCCCTTACCCCCTCCCCTTGCGCGCGGATTAAGTAAAAATTGTATAATGGAAAATGTATAACAATATGTAAGCCGCTCAGAGTCCTCCGTTAGGGAGGAAATGGGCGGGGTATAAATATAAGTATAAATAAATAAATAAACAAAGATAGCTGTTTACTCAAAGCTCCTTTTGGCATATTCCCTCAGACAGAGCGTCTTGATATATGTCAATAACCTGCAGTGGCCTCACAGGTAGTCCTGATTTCTTATTTTCTTTTTGTAATTTCCGCTCATGTCATCTGCAAATAGATGGCATCTCAGCATCTCACGGTACTTCCTGGAGGACCTCTCCCAACAGCTTCATATAGCTCTTGAGTGAGTATCGTGTTGAGGGACAACGTAAGGCACTGGTTGAAATGCCAGAGAGGACTCTCCCAATCCGTCTTGAGGAAACCACCTCCTGGGAAGGGCTGGAACCCCCCATCAGTGGTACATCCAAGTCCCACCCTTCAGTTGACAGAGAAGGAATGGGGGGTTGCTGCTCCTGTAGAATCCGCCAAACTAAGAAAAGGTCATCCCAGATGTATTTTCAGTCAGAGGCTTGGAGCTCTGCCCATTTCCTCCAGGGAAGGCGCTTATTTGTCCTAGTCGGAAAGCAGGATTTGTTCTTTAAGAAGGAGATTTGCATATACAATATTCAACTCTTCCTTAATAGGGACATTCGTAGAATGTGTTGCTTCTGTTTCAGATTTCTGTCTCCTTTGAGGACGTAGCTGTGTTTTTCTCGGTGGAGGAGTGGGCCCTGCTGGATTCTGAGCAAAAAACCCTGTATCGAGAGGTCATGCTGGAAAACGCAAGGAACGTGGCCTCCCTACGTAAGGGACTCTGTTTTTCTGGGCTGAAATGGAGGTGGAAGGTATTTTCTAGCCAGATGTAAGCAGCTGATTTGTTTCTCCGAGGAAATGCTGGCCTCTTCTTTACCTACAGTGAAGGAGAGTGTCCTCATCTGCGTTCCTCCTCCTCCTTGGTCTGTTAAGAGGGGCTAAAACCCTCATGCTGTCTCCAGAAAGAAGAGAGGGGTCCTCCCGTGCAGATTCCCATCCCAGCCACTTTCCAATCCTGCCTGTCCCACTTTGTAGATAGTCTTAGGTGCTCTCTCCCTCTTTATGGCATTTGGAAGCCCTAATAGTCACACAGGGATTATCAGAAGGATGTGACTGCTCGAGAACTGGGCTGTGTGATGGGCCGGGTTCTGCAGAAATGGGACCTTCCACCCAGGTGGCTCGCTCTCCCATTTTCTCCAAGGCTTCCCTTTTGTAAGTTCTGCCTACAAATGCAGGGACAACTAAGGATAAATGAACACACCCAGACTGAGAACCTGTTTTTTCAAGTGAGAGCTTCCTCAGGTAGAAAAGACAGAACCTCGGTTAGGATATCCATGTCCATCAGCGCTTCCACCTTCTCAGATTGAAATTAAATGAACCTGTTCTCCCTCATCAAGTCCATTGAACAGGGGCAGCTTTCAAGAGTCCCTCCTTCCTTGCAACTGAATCTGAAGGAGCAGTAGAGCTGAGGGTGCCCTACACTGAGACTCTGCATGATCTTCTCCAAAGGTTTCAGGTTTTCATTCTGCAGCATGGAGGGCAAGAGGGAAGCCTACGGCAGATCTTACATGAACCCGATACCAAGCGTAGCAGCATGTTTTGAACACGCCCTGACAGAAGCAGGCAGAAGAATCACAAAAAGCTAAAAGGAAGAATTGCTGGGAGGGACGTTTTGGTAATGTTCAAATGAGGGATGCATATATGGTGCTTGACCCCTTGTGCACCTCAGTTGTTGTCAACTTTTCTTTTCTTCTGTTCCAAGCAGGTGATGGATGGGAGACGGAGGATTCTGTCCGAGAGGCGGCAGCACCTTTGCCAACAGCCGGAAAGGAACTTGCGGAAAGGATGTCTGGAAAGCAAAGTCCTCAGGAAAACCATTTAAAGGGGGAGCTGGAGAAATGCTCTACTGTTACATGTGCAGATATCAATGTCTTCTTGGCCAAAGAAGATCACCAAGAAAAAGGAGTGTGTACAGGTTGTGGAATAATACTCAAAGATGAATCGGGATTATGCAACTGTTGCAGAAGCCACTCTGCAGAGAAACGAAATGAAAGCAGGAAATGCTCCAGAAGGACGTTTCCTGTTACTTTACATCAGATAATACAAGGAGGAGGGAAACCATATAAATGCCTGGAGTGTGGAAAGAGCTTCAATCATTCAAGTTATCTTACTTCCCATAAAAGGATCCACACAGGGGAAAAACCATATGGATGCAAGGAATGTGGAAAGAGCTTCACTATGTCAGGTTCCCTCACTTACCATAAAAGGATCCATGCTGGGGAAAAACCATACAAATGCACTGTTTGTGGAAAATGCTTCACTATGTCAGGTTCTCTCACTTCCCATAAAAGGATCCACACAGGGGAGAAACCATATCAATGTAAAAACTGTGCAAAAAGCTTCAGACAAAAATATCATTATACTGTACATAAAAGGATCCACACTGGGGAGAAACCATACAAATGCCAGGAGTGTGAAAAGAGCTTCCGTTCTGCAAAACACCTTATTTCCCATAAACGAATCCACACAGGGGAGAAACCGTATAAATGCCAGGAGTGTGGAAAGAGCTTTAGTGATTCTCAGGATCTTACTTCCCATAAAAGGATCCACACAGGGGAGAAACCATTTAAGTGTATGGAGTGTGGAAAGAGTTTCCGTTCTGCAAAACACCTTACTTACCATAAAAGGATCCACACAGGGGAGAAACCTTATGAATGCCAGGAGTGTGGAAAACGCTTCACTATGTCAGGTTCCCTCACTTCCCATAAAAGGATCCACACCGGGGAAAAACCATACAAATGCACTGAGTGTGGAAAGAGTTTCAGAGCTTCAAGTTTTCTTACTTCCCATAAACGATTCCACACGGAGGAGAAACCATATAAATGCACAGAGTGTGGAAAGTGCTTTACTATGTCAGGTTCTCTCACTTGCCATAAAAGGATCCACACGGGGGAGAAACCATATGAATGCAAGAACTGTGCAAAGAGCTTCAGACAAAAATATCACTATACAGTACATAACAGAATCCACACTGGGGAGAAACCATATAAATGCCAGGAGTGTGGAAAGTGCTTCAGTAAGTCAGGTTCCCTCACTTCCCATAAAAGGATCCACACAGGGGAGAAACCATATAAGTGTATGGAGTGTGGAAAAAGTTTCAGAACCAGCAGTACACTTAGTCACCACAGGAGTATCAACACAGGGGAGAAATATAAATGCACTGAGTGTGGAAAGTGCTTCACTAATTCAAGTTGCCTCACTTCCCATAAAAGGATCCACACACAGGAGAAACCATATAAGTGCACGGAGTGCGGAAATACTTTCACAACCAGCAGTCATCTTAGTCGTCACAAGAGGATCCACACAGGGGAGAAACCATATAAATGTAGTGAGTGTGGAAAATGCTTTAGACAAATTAGTGCACTTAATACCCATAGAAGGATTCACTCGGTGGAAAAACCATATAAATGTATGGAATGTGGAAAGAGCTATAGTATTAGCGGTGATCTTAATTCCCATATGAGGATGCACACGGGGATAAACCATATAATTGTGTAGACTGAAAAGATTTTCCGCAATAGCAGAAACTTTATATGATCCTATTATAAAACCATATAAATGTATGGAATGTGGAAAGGGCTATAGTATTAGTGGTGATCTTAATTCCCATATGAGAATCCATACAGGGGAGAAACTGTAAGTGTAAGTTTCCGTGATAGAAAGTTTATTTTCCATAAAAGGATCCACACAGAGAAACCATATAAATACTTGGAGTGCGGAAAGAGCTTCAGAACCAGCAGTGATTTCGGTTGCCACAAGAGGATCCATACTGGTGAGAAATCATAAATGTACGGTGTGTAGAAAGGGATATTTCTAGAATAGACCGAGAATGGCCCTAGAATAGACTGAGAATGGCGCTTACGCTCATGGACTAACAGAACTTTTAACCATCTTGATTTTATCCCATTTGTATTTATTGTCATTTGTATTTTATATTTTTGTATTTGTGGTCCGCTTTGAATTTTAATTCTGGTTTTATTGTAAACCACCCAGAATTCCCCTTTCGGGGGAGATGGGCAGTAATAGAAATTTAATAAATAATAATAATATACTCAACATCAGCCACTTTATGTGCATAGAAAAATTTATTCAAGAGAAACCCATCAAAACAAACAGAATAGAGCCTCATAAATGAATTTTGTTGTTGTTTATTCGTTTAGTCGTTTCCGACTCTTCGTGACTTCATGGACCAGTCCACGCCAGAGCTTTCTGTCGGCCGTCACCATCCCCAGCTCCCCAATGGTTGAGTCCGTCACCTCCAGAATACCATCCATCCATCTTGCCCTTGGTCGGCCCCTCTTCCTTTTGCCTTCCACTTTCCCTAGCATCAGCTTCTTCTCCAGGGTATCCTGTCTTCTCATTATGTGGCCAAAGTACTTCAGTTTTGCCTTTAATATCATTCCCTCAAGTGAGCAGTCTGGCTTGATTTCCTGGAGTATGGACTGGTTTGATCTTCTTGCAGTCCAAGGCACTCTCAGAATTTTCCTCCAACACCACAGTTCAAAAGCATCTATCTTCCTTCGCTCAGCCTTCCTTATGGTCCAGCTCTCGCAGCCATAGGTTACTACAGGGAATACCATTGCTTTAACTATGTGGACCTTTGTTGTCAGTGTGATGTCTCTGCTCTTAACTATTTTATCAAGATTTGCCATTGCTCTCCTCCCAAGAAGTAGACGTCTTCTGATTTCCTGGCTGCAGTCAGCGTCTGCAGTAATCTTTGCGCCTAGAAATACAAAGTCTGTCACTGCCTCCACTTTTTCTCCCTCTATTTGCCAGTCATCAATCAAGCTCGTTGCCATAATCTTGGTTTTTTTGAGGTTTAACTGCAACCCAGCTTTTGCACTTTCTTCTTTCACCTTCGTCATAAGGTTCCTCAACTCCTCCTCGCTTTCAGCCATCAAAGTGGTATCATCTGCATATCTGAGATTGTTAATGTTTCTTCCAGCGATTTTAACTCCAGCCTTGGATTCCTCAAGCCCAGCATGTCGCATGATGTGTTCTGCGTACAGGTTGAATAGGTAGGGTGAGAGTATACAACCCTGCCGTACTCCTTTCCCAATCTTAAACCAGTCCGTTGTTCCGTGCTCTGTTCTTACCGTTGCTATTTGGTCGTTATACAGATTCCTCAGGAGGCAGACAAGATGACTTGGTATCCCCATACCACCAAGAACTTGCCACAATTTGTTATGATCCACACAGTCAAAGGCTTTAGAATAGTCAATAAAACAGAAATAGATGTTTTTCTGAAATTCCCTGGCTTTCTCCATTATCCAGCGGATATTGGCAATTTGGTCTCTAATTCCTCTGCCTTTTCTAAACCCAGCTTGTACATCTGGCAATTCTCGCTCCATGAATTGCTGGAGTCTACCTTGCAAGATCTTGAGCATTACCTTACTGGCATGTGAAATAAGTGCCACTGTTCGATAGTTTGAACATTCTTTAGGGCTTCCCTTTTTTGGTATGGGGATATAAGTTGATTTTTTCCAATCTGATGGCCATTCTTGTGTTTTCCAAATTTGCTGGCATATGGCATGCATCACCTTGACAGCATCATCTTGCAAGATTTTAAACAGTTCAGCTGGGATACCGTCGTCTCCTGCTGCCTTGTTATTAGCAATGCTTCTTAAGGCCCATTCAACCTCACTCTTCAGGATGTCTGGCTCTAACTCACTGACCACACCGTCAAAGCTATCTCCAATATTATTATCCTTCCTATACAGATCTTCCGTATATTCTTGCCACCTTTTCTTGATCTCTTCTGCTTCTGTTAGGTCCTTACCATCTTTGTTTTTGATCATACCCATTTTTGCCTGGAATTTACCTCCGATGTTTCTAATTTTCTGGAAGAGGTCTCTTGTCCTTCCTATTCTATTGTCTTCTTCCACTTCCGCACATTGCTTGTTTAAAAATAATTCCTTATCTCTTCTGGCTAACCTCTGGAATTTTGCATTTAATTGGGCATATCTCCCCCTATCTCTGTTGCCTTTTGCTTTCCTTCTTTCTTGGGCTACTTCCAGTGTTTCAGCAGACAGCCATCTTGCCTTCTTGGTTTTCTTTTTCTTTGGGATGTTTTTTGTTGCCGCCTCCTGAACAATGTTGCGAACTTCTGTCCATAGTTCTTCTGGGACCCTATCTACTAAATCTAGTCCCTTAAATCTATTCTTCACCTCCACTGCATATTCCTTAGGAATATTAGTGAGCTCATATCTAACTGATCTGTGGGTCTTCCCTATTCTCTTTAGTCTGATTCTAAATTGTGCAATAAGAAGTTCGTGATCTGAACTACAGTCAGCTCCAGGTCTTGTTTTTACCGACTGTATAGATGTCCGCCACCTTTGGCTGCAAAGGATGTAGTCAATCTGATTTCGGTGTCGACCATCTGGTGAAGTCCATGTATAAAGTCGTCTTTTAGGTTGTTGGAAGAGAGTGTTTGTTATGCACAGTGAGTTGTCTTGGCAAAATTCTATCAGCCTATGTCCTGCTTCATTTTGTTCTCCCAGACCATGCTTGCCTGTAATTCCAGGTGTCGTCTGACTACCCACCTTAGCATTCCAGTCTCCTGTAATGAAAATAACATCTCTTTTTGGTGTATTATCTAGTAGGTGCTGCAGATCCTCATAGAACTGATCTACTTCTGCTTCTTCAGCATCTGTGGTTGGGGCGTATATTTGGATCACTGTGATGTTAAATGGCTTACCCTGAATTCGAATTGAGATCATTCTATCGTTTTTTGGATTGTATCCAAGCACTGCTTTAGCCACTTGATTATTAATTATGAAGGCTACTCCATTTCTTCTGTGGTCCTCTTGTCCACAGTAGTAGATCTGGTGGTCATCTGATGTGAAATGGCCCATCCCAGTCCATTTCAGTTCACGGACACCTAAAATGTCTATATTTAATCTTGACATCTCACCAATAACCACATCCAATTTGCCCTGGCTCATAGATCTTACATTCCAGGTTCCTATAGTGTGTTGATCATTAGAACATCGGATTCGTCGTTCACCACCAGCACCGTCGGCCGCTAGCCGTCCTTTCGGCTTTGAGCTAGCTGCGTCATCACATCTGGGGCTAGTTGAACGTATCCTCTGTTCCTCCCCAATAGCATTTTGACCATCTTCCGACCTGGGAGTCCCATCTTCTGATGGTATACCGACATATCTTTGGTTGTACTGATCCATTTAGTTTTCATGGCAAGAATACTGGGGTGGGTTGCCATTACCTTCCCCAGGGATCGTATTTAGTCTGACCTCTCTGCCACGACCTTCCCGTCTTGGGTGTCCCTTCACGGTTTAGCTCATGGTTTCATTGAGGTGCTTAAGCTCCAGCACCACGACAAGGTAACGATCTCCTTTGCTGGAGCATAAATGAATTGCGTGACAAAAATTTTGGAGACTACGGGTATTCCTCCCTTAATGACCACAATTGGGACTGGCAGCTCCATCACTAAGTGATATGTTCATCAAGTGAAACATCACGTGACCGCGCCAGACTTACCCTGTCAGTTCCGCTGTGGTGGTTAAGGAAATCACTGTGGGTCATTAAGCATGACATAACGTGACTGCGACTTGCGACTTACTGCTAGCTTCCCCATTGACTTTGGTTGTCAGAAGCTGGCTGTGAAGCTTGCAAATGGCGATCACTTGACCATGGGCATGATGCAATGGCCATATGAGGACTGGCTGTAAATCTACTTTTTCAGCACAGTCATAATTTTGAACGGTCATTGAACGAGGCACTTGATAAGCATGGACTACCTGTACAAGCTGTTTATTACCATGGAGAAATGAAATACTAGTGAATGGAAGATAAGAAGGAACAACGATGGCAAGGAAAATGGATAAGAATAACTACAACTGATTACTTGAGTGATGTTGAATATTTCTCCATACAGTGCCCTGAATCTAGTCTTTCTTGGAAGACCCACATTGGAACCATTCACTTTTTGCATCTCTCAATTTATTGTCTACTAGAAGCACCAGGCATAGCAACACTAGAGTGACTCTGCCCTTTGACTTTGCTCTCTGCAGCCAAATGTATTAGACATTTTATTTAATTTTTTGTAGTATTTATGTTTTTATTGATTTTAAACTTGTGCTGTGAACCGCCCAGGGTCCCTCCTTGCGGGGGAGATGGATATAAATATGATGATAAATAAATAAATAAAAATGCTTAATTTGCATATCACTCATGTTACCCCTCCTGTTGAACAGACTGTTAATTAGGAGGGCTGTTAACATTTCAAGTTCTCTTATATTTACTCTTCCGGCTTCCTCGCTCTCTTGGGATGAAGAAAACACCAAGCTGGTTCGAAGGCACAGATGGGCAATTTCGGCTTTGTTGTCGCCATGTAACTTCCTGAATAAAGATGTATCTTTTGTTTTTTTTCTTTCAAGGACTACTCTCCAGAATTGTTTTATAAAGTGTAAGTCTCCTAACTTCATTCTTTCTCTTCAAATGCACCTTTTACACATGCAGTGGGGCAGGACAGGAATACCAGCAATGTTCCAGTTATAAAGGGAAGATGAAAGGCTTTCTTCCCCAGAACCTAAATAATAATCACCTAATTATGGAGCTGTGGTTGCAAGGGTCAATGGGACTGTCCAAGTGGTCAGTAGTAATAGTACTATTTAAAGTAGTATTTATTTTCATATAATCAATGTTTGGGGTCGATGGGCTGAAGAGTTTGGGGACCCCTGTTCTAGACTCCCCGAAAGTGTTATTTATACTGTAACGAGATTCCAAAGGGCAAAGATGGACATTCTGTCAATGCCTTGCACTAAAGTTTCACATTTTTCTGACTCTCTTTTTCACCTAAGCTTGGAACTGGAATTATTTTCCATGCTATATAAAGTTTCTACTTCTCTGGGGACAAAAATCTCTCATTTTCAAGCATGGGTAAACAAATGGTCAGTTCTTTACATTCTGCAGAGAAGAAGTGTAATGATACGTGGGAATGACCTTGGGAGACAGGAGGGAGAGCCACAGACTGGACAAGTGGCATGTAAAAGGTATCTCAGCCCACAGAAGGAGGGAGGGCGTGGGAAAAGTTCCAGAAGGTTCCCTCCCTAGTTTTCTGGAGAGTAAAAGGAAAGGAGGGGAGAAATACTTTCCCTCTTGCAAGATTCTGTTAATGTAACCTTACAATAAAGACAGAGCTAATACTCCTGGTTGCGCTTCTTGTCTGGACTACCTCGCAGGGCTAACAGGACAGGGTTGGATAAACCTAGCTAGAAAAGATGACACAAGTGAATTTTGTGAAGCCTTGCGATTTCTTGATATGAAATTTTAAAATAAGGACCTTCAGAGAGTACACATCTTGAAATCATACAGGAAGAGAAGAGTTTGAAAGAAAACAATGAAAAATGGAGTTCTGGCTAGAACAGAAAGTGCAGGAAACAGAAATCACAAACTCAGACTTGTTTCTAGCAGGAGATGGAAGAGAAAGAAGACGGGGAACACAGGCACAGCACTGATTCTGGAATTCATTCCAAGCCCGCTCTTTCTCTGGAGAGGAATCTAAGACATTGATTGCAGGTTCTTTTTTTAAAAAAGTCTCGGCATCCCAAACCATTACAGAGGGAAACTTTCCCAGCCCAGGAGCCAAGATCCTCTGAGCTGAAGATGCCTTGGATGTTCTCATCAGGTGCTCTGTACTCGGCTCACATCCTCTGGGGTGGGGCTTGCACAGAATTGATGCCCTGAGCCAGGACTGGCCTTTCCTCCCCAGCCCCAGGAGAGAAAGGCTGCCCATCCCATTGGGGGAAAGATCCCAGGCTGGCTTGCGCTCATGAGAGCCTCCCTTCCTTCCTCAGAGGTGAGAAAGGAAGGACCATCTAAGCTTCCCAGACTTGGATGGTAGTGCTGGGAGCCTTCCTCAGAACTGAAGATCAACCTGGAGTTGAACCAGATTAAGATCTGCCTTCCAAGATCAATCTAAAGATTAAAGGGACAGAGTGCTCTTTACAAGAAACTCCACACATAAAACCAAAGTGTACCAACAATACAGGAATGGATGTTGAGATTATTAGAGATGGCAGAAAACGATAAACTGACTTGCTTATTAAAAGACAATTCAAATTATTACTTTCTTAAAGAGTGGAAACCCTTGAGGGACTATTTGCAAAAAGCAGGAGGAGTAAAGCTTGTGTGGGGTTTTGATGATTAGATTATATATAAATAGTATATAATAGACAAGAAAAATATATGAATGTTATATGAATAGCCAGCATGTAAGAACAAACTATTTTATTCTTATGACCATAGATGGATCGGAGGTTATCTAATTTCTGTTTGTCTTTTTCTTTCTTTTTTTCTTTACTGCACTTTTATTTTATTTTATTTTTAATTTGTATTTCTATTTCTGTTTCACTTTTAACTTTGTATATTTAAAAATCTAATAAAACTTCAAAAAAAAAAAAAAACTCCACACATTACAAAAGATATGCGATCTTATATGTAACACACTTAGGAGAAGACTAAGAATACCATGGACAGTGAAGGGGGAAAAAAGGGTCATCAAACAAATCAACCTGGAGTTCTCACTTGAGGTGTCAATGACCAGGCTCAAATTACCCTACTTCAGACACATTATACAAAGACCCAGCTCTCTGGAGAAGGCACTGATGCTGGGAAAGGTGGAAGGAAAGAGAAGAAGAGGATGACCAACAGCAAGGTGGATTGACTCAGTTACGCTGGCGATGGGCGCACCCTTTGGAAGACCTGAAGGATCAGATGGGGGACAGATTGTCATGGAGAAAATCTATCTGTGAGGTCACTAAGAGCTGACACTGACTTGATGGCACATAATCAATCCATCAATGTAACACACATGTCCTGCCTTCTCCCTTAAAGTCTCCCTGGGGCTGTGGAAGAGCAGGCTGCTTAGCAAAATTGCAGGCACCTGTGCTGCCATCTTTCCCTCCCCTTCTCCAGCTTCAGCACAGCAGAGTTGCCAATAAAGCTGCAACTGCATGGGAGATGGGCGGGGAATAAGTTAAACAAACAAACTTTGACACAGGTGTGGGAGGAGATGAGTGTTTTGGAGCTCTGCAGCCACCAGCAAAGGATGGTCCAAAAGAGAGGAAAAGAAAAATAGAGGCCCGGCAAGACAAAGCACAATGTTAAAAAAGGTGCAAGAGCTCTACATGCTGGCCATGAACAGAAAAAGAAGAAGAAATCCCAGAGGGAGGGGACTTAAGGCAGAACAGGCTTAAGCAAGAAATGTTGATAATAGTAATAATAGTAATATTATTAGTGTAATAGTAATAGCACAGAACATAGTATATAGGTAATTGTAATAGAGTAATTAGTAATTACAATTACCTATATACTATGCTCTATACCAGGGTTTCTCAACCAGGGTTCCATGGAAACCTAGGGTTCTGTGAGAGGTCACTAGGGGTTCCCTGGGAGATCATGATTTATTCAAAAAATTATTTCAAATTCAGGCAACTTCACATTAAAGGGGTAAGTTTCATTCTTTAGTTTAAGAACACTGTTAATGCATATATACAAGCCTACCCATGAACAAATATAATTTTGTAACTTCTGGCCTATTTTTGAGCCTCAGTGTGCAGGGGTTCCCCGAGGCCTGAAAAATATGTCAAGGGTTCCTCCAGGGTCAAAGTTGAGAAAGGCTGCTCTATACTATTACTGTATGCATCAGTGTTTCTTTCTTAAGCCTGTTCTGCCTTAAGTCCCTTCTCTCAGATTTCTGAGTAATTGTAATAGAGTCATCTGTAGCTTGAATCATGTCAACTGGATTTCTATTTTCTCAGTGGAAACGTTTCGCTTCTTATCCAAGGAGCTTCTTCAGTCTGAGCAAAGTTGGTAAGGGAATCCTAAATAAGTTTCTAGGTAGCTGTGTGACCTTACACCTAGACATATTGTAATAGAGTAACTAGTAATTGAGAGCCAGTTTGGTCTAGTGGTTAAGGCATCAGGCTAGAAACTGGGAGACCGTGAGTTCTAGTCTTACCTTAGGCACAAAGCTGGCTGGGTGACTGGGCAAGTCATTCTCTCAGCCCTGGGAAGGAGGCAATGGCGAATCACTTCTGAAATCTTGCCAAGAAAACTGCAGGGACTAGTCCAGGCAGTTGCCAAGAATCAGACATGATTGAATGGCAGAAAAAAAACAGTAATAGTAATTGAATAGTACAGAGTATTATTAAGTATTAAGGGGCGTGGTGGCTCAGCGGGTAAGACGCCAGACTTGTCGATCGGAAGATCGGAGGTTCGAATCCCTAGCCCTGCGTGACGGAGTGAGCTCCCGCACTCGCTCCAGCTCTTGCCAACCTAGCAATTCGAAAGCATGCAAGTGCAAGTAGATGAATAGGTACCACTTCCGTGGGTAGGTAACAGTGTTCTGCATGCGTCATGCCGGCTACATGACTGCGGAAGCGTCTTCGGACAACGCTGGCTCTTCGGCTAACAAACGGAGATGAGCACCGGCCCCTAGAGTCGGACACGACTGCACAAATGTACGGGGGGAACCTTTACCTTTTTTTTTTTTTACAGAGTATAGTATAAACATTGTCATCGTGTATTGTAATAGTAATTATAGTAATAATATAGACAGCAATAGAATAGAATATAGGAAGCACACACACCACTTTTATATGTTTGTTTTTACAAAATAAAACATCTCCCAACCCTTAGAGGGAGATATAAAGAAACCACCTGTCCAGGGTCCAGTGCTTTGGTGTCTCTCTTGAGTCTGGGTCAGTCTAATTGGGCACAGTCTAAAGAACCCGTGACCTTTGGATGAGCTGTGAATCGAGATTGTTTGCAGAGGTTGCCATCTCGTGGATCTTTGCAAGTAACGGAAGTGGGGCTTTTTCCCCAAGGGAGGATTCCAAGAGGATTTTGAACCGGAGGGAACAAGGGACAGTCTCCATCCGCAGCCTGGCTAGGAAAAAGCACTCTCTCCCATTAACCCATGAGCCGCCAGGGCACAAAGAGGGTGGGGGGAGCCCTTGCAAGAAAAGAGAGCCGTGCAGCTGCTCTGCCAGCGAGCAACAGGCAGGCTCGCGTTGGCCGTGAGGAAGCTGAAGGCCGAATCCTCCTCCAGGCCCTTCTTTGAGATCTGGAGTTGGAGGAAGCCTGGACTAATCAGCTTCACCCCCTGGTCACACCAGGCAAGAGAAGCCTTTCTCTTTGGGGGACTTTCTTTGGCAGGAATTTCTTTTAGGGGTTGAAGCCTTGCCTGCAATTTTATGCTGATGGGGGTTCGGCGGGGGGGGGGGATTCTTTTGTCCTGGAAACTCCCCAGCAGCAAATGAGGGGAGGCAGGCGAAGAGGCCCAGGGAGGATGTGAGCAAAGGCAGATCCCTCCTGAGTTAGCTTGGCTCTTTCCCTGCAATCGGCGGCAGCAGCAGCAGCAGCAGCAGCAAAGGTGGCCCAGGAGGCTTGCAAAACCCTTTCTTGCTTGGTTCCCCAGAAGGAAGCGTAAGAGTGGTTCTCTTCAGCCCCTGAGCCAGCCTGGGACCCTTCCTCCTGCGGCCCCTTCCCTAATCTTGGGAGGGGTCGTGGATCACTGCTGGAGAGCCTGTCCAGCAGGCAGAAAGACCCCCAAAGCGTGGGCCCTCTATTCTTCCCAACCAAGAAAAGAGTTTTTTAGGGGGTGGGCGAAAGGGAGAAAAGGCCATTAGTTCTGGGTTACAGGAGAAATTCTGTGCAAACTAAAGGTCAGTGTGAGAAGCACCAGCCAAAAAGATCCATGGCATCCATAGCTTCCTGTGCTGCAAAAACGTCTACAGTACTTTGCTCTTATCCGTCAGCGTCTCCTCCCAAAAGGGGTGTGATTGCAGTTTCATCCACAGCATTTTTTACAACAAAATTCCCAAGGGCAAAGATTTCTAAATAAGAATGCTCTTCAATTCCTTGGACTACATTTTCTGTGTTTTCTTAATTGTTTATTTCTTTTTCCCTTTAGCTTGGCAGCTGAAGACGTCTTTCACAGTGACAGATTTTAGTTGTCTCAGAACAAAAGTCAGCCCTCCCCAAAGATGGCTCAAGGGGGCTCTTCTTGCCGTTCTGCTCCTATAAATGGAAGTTGCTTTGCAGATCTAGGAAAGTCTCTGGATTTGTTTGGAACAGCATTTCAGCCCAGGGACGAAACAAACTTGCAGTACACAGCAGGGGAAGGAGAAGGAAAAAAACCCGGTATCATTCTGGCTGGGACTCATGGGAAATTCTGGGAAAGGTCCAGGCAGAACAACCTGGAAGAAGAAAGCACCAGTTGGGTTGTACAACATCACCCTTTCAAGGAGTTCTGTTATAAGGAGGTTGAGGGACCCCGACAGCTTTGCAGCCACCTCCACCACCTTTACCGTCAATGGCTGAAGCCAGAGAAGCACACAAAAGCTCAGATGCTGGACCTGGTGGTCCTGGAGCAGTTCCTGGCCATCTTGCCCCCTGAGATGGAGAGCTGGGTGCGGGAGTGTGGAGCGGAGACCAGTTCCCAGGCGGTGGCCCTGGCCGAAGGTTTCCTCCTGAGCCAGGCAGAGGAGAAAGAGCAGGGAGAGATGCAGGTGAGAGAATGTTACTGGGTTACTCAAGATGGTCACAGCATGAAAACTAGTGGTACTAAGTTCTTAAATGCTTCCCTTCTAGGGCTAAGAAAATCAGGAAGATATTTCATTTCCTTACTAAGCAGATTATACTATTACTCTCCCACGAGATATGGAAATCCAAATTCTTCCTGGGAGCACTGTGGATTTGGGGACCGTAATGCTTTGGAAGTGGCTCGGGATCATGGCTACCATGGCAGCCATGGGCATGTCCCAGATTATTCGGGACCCGACTCTAGACAGCGGCCTCATGCAGGACTTGGTTTTCTTGTCAGAGCAGTGGCAATGTGGCCTGAGGGGAGAGTTACATCTGTCCCCATTTTCATGGTCAGATCACGCCCTGGGGCCTTGAGATTCTGTTACACCGCCCCCCTCCGCAAGGAGGCAGGACCCATTAGATTGGTCCGCCCCCAGCAACTGATGGACCCGTCAGGGTTCCAGAGGGAGCTGGGGGTTATACCAGAGGACCTGCTGCATGGTCCAGCGAAGGCCCTGGCCACAACCTGGAATAGGGAGGTGGCTGGGGCCTTGGACAGGATCGTGCCTGTGCAACCTCTCTTTCCCCATTCAACCTGACACACCCCATGGTTCACGGAGGAGCTGAGGGTTTTGAAGAGGGTTAAGAGACGTGTAGAGTGCCGCTGGAGGAAGACAAAGACCAAATCTGACCGAACACAAGCTAGAGCCGCTATTAAGGCCTACCTTGTGGCGGTAAGAGCGGTGAAACGTCAATATTTCTCCGCTCTTATTGTGTCCGCAGAATGCTGCCCCACGGCCCTGTTTAAGATCACTCGATCCCTTTTGGAAAAGGTGGGCCCAGTGACCCACCTACAGGGCCGTGCAGAGGAGTTTCCTGAGCATCTGCAGGATAAAGTTGCTCAGATCCGTTCCGAGCTGGACTCCAAGCGTGATGCATGGTCTGGGGAGATGCTGAGGGAACGTACTTACCCAGTTATCTGGGAACAGTTTGATTCTGTTGGACCTGAGGAAGTGGACAGGATCCTCCGGACTGTAAACGCCACCACCTGTCAGCTAGATCCATGCCCCTCCTGGCTGGTGAAGGCAGCCCGGGAGGTGACACGTGCTTGGGTCCAGGCGATGGTTAAGACATCCTTGAGAGAGGGGGCGTTTCAGGCTGCCTTTAAGGAGGCGCTGGTGCACCCCCTCCTCAAGAAGCCATCGCTGGACCCTACTGTGCTGGACAATTTCCGGCCAATCTCCCACCTCCCCTTTTTGGGAAAGGTGGTTGAGAAGGTGGTGGTGTTGCAACTCCAGAGGATTCTGGATGAAATGGATTATCTAGATCCCTTCCAGTCAGGATTCAGGCCTGGATATGGGACAGAAACTGCATTGGTCGCACTTATGGATGATCTCTGGTGGGAGCGGGATGGGGGCAGTGCATCCATCCTGGCTCTTCTTGACCTCTCAGCGGCTTTCGATCCCATCGACCATGGTATCCTTTTGGGGTGGCTCAGGGAGTTGGGGGTGGGCAACATGGCTTTGCGCTGGTTCACCTCCTTCCTCCGGGACCAGTCCTAATCGGTGGTGATAGGGAGTGAGATATCCGACCCTCGACCCCTCCTTTGTGGGGTGCCATAGGGTTCGGTCCTCTCTCCTCTCCTATTCAACGTCTACGTGAAACCACTGGGTAAGATCATCCGTCACCATGGGATGAAGTATCATCAGTATGCTGATGATACCCAGTTATACATCTCCGTCCTGGGTGAAGAAAGTGATGCTGTGACCACCCTCTCTCGGTGCCTGGAGGCTGTGGGGGTCTGGATGGGGAACAACAGGCTTCGGCCGAACCCTGGTAAGACGGAGTGGCTGTGGGTTAATGGCTCCTCGGTATCCAGGAAATTGTCATCTTTAGTTCTGAATGGAGCCCCACTACCCCAGACAGACCCGGTGCGGAATCTGGGGGTTCGTCTGGACTCACAACTCCTGCTCGAAGAGCAGGTGGCAGTCGTGGCCAGAAGGGCCTTTGCGCAACTGTGTTGTGCGCCAGTTATGCCCTTTCCTGGACCGAGAGGCCCTTCGAACAGTCACTCATGCGCTGGTCATCTCCCATATAGACTATTGCAATGCGCTCTACATGGGGCTACCCCAGAAGAGTATCCGGAAGCTTCAGCTGGTCCAGAATGCGGCTGCGTGAGCAGTTCTTGGTGCCCCAAGATCAGCACATGTGACACCACTGCTGCGCGAGCTGCATTGGGTGCCAGTTTGCTTCCGGGTCCAATTCAAGGTGTTGGTGATCACCTTTAAAGCCCTACATGGCATGGGTCCAGGTTACCTGAGGGACCGTCATCCCCATGACATCGACCCGTCCCACCCGGTTATACAGAGGGCATGTTACAGACCCCATCTGCAAGAGAACTTCATTTGGTGGGGTCCAGGAAGCGGGCCTTCTCTCCAGTAGCCCCTGCCCTCTGGAACACTCTGCCCCCAGAGGTGAGAGAGGCCCCATCGCTCCTGGCCTTCCGGAAGAACCTGAAGACTTGGCTCTGCCATCTCGCTTGGGGCGGGAAGGGGAATAGTCATTCCTGGGGGTGGCTGGTGCCTTAGAGCCCTCCTCACCAATTTAGATCTGTTTTAGCCACTTGGATTTTATATTTATTCTTCTTTTATATTTATATTTGGAAATATTCTATTTATTTATTTATTTTATTTATTTATGTTTCGCTTCTATCACCGCACCATCTCCCCCCAAGGGGACTCTATTTATATTTTATATGTTTTTATTCCTATTGTTTTAAAGTGTTTGCTATTGTAAATCGCCCAGAGTCCCCCTTTTCTGGGGGAGATGGGCGGTGGCAAAATTTGAAAAATAAAATAAATGTACTCTTTCCCCTTGGCTCTGTTTCAGGTTCATGAGCCCTTCATGGAGGTGGCTGCTGAATATCCCAAAGCATGGGCTGATGCGTCCTATTTGTCTCCGGAGTTGGCCTTTACAGGGATCTCCCAGGAGGACCCATCTCAGATCTCATCCTCAGGTAAAGGAGGGTCCTTCTTTTTTTTTTTTTTTTATAAGAATTTTATTAAATTTAAGGTAGGTAAAGGTAAAGGTTTTCCCCTGCACAGTCGTGTCCAACTCTAGGGGGCGGTGCTCATCTCCGTTTCTTGGCTGAAGAGCCAGCACTGTCCGAAGACGCTTCTGCGGTCATGATGCGCATGGAACGCTGTTACCATCCCACGGAAGTGGTACCTATTTATCTACTTGCATTTGCATGCTTTCGAATTGGTAGGTTGGCAAGAGCTGGGGCAAGTGCGGGAGCTCACTCCGTCACATGGCGCTCAGGTCTCAAACCGCCGACCTTCCGATCAACAAGCCTGGTGTCTTAACCACTGAGCCATTAAATTTAAGATAAAAAACTACAAAAAAGCAAAAAACTACAACAAAAAGAAGAAAGAAAAATAAAAAAGTGTAAAACACAGGAAAAAAGAAACTTGAAGATTACATACAAAGGTGACTTCTGACTTTCAACAGTAAGAATATACAGCAATTTCCACAATCAATCCCTTACTCTAAATCAAACCCAAATCCCATTATTTCTATAAATCTTTCCATTGGCACGTATACAAATCACTTATGCAATTGCTCCTTCCCCTTATATTTATTTATTTATTTATTAAATTTCTCGGCCGCCCAGCTCGTACATGACGACTCTGGGCGGCTTACAACCAATAAAATAACAATTGTAATTATTATTAAAAACACTACAATAAAATCTCAATATATATATAATAAAAAAGAAGAAAATATATAAGTTTCTAGATCGGCTTCCCTCCCCATACAACATTTATATAATTATTTCCTTCCTGCTACTATTCTATATATTTCAGTCCACTAGTAAAAACCAAATTATAAAAACATATAAATTGTCTGCATTTATAATTAATAATACTACAACAATCCTAATCTTATTAAACCTAAAAAACCCAGCAATTGTTAGATATCTTATGTCTTACAAATCAAACAAGTTTTAGTAAATAGCAAATCTTAATCCAACTCATTAAAGAGAAATGAAATCATAATAACCATAAATCATTATCCATCCAATTACACGTTCTTAAATTTTTACCCCATTTCAAGATAAACCAAAACATTTACATGTCTCCCTAAAATATATAAATTACCTACTTTTATAAATAATAATACTATAACTATCTTAAACAATACGTTATACATCTTAAAAGTTATACAAATCTTAAAAAAAGAAAAAAAATCCAATACGTCAGGGGTCCCCAACCTGTGGGCCGCGGCCTGTTAGGAAGTGGGCTGCACAGCAGGTGAACGGTGGTGGTCCACGCAATTGGCTCCTGCCTGCAAACCCTGCCCCCGTCCGTGCAATTGGCTCCTGCCTTCAAACCCCGCCCCCCGTCATCGCGATTGGCTCCCGCCTGCAAACCCCGCCCCCCCGGTCCTTGGAAAAATTGTCTTCTACGACCGGTCCCTGGTGCCAAAATGGTTGGGCACCCCTGCAATAAATCTTAATCCAAGTCATTAAGAAAAAAAAATGTAATCATAAAAATCTCATTGTTAATCCAATTAAACATTCTTAATTTTTACCCTACTTCGAAATAATCCAAAACATTTATATATCTCCTCATTACACACAGGACATTTTTCTTATAAAAATCCAACAGCCCAGCTGCCCCCCTGAAAATTACAGACTTCTCAGCAAAAGAAAAACTCCCACAAAACAGATTCTCTTGTCTCCCATAACAATCCCTAAGAAAGTCATAACAAACAGCTCTTTTAACAATCTGCAGCTCGAACTGTCTCTTTAACCCCATCAATACCAAAATGTAGTCCTCATCTGGCATTACTTCAATTTTATTGTCAGTAGAAAGATCTTCATCCTTATCAAGTTCTCCATGTTCTTCCATATAAACTTCAGCCAGATGACACATTTTAGAAATCATCTCTTCCCCATTGTCCCACAAGTCCCTGCAGAATCTTCTGATACCAATCTGAAAGAATCTCTTTATAAGTCTGCTCCGATTCACAACAATCCTCCATGTTTCAGGCAGTGAATTATAATGCTCCCTAAATTTATTTATTTATTTATTTATGCTTCAATTTCTATACTGCTCCATCTCCCCACAAGGGAACTCTGGGCAGTTTACAGGATACAACAATTAAAATTTAACAGTTAAAACAGCACAATAAAATACTCTCATATAATAAAATTAAATATAAAATCCAAGATGTGATAGTTTGATGTTTAGATGTTTAAAAGGGCCCTATGGCACCAGCCATCCCCAAGAGGAACTATTCCCCCCCCCCACGCAAGGCGGCAGAACCAGGTCTTTAAGTTCTTTCTGAAGGCCGGGAGCGATGAGGCCTGCCTCACCTCCGGGGGTGATAAATATTTGACTTGCGCAGATAGGAGAGTTAATAAGTTAACAAAAAAACTTCCAAGTGAAATTGACAAGAGAAAGTACACTACCAAGCAGCTAGAGCAGTGCTTTCCAAAGTGCTGCCGTTGGCGACACACCAACGGCGGCAGTGGAGGCGGCGCGGGGGCACGCGTGCGTGCACGGTGGCAGCACAGGGGGGCACGCGGCGTCGTGCACGGCGTTGGCGGCCTCGCTAAAACGCGGAAGCGCTGATGGCGCGCTGCTGCTGTCTTCGCTGCCGCCGTGCACACTCCAGCACTGTGCACACCACCGCGCCGCCGTTTCGCGACACACTAAACTGTGTGTTGCGACACACAGTTTGGAAAGCTATGAACTAGAGAAAGTGAGCAGAAAGCCAAAAATCCAAAACAGCAATTCCAGCGTGCATAAAAAGATTAAATCCTTCAAATTCAATACAAAAATAACAGGGATGCAATTATTTATTCTCAATTCTCCTTAATCTTTAAACGGGAAAACAAGCCAAAACTTTTTTTAAAAAAATTAAAAATTAATCCAAAAATAACGATAAACACCAAGAGAATCCGCTTCTTCTTACTGTAGAGAGTCTCTCTTAGGGTACAAAACTTAAAAATATAAATTGGGTGATTTAGAAATGAGGGAGGGCTCAACTTAATGTCACTTAAGGCTACAACACGGCATGGAAAAGATGGAGTTCCCATCTCCTGTCGTCCCTTACCGGTTCATCACAAACACTGTTTGCGATTCTCTGGCTACAAGACGGCATCATGGAGCACAGATGGGATAATGCCAAGCGTTTTCTAACCGTGAAGACACTCTGGGACTGCAGGAAAAGCCTGTCTGCGCCCCCAAAAAAACCCGCGTTGTCAGATCTGCCTGCGGAGCTCGCAGACACAGCTGGTCAGTTGGCCATGTTCCCCACCGGAAGTCCATAAAGGAGGGTCCTTCTGATGCAGTGCAGCCCTCAGGAGTTTGCATGGCCTGAGCTTCTTTAATTCATGAGCTTCATTTTCAATAGTACTTCAGCCTTGTGTGCCAGAATGGCCTTTGTGTACAGTCTTGCTCCAGAATGTACAAAGGATGTTTTAAAAACAAGTACTCTTACACCTTTTGTTTCACTCTCAGAGAACAGAACAGCACTGATGGTACCTGTGGAAACATCTCTTCTTTGTGGTGCAATAGAAACAGCAGTTTTGCTTCCAGCTCAGGTAAGAAGAGGATTCTACTTCCCAAAGTTGAAATGTGATTTAGTCAAAGAGCATCCAGTGAGCTGAAATCCTTTTCCAAAGCCACTTCCTTCACTTTATGAGGTCCCATCTAGCCAGTTTTTAGATAATGAGCACCTTCCCATCCACTTGCATTTTAATAGGATCCTGTGTTATTCCTTCAAGGACATCTCCCAAATCATCATGTAAGTCTTGAATAAATTTATTTATTTTATTTTATTTTTATCCCTTTATTATTTTTATAAATAACCCAAGGCAGCGAACATACCTTCCTCCTCCTATTTTCCCCACAACAACAACCCTATGAGGTGAGTTGGGCTAAGAGAGAGTGACTGGCCTAAGGTCACCCAGCCAGCTTTCATGCCTAAGGCAGGACTGGAACTCACCGACTCCTGGTTTCTAGCCCAGCACCTTAACCACTAGACCAGAGCTTTCCAAACTGTGTGTCGGGACACGTTAGTGTGTCGGCTGCAGTGTTTGGGTGTGTCACGGCGGCTGCTGCCGCCTCCGAGCCCTGCCAGGATTCCACGCAGGTCCTAGTGCCTGCCTTGTGCCTGGCTGCCTCGGAGCCCTGCCAGGATTCCACGCAGGTCCTAGTGCCTGCCTTGTGCCTGGCTGCCTCCAAACCTGCTGTGATTCTGCACAGGTCCTAGTGCCTGCCTTGTGCCCTGCTGTAAGAGTGTGTCACGAAATGATGCCCTGCTGTAAGAGTGTGTCATGAAATTATGCATGTCTAAAAAGTGTGTCACCAACATGAAAAGTTTGGAAAGCTCTGCACTAGACCAAATATCGTATTGATCCCTGAGGGCTAACATAAGCCACTGTTTAAAATGTCACATAGCGCTTTCCGAACATGTTGTTGATGAAACCATCTTCCAGGAAGGACATGAGAGTCCCCTTCAGGGGAGATGGGGCGGTGATAGAAATGGAAAGAATGAATAAATAAATAAATAAATTAGTCTTTGATCAATAGTTCATCCAGAGCCTGTCCTATCAGTTGAACCTAGATTTTGGTATGCCTGTCTCTGAATTGTATTGAAGGACCTGTAGGATAAGTTCAATTAATAAAATATTGTCCCAACTATGTCATCAGTCAGATTTGAACTCTGCCCATTTTCTGTGACAGTTTTCTCTAGGGAAGATACTCATATTCCCTATGTAAAAATGATCTCTTCTGTTTCTTTTTTCATTAAGAAACAGAATTTGTGAATACTTCCTGGAACTGTACATTAATAGGAACATTTTCTTCCTTTCCCAGGATCCTGTTTCTTTTGAGGATGTAGCAATTAATTTCTCTGGGGAGGAATGGGCTCTGCTGGATTTTGACCAGAAAGCTATGTACACGGAAGTCATGCTGGAAAATGCTAAGATTGTGGCCTCCATACGTAAGGGTTCCTCTTTACTCTGGGTTCAAATGGGGAATATATTATCTAGGCAGAAGTAATTTATTTCTTAGAGGGAATGCTTGTCTGTTCTTTTTCTACAGTGGAGTAGAACTTCCTTAACTGCATTGCTGCTCCTACTTGCTCTGGCAGGCGGCTAAAGTCTTCATGCTGTCTCTATAAAGAGCAGAGAGCACCCTCCCAGTCCATTTCTGGTCCTACCTGTCCAATTCTGCAGGTTGCCTTAGGAGCAACTTTCCTCTTTCTGTTTCTCTGTCTATAATGATGGGTTTTGGAAGCCTAGATGGTCCCACACTGTTAATTGGAGGAATGGAACTCCTAATAATTGGGCTCTTCTCTCAGCTTGACTAGGAAGTGTGACCACCCACCTAGGTGACTCTCCCACCTATTTGACCCAAGTTCTAATTGATGTAGCTGCTGCTTTCAGATTCAGTGATAGCTGAAGGTCACTTCTAAAACTGTGGCCCAACTTTTTCAAGGAAGTGAAACCTTGTGGGTCATGATCCATCAACTGCCTTGGTGACAACCTGTAGACACCTGACAGTGGTTTCCAGCAGCACATAAGAGGAAGCACCAGAAGTCAAGAAAAATACCACATGGCATATAAAAAATGAAAGGGGGGGGAAAATCTTGATAATATTCATATAAAACATGCAACTAATGCAGCTTGATCCCTGTTAGCTCCCTCAATTTATGCCTAAATAATCTCATCTCTTTTTTTCCTCCCAAGCAGGTGATGGGCAGAAGATTGAGAATTATAAGCAGCCAGCAGTGGAACATTTGCAAACGGTCAAAAATAAAATTAAAGAAAGGTTCTTTGAAAACCCATGGGGACCAAAAAGGCCTAAGGAAAACCAATTCAATAATAGGGTGGAGAAATCTTCCGCATTGCAATGTGCAGAAATCCATGTCTTCCTGCCCCAACAAGATCACAAAGAGAAAAAATGTATAGGGTGTGGAAAAATATTCAGGAATAAATCCAATTTCTGTGAATATTGTAGAATCCTCACCAAAGATAAACAATATGAATACAGAGAACAAGGAAAAAATTATAACTGGGGCCTCCCTCTCTCTTTACATCAAAGCACCCATGTCGGAGAAAAATCATATAAATGCATGGAGTGTGGGAAAAGTTTCAGTAAGAGCAGTAATCTGAATGCCCATAAAAGAATCCACACAGGGGAGAAACCATACAAATGCATGGAGTGTGGAAAGAGCTTCCGCAAGAACAGTAACCTTACGTCCCATATAAGGATCCACACAGGGGAGAAACCATACAAATGCATGAACTGTGGAAAAAGTTTCAGGTGGAGCAGTAACCTTACTTCCCATAAAAAGATCCACATAGCAGAGAACCACTTAAATACATGGAATGTGCAAAGACTTCACTATGATCAGTCACCTTACATCTCATAAAAGGATTGTCTCAAGGGAGAAAGGAGATAAATGAATGGAATGTGGAAAGAGCAAGAACAGTAACCACAATTCCCATAAAACAACCCACTTGGGAGAATCCCCATAAATGAATGGAGTCTGGAAATACTTTCAGGATGATCAGTCACCTTATTTTCTGTAAGAGTCCACACGGGGGAGAAACCACATAAAGGCATAGAGTGTGGAAGGCGCTGCAGTGACATGAGTTCCTTTATTCCACACAAAATGATCCCCAGGAGGGAGAAACTAGACAAGGCTTGGGGTGTAGGGAGACTTCATTATGATGGGCTGTTTTAGCTCCAATAAAAAGTTCCATTCAGGGAGGAATTGTTTATGGGCCCTGAGTGTGGAAAAACTTCAGGGATTCCAATTCTGAGGCAAGCAAAAATGTTGCGTGAGTTGATGACAGACTAGAGAAATCTCTGCCTGCTGTGATTGAATGAAGGAGATGAAGGGGAAGACAAGAGATAAAATCAAAGAGATTACAGAAAAGTCCCTGAAAGCACTACAAGTCAGTCTTAGAAACAACATGGTTTTTTTCTGTGCAGTATCTGGAATCTAGCCCACTTAACTAATTGTATTCAATGAACGTTGTGTGTGTGGGGGTGTATAGTGGGATGCATCAGGGAAGCATAATAATCTCACATCCTACATACCCAATAGTGGGAAGGCTTCCCACTCCCCAAACTAATGACCTATGAACTGGGATGAGGAATTTCTTTAGATCTGTTGAGGAGAGTAACCCTTTCAGAAATAAAAGATTGGGTGTCATGTGAAAATGACTGCAGACTACGCTATGAATCCCATCAAACATTCGCCTAGTGTAACTCAACTTGCGGGGCTGGGACTTACCCTTGCTGATGTGCTGGTTTGTTGATATTTAACTTATTTTCCCTAAGAGTTTCTTTCTTTTTCCCCCTTTCTCCCATCCTTTACTCATCTCCAGTTTTATCCTTACCTTTCTTTTCTTCTTCCAATGCAGCTACCCATTCCCCAAATTTTCCCCCCTCCTCCTCCTCATTTTTTTCCTGCTGGAAAAAGAAAGGAGAACACGAATGTGTGCCTCTGTGTTTTCTGCTGATGAGATTATGCTTTGTATATGCAGATGACGATCTGGTTATTTTGCTGGTAATTAAGTTTTACGTGTTCATAATTCACTTAATATTTCTTTTGTCGTGGGCCTGCCCTTTTTCAAGTGTAGCTTCTGCCAGCTAAATGCATGCACACACCCCTGGGTCACACATACATATAGAAGAGATGGAGGGGGTCTCAGAGATTGCTATCCGTTGGGATCTTGAGTTTGACAGCCGGAAAGGAACCTGGACATTGCACAGAATGTTTCTCTTGAGTGTATTATTATTTTGTTATGTCTACTTCTTTCTAGGGCATCATCTTAAATTCATGAACCTATTATGTTTGTATAAAAAAGGTTAATTACAGAGAAATGAGTAAGTATAGCTTTATTTATCAGTCAAATGATCATATAAAAAAATGGGCATCAGCCACAATAAAATACAGTAAAAGAAAACAGGTAAAATACAATAAGATAAGGTAAAATAGACTTGTTGTTGTTCAGTCGCTTAGTCGTGTCCGACTCTTCGTGACCTCATGGACCATAGCACGCCAGGCCTTCCTGTCCTCCACTGTCTCCCGGAGTTTACTCAAATTCATGTTCGTTACATCGGTGATGCTATCTAACCATCTCATCCTCTGCCGTCCCATTCTCCTTTTGCCTTCAGTCTTTCCCAGCATCAGGGTCTTTTCCAGTGAGTCCTCTCTTCGCATTAGGTGGCCAAAGTATTTGAGCTTCAGCTTCAGTATCTGTCCTTCCAATGAGCAGTCAGGGTTGATTTCCTTTAAGATTGACTGATTTCACCTCCTTGCAGTCCAAGGGACTCTTAAGAGTCTTCTCCAGCACCACAGTTCGAAAGCATCAATTCTTCGGCGCTCAGCCTTCCTTATGGTCCAACTCTCACAGCCATACATTACTACTGGAAAAACCATAGCTTTAACTATACGGACCTTTGTCGGCAAGGTGATGTCTCTGCTTTTTAATGTGCTGTCTAGGTTTGCCATAGCTTTCCTCCCAAGGAGCAAGCGTCTTTTAATTTCATGGCTGCAGTCACCGTCTGCGGTGATCTTGGAGCCCAAGAAAATAAAATATGTCACTGCTTCCATTTCTTCCCCTTCTATTTGCCAGGAAGTGATGGGACCAGATGCCATGATCTGAGTTTTTTTAATGTTGAGTTTCAAGCCAGCTTTTGCACTCTCCTCTTTCACCCTCATCAAGAGGCTGTTTAGTTCCTCTTCACTTTCTGCCATTAGGGTGGTATCATCTGCATATCTGAGGTTGTTGATATTTCTCCCGGCAATCTTAACTCCGGCTTGTGATTCATCCAGCCCGGCATTTCTCATGATGTACTCTGCATAGAAGTTAAATAAGCAGGGTGATAATATACAGCCTTGTCGTACTCCTTTCCCAATGAGATAAAATGAGATAAAATACAGTGAGGTAAGATAAAGATAAAAGAGTAACAATATATACAAAAAGCCAAAGATTTACTGGAGGACAAAGAAACCTACACCCCAGTAAACTCCAATCCGATACAGAAACTTGACAGCCAGGTCAAAAGAATCCTCAACGACCTAACCAAGAAAGGTCAAATCAGTAAAGAAGAACAGAGGCGGATGAATAGCAGTGGACCTATCATCCCACGCTTCTATGGATGCCCCAAAATACACAAGCCTGACATACCACTCCGTCCAATTGTATCATTACCAGGCACCCCCACATACAACATAGCTAAAGAACTTACAAGAAAACTTGGGCATCTCACAGAGGAGAGTGAATACTCTATCAATTCCCCACTACAGTGCCTCCAGAAAATCAAAGACATAAAAATAGATGAAGATGAAATTATGGTGTAATTCGATGTCACTGCACTCTTTACATCCATAGACCAAGCACTAGCGATTGAATCCACGGCAGCAGTTCTACGTAACACACCCGACCTAACAAGATACACCAAGATCAAAATACCCAGAATCATGGACCTCATCAACCTCTGCCTCACCACCTACTTTCAGTTTGATGGACAAATATTCCAACAAATCAAAGGAACACCTATGGGATCACCACTCTCAGGACTCATAGCAGAGATAGTAATGCAACGTCTAGAAAGGATAGCACTCCCACACATACAACCCAAAGTATGGATCCGGTATGTAGATGACACCTTTGTCATAATAAAAAAGGATCAACTGGAGGAAACACATGAAGCCATCAACAACATCTTCAAAGGAATAAAATTCACAAGGGAAGAAGAAAACAACAACACACTACCCTTCTTGGACATCCTCATCAGTAGAGGAAATGATGGCATTCTAGAAACACAAGTCTACTGGAAATCTACCCACACTAACCAAGTGCTCCACTATCAAAGCAATAACCCAACCTCACACAAGAGGAGCTGTGTAAGAACACTATTCAGACGAGCACAAACACACTGCAGCAACCCAGAACACCAGAAAAAGGAAACAGACCACTTATATAGCATCTTCCAGCAAAATGGATATCCACACAACTTTATCAAAAAGTGCCTGACCACTCAACCCACCACAGCAAAACCAACAGAAGCTATGAAAAGGATTACACTGCCATACATCAGAAACATCTCAGAAACTATTAATAGACTGTTACATCCACACGGCATCACTGTAGCACACAAACCTACCAAAACCCTTCAGAACATTGTAAGTAAACCAAAAGACCCAGAAGCCCAAGAAGAAAAAACAGGAGTTATCTACAACATACAGTGTAAGGACTGTAACAGCCACTATGTAGGACAGACTGGCAGAAGACTAGCAGAACGCATCCACAAACACCAACTAGCAGTCAGAAGACATGATGAAAACTCCTTAATCTCACAACACATGGACAGACTTAACCATACTTTCAACTGGGAAACTGTGAGCATATTAGACCAGGCCAAATCCAAAAATGCTAGAGAATTCCTAGAAGCTTGGCACTCAGACAAAGCAGCCATCAACAGACACATAGAGGTAAACAACATTTACATACCATTCATAAGAGACAATAGAAAAGCCAGAAGACCAGAACACCTCCTTGCCAGCAATCAACAACAAGATATGCATAGATTAACAGCAAGATTAGCAGCAGAGGAGCAATCAAACAACACAATAGACCTTAATCAAGGAACTATTAACTCAGTCAATCACCCAAACAGCACACAACAACCCAATCAAGGAACTACCAAGGAGAGTACAAGACCCCCACCAACACAGGCAGGACAAGCCAGGGTATATAAACAGACAGCAAGTTCCACTCCCTTTTCGCACTGAAGATGTTGCCTAGCCTGGCAATGAAACGTCTGCATGAAAACAACAAGGCTCAGAGAGCACCAAAGACTCCCCAATAAAAGAGTAAGATAAAAGAGTATAAAATAATGCAGAGACGATAAGATGAATAGTAAACAAATACAAAATGTATTCAGGTGAATTCATCGCCTTTGCATGCCACCCCAATATGTTCTATAAAATGTGTTCTCAGTTGGGCAGCCCTAACTATAAACTTAACAGTTCTAGAGACTACATATGTGTTTGTACCCTGAAGGAAGTAACATAGTCGTTTATTACAGTCCCAGTGTATGGTTCTGTCAAGTAGAGTCTGTAGGTACTGAGCCATATAATTGGCATTTAAATAGGACATGCACAATGTCTTCTATTTCAGATGCTCCACCAACACATGTTCTCTCAAAATATGGGACTTGGTGGAATCGTCCATATTTGACCATAGAATCCAGCTGCTCAAATCTTGCTCTGGTAAGAGCCATCCTATGGTATTGAGTCAAACCCATTGTCAGGTATTTTTCTGTTTGAAAGGACATCTCAATATGTCAGAGTTATCATTTTTATCAACCACTTCATACTTAATGGCCACTGCATTTTCTTCCAGTGGCTTCTAATTTCTTCATACATGATCTTGACTTGGAGCAAGCAGCGAACTGCCCCCTTTTGCAGACGTTACTCATGTTCACGAAGCAAGTGAATACAGAGTTTCAGAGGAGAGTTCAGCGGAGGAAAGAGGGTGAAGAGAGAGGAGAAAGAACGCCCAAGGAAGTGTAATAAGCAGTGACCTGGCCCAGGTTTCAGATTACTGAATCATTCAAGATAGTGAAAACCAGAAGTGATTGTGAGCAGCTCCAAAAGGAACTATTTTAATTGGATGATGAAACCAAACAATGTTTTAATTTAATTTGTTGTTTATTCATTCAGTCGCTGCCGACTCTTCGTGACTTCATGGACCAGCCCACGCCAGAGCTTCCTGTCGGCCATCTAATTTTAATTAATTAATTAATTTTATTTATTTATTTGTCAAATTTATCACCGCCCATCTCTACAAAGTAGACTCTGGGTGGTTTACAATAAAATATTAAAACTAAAAACCTATAAATCTTAAAATACATCCAATAATAAATAGTAAAAATCCAAATGATGGTAAGATCTTAAAAGGAGGACACCACTAAGCCAACCACCCCCCAGGAGGAACTATTACTTCCTTTGTCCCAAGCAAGGCGGCAGAACCAGGTCTTTAAAGACCTCCGGAAGTCCAGGAGCGAGGGCGCCCGCCTCACCTCTGGGGGCAAGATATTCCATAGGGCGGGTGCTATCGCAGAGAAGGCACGCCTCCTGGACCCCGCGAGAAGTAAACATTATTTTACACATTACGGCACACATACAGTATACACATACAGCATTTGACATATACTCTGATGGAGTCTGAGCTCCATGTGACTTACCAGGAGTTGTGGAGTGTAGTAAAGAGCTCAGTGAAGAAGGCAACTCGGTGTGCGGCAGGATGATTAGAAAAGGGATTGAAAATAAAACTGCCAACAATGCAATGCCTTTCTATGGATCTCTGGCACCTCTGCATGTGGAATGCTATGCATGATCCTGGTGGCCCTGTTTGGAAACAGGCATAATAGAGGGGTGAAAAATCTGCAGAAGAGGGGGCTGGGACATCTTGTTTATGAGAGTAGGTAAGAACATTTGGGACTCTTGAGCTTTAAAAAAGGCAGCTCAAAAGGGACATTATTGAAGTGTGTAAAATCATGCATGGCATACAATGTAGGAGACAAAAACAAAATTGAGTGTAACCTTTAGAAGTAGAGAAACGGCTTCATCATAATGAAAGACATTTAATAGATTGAGGCTTTCCCCAATAGTGACAGATTCTGACCTTCCCCCACTAAGATAGAAAAGGAGCTTTCTGCAGTTTTAGTTGCTTCTGGTTGTCGTTCTCAATTGTTCTTCCTCCAGCTGCATTCCTTGTGCCACCTCTGCTAAAGTTTGCTCTCGTTTTTTTTTCTCTCTCTCCCAACATAGATTGCTTCAAACTGGTGCTTTGTGTTTCTGCATTTTCTGGTCATCTGGCTGTTGTAATTATTTTTCTTTCAATAGTTCTGTTCCTTTATCACCTCACATTATTTAAGAGACATCAAATTACAGTTTCTTACTGTTTCAGGAGGCTCTTTAGATCTCTCTTTATTAAAAAAATTAGGAGAGCATTTTTAATTGTCTTCTGTTTAACTCCTCACAAAATAAATGTTTCTTCCTTACATTTTTTAATAAAATAGTTTTATATTTTATATTGGCTGTCTCTGTCTTGGGTCTTTTCAAAGGATTCCACTTCACTTACAGAGGTTAGCCTTTTGCACCCTGCGTTTCTGTACCATTCTACATTTCCTAATACATTTTTCTATATCTCTGAGCACTTTTTCTATGTAGGAATGTGCTTTCTTTCAATATTTCTGGGATTTTTTTCCCCTTCTGGATCTATAAGTATTGTGTTGCTTTGCACCATGCTCCATAAAAAGGTAAAGGTTCCCCCTGTTCATTTGTGCAGTCGTGTCTGACTCTAAGGGCCGGTGCTCATCTCCATTTGTTAGCCGAAAAACAAGCGTTGTCCAAAGACGCTTCCACGGTCATGTGGCCAGCATGACACACGCGGAACGCTGTTACCTACCCACCGAAGTGGTACCTATTCATCTACTTGCATTTGCATGCTTTCGAATTGCTAGGTTGGCAAGAGCTGGAGCTAGTGTGGGAGCTCACTCCGTCACGGGGGGCTAGGGATTTGAACCTCCGAACTGGCGACCTTCCGATCGACAAGCCTGGAGTCTTACCCGCTGAGCCACCATGCACCATGTTCCATAGCCACCCCCTTTTTTTACACCTCAGATCAGTAGATACACCATAACAAAACTGCTTCTTAATATCTTTAATACAGTAACAGCAAAAACAGTTCAGAAGTACTATTATTTTCCCAGAAGGAAAGTAATATTTCTACTGTACTTTAGGTGTTCAAGCTAAGCATTTATTGGATCAGACCTTTTTTGCCTGTTCACAATATCATGATAGTTTTTAAAGATAAGAGTTCCTAGTTGGGGTGAGAGTCCTAACGTGTGTTGTATTTCAGAGCCAAAAGGAGTTTTGAGACCTGTTATTTGCAAAGGATTCATGTCATTTCTTGGCCAGCTTGAATGAATGAAGGAGAGCTGAACTCAGCCTTAATCATGGAATGCCCTTCATTCGGTGGATCCCTTCAGACTCCCTATGTTTATACATGTGCTACACCATGTTTACTTAACCATGTGTGTAGCAACAACCCTATCTTTCAGGTATCCAGGGACACCCTTCCCTGCTGGTTTGAGACCTGGGTGAGCTTTATGGGACTCGTTCCTCCTCTAGTCCTGGGTTTATTAACCCTGAGCCCCCCACTACCACCACATACACCCTGCCCACATTCAGCAACTCTCCATTCTCCAACAGATCTTGCTCACATCGTAAGGTCCTCCAGGGGTAATCTGTTCCTCCCCAAGCTTTTGGTTTGGTTCTGGTTTTGTTTTCACACCAGAATTGACTCCTCTGTTCCCACCCCTTTAGGCTGGCCATATTCCTTGAGAGAAAAACGGGACCCTACCCACGGCTCGCTGGACAAAGTGGGCGCGCGGGGGCGTGCGCATGGGTGTGTGTGCGGGCGCGCTTCGCTGTGGGTGTTTTAAAAAACGGGACAAAATGGATATTTTTCTTAAAACGATGGGATGGTCGGGAATTGTTTAAATAACGGCACTGTTGGCAACACACCAGCGGCGGCGCGGGGGCACGCATGGCAGCGGCGGCCTCGTGTTTTGCGCTAAAACCCGGCAGTGCTGATGGCGCGCCGCTGCCGTCACCGCTGCTGCCACCGCAGTCACCACTTCCGGGTTTTGTCGCGACACACTAATGTGTTGCGACACACAGTTTGGAAAGCACTGCTCTAACCAGCTCTCTTCTTTTAGGTCCCTCCTACTGAATTGGTTCTTATTGTCAGCATTGACTTTCAGAGTCTTTCAGCATTTACTTCAGGGATTTTCTTAGATCCTACTATACAAGGAATTAATTTTTTTCATTACATTTATACCCCACCTTTATTTTATAAAATGTTATACTCCTCCCTCCTTTTTCTCCCCCAAACAATGTGAGGTGGGTTGGGATGAGAGAGAGCAACTGGCCTAAAGTCATCCCACTGGCTTTTGTGGTTAAGGGCAGACTAGAATTCATGATCTCCCGGATTCTAATCCAGCGCCTTAACCACTACACCAAATTGGCGCTCTCCCATTTTGAGGCACAAAGGCAAGGAATATATGACAGAGCCTTGGGGGCTTCATATGGTTTAGTGAATACATCATTAAGGGCTGTGGCCATACAATGATGCCAAGCTTTTTTGCATTAGCATTGTTGATTGAACCTCGTCTTTTTCTGGCCCATTCTTAGTAAAATATGGTCCTAGACCAGAATAATAAAACATCCATCCACCCAGGAACTTCACCCTCTGAATGGCAGCACCCAACTCTCTCAGAGAGCCTTCCATTCATGCCATGAAAAGCCACCTTAGAAAAGGAAATGGGACATTCTGTGTGGGCAATGCAAAGAGTACATATTGATGTACAGCAGGTTATCACTGATGCAAATGGGTGTTATTTAATGTGCTAAAATAGCAGAAATTGTAATAGCTATGATTAATGTTATGGACCAAATTTAGATTCTCCTGTTATGTTTTATGAATGCTTTCAACATTTGAATGAGTGTATTTATGATAAGGTGATAATAGGAGGAAATTTCAATGAAATATTGGATCCTGAATTTGATAGAAATACACCAGCATGGAAAAAATATTCATTAGTGAGGGAAACAATTAAGATTTATATGAAAGAATTGAATTTAATAGACCCCTGGTGTTTGACGCATCCATCTAAAAAATAATATACATTTTATTCAAATGTTCACCAGAATTTTTTTAGGCTTGATTATTTCTTAATATCATCAACCTTATATAACCAAATTCAAGAATGTACAGGTAGTCCTCACATGGAGGACTAGTACATGGAATTTGACAACAGGACAATGTAAATGGATCTCCGAGCCCATATTATGGCTAAAAGACTGATATTGCAGCATTGGACAGATAAATGTATGGCCCCATTTACTCAATGGATTGAAGACCTGGTTACACTTGCCACCTATGAGGGGATTGTCTATAGACATAGACTTTGTACGGATAAGTACAATTATGTGACGATCCACTCCTTTGATATTAATTTAGAAACTTTCAGCACAAGCTATGGTAGGATATGAAAAAGTTCTTTTATTAATACAAGTGAATAGAATCGATGCAAAGAGCAGACTGAGCAAAAGTGTGCGCAATCACAACTTTAAACATGCCAGTTCCCACTTACTCCTCACCAACCCCTCACCAACTCAGTTCCCATAACTCTAAACTGTTAGTCCTTTGATGATCCCAGCTGAACAGCCTTGGAATCTGGTTCCTGTCTCTCCACCCCCCACGTTCCAACGCCTTGCATTCCCTGCCTATCTCTAACACTTCTTCTAATGTCCTGCAAGCATGCTAACTAATTACTGCCCATCTACCTACTAACTACAAACCCCATCTACCTACTACCTACAAACCCAGTCTACAGTTACAATCGAAATTATTCAACCCCCATTGCAAATCAGGTTTATTGCCAAAATATACAGACTTTCAGCTGTTTGCAATGAACAAAGCAAACAAAAGCAATTGAAATAGCTCAACACAACGGATGCTTCAAGTGGTTTCCCCAAATTCAACTGAAAATGCAACTGATAATGACTTCTCCAGTCTCAAAATTATTCAACCCCTTCATGGCAAGCATCTTCAGTACTTAGTAGAGCACCCATTTGCTGTTACGACCTGCTGCAAACGAGATGCATAGCCGGACACCAGCTTCTGGCAGCGTTCCTGAGGAATCCTAGCCCATGCCTCATGAGCAATGGCCTCCAGTTCAGTAATATTCTTGGGTTTGCATGCTGCAACCGCCTTCTTCAAATCCCACCAGAGATTTTCTATGCGGTTCAAGTCAGGTGACTGTAATGGCCACTGTAGAATCTTCCAGGATTTCTTCTGCATCCAAGCCTTAGTGGAATTTGAGGTGTGCTTGGGATCATCAACCTGCTGGAAGGTCCAATGACGCCCAAGCTTCAGCTTCCTTACAGATGGCATGACGTTTTCTCCTAGGATTTCCTGATACTTCAATGAATCCATCTTGCCTTCCACTTGTTGCAGGTTTCCAGTGCCAGAGGATGCAAAGCAGCCCCAGAGCATCACTGAGCCACCACCATGCTTAACTGTAGGCAGAGTGTTCTTTTCAGCGTATGCTTCATTCATCTTCCTCCAGACATACCGCTGATCTATCAGGCCGAAAAGTTCCACTTTTGTTTCATCGCTCCACAGAACAGAATCCCAAAACTTCTGTGGCTTATTTATATGATTGTGAGCATATCGGAGCCAACTTTTCTTGTGCTTTTGGGTCAGTAGTGGTGTGTGTCTTGGAGTTGTGGCATGGAAACCTTCTGTGTTTAGTACGTGCCTTACTGTGCTCACTGAAATCTCAGTGTCTGTTGCCACCAAGTCTTGCTGCAGGTCTTTTGCAGTCACTCGAGGGTTTCTCTCAACCTGCCTTCTCAGAAATCTGGTTTCAGCCATTGACAGCTTCCTTTTTCTGCCCCGTCCAGGTAGTGTAACCACTGTTCCTTTAACTTTGAACTTGCAAACTATGCTTCCAACAGTGTCTCTAGGAACATTCAGTGCCTTCACTAACTTTTTGTATCCTGGGGGATGACTGTTTGCATCCGTGACATTCCTTAAGTCACACATGTCCCCTGGGTGGTGCTAAAGAACAGTCACTTCGACGCAAACACCTGAAGCTTCGAAGTTGCAGTCGCCAGTCAATCCTAGTGATGATCTGGCTATATCACATCACTGCCATATGATAAATAATGTATCCTGTTCCTTGTTTGTGAAGGGCGATGATCTCTTCTCTTACCTTTTTGGACCATTCTTTTGACTTAGCCATATTTCTAAAATGCAGTCAAATGTGACACTCAACAAACCCCTAGCCAGTTCAGGCATTTCATGTGTTCCAGCTCAAGCACACCTGGTGCAACTAATGAAGCCCTTGATTAGTTGCATCAGGTGTGCTTGAGACAACACCTGTTTTGCATACTGTATGTGGGCTGTTGTGATGGATTCCTGACAAATGAGATATGGGACTCATTTATACAAAATACAGTAGTTTAGGGAAAGCATGATGGTTATTTAATTGTATTAGTAATAAATATATATATATATATATTTGCATTAGATTTGCATTAGATAAATATATATAGAATTGTAACTGTTTATTGTTGTAATGCTATATTTCATATTTTTACTTTACTTTTTCTATTATAGTTCACTCTCTCTCTCTCTCCCTCCCTCGTTTCAACCAGCCCCTCCCTAAGGCTGATAAACCATTCACAAACACAAAAAAATGAGGTTCATACAGGATGCTCCTGCTCTTAACCTCTCCAAAGCCATCCATACCAGAAACGGTTTGACTTGAGAGCTGGCCATGCTACAGTCTGCAAACATGAGTCTCTGGAAATGTTGCTTCGATGGTCCTTAAAGAGGGCCCAGATGCAGCAGCCCAAAAGCTCTTCCCCACGGCTCTGCAGTGGCCTCCCTGCCCTTTGGTGTCTCCATCTCCGAGCTCTGCCTTCCTTCCCGCTGGGAGGTAGATTTTTTTCCCCATTCCCAAAATATTGAAATGCCCCGCCCTCCGTCCGCCTCCTCCATGGTTCCCGAACATTATAGGCAGGATCCGCTAGGCGGCGCACTCTATTGGCAGCCGCCGAACGTCAGAAAAGAATTGAGCATGCGCCTGATAAGGTCGGAAACACGTGCTTCCCTTTGGGAGATAAGCCCTGAGATGATTATTTTTTTGTTGTTAAGGACCGGAAGTGAGTGCAACAGACAAAGCTTTCCCTCTTCAGATCCTTGCTCGCCTTGAGCTTCCCAACACCCAAAGAGATTGCAAGAAGTTTTGGCAGGGACGGAGGGGCTGTGACTGGTGGCCTCTTCCCATTAAAACCAAGCTGTGCTCAATCCGGAGAGAGGTATTCTTTAATATTGCAAGCTCTGTTTGGGGGCAGAGCCTGGGGTCCCTTCTCCCCAAGCCTCCCCCAACTCATGCAGTCCTGAGGCTTCTTTTCATGCCTCTTCTGGGCGAGAGAAATCTCATGCACAGAAAACAGAGAAGAGACCATTTGGCCATGAAAAAAAACACTCCCTAATCTGTACGGGGGAAAAAATAAAGAAGCAAATCGGTGATTTGGGGGGGGGGGGGGGAGAAGTTTCTACCAATGAGGAAAGCGTGGAAATCCAAGTGTGCAAACGAGGTGGGAGCGTGTGACCTGGCCAGATTCAGTTCGATTCAACACTTTGCATGTAAGTTCCAAGCTGGGTCCCAGGACCTCCAGGAAAAGGGGAAAGCAGAGTTGGGTTTTCTAGCCAATTCCAGACCCAGACTGGGAGTGTTCCATCTGTAGCCTCCATGTTATATTTTTGGGAGGGGTCCGGCCTCCTTGTGTTGCCCACACAGAACATCCCAGTTCCTTCTCTAAGGCGGCTTTTCATGGCATGAATAGAAGGACATCTGAGAGAATTGGGTGCTGCCATTTAGAGAGTGAAGTTCCTGGGTGGATGGAGCCTTAGCTGGATTAAACACAGGATCTCTCCCTACGGCAGAGCTTTCCAAACTTTTAATGTTGGTGACACACTTTTTAGACATGCATCATTTCGCGACACACTCTTACAGCAGGGCAAAAAGCAGGCACTAGGACCTGCGTGGAATCACAGCAGGTTTGGAGGCAGCAAGGCACAAGGCAGGCACTAGGACCTGCGTGGAATCACAGCAGGTTTGGAGGCAGCCAGGCACAAGGCAGGCACTAGGACCTGTGCGGAATCACAGCAGGTTTGGAGGCAGCAAGGCACAAGGCAGGCACTAGGACCTGCGCGGAATCCTGGCAGGGCTCAGAGGCAGCAGCAGCCGCGACACACCCAGACACTGCAGCCGACACACTAACGTGTCACAACACACAGTTTGGAAAGCTCTGCCCTACGGTGATGGCTTGCTTGCATCTTTCTTCCCTTCAGGCAGAAAGATAAGAGATGCCTTAGGATTTGGGGAGGAGGACTTTTATTAAAGAGCCAAAAGGGCTGACATCCTGGTCAGCAGTTCTCTGTATTTCTAGCCATTTATTTTCCTTTCCATCCAGATATATACCTGGAAGCATCTTTTCATGGACTTCATCTTCTGCAGTTGAAAATTACTTGTAAGCAAAGAGGACTGAGAGTTGTCCAGGGTCTCTTCATGTAGTTGGAAGTCCTATCAAAAAAAGTAACTTTGGATCCTGGAGAAACGTTGGTTCCATTTCGACTTATATTAGAGAAGGCGGAGAAAATGGATTCACAGTACCCACCAGAGGAAGGAGCAGGAAAAGGTCCTTGTGTTGCTCAGCCTGAGGTCAGAGGAGGAAGAACTGGGCAAAATAATGTTGTTGAAGAAACCATCAATTTGCATGATGAGTGCCAGCACTTCAGTGACTTCCAGTATGAGGAGGCTGCAGGGCCACGAGAGATGTGCAGCCAGTTGTATCACCTTTTCAGTCAGTGGCTGAAGCCAGAAAGGAGCACCAAAGCTGAGATGATAGATCTCATGGTCCTGGAGCATTTCCTGGCCATCCTGCCCCCAGAGGTGAAGAGCTGGGTCAGGGAATGTGGAGCAGAGACCAGCTCCCAGGCGGTGGCCCTGGCCGAAGGCTTCCTCTTGAGCCGAGGAGAGAGAAAGAAGCAGGAAGACCTGCAGGTGAGAAGATTTCATGCTCCAAATAGATAATATTTTTAAATAAAAAATTTTTATTTATTAAGTTTAAGAAAAAGATAAAAAATACAAAAACATTTAAAAAGGGAAAAAAAGAAACCTAAAAAAGTGTGAAACACAAGAAAAAAGAATTTTAAAAGATTACATACAGAGGTGACTTCCGACTTTGAACAGCAATTTCTCTAATCAATCTCTTACTCTATATCAAACCAAGATCACATCATTTCTATTAATCTTTCCATTAGCACATATACAAGTCAGTAATGCAATTGCTCCTTCCCCTTATATAAAAAGTGTGTGTGTGTGTGTGTGTATACACACATACATACACATACACTGTATATATATAGATTTCTAACTCAACTTCCCTCCCCCATAAAACAACATCCATTTAGTTATTTCCTTCCTATCACTATTTTCTATATTTCTGTCCACTATAATAAAAATCAAATTATAAATACAAATAATACTACAATAATCTTAACTCTATTGAACCCAATATCCTGTATATTCTGCTGAATAACTTGACTGTATTCTGAGAGGATCTCTTTAAAGGACTGCTTACGCTAAAAAAAATATGTTTAAAACCTTCCATTTTCAGGCAGTAGATGGCGCCCCTTAGCTGCTTAACTCACAGTGAATGGGAGTTAACAAGTTAATAAGTTGATACAAAGTTTCCGCATGAAATTGAATCAATATTAACAAGCAGATCTCAAAGAAAGTGGACAGAAAACTAAGAATTAAAAACGAGAAGTCCAACGTGTAGGAAAATATTCAATCCTTCAAATTCAGTACAAAAATATTGACAGGAAGGCAATTTACTCTCAATCTTCCTTAGTCCTTAAACGGGAAAGCAAGCCAAAACTTAAAAAGATTTTTAAAAGTAATCCAGAAATAACGATAAGCACCAAAAGAGTCCGTTGCTTCTTACTGTAAAAAGCCTCTCTTAGGGTTCAAAACTTAAAAATATAAATTGGGTGTTTTAGAAATGAGAAGGCAGGACTTACTGTCCCTTTAAAGGGGCTGCAGCGCGGCTCAGAAAAGATGAAATCCCAGCCTCCCGGCGAAGTCTTTACCCATCGATCGCGCACTCAGTTCACAATCTTCTGGCTACAACTTGCCATCCGGAGGACAAATGGGATGATTCCAAGCTTTTTCCTTAATCCGGAAAAAAATGGGCTACAGGGGAAACCAGCCTGAGCCTGAAAAAAATGCCACGAAGCCAGTTCTGCCCACGGATATTGCGGGCACAGCTGCTCAGTCCGCCATATTCTCACCGGAAGCCCGATAATATTCTCGAAGTTTAAGTGTTTCACTACCCTTGTTTTCTGAATTTAAAGTATGAATGCAATAATTAATTATTTAATAGAGGCTATAGTTAACTAAGTATGTAGGAGCAATAATTAACTGCTTAGGCAAATTACTCCATTGCCACTTTCAGAGTCAAATGGTTGTAATAGCATCATCTGTTGGCATTGTTGAACATACTAAGTTGTGAAGTTGGAGGTGAGGGGGAAGAACCCATCTCTTTGAATTACCGTAACACCACTTGTTTGCTCTTGGATGGTATTTCAGTCCCAGGGATCCTTCATGGAGGTGGTCACTGGAAGCTCCAAGGCAAGGGTACATTCCTCTCAGGGAATGGCAGATTCCCAAGAAGATCCAAGTAAGGACACCTTAATGGGTAAGGGAAGGTTTCTTCCAAACAGTTTGAAGCTCTTGTGAGAGATTCTACCTATCTCTCATTCTCTGCAGGATCATCTCCTTGTTCCTCTATGCAGCGGTCCCCAACCTTTTTGTCACCAGAGACCGGTTTCATGGAAGACAATTTTTCCATGGACCGGGGGCGGGATGGTTTCAGGATGGCGCAGATGGAAGTGGTAAGCGGATGGGATGGTGCGGACGGAAGTCTGCAGCCCAGTTCCTAACAACCTTTTTGGCACCAGGGGCCAGTTTTGTGGAAGACAATTTTTCCATGGACCGGGGGGGTGGGTTTCGGGATGGTGCAGACGGAAGTGGTAAGCGGACGGAAGTGTGCGGCCCGGTTCCTAACAGGCCACGGACCGGTACTGGTCCGCGGCCCGGGGGTTGGGGACCCCTGCTCTACAGGACCTCAGCTTAAGAAGAGATTGACAGGGACCTGCTTAGATGTATGGTGTAGCCCAAGGTTCGGAAATGGCAGCTCGCGAGCCAGATGCGGCTCTTTGGCCCCTTGAGTGTGGCTCTTCCGCAGCTGAACTCACCCCCGCCCCTTCCACGCGATTGGCCCCCGCCCGCAAACCCCGCCCCCTGGCTCTCGCACTGAGCGAGGCCCGGCACGGCAGGGAGGCGCTGCTGGCCCGGGACACGGCGCTGTCGGAGGCGGCGCAGGAGCGGCTGCAGGGGCTGCTGCGGCTGGAGATGGCGCTGCTCCGCGGCATCCAGGTGCTGGGCGAGGGCGCGGGCCCGGGACGCGAGCGGCAGGGCGGCGCAGGGTGAAGAGCCGCCTGCTCTCCCCTTGGCCGCCTCCGGTCCGAGCCTGGCTCGGCTCCCCTGGCCGCCGCAGGGCTCGGGTTAGCGGGGGGAGAGGACGCCGAACGGCGGGATGGGGGGATTGATGGGGCGGGAGGGTGCACCCGGAGGGCCTCCCGTGGCCGCTTCTCCAAGGCGGGTTGCAGAGCGCGCGCTGCGCCCACGGGAACGCCTGGTCCCTCCGCTCCCTCCAGCTCCGCCACCAGCCCCAGCAGCGCCGCCCGCCCCATCCTGCCGCCCAGCAAACCTCCGCTGGCTCCGTCCCCCTGCCGCCACCGCCCCAGCCAGGCCCCCTGCGCCACCCTGCCGCTCGTGTCCCGGGCCTGCGCCCTCGCCCAGCACCTGGATGCTGCGGAGCAGCGCCATCTCCAGCCGCAGCAGCCCCTGCAGCCGCTCCTGCGCCGCCTCCGACAGCGCCGCGTCCCGGGCCAGCAGCACCTCCCTGCCGCGCCGGGCCTCGCAGAGACAGGCCTGAAGGGGCGCAGAGGCCGGAGAGGGAGCCCCTCCGTCTCCCCTTTTCTCCCTGCCTCGCCCGCCCGCAGGGAAGGAGGCGTGGGTCCCGCCCGGTGAAGAGGGCGCAGCCTTCCGCTCTCCCGCGCCCCAGGTTTTGAGCCGGGCAGAGCGGAGAAGTTGCCCGCGGCAGCCGCTCTAGTTGCCGGCCAACCTCCGCCGCTGGTTCCCAGCGCTTCCCCTTGGACGGGGAGTTCCCTCCCGCCGCCCCCCTCGGAGAGACGGGCCTGAAGGGGCGCAGAGGCCGGAGAGGGAGCCCCTCCGTCTCCCCTTCTCTCCCTGCCTCGCTTGCCCGCAGGGAAGGAGGCGCGGGTCCCGCCCGGTGGAGAGGGCGCAGCCTTCCGCTCTCCCGCGCCCGTCCTGCCGGCCGGATGGTGGCAGCTCTTTCTCCGCCACTCCCGGTGGGGCGGCCGGGCCAGGTTCGCGGAGCCGCTGGCTGCGCCCCCTCCCTCCGTGAGCCCTCCGTGAGCCCCCCGCCCCCGTCCACGTCATTGGCTCCCGCCCGCAAACCCTGCCCCCTTCCATGTGATTGGCTCCCGCCCGCAAACCCCGCCCCCTTCCACACGATTGGCTCCCGCCCGCAAACCCCGCCCCCTTCCACGCGATTGGCCCCCGCCCGCAAACCCCGCCCCCTTCCACGCGATTGGCCCCCGCCCGCAAACCCCGCCCCCTGGCTCTCGAGCATTTCAAAATGTGCACGAGCATGCCAAAATGGCTCCTGGGATAAAAAGTTTGCCGACCCCTGGTGTAGCCAATTCTCACCTCGGAGTTGTGGAAGCTTTTAAGTGAATTTTGCATTTTATATTTAATCTCATCAGAAACAAATTGACAAATGAGCATCAGATGATGATAAAGATGCTGATTTTCATCTTAAACTTTAGGCCACAGATTTTCCTCTTGACTCAGTGTAAAAATAAACTGAAATTTGCTGCCATCAGATTTGGAGATGTTCTACAAGGAGATTGAAGAATTCATGGAGAATCTATTAATGGCTATGAGTAATAATGACTGATTGCTGCCTCTGGGTACATATCTTGAATATCAGCTGGTAGGGAGAAACAGCGGAAGAGAGCTATTACTCTCTGATCTGTGCTTGTGAGTTTCCTGAATGTATCTGATTACAATGCTGGACTAGGTTATTTGGGTTGCAAATTTACAAAAAAAAGTAGAAGGCAGAACTGCACTTCCCATGAGCACATTTATGCTTATGCAACTCTACAAGCTATAAAGCCTACCCAAAATTTAATCTTCTACAATAAATGTACAAAAGACTTCCTATAGTTTGATTTTTCTTTTCTTTGTCTAGACATCCTTCAAATCTGTTTATCTAGTACAGGGCTTTCCAAAGTGCCGCTGCTGGCGACAAACCAGTGGCGGCGGTGGAGTGCGGCGGCGGCGCACACGTGCACGGCGGCGGCACGGGGGGTGTGCGGCGGCGCGGGGGGCGTGCGGTGGCGTGCACGGCAGCGGCGCGGGGGGGCGTGCGGCGGCGGCAGCCTCCACTAAAACGCGGAACCACTGATCCCACGCCGCTGCTGCTGCCGCCGTGCACACGCGCGCCGCCGCTTCCGGGTGGTGTGGCGACACACTTTTGTGTCGCGACACACAGTTTGGAAAGCTCTGATCTAGTATAATGGAAATTTAAACAACACTCATATTGTAAGGAATAAATGTTTCATATTGGTACATTGTGAAACACCAAACATGGCCCAGTGATCTTTGTCTCAAATTATGCAAAGAGGAAAGAAATGTTTGTAAAAGAAAGAAGAGGTTGTTTGATCCATGATAGCTTTGTAAGTTTTTGCCTTACTCTAATAGTATTTTTTTTCATTGTTCCCTGAAGCAGATGATGGGCAGGAGAATAAGAATAATGAGAAATCAACTATGTTGCATTTGCAAACAATCAAGCATGAACTACAAGAAGAGATGTTTCAAAATCTGTGGGGACCAAAAAGACCCGAAGAAAACCAATCAAGTGACAGCAGGGAAAAATCATCTACTTCTCAAAGTGCAGAAATTCATGACTATCCAGTTGAACATCAAAAAGGAAATAAAAGAGAAAAATGTCTAGAGCATGGGAAAACATTCAAAGATAAATCTGATTTAAGTAAACGTTGTAGAACCCAGACAAAAGAGAAACCATATGAAATAGAACATGGAAAAAATTACAATCAGAGCTTCTCTTCTAATTTATATCAAAACATATCCTCAGGAAAGAAACAATATAAATGCATGGAATGTGGAAAAAACTTCAATCATTCAAGTTCCCTTACTACCCATAAAAGGATCCACACAGGGGAGAAACCATTTAATTGTACAGTGTGTGGAAAGAGCTTCAGTATGAGCAGTTCCCTTATATCCCACAAAAGGATACACACCGGGGAGAAGCCATATAAATGCCTGGAGTGTGGAAAAAACTTCAGTGGCTTGAGTTCCTTTACTTCCCATAAAAGGATCCACTCCGGGGAGAAGCCATATAAATGCCTGGAGTGTGGAAAAAACTTCAGGGGCTTGAGCTCCTTTACTTCCCATAAAAGGATCCACTCTGGAGAGAAACCATATAAATGCACGGAGTGTGGGAAAGACTTCCGTAAGAGTGATCATCTTACTATCCATAAGAGGATCCACACAGGGGAGAAGCCATACAAATGCATGGAATGTGGAAGGAGCTTTACTCGCAACAGTCAACTTACTTATCATAAAACAGTCCACACAGGGGAGAAACTTCTAAATTCATAAAGTGTGGAAAGAATTTCAGGAACTCCCATGCTGAAGATCATCTGATCATGATGCAGAAATGTAATGTCAGTTGGTAGTGGACTAGAAAAAAATTATTAATATCTTGCTAGTTGGAAGGAAGGGGAAGACCAGCGATAAGGTGGAAGACGGCAAAGGAGAATATAGGAAAGTCCTTGGCGGAGCTACAACTTAATACCAGAGACAGGTCAAGATACCATCTGCGTTCAACCTGACCTGATGGTACCTAACTACATATTATTGCAGTGGGATGCATCAGGGCACCAACTTTTTTAATCATATACCTTAGTTACCTAGTGGGAAACTGAAGGCTTGCTTATAAAAAGTAATTTCCTGTATACTGTATTGGGTTAGTATTGCCTAAAGTCTCTGTTGTAGAATAGCAATTGGACCGGAGATGCAAATGGATGCCCCTCTGCTTGCCTGCTGAACCTTTCTCTAAAGCCTTTGGAGGTCTTCCCTCTCTCTTCTTATACATGTACAGTGGGGCAAAAAAGTATTTAGTCAGCCACCAATTGTGCAAGTTCTCCCACTTAAAAAGATGAGAGAGGCCTGTAATTGACATCATAGGTAGACCTCAACTATGAGAGACAAAATGAGAAAACAAATCCAGACAATCACATTGTCTGATTCGGAAAGAATTTATTTGCAAATTATGATGGAAAATAAGTATTTGGTCAATATCAAAAGTTCATCTCAATACTTTGTTATATATCCTTTGTTGGCAATGACAGAGGTCAAACGTTTTCTGTAAGTCTTCACAAGGTTGGCACACACTGTTGCTGGTATGTTGGCCCATTTCTCCATGCAGATCTCCTCTAGAGCAGTGATGTTTTGGGGCTGTCGCTGGGCAACACAGACTTTCAACTCCCTCCAAAGGTTTTCTATGGGGTTGAGATCTGGAGACTGGCTAGGCCACTCCAGGACCTTGAAATGCTTCTTACGAAGCCACTCCTTCGTTGCCCGGGCGGTGTGTTTGGGATTATTGTCATGCTGAAAGACCCAGCCACGTTTCATCTTCAATGCCCTTGCTGATGGAAGGAGGTTTGCACTCAAAATCTCACGATACATGGCCCCATTCATTCTTTCCTGTACACGGAACAGTCGTCCTGGTCCCTTTGCAGAGAAACAGCCCCAAAGCATGATGTTGCCACCCCCATGCTTCACAGTAGGTATGGTGTTCTTTGGATGCAACTCAGCATTCTCTCTCCTCCAAACACGACGAGTTGTGTTTCTACCAAACAGTTCTACTTTGGTTTCATCTGACCATATGACATTCTCCCAATCCTCTTCTGGATCATCCAAATGCTCTCTAGCAAACTTCAGACGGGCCCGGACATGTACTGGCTTAAGCAGGGGGACACGTCTGGCACTGCAGGATCTGAGTCCCTGGCGGCGTAGTGTGTTACTGATGGTAGCCTTTGTTACGTTGGTCCCAGCTCTCTGCAGATCATTCACTAGGTCCCCCCGTGTGGTTCTGGGATTTTTGCTCACCGTTCTTGTGATCATTTTGACCCCACGGGGTGAGATCTTGCGTGGAGCCCCAGATCGAGGGAGATTATCAGTGGTCTTGTATGTCTTCCGTTTTCTAATTATTGCTCCCACAGTTGATTTCTTCACACCAAGTTGCTTGCCTATTGCAGATTCAGTCTTCCCAGCCTGGTGCAGGTCTACAATTTTGTTTCTGGTGTCCTTCCACAGCTCTTTGGTCTTCACCATAGTGGAGTTTGGAGTGTGACTGTTTGAGGTTGTGGACAGGTGTCTTTTATACTGATAACAAGTTCAAACAGGTGCCATTACTACAGGTAATGAGTGGAGGACAGAGGAGCCTCTTAAAGAAGAAGTTACAGGTCTGTGAGAGCCAGAAATCTTGCTTGTTTGTAGCTGACCAAATACTTATTTTCCACCATAATTTGCAAATAAATTCTTTCCGAATCAGACAATGTGATTGTCTGGATTTGTTTTCTCATTTTGTCTCTCATAGTTGAGGTCTACCTATGATGTCAATTACAGGCCTCTTTCATCTTTTTAAGTGGGAGAACTTGCACAATTGGTGGCTGACTAAATACTTTTTTGCCCCACTGTATGTTTCTCTGTCTGAGAGATTGTAGGAGAGCTGTTAGTCTATGGTAGCCAAAAATCAGGAGTCTGATGACACCTTTTCTCACTAAGACATTTTATTGAAATGCATAATTTGTTAGCCGGAAAAGGTGTCACCGACTCCTCCTACATGTGAGAGAATGGTTATGTACACATAGGAATCAATTAGTTTGGCTCTTTATTTTACTGGCAATTTGTTTTTATCTGATTTTCATTCCTGTAATTTACTATTTTGTCCTGTTTTGGAGTATGATTTCCATTTCCAGGCATCTATCTATCTATCTATCTATCTATCTATCTATCTATCTATCTATCTATCTATCTATCATCTATCTATCATCTATCTATCTATCATCTATCTATCTATCTATCTATCTATCTATCTATCTATCTATCTATCTATCATATATCTATCTATCTACCTACCTACCTACCTACCGCTACCCCTGAAGAGCATCCGGAAGCTACAGCTGGTCCAAAATGCGGCCGCGCGGGCAAGTTTAGATGCCCCAAGGTCGGCACACGTAACACCTCTGCTGCGAGAGCTGCATTGGGTGCCAGTTTGCTTCCGGGTCCAATTCAAGGTGTTGGTTATCACCTTTAAAGCCCTACATGGCATGGGACCAGGTTACCTGAGAGACCGTCTCATCCCCATTACATCGACCCGTCCCACCCAGTCATGCAGAGAGGGCATGTTACGGACCCCGTCCATGAGAGAATGTCGATTGGTGGGGTCCAGGAAGTGGGCCTTCTCTGCTGTGGCCCCTGCCCTTTGGAACACTCTTCCCCCAGAGGTGAGGCAAGCTCCCTCTCTCCTGACCTTCTGGAAAAAGTTAAAGACCTGGCTCTGCCATCTCGCTTGGGGCGGGAACGAGGGTAGTCAATCTTGGGGGTGGCTAGCGCCTTAAAGTGGTCCTCATATACGCATGGATCGAATTAGAATTTTTATCTGCCATCTTGATCCCGTTTTATATTTTATATTTATATTTTATGTACCATATTTTGTTTTTAATGTATTTTAATCTTTTAGCTTTATTGTAAACCGCCCAGAGTCCCTCCTTTGGGGGAGATGGGCGGTGGCGAAATTTGATAAATAAATACACACACACATACATATTTGCACATTCACATGCATGTGGGTTGCATTCACACATTTATTGGGAGGGACTGAATTTTCAAGATTTGTTTCACCTGGAATTGGCATTCCAAGGTGGACCTTGTGAGCAATCTGGGTATTACACAGTATTTTCATCTGTGTTCATCATTTGTTTTTTCTGCCTCTCTATACATTCCTTTTTTTTTTATGACATCTTAAATTAATGGTTGCTCTTTCTTTGGAGTAAATATTAAAATTACAATAGGTCAAGAGACGTTATCAACTACTTAAGAGCCAATGAGAAAAAAATACAATGGCCTTTAACCCAGACTTCTCCAAATTCACTGTCAGCTTCACAGGACATGATGCTTGACACAGTCTTTAAATATGCTGTATTTGGGGAAGGGGGTCGCAGTTGTGCCACGGATCCTGATTTGAGCAGGAGCATTTCAAGCATTTGAGCAGGAGCATTTCAAGCAGTTCAAGGTGGATCCTCCATTTTGAAAAAGGTGCCCTGGTAAAACCTGAGGCTGGTGACTTTATTGAGAAGTTGTTGTTGTTGTTCAGTCGTTCAGTCGTGTCCGACTCTTCGTGACCTCATGGACCATAGCACGCCAGGCCTTCCTGTCCTCCACTGTCTCTCGGAGTTTACTCAAATTCATGTTCGTTACATCGGTGATGCTATCTAACCATCTCATCCTCTGCCGTCCCCTTCTCCTTTTGCCCTCAGTCTTTCCCAGCATCAGGGTCTTTTCCAGTGAGTCCTCTCTTCTCATTAGGTGGCCAAAGTATTTGAGCTTCAGCTTCAGCATCTGTCCTTCCAATGAGCAGTCAGGGTTGATTTCCTTTAGGATTGACTGGTTTGACCTCCTTGCAGTCCAAGGGACTCTCAAGAGTCTTCTCCAGCACCACAGCTCGAAAGCATCAATTCTTCGGCGCTCAGCCTTCCTTATGGTCCAACTCTCACAGCCATACATTGCTACTGGAAAAACCATAGCTTTAACTATACGGACCTTTGTCGGCAAGGTGATGTCTCTGCTTTTTAATATGCTGTCTAGGTTTGCCATAGCTTTCCTCCCAAGGAGCAAGCGTCTTTTAATTTCATGGCTGCAGTCACCGTCTGCGGTGATCTTGGAGCCCAAGAAAATAAAATCTGTCACTGCTTCCATTTCTTCCCCTTCTATTTGCCAGGAAGTGATGGGACCAGATGCCATGATCTGGGTTTTTTTAATGTTGAGTTTCAAGCCAGCTTTTGCACTCTCCTCTTTCACCCTCATCAAGAGGCTCTTTAGTTCCTCTTCACTTTCTGCCATTAGGGTGGTATCGTCTGCATATCTCAGGTTGTTGATATTTTTCCCGGCAATCTTAACTCCGGCTTGTGATTCATCCAGCCCGGCAGTTCTCATGATGTACTCTGCATATAAGTTAAATAAGCAGGGTGATAATATACAGCCTTGTCGTACTCCTTTCCCAATTTTGAACCAGTCGGTTGTTCCATGTCCGGTTCTAACTGTTGCTTCTTGACCCGCATACAGGTTTCTCAGGAGACAGGTAAGGTGGTCTGGTACTCCCATCTCTTTAAGACTTTGCCACAGTTTGTTGTGATCCACACAATCAAAGGCTTTAGCGTAGTCAATGAAGCAGAAGTAGATGTTTTTCTGGAACTCTCTTGCTTTTTCCATGATCCAGCGAATGTTGGCAATCTGATCTCTAGTTCCTCTGCCTCTTCGAAACCCAGCTTGCACTTCTGGTAGTTCTCGGTTCACATGCTGCTGAAGCCTAGCTTGTAGGATTTTGAGCATAACCTTGCTGGCATGTGAAATGAGCGCAATTGTACGGTAGTTTGAACATTCTTTGGCATTGCCTTTCTTTGGAATTGGAACGTAAACTGACCTTTTCCAATCCTGTGGCCACTGTTGAGTTTTCCAAATTTGTTGGCATATTGAGTGCAGCACTTTAACAGCATCATCTTTTAGGATTTTAAATAGCTCAGCTGGGATACTGTCTTCTCCGCTAGCTTTGTTGTTAGTAATGCTTCCTAAGGCCCACTTGACTTCACTCTCTAGGATGTCCGGCTCAAGGTCAGTGACCACACCATCGTATTTATCAGGGATATTAAGATCTTTCTTGTATAGTTCTTCTGTGTATTCTTGCCACCTCTTCTTAATCTCTTCTGCTTCTGTTAGGTCCCTGCCTTTTTTGTCCTTTATGATGCCCATCTTTGCACAAAACGTTCCCTTGATATCTCCGATTTTTTTGAAGAGATCTCTAGTCTTCCCCATTCTATTGTTTTCCTCGATTTCTTTGCATTGTTCATTTAAGAAGGCCTTCTTATCTCTCCTTGCTATTCTCTGGAATTCTGCATTCAGTTGTTTATATCTTTCCCTTTCTCCCTTGCCTTTTGCTTCCCTTCTTTCCTCAGCTATTTGTAAAGCCTCATCAGTCAGCCACTTTGCTTTCTTGCATTTCTTTTTCTTTGGGATGGTTTTAGTTGCTGCCTCCTGTACAATGTTACGAACCTCCATCCATAGTTCTTCAGGCACTCTGTCTACCAGATCTAATCCTTTAAATCTATTCCTCACCTCCACTGTATATTCATAAGGGATATGATTTAGGTCATACCTGATTGGTCTAGTGGTTTTCTCTACGTTCTTCAATTTAAGCCTAAATTTTGCAATAAGAAGCTCATGATCTGAGCCACAGTCAGCTCCAGGTCTTGTTTTTGCTGATTGTATAGAGCTTCTCCATCTTTGGCTGCAAAGTATATAATCAATCTGATTTCGGTATTGACCATCTGGTGATGTCCACGTGTAGAGTCGTCTCTTGTGTTGTTGGAAAAGAGTGTTTGCTATGACCAGCGTGTTCTCTTGACAAAACTCTATTAGCCTTTGCCCTGCTTCATTTTGTACTCCGAGGCCGAACTTGCCTGTTATTCCGGTTATTTTTTGACTTCCTACCTTAGCATTCCAGTCCCCTATGATGAAAAGGACATCTTTTTTTGGTGTTAGTTCTAGAAGGTGTTGTAGGTCTTCATAGAACCGGTCAACTTCAGCTTCTTTGGCATCAGTGGTTGGGGCATAGACTTGGATCACTGTGATGTTGAATGGTTTGCCTTGGATTCGAACTGAAAGCATTCTGTCGTTTTTGAGGTTGTACACCAGTATTGAGAAGTTGGCATTTGGCAATGATGGTAGAAGGGCTCTCATTGCACCAGAGAAAAGGAAAGAAGATGCCATGGAGGGTTCTCTAGGATGTGGCAGGGACAGGGGTGCCAGCTGCAAGGAAACTGGGAGCCCTGGTTGAGTCCAGTGTATGGGCTCTAGAGAGTGAAGTCAAGCACCACAACCAGTTTAATCCAGTCCAAAGCAGATAAAAGTTTAAACCATCACTCAATCCTCCAGTATAAAGTTGTCTTGTTGCAGTGTCCTATCTTTTGTTCCCCATGTTTTGCAGAAGCAGGGAGTTCAATAAAAATTCAGAAAATGGAATGCCAATGAGTTTTGTGAAACGTGGTTTCTTGACCTCTGTGGTGGGAACTGTGATGTAAAGATGTATATAGGATCACAGTGAAGTTCATCTCCGGTGATTCCTTGGAAGAATACAGAGGTGCTTTGCCATTGCTGATTCTGGGATGTTTTTTTCTACTTATCTCTCTAGCCTACGTCCATGAGATTTTCTGGTGGTCTCCTGTTCAAAGCATGGGTAGCCAGCCAGCATGTCTGGCAGTAGCTATCTGCCTCGTGGACTTGTGACTGAAGCCAAGGCAGAGCTGGTTGGCTTGGACAGGACACCAGAAGGGAATGTCAAGCTTCCAAGTCCAAAGCAATATATTATTAAATATTATTTATTTATTTATTATTAAATTTATACACTGCCCGTCTCACTATAAAAGTAACTCTGGGCGGCTTACAAATAAAAATTATAAAACCATTATAAAAACAGAAAAAGTACAAAAAATAGAAGATAAAAGAGGGAAACTAAAAGAGAGCGCATCTTAAGCCACCAACCACCCCCAGGGCTGCCTAATGTTACTAAATATTATATTAAATGAGATCCAATTTGGTGTAGTGGTTAAGGCTCCAGGCTAGAAACCAGGAGACTGAGAGTTCTAGTCCCGCCTTAGGCATGAAAGCCGGCCGGGTGACCTTGGGCCAGTCATTCTCTCTCAGTCCTAGGAAGGAGCCAATGGGAAACCAGGAGACAGAGTTCTAGTCCCACCTTAGGCATGAAAGCCGGCTGGGTGATCTTGGGCCGGCCAGTCTCTCTCAGCCCTAGGAAGGAGCCAATGGGAAACCAGGAGACTGAGAGTTCTAGTCCCGCCTTAGGCATGAAAGCCGGCTGGGTGACCTTGGGCCGGCCAGTCTCTCTCAGCCCTAGGAAGGAGACAATGGGAAACCAGGAGACTGAGAGTTCTAGTCCCGCCTTAGGCATGAAAGCTGGCTGGGTGACCTTGGGCCAGTCACTCAGTCCTAGGAAGGAGCCAACGGGAAACCAGAAGACTGAGAGTTCTAGTCCCGCCTTAGGCATGAAAGCCGGCTGGGTGACCTTGGGCCAGTCACTCTCTGTCCTAGGAAGGAGCCAATGGGAAACCAGGAGACAGAGAGTTCTAGTCCTGCCTTCGGCATGAAAGCCGGCTGGGTGACCTTGGGCCAGCCAGTCTCTCTCAGCCCACGATGTCAGGCTGGGGCAATAAGCTGGTCGGTCAATTCCTGTTGCAGCCAATGGATCAACATTCAGTTGATCCAAAAAAGCAGAACCTGCACCTGCGGAAAAAATGCTAGGAAGAAAAATAACCTAAATATTAAAATGATAGCCCTCTGCCCAACAGAAAAGAAAATTTTAAATCCTCCAAGCTCTAATAAGCTCTTTCATCCAATCCAGTGACAGCCAGAACAGTGAACAGTCGCTTAGGGAGATGAGAGGTGAGGTGAGATTGAGAGCCAGTTTGGTGTAGTCGTTAAGGCACCAGGCTGGAAACCAGGTGTGAGTTCTAGTCCTACTTTAGGCACGAAGCCAGCTGGGTGACCTTGGGCCAGTCACTCTCTCTCAGCCCTGGGAAGCAGGCAAGGGCAAACCACTTCTGAAAAACTGCCAAGAAAACTGCAGGGATTTGTCCAGGCAGTCACCAAGAGTCAAAAACTAACTTGAAGGCACAACAAAGATGAGAGAAAACACCACAATGGGCCATTTATTAAACTATTGGAAAAAAACAGGAGAGTCCTGACTTGCTTACAGTTCCGGAATCGGTTTTCCATGTAAAAGAGTTGCTCTCATCAAACTTCTGTCCTGCCACCAGATTTGGTTTTCCTTAAAAGGGGTGGGCGGGGGGCGGGCGGGGGGAGGAAGAAATCCCAAGGTGGCGCAGCGGATGAGATGATCTTCAAAAAGCCCCAATGGACCAGAAAAGCTGCTTAAGGCGCCCCTTGAGCTTCTGCCCCACATCTCCCCGCCTGTCATTCCTCGACATCTGCCCGCCTTTCCTTCCGTCGCCCCCGCCCCCCGCCCTTTCCTCCGGGCGTTGCAGGCAGGATCCGCCAGGTGGCGCGATCATTTGCCTGTTCCGCTGAAAAGGCACCAAAGAGCGTTTCCACTGGGAAGCACCTTGCAGGAGTTGAACCCGCACCTGAGCGTGGCCTTTTAGGGACAGGCGCTCTCCCCTGGCACGGGGAGACAAAGGCGGCGGCGGCCCTTGGGGAAACGGAGCTCCGCGTGGGCGGCTGCGTTGGCCCTGCTAGCAAGCCCTGGTCGCGCGCTCGTTGGCTGCGAGGAACCCGAAGCCCTACCTAACCCTCTTCCAGGTCTTTCTTCCAAATCGGAGGCTTAGTTGGAGGGGTGGGGAGGGAGCGTGGAGCTCGGGCTCTCATTCAGATTTGCTTCGTTCCTTCGGGTTTTCCTTTGGCGGCAGATGTTTTTCAAGGAGTGGGGGGAGACATTGCCTGCAGAGTTAGACTAACGGTAGGGGGGCGGGGCGCCGCCGCTGCTGCTGCTGCTGCTTTTATCCTGGAAAAACCCCACAGGCGAGTGAGGGTGGGGGAGAGAGGCGAGGAGGCGGAGGGAGGAGCGGGGTGGCGAAGTCAGACCCCAGGTTGGCTCCGCTCCGCTGGATCCCTTCCTGGCAATTCCTGGGCAGTTCCGATCCGCGGGTACAGCCGAGACGGCCCGCGAGGCTTGCGAAACCCTTCCCTGCTCCGCTCTTTGGGAAGAAGCTTCAGGCTGGTTCTCTTCGGCTCTGAGCCGGCCTGGGACTGCTCCCCCTTTTCTGTTCCCTGTCTAGGTGCTGGAGAACCTGTCAACAGGCAGAAAGCCCCCCACCCGCACCCGCGAGGTCCAGCCTCTGCTGTTCCTACTCATTTTGGGGGGTGTAGAGAGGGCCAGTTCAGGAAAGCAACTCCTGGATTAAAGATTGGAATCTCTACAAGCTCAGAGGATCTTGGGCTGGGAAAATCTCCCTGCTACCTGAAGCTTTCCGAGTCAGGGAGACCACAGAGAGCCTGCAGATCAGTGACTCCACTCAGCATATATAAGACCGATTCCTTTGGGAACAGGAGGGAAGGGAGCTGCACCCCATCTAAGCTGGACCCTGATTCCAGATTCCCCCAAAGTGTTATTCTGTAAGGCACTCCATCCGATATCTGTAACCTCCCTACTCTAGAGTAACTCACAGACGCATGAGTTCTTAGAAGTAGAAGAGTTTATTACAGGATACAGAAGCTAGCACGAACAAAGACTGGAATGCCGATTCTGGGAACAACAAGCACATTTAAACCTTTCCCTCCCCCAGGGTCCTTTGCTGCTGACACGTGTGGTCAGGTCTGCCCACACAGGATGCACCTTTCTTAGCGCTTTTGGCAATTGTAATTTCGCCGCTACTGGGTTGATGACCTCAATGATTGGGAATGGACCTATGAATTTTGGTGCCAATTTCCGTGATGGTTGCGTTGCCCGCAGATTTTTTGTTGACAAGTACACCTTGTCTCCTACTCTTAATTCCCATTCTTCCCCCCTCTTACGGTCCGCATATTTTTTGTAACTAGCTTTAGCTTCCTGCAATGTTTGCACCATGACTGGCCAATTGCTGCTTAGTTTTTCTATCCATTCGTCCGCTTTTAGGGGTTGTGGCAGTTCCATGTTGTGTGACATGGCCAATTCGGGGATAGTCACAAAGTCTTGCCCTGTGGTGACTTTGAATGGCGAAAACCCCGTGCTTTGGTGTACCGCGTTGTTATAAGCAACCTCTGCGAACGGCAACAGTTCCGCCCAATCGTTCTGTTGGTAGTGTAACATCTAAGGTATTGCTCCAGTGTAGCGTTCAGACGTTCGCTCGCACCATCCGTGCAAGGATGGAACGCACTACTGAGCCCCTGTGCCACTCCAATTAACTTCAAAAAAGCCCGCCAAAATTTGGAAGTAAAAGTGCTGCCGCGATCGCTGATTATTCGTTCCGGCGTTCCGTGGGCTCTATAGATGTGTTGTATGAACAGTCTAGCTAGTTTTTGGGCATTCGGTATTCCTTTGCATGCAATGAAGTGTGCCTGCTTGGCGAATAGATCAGTGACTACCCAAATTGCCGTGTTCTTTTTGCTCACCGGCAAATCTACTATGAAGTCCATGGCGATTTGCTTCCATGGTTGTGAGGGGTTTGCTACTTCCTGCAGCTTCCCTGTGGGTTTCCCAATTTTCCTTTTGGCCATTGCGCACACTGGGCATGAGCGCACATAGTCTTTAACGTCAGTGCGCAAGGATGGCCACCAGAATTTGCGTCGGATTAAATGTAGTGTTTTTACAAAACCGAAATGCCCTGCCGTTTTGTGATCATGATGCATGGTCAAGACCTTTTGCCTTAAGGGCTTAGGGACATAGGCTTTGTTGTCCTTCCACCCCACTCCATCCTTCTCCACTAGGTTCTGTTTGTTCTCCCCCCACCAGGTGTCCGTTACTGTTGCCGCCCGCAGCTCGGCTGTCCACGGGTCGCTTTCATCCGCGCGCTTCGCGCTGCTGCGGGTGATTGCCATGTTGCCTTCCCCCCTCCCTTCTGGTATTGCTGAGCTCTGTGCCTCCACTGGCTGGGAGGGGATGAGGGATTCAATGACCTCTTCCATTTTGCTCTCATGTTGCGGCAAGCGTGATAACGCGTCTGCCGAATAGTTTTTTCCCCCAGGAAAATACTTCAACGTGAAGTTGAATCTGCTAAAAAATTCTGCCCACCTGAGGTGCTTAGGGTTCAACTTCCTGGGTGATTTGAGAGCTTCCAAATTTTTATGGTCCGTCCACACTTGGAACGGCTCTGCTGTGCCTTCTAAGAGATGTCGCCACGTGCTTAGGGCATGTTTGACAGCGAAAGCTTCTTTTTCCCAAATATGCCATCTTTTCTCCGTCAGGTTAAACTTTCGGGAAATGTAAGCGCATGGTCTTAGTTTCCCCGTGTCATCTGCCTGCAAAAGTATGGCCCCCACTGCGCTAATTGATGCATCTGTGTGTATCACAAATGGTTTGTCAGCTTCTGGGTGCTTGAGTATGGGTTCTCTTGTGAACATTTCCTTTAGACTATCAAACGCTGCCTGGCATTCCTGCGTCCACACGAGTTTCGTGCTCGGTGATGGGGCTTTCGCGTTTGCTCCCTTGCCTTTTGTCTTTAATAGGTCAGTCAGGGGCAGTGCGATTTGCGCGAAATTCTGAATAAATTGCCTATAGAACCCCGCAAACCCGAGGAACGCTTGTAGCTGTCTGCGAGTACGGGGGGGGGGGGCTGCCAGCCTAGGACCGCCTTGACTTTTTCAGGGTCCATCTCGATGCCCTCATGTGAAATGCGATACCCCAAGAAGTCTAACTGTTCCCTGTGAAATTCACATTTCTCGAGTTTTACATACAGCTTTGCCTCCAATAACTTCTCAAGTACCCTCTTAACTAAATCCATGTGTTCTTCCAGATTCTCAGAAAATATTAATATATCGTCCAAATATACAATTACCCCTTTATACAAAAATTCATACAATACTTCGTTTATGAACCTCATGAAAATTCCCGGTCCCCCCGCAATCCCAAACGGGAGTACTCTGTATTGGAACGATCCCAATGGGCAATTGAATGCTGTTTTCCATTCGTCCCCCTCCCTTATACGAACACGATAGTAGGCTTCTCTGACGTCTAGTTTTGTAAATATTTTTCCTTTTGATAACTGGGCTAACATGTCTTTTAGCAACGGTAGGGGGTATTGTCTGGTAATCGAAATTGCATTGAGCCCCCTGTAATCCGTGCAGAGCCGGAGTGAGCCGTCCTTTTTCTTTCTGAACAGGACGGGCTGCAAGGAGGGAGTTGGCTGGCTCAATGAACCCCCTTGCCAAGTTCTTGTCGATGAAGTTGCGCAGCTCTTGCAGTTCCTTTTGCGTCATAGCATACATTTTGGGCTTGGGGAAAGGTGCCCCAGGGATAAGGTCAATGGTTGCGGCTGACTGCCTATGGGGGGGTTCCTGCTCACATTCCCTTTTGTCAAATACCTCTGCTACTGAAAGGTATTTCTCCAGAATTGCGTTGGAGAGTGTGCTATCACCTTTATCCCGCTCCCCCTCTTCCAATTCCAATCCCGTTGCCCCCAACTCGACATAGTCCGGTGGGCTACCATTGTCCAAGTCCTGATAATTCCCATCCGTAAATTCCAACTCTCCCGAAACCCAATCTACCTTGGGGTTTCTTGCCCTCAACCATTTTAATCCTAACACAATGGGACGTGTTGCAATGGGAGCCACTAAGAATCGTAATGTCTCCACATGCGTTCCCAACGTCATTTGAAGTCCTTCAGTGTAAAACTCCACTGGCCCCCCTTTCAGTTCAGACCCATCTAATTGGCAAAATGTGATGGGGGTTTTAAGTTTACACAGGTCCAGACCCATCTTTTTTGCTACGTGCGGGTGCATCAAATTCCTTGAACAGCCCGAATCTAACATGGCAACTCCTGCATACTGTTTCCGTCCCCCCAACGTTTTAAACTGTACCTTCAGGTGCATTGTCGGGTTGTTGCGACTACTTCCTTTGCGCCCCTTTGTGGAGGTCTGTCCTGTGGCGCTCATTAGAACAGACCTGGCTCGTTTCCCGCCGTCTGGATTTCGAAATCGGAGTCCTCGCTGTCTTCTTCTAGGTCCGGCTTCTGCCAATGGTGCACTGTTGCCGCCGCTGCTCCTTTTCCTTTAGTGTGTGTTGTCTTTGGGTTATTTTTGTCTGTTGCCTTTTTCCCCGGAGGTTGTTCCTTAGCGTTCGTTCTCCCCTGAGGGCAAGCGCTAATTCGGTGTCCCTCCTTCCCGCAGCGAAAGCATAGTCCCTCTTTAGTCCGGCGATCTTTCTCCTCCTCCCAACTCCGCTGTTTCGCATGCGTACGGGTTTGATTTGTGAAATTCCCCTTGTTCCTCTGTCTAAATTGTAGTTTCCTGATACTTTGCAACTTTAACCTGTTGCTCTCGATTTTCCCGGCTAATTGGATCCACCCCTCTAGAGTTCCAGGGTCATCTCTGTCCAATGCCTTTTCCAATAGGTCCTGTTTTAGGCCATATTGAAAGTGTTATATCTTTATCGATTCCGGCCAGTCCGGCAGATAGGATAATAATCTTTTAAAGTCCATAGCATATTCAGCTACTGTCCTAGTTCCCTGCCTTAAGTTTCGGAGTCGCGCCCTGGCTGAGACTTTGGTCAGCGTGTCTTCAAACCGTTTCCGGAGAGAATACATAAACTCTTGGAAGTCCAGTAGTTCTCTAGCCCCCCTGTCATGAAGTGTTACCAACCAGTCTCCTGCCTCACCTTCCAGAAAACTGGAGACGTATCTGATTTTGCTCTCTTCCGTTCGGAAGGTATATTCAAATTCTCTCATGAACCCATGTACATGAGTCAGGAAGCATGCTAAGTTCTTGGGGTTGCTGTTGAATTTCGTTTTTAATTCACCTATTCCAAACGGTGTATGTACTCCCCCTGGGGTCATGAATTGGTTGTGTGACGGGGTCCTGGGTGCTCTGTTGTAGGAGCAAAATTCCTCCTCTTCTTCCTCCTCACTTTCAATGTCTCCCTCTCCTTCGGGTGGCCCCAGGCTCTGTTCCCGCCCTCTGGGTTTATCTAATTTGTCCATTAATTTCCCAAAGGCAGTGCCCAATGAGTCCATTTTATTCATCAGCATTCCTATATTTAACTGCACATTGGACATCTGTTCCTCCAGCCTCACGATGCGCTGGGTTGGGGTGACCTTCTTCTGGTTTCCTTTTGCCCCTTTCTCCGCTAGCCCTTCGCCTACAGCTACGGACCATCCCGCTAGCTCTGGTTCGGTGCTGCTTGTCTGAATAGGGGTATTGATTACCTCAATATGCTTTTCTTTTCTCTGCGCTTTTCTGCTCTCCATCCTCTGGTTGCCTGCGGACCTGGGTCCCGCTTCTTCGTAGGTTCCTGCCACCTCTGCCGGTTCCATTGCTTGCCGCGTGGTATCCTCTGCCCACTTGCTGCTTGGGGAGCGCTGGTCGCTGCCGCCGCTATGCCGCCACGTGGTCTCCGCCTCGTCTGCCGCCGCGTGGGATCCGCTGCCAGCTTGCTAGCTGCTAGGGATCGTCGCTCCTTGCTGCTACGCTGCTGCCGCCTCTCGCTGCTGGGGATCGCCGCCCCTCAGCTGCTAGGGATCGTCGCTTTTGCTTGATGCTGCGCTGCCTCCGCTGCTCAGCTGTTCGGGATCACCGCCGCGCCGGTTTCTGCTGCTGCGCTGCTGCTGGGGAAAGCCGGTTCCTGCTGCTGCGCTGCCGCTGCCACTCAGCTGTTCGGGATCACCGCCTCTCAGCTGTTTGGCGCGCCGGTTTCTGCTGCTGCGCTGCCGCCTCTCTCGTCCGCTGCTGCGCTGCTGCTGGGGAAAGCTGGTTCCTGCTGCTGCGCTGCCGCCGCCGCTCAGCTGTTCGGGATCACCGCCTCTCAGCTGTTTGGCGCGCCGGTTTCTGCTGCTGCGCTGCCGCCTCTCTCGTCCGCTGCTGCGCTGCTGCTGGGGAAAGCCGGTACCTCGCTCGCCTGGTCCCCTTCCGAAAAAATTTTCCCGGGTCTCTGCCCAGTATGTGTAGAAGCCGGTCTCAACCGTGAAGCTTTCGGGTTCGCTCCCGGGAAAACCGGTTGGTTTTGGCATTCCAGTCTTTATGTAAGGCACTCCATCCGATATCTGTAACCTCCCTACTCTAGAGTAACTCACAGACGCATGAGTTCTTAGAAGTAGAAGAGTTTATTACAGGATACAGAAGCTAGCATGAACAAAGACTGGAATGCCGATTCTGGGAACAACAAGCACATTTAAACCTTTCCCTCCCCCAGGGTCCTTTGCTGCTGACACGTGTGGTCAGGTCTGCCCGGTTGCTCCGGCAACCGCCGTCCAGATGTGTATTCCCAAGCGTCGGTTGGATGCGAGCTGGTCTATTCCCTTTGTTAGACCGGCGATGTCAGTTTCACGCCACTTCCAGTCTTCTAGTGAGCTCTTTGTCTGCCTGCCATTTTGGCAGAGATCGGGTGATCTCTGACATATTCTAAGTGGATATTTGTAAAGTGATTCCAAAGGGCAGAGGTTGGGAAACAACAACTTTTGGTCAATGCTTTGGACGGCTTCCAATTTTTCTGACTTAATTTTCTTTTCCGATTTAGCTTGTGAGCTGAAAGCAGCTTCCCTACTTTCCACTGTGTGCAAAGTTTCTTGTTTCCTGGAGAGTAGATAGCCCATCCTTTAAGGTGGCTCAACTTCTAGTCATTCTTCTCCTGCAAATGAACGTTGCTTTCTAAATCCGGCAGAGCCTTCAGATTTGGTTGGAACAGCATTTCAGCATAGAGAAAAATGGCATCACAAGACACAGCAGGGGAAGGGGAAGGAGAAGGATCCCATATTGTCCTGGATGGAACTAGTGGGAAATTCTGGGAAAGAACCAAGCAGAACGTCCTGGGAGAAGAAACCACCAGTTGGGTGGTACAACATCGCCAATTCAGAGAGTTTTGCTACCAGGAGGCTGAGGGGCCCCGAGAAGTTTGTAGCCGACTCCACCGCCTTTACCGTCAGTGGCTGAAGCCAGAGAAGCACACGAAAGCTCAGATGCTGGACCTGGTGGTCCTGGAACAATTCCTGGCCATCCTGCCCCCAGAGATGGAGAGCTGGGTGCGGGAGTGTGGAGCGGAAACCAGTTCCCAGGCAGTGGCCCTGGCGGAAGGCTTCCTCCTGAGCCAGGCGGAGGAGCGGAAGGAGCAGGGAGAGATGCAGGTAAGAAGATGTCACCATGGTTATTCAAAAGGGTCAAGGCATGAAAAACAGTATTAATTTTTCTTTTATAAGCTTTCCTGGTGGGTGCTACTGTCATGGAGGGGTACTTGATTTCCTCTTTGGACAGACTATAGTGTTGCCTCCCTCCTGTTAAGTTTCCGGGACATGTGAGGATTCCAGTCCTTCCAGAGGAGACTGTGGAGCTGGGGGCAAAGGATAGTAATGTATTCTTTCTTCTTTTCTCTTGGCTGCTGCTCCAGATTCAGGGGGCTTTCATGGACATGGCCACTGAACCTCCCAAAGGATGGGTGGATATGTTATATCCCCTTAAGGAGCTGGTTGGGCGGATCTCCCAGGAGGATCCATCTCAGAGCATATCAGCAGGTAAAGCAGGAGTTCTTTCTCATATAGTGGACCCTTTGGGACTTTGCACTGTCTGAACTTGTTTCCTTTAGGAGCTTCAGTTACACTCCATAGCTGTGTGTGGAAGAATGGCTATGGTTTATCGCTATGCTCCAGAATATACTAATGATGTTTTTAAAATATGTACCTCCTCAACTTTTGTCTTACTGTCAGAGAACGGAGCAACATTGATGGTACCTTTAGAAACATCTCTTCTCTGTGGTGGAGCAGGAACAGCAGTTGGGCTTCAAACTCAGGTAGGAAGAGGATCCCTCCCTTCCTCCATACTCTAACGCAGAGCTTTCCAAACTGTGTGTCGGGACACGTTATTGTGTCAGCTGCAGTGTTTGGGTGTGTCACAGCTGCTGCTGCCTCCGAGCCCTGCCAGGATTCTGCGCAGGTCCTAGTGCCTGCCTTGCTGCCTCCACACCTGCCCTGCCAGGATTCCATGCAGGTCCTAGTACCTGCCTTGTGCCCTGCTGCCTCCAAACCTGCTGTGATTCCACACAGGTCCTAGTGCCTGCTTTGTGCCCTGCTGTAAGAGTGTGTCGTGAAATGATGCATGTCTAAAAAGTGTGTCACCAACATGAAAAGTTTGGAAAGCTCTGCTCTAACGCTATGCTACTCTCTCCAAAACTCTGAATCCCATTTGCCAGAGTGAATTCCTTCCATTGTATTAGCTTCAATCTAACCAATTTTTCAGAACAGGAGCAGCTTGCAGTGATCTGATGAGAAGCCCATTTGATGGCATCTCATGATACGTCTTGAAGAACTCCTTATCAACGGTTCATTTAGATGTTGAATGAGGACTCCGTTGATCCCTGGGGGACAACATAAGCCACAGGTTAAAATGTCAAACAGGAATCTCCCAACACTTTGTGGAGTAAGCCACTTTCCAGGAAGGGTTGCAAGTCATGATCCATGGTGCATCCAAGGCCCGTCTCATCAGTTGTTTCCAAAAGATACTGGACTTGGTGCCACTGAACAGGTTTGAAGATCCTGCAGAATCAGCAAAATTTATTCATTAAGATAGAACGGGGTTTTCCAAACAGTTCTCCCCAGAACCTTAGAATTCTATGAGAACTTGATGGGGTTCCATGAGATACAAAAGACAAATAAAAATTAACGCAGCTAATTTTTACAGTAGAACTTTGTCTCTTGATCCTGTCCTAACTAACAGGTTCTGGGGCCTGAAAAGTTTGAAAACCTCTAGAGCATAGCTTTCCAAACTGTGTGTCATGACACAGTACTGTGTCGCCTGCGGTGTGCAGGTGTGTTGCGCGAAAACCCGGAAGCGCTGATGGCACGCCGCTGCGCACGGCAGCGCACGTGGCAGCGGTGGCGGCGCGCCATCAGCATTTCCGGGTTTTGCGCGACACACCTGCACACCACCGCCACCACACGCGCCGCCGCCGTGCCGCCGCCGCCAGTGTGTGTCACCAACAGGAAAAGTTTGGAAAGCTGTGCTCTAGAGACAGAGAACTCACAGTACTTCCTGAACCTGTATATAGTCTAACTGATAGAAAAACCTCGGCTACTGGAGTTTGTTCATTAAAAAGAGTACATTCAAATACTTCCTGGGACGGTTCATTAATTAGGAATGTTTTCTTCCTGTTTCAGAATCCTATGTCTTTTGAGGATGTAGCTGTATTTTTCTCTAAGGAGGAGTGGGCTGTGCTGGATTTTGATCAAAGAACCCTCTACAGGGAGGTCATGATGGAAATTTCTGGGAACGTAGCCTGCATGGGTAAGGGATCCTCTTTGTTCTGGGCCCAGATAGGGGAAGGTAAGTCAAAAGTAACCAACTTAATCCTCCCAGTGAGTTTCTGGTCTTGCCTCCCCTGGTTTGCATATTGCCTTAGGAGCTCCTTTCACTCTCCTCTTTATATCTATCTATCTATCTATCTATCTATCTATCTATCTATCTATCTATCTATCATTCAAATTTTGCCAACGCCCCATGGAATTTGAAAAGTAACAGTACTTCTAGGGATGAAACTCCTAGAAATTGGGCTGGACTCTGTTTGGCTAGATTCTCAGAATGCTTGACTACCCTAACCCTGTGCGGAACCTGGGGGCCCTCCTGGACTCACGACTCCTGCTCGATGAGCAGGTGGCAGTCGTGGCCAGAAGGGCCTTCGCGCAACTTCGGGTTGTGCGCCAGTTACGCCCTTTCCTGGATCGAGATGCCCTCCGAACAGTCACTCATGCCCTGGTCATCTCCCATATAGACTATTGCAATGCGCTCTACATGGGGCTACCCTTGAAGAGTATCCAGAAGGTACAGCTGGTCCAGAATACGGCTGCGTGGGCAGTCTTAGGAGCCCCAAGGAGGGCCCATGTAACACCACTGCTGCGCGAGCTGCATTGGGTGCCAGTTTGCTTCCGGGTCCAATTCAAGGTGTTGGTTATCCCCTTTAAAGCCCTACATGGCATGGGGCCAGGTTACCTGAGGGACCATCTCATCCCCATAACATCAACCCGTCCCACCCGGTCAGGCAGAGAGGGCATGCTACGGACTCCGTCGGTAAGGGAATTTCATTTGACAGGGTCCAGGAGGCGGGCCTTCGCTGCAGTGGCACCCGCCCTTTGGAACATACTGCCCCCAGAGGTGAGGCGGGTCCCTTCGCTCCCGGCCTTCAGGAGGAATCTGAAGACCTGGTTCTGCCGCCTTACCTGGGATGGGAAGAGCCATAGTTCTTCCTGGGGGTGGCGGGTGTGATAGTGTCCTCCCTACTGAATAAGATCTTGTCGTCACTTGGATTTTTATTTTTTATTCTCTATTTATATCTGTTGTTGGTTGTAATTTTATGCTTTTATTGTTTTAATTATTGATGTTATTGTAAACCGCCCAGAGTTCCCCTTTTGGGGGAGATGGGTGGTCATAGAAATATGAATAATAAATAAATAAATAAATATTGTAATGGTCAAATAGAAGATGCATCTAAGTGGATTTGAAATATGATGGCACTCTCAGTTTGTGTGTTAAAAAAATATAATGAATGTTTCTGTTTTTGTCCAAAACAGGTGATGGACAGGAGAATGAGGATTATAAAGAACAAGCTATGGAGGTTTCTAGAACAGCCAAAATGAAAATTGAGGAAGGGAAGTTTGGAAATCAGCATGGACTAGAAATGACAGAAGAAAATCAGTTCAGCAGTTGGGTGGAGAAATCTTCTACTTCTCAATCTGCAGAAATCCACATCTTTCTGACCCAACAAGATGAGAAAGAAAAAATTTGTACAGGGTGTGGCAAAATGTTCAGAGCTAAATCAGATTTATGTGAATATTGCAGAACCCAAAATAAAGAGAAGCATTACGAATGCACAGAATATGGGAAAAGTTACAGTTGGAGCTTCCCTCGTACTTTACATCAAAATATCCACATTGTAGAAAAACCTTATAAATGCACTGAGTGTGGAAAAAGCTTCGGGTGGAACTGTCGCCTTACTTCACATAAGAGGATCCATTCAGGGGAGAAACCATATAAATGCTTGGAGTGTGGAAAAAGCTTTAGTGGTTTGAGTTCATTTACTTCTCATAAAAGGATTCACTCAGGAGAGAAACCATATAAATGCTTGGACTGTGGAAAGAGCTTCAGTATGAGCAGTAATCTTACATCCCACAAGAGGACCCACACAGGGGAGAAACCATATACATGCCTGGAGTGTGGAAAGAGCTTCAGCATTAGTAGTTCACTTATTTCCCACAAGAGGATCCACACAGGGGAGAAGCCATATAAATGCTTGGATTGTGGAAAGAGTTTCAGTATGAGCAGTAACCTTACATCCCACAAAAGGATCCACACAGGAGAGAAACCATATAAATGCCTGGATTGTGGAAAGACCTTCAGTAAAAGCAGTTACCTAACTTCTCATAAAAGGATCCACACAGGGGAGAAACCATATAAATGCCTGGAGTGTGGAAAAAGCTTCAGGGGGTTGAGTTCCTTCACTTCCCATAAAAGGATCCACTCAGGGGAGAAACCATATACATGCCTAGAATGTGGAAAGAGCTTCAGTATGAGCAGTTCCCTTACTTCTCATAAAAGGATCCACACAGGAGAGAAACCATATAAATGCGTACAGTGTGGAAAGAGCTTCCGCAAGAGTGATAATCTTACTTGCCATGTGAGAAAACACACAGGGGAGAAGCCATATAAATGTATGGAGTGTGGAAAGAGCTTCAGTACCAGTAGTGATATTACTTCCCACAAAAGGACTCACTCAGGGGAGAAACCGTATAAATGTCTGGAGTGTGGAAAAAGCTTCAGGGGATTAAGTTCCTTTATTTCCCATAAAAGGATCCACTCAGGAGAGAAACCATATAAATGTATGGAATGTGGAAAGAGCTTCAGTATGAACAGTTCTCTTAATTCTCATAAAAGGATCCACACACGGGAGAATCCATATAAATGTCTGGAGTGTGGAAAGAACTTTAGTAAGAGTGGTCACCTTACTTCCCATAAAAGAATCCACACAGGAGAGAAACCCTATAAATGTCTGGAGTGTGGGAAAAGTTTTAGTGGCCTGAGTTCCTTTAATTCCCATAAAAGAATCCACTCAGGGGAAAAACCATATAAATGTATGGAATGTGGGAAGAGCTTTAGCATGAGTAGCTCTCTTACTTCTCATAAAAGGATTCACACGGGGGAAAAACCATATAAATGTCTGGAGTGTGGCAAGAGCTTCAGTAAGAGCAGTTCCCTTACTTCTCATAAAAGGATCCACACGGGAGAGAAACCCTATCAATGCACAGAGTGTGGCAAGAGCTTCAGTATGAGCAGTAACCTTACTTCCCATAAAAGGATCCACTCTGGGGAGAAACTCTACAAATGCTTGGAGTGTGGAAAGAACTTCAGATGGAGCAGCCGTCTGATTTCCCACAAGCGGATCCATTCAGGGGAAAAACCATATAAATGTTTGGAATGTGGAAAGAGTTTCAGTGGCTTGAGTTCCTTTAATTCCCATAAAAGAATTCATACTGGGGAGAAACCATACAAATGCATAGAGTGTGGAAAGAGTTTCAGTACAAGTAGTGCCCTTATTTCCCATAAAAGGATTCATACAGGAGAGAAACCATATAAATGCTCTGAGTGTGATAAGTGCTTCAGTAAAAGCAGTTCTCTTACTTCCCATAAACGGATCCACTCTGGGGAGAAACCATATACGTGCCTAGAATGTGGAAAAAGCTTCAGTATGAGTAGTAACCTTACTTCCCATAAAAGGATCCACACAGGGGAGAAACCATACAAATGCCTGGTGTGTGGAAGGAGCTTCCGGAAGAGTGATAATCTTACTTCTCATAAAAGGATACACATGGGATAGAGTCTCTATAAATGCATAGACTGGGGAGTAAACTTCACCTATAGCAATCATTTTATTGACCCACACAGTGTATATGGAGTGTGGACTGAGCTTCAGCAGCTTCCTCCTCTTAAAAACACTCAGTGCGGAGAAACTATACAAATATCTGAAGCGTGGAAAAAAAATTACCAAAGTGGCTACCTTACTTCGTATACAATGAAACCCACAGGAGACAATCAAACCACGCACTGAATTTGGAAAGAACTTCAGGCACTCCAGTTCTCAGGTGACGATCATCATGTAGAAATGTGATGGGACTGGGTGATGGACTAGAAACAGTGACTATACCTATCAAGATAGAAGGAAGGAGAAGAAAGGGAAGATAAGTTGTCTGAAATTCTTGTGTTGCCAGCTAATTTAGAATTTTCAGGACCCATACCGAAGCAGGAGGACCTTAAAAGAGGTGCCAGGACCGAAACAATCAGCATTATGTTTATTGAAATTGTCCCCATTAATTAGTTATAGCACCGGGGGTCCTTCCCTAATTGCAACGGTAAGCTCAAGTGGCTGGGACAGTCTCTGGAATTTGATTCACAAAGGGGCTGCTTTTGTTGGGCAAGTTTTATAGCCCTGCAACCTTGCACCTCCAGAGTTGCTTAGTTTAGGCATCAGCAGTGGAAGGATGAGGATTAAGTATCTAGCAGGCACTGAGCACCTACTACAACAAAAGGAAAGAAAGGAAAGGTTCCCCTGTGCAAGCACCGAGTCATGTGACCCCTGGGGAGACGCCACTTTCGCGACGTTTTCCTGGCAGACTATAGAGCGGGGTGGTTTGCCATTGCCTCCCCCAGTCGTAATTACCTTCCCCCCAGCAAGCTGGGTACTCATTTTACCGACCTCGGAAGGATGGAAGGCTGAGTTGACCTGAGCCGGCTACCTGAGAACCAGCTTCCGCTGGGATTGAACTCAGGTCGTGGGGAGAGTTTCAGTTGCAGTACTGCCGCCTACCACTCTGCGCCACACGAGGCTCTACTACAACAAAAGAGGGAAATAATTATCTCAATGGGGTTAGGGCTAGAAGTTTGTTATCTTACAGCTTGGAAGAGGGTCAATCACAGGACACAAGGGATAAGGTACATGGATAGGATCAGAGAGATTATAGGAAAGTCTTCCTAAGAGCGGCAACTTATTACCAGAGACAATTTGAAATGGCGAGCATTTGTGCACTACCCAGAGTCTATCCTGATTTGATGACACCCAAATAACTGTATAAAACAAATGTATACATAAATCAATGGGATGCATCAGGCAACCCATTCCCCCCCACCCATGGATGATCTACCCTAATTACTCAGAGCAGGAGGGGGATTTCCCTGTGAATGGGAATGAGGAGTTTTGTTTCATCATTCTTTTCCACATTTCCCATCCCATAATCCTAAACCTAACTCTGGATTGGCGGGATTGTGGCTTATCCCTGCTGCTCTGCTCTGCTGAAATTTTACCCTTAACTCTGAGGTTTTCTTTTCTTTCCCTTGTCTCATCTCCAGTTTTATTTTCCCCCTTTCTTTCCAATGCAATTACCTCTTCTCCCATCTCCTTCCTCCTCTTTTTTTTTTCAAGTGGGAAAATGGGAGGAAAGTATGTGTTCAAGAGTACTTTGTGTTTCTCTGTGTGAGAGAAAATGGTTGGTATAATTGATGGGGATCCATTACTTTGGTTCTTTATTTTACTAGCAATGTTTGATTAACTCACTCATTATTTTGTGCTGGGAGTGTCCTTTCTTGGACTGTTGGCTTCTTGATGGATGTCTGTGTATATGTGTGTGTACACATAAACATACACATACCTATATGTACATTTATTGGATAGGAGGACATCTCCAGGACTAGATTTCATTTTTATTAATTCACTCTTTCTGGGCTTGCCTTTTTCTGGAGTGTAGCTTCTAATGATCACACACACCCATATGGATAAGTGTCACAGGAAGAGGGGGAGAATGTAGGAATCTCTAGGTTGCTTTCAGGTGGAGTTGGCTTCCTGAAGTTAACATTGTGGGTAACCTGGACATTACCAAGGATTTTGTTTTGTGTTTTTTTCCCCTTTCTCTCTGCTCTTCCTTTTTGTGGGGAGAACATAGTCTTGAATCCATGGTCATATGCCTTTTAGCAGATACAGTAATGATTCATTATTGGATATTAAAAATCAGAAGAAGTCTGATAGCACCTTTTAGATTAACAAATTGTATTATTTATTAGTCTATAAAGGTGCTACTGGATGCTTTCTAATTTTTGGCTGCCCTAGATTTACATGGCTCTTCTCCTACAATGTCTACTATTGGCTATTAAGAGATATGAATGGAATCAACCACTTAAGACAGTGCTTTCCAAAGTGCCGCCGTTGGCGACATACCAACGGCGGGGGCGGGTGGGGGGGCGCGCATGTACACGGGGGGGGCGCGGGGTGGTGGCGGTGTGCATGGTGGCGGCGGCGGCCTCGTTAAAACGCGGAAGCGCTGATGGTGCGCCACCGCCATGCACACTGCTGCCGCCGCGCACGCCCCTGTGCCGCAGCTTCGCGACACACTAAACTGTGTGTTGCGACACACAGTTTGGAAAGCTATGACTTAAGACTTTGAAACCACCTTTAGGAAATGCACTGGCTTCTAACAATGACCTCATCAAATTCACCACCAGACATGACCTCTCAAGCAATTCTGCTGAGACTGTTCTTAAATACATCACAGCTTGGGAGAGGTTACAGGTCTGCTAACTGTCCTGATTTGGCCAGGACAACCCCAGTTTAAGGTGGGTCTTCTTTTTTGAAAGAGATGCCTTGGTAAAATCCTAGGCAGGCAATTTAATCTAGGTAGTTGGTAGGGGCGCAATGACTCAGTGGTTAAGACGCCAGGCTTGTCGATCGGAAGGTCGGCAGTTCGAGACCCGAGCGCCGCGTGACAGAGTGAGCTCCCGCACTCGCCCCAGCTCTTGCCAACCTAGCAATTCTAAAGTATGCAAATGCAAGTAGATAAATAGGTACCACTTTGGTGGGATGGTAACAGCGTTCTGCACATGTCATGCTGGCCACATGACTGCGGAAGCGTCTTCGGACAGCGCTAGCTCTTCAGCTAAGAAACGGAGATGAGCACCGCCCCCTAGAGTCAGACACGACTGTGCAGGGGAAAACCTTTACCTTTACCTAGTTGGTAGTGATGGCAGAAGAACCTTTGCTGGGGCAGGACGAGGAGGAGAAGGGAGGAGAGAAGAAGCCGTAACCCTCTGCCCTAATGCCTGGAATTGGGGGTGCCACAGGAACAGAGCTGGCAACCACAAGGCTCCTCAGGAACTATGATTCCAGAGTTTAAGTTGTAAAGGAATGAAATTAAGTAGTTTTGGAATCCAGCCCAAGGCAAAGATTCTCTGATTTCTCTTTTTCAGATTTAGAAGAGAATTTTTATTTTGAAATACTCCTTATTAACTCCTATCCAGGAGTTTCCTAGTTTAGATTTTATTTCCAAATTTTTATTCGTGCACTATATTTAAACAACATTTGAAATACTTAGTCCACAGCTTTCCAAACGGTGTGTCGTGACACTTTAGTGTGTCGCAACACACAGTCTGGTGTGTCGCCACACAACCCGGAAGCGGCAGCGGGGGCATGCACAGCGGCAGCCGCAGTGGCGCGCCATCAGCGCTTCTGCATTTTAGCGGAAGCCGCCACCGCTGCCGTCACCGGCATGCATGCACCCGCCCCCCACACCGCTGCCGTGCACGCTCCCGCCCCCACGCGCGCTGCCGCCGCTGCCACCAGTGGTGTGTCGCCAATGGCGGCACTTTAGAAAGCACTGACTTAGTCTCTAAATATTTAGTGAGCAAAGGAGGCCGTTTCCCAATACCTCTACAATACTGAGTCAGAATTTATTATCTCAGGCTTAGAGGATCTGTTCTCTCTCTTACATTGAACAAAGGAGCAAATTTCCTATCTCCACTTAGTTTTTCTAAATTCAGGATTTCCTTTACAAAAGCTCATTTTAATGTACTTACCTCTCCAAGAGAAGGGATTTTCAAAGCACCAGTTTTCTAGTGGTATCTGTCCCTATAAATCTGGTACCTTGGAAACTGGCACATATCTTTCTCTGCCATACCCTTTATCAAGATATAAGGACAGAACTTTTAGATCCACTACTTCTGAGGTTCCCAGGAAGAAATTATTGCCCTACAGATGTGAGCCAAGCATAACTAAAATGGTTGTAATTTTTAAAAACATTGTTATTAGGAGAAGAGTCTGGTCTTTATTGTTGTGTTTACCTTGATTGTGTTAAGCTAATTTTATCCATTTTAAAAATGAGAATCCAATTGTGGGGTTCACTGTATTTGTTGATTGGCCAAAGGCAGTAATAAAATAATTATTTGGTATTAATCTGAGGTGAAGGTGAAGCTTATCTCCTGCTGACTCTGTGGAATTATCCACGCAGTTCATTGTCAAGAATACAGAAGTACTGTAGTTTACCATTGCTAATTCTGGAATGATTCTTTTTTTTTACTTTTCTGTCGAGTCTATAGCCCTGAGATTTTCTGAGGGTTCCTATCCCAAGTACAAAGTAGGCTCAGAGCAGTTTAGACAGGTGCTCCTTCTGCTGTGACCAAGAGATAGTTATTGTCAAGCACGTAACTATTTAGAAAGTTAAAATACTTCAAGTACTCATGAGCTTTTTGATCCACTGCAGTGACAGCAGGATAGCGGCAACTTTTTGATAACTTTTTAAAATTATTATGTAATTTCCCTCCTATGGCCAATGTCAATTTTAGTAACTTCTTGAGTAATGTGTCTGTTTTTGATCCCGAGATGTTTGCAGCTAGGGAATTGTTTTTCTACCTTAAAAGGCCACAATTTTTCATGCTTTCTGCAGACCTGGATTTCCTAAGAAATAGGTAGCCACAGTATAGCGTGATGGTTATATCATACTTCTATCACATCATGGGATCGGAAGCACCTCTTTCACATAATTTCTAAAGCATTCACAACCAGATTTATTTTACTTTGCATTTGTCAAAGAATGGGAGAAGTTATGGAAATGTCAGGAGAGGGCATGAATTATAATTAGGGTTTGTTTTTTTTAATTTGTTCAATCATGTCCGATTCTCAGAGACTGCCTGGACAAGTCCCTGCAGTATCCTTGGCAAGGTTTTTCAGAAATGGTTTGCCATTTATTTATTTATTTATAAACATATTTATATCCCGCCCATCTCCCCCGCAAGGAGGGACCCTGGGCGGTTCACAACATAAGTTTAAAATCAATAAAAACATAAATATTACAAAAATTCACTAAAATATCATTGTCTCCTAGGGCTGAGAGAAAGTGACTGGCCCAAGGCCACCCAGCTGGCTTTGTGCCTAAGGCAGGACTAGAACTCACAGTCTCCCAGTTTCTAGCCTGATGCCTTAACCACTACATCAAACTGGCTCTCAATAATTAACTAGTGCTATTAACTATCTGCTCTAATTAGGAAAGATGCATCTGGATTGAACACAGGATGTCCAACTTGTATTTATTATAAATGAGAGTCACTGTAAAGCAGTGGTTAAAGTGCTGGATTTCGGTTAGGGAGATCCAGATTCGGGTCATGTAATTTTGAGCTAGTCATGCTTTCTCAGCCCAACGTACCATATTTTCAGGTGTGTGTTAGGTTAATACTATGGGAGACCCTGCCTTGAATTCTCTGAGGAAGCCAAGAGACTAGGAATCCATTATCAATCTGAAGGGAGTGTAATCCTCCATTTGAGAACAGAGAAAAAAGTTATGTCATGCCTCCCTCTCCTGCAAAGCTTACCAACTGAGCTGGTTTTGAATGACCCGGACAGTCCCTCAGCATGAACCAAAGTTTTAAAAGACCACCTTGAAAACAATTAACCTCGAGGGTAGATCTTTCAATATCAGGATTTAGCATTCCTTGTCGATATCACATACTGGTTAGTATGCCTATATGTTACCTCTTGTTTTGAATTTAATAGGGTACAAAGATGCAAGCCACTCAAAGCACTATTCTAAATACTGTTTTCTAGAGATGGTCAATGGATGAAATAGCCAGATGAAGAGGATTAGCTCAATAACTTGCATAGCAGCAAAAATGCTGCTTAACCATGATCCTCCAAACTAGACATACACTTGCAGAAAGCATCCCTGTTCAAGGCATTAGTAACAGAAGTAGGAGCTTAGAGTTACTTTATGCCATGGAATGTGTTAGAAGTAAATGGGGTGTTACTACATGAATATATATTCGCATTTAGATGTACAAAAAGGTAAGAATATGTCTACAATCCAACAAATGTCTGCTACCAAATTTTGGATTCAGCAAGAACTATATATAGTTTGTGTAAGATTTTGTGGACAAAGCCCCAAGTGAAGCTGGAAAGGTACTCGTGTTCCCCTCTCGAGCCCCAGCCACCCATGGGCACCCCCTCCATTTTCCTTCCCGCTCTCGCCCTCCACCCCTTTCTCCAGGATTTGCCTGCAGGATCCGCTAGGTGGCGCCTCCTCGCAAACAACCTCGTCTGCCCGTTCAGCCAAAGATGCACCAAAGAGCTGTTCCTACTGGGGATGCATCTCGCCAGGACGTTGAAGAGGGGGCTAGGAAGTAACGCTCCCCAGCTGAGTGTGCCCTTTCTAGGAAGAAGTGCGCGCTCTCTCTCTGAGTCTGGAGACAAAGAGGGCGCGGGAAGTCCTTGTGGAAAAGGAACCCGGGCGTGAAGCTGCGTCTGCTCCGCCAGCAATCTAGAGTCGCGCTCACAGGGGGGGCTGCAAGGAAGCCAAGCCCGGATCCTCCTCCAGGACTTTGGTTGAGATCGGGGGAATCCCGGGGAAAGCCTGTCGTCTGGGCTGCTTCTTTCCCCAGCTGGTGCTCGGCAAGAGAAGCCTTTCCTTTTCCGGATCTTTCGTTGGAGTTTCCTTTAAGGGTTGCCGCGAAAGGATGGAATGGAAAGGTCGCCGCTCCTGTCCTTGGAAACCCCGGGTGCAAATGGAGTGAGAGCGGGGGGAGGAGGACCAGGGAGGGCGGGTGCAAAGTTCTTTAGCCAGTTCTGGGCCAAAGAACCGATTCTTCGCAAGGTCACCTTCTGAAGGCCTGAAGTTTCAGTGGGAAACACCTGCCAAGTAGCTTTCCTAGCGTCTCCAGCTCAGAGGGTCTTGCCTCCCTGGGCTGGGAAAATCTCTCCTCTACCAAAAATTTTTTAGATATTCCAAAATAGGGAAAGAGCCTGCGGATCACTGACTCCACATTTTGAACGTTCTCTCAGCGCTTTGGAGCACACATTCTCTGTTTTTCTGACTTTTTCTTCTCTTTCGCCGTAGAGTGGGAGCTGAGAACATCTTCCATGCATGTAAACTTTCTAGATCTCTGTGGACTAAACTAACTCATGCCCAAAGATGTCTCACAGGAACTTTTCTTGCCATTCCCTTCTGAGAAATGAAAGTTGCTCGGCACATCAAGGAGAGCCTTTGGATTTGTTTGGAACAGCATTTCAGCACAGAGACAAAACGGGCTCACGATACAAAGCAGTGAAAGAAGGAAATGGTCCCCACCTTCTCCTGGTTGATACTGGTGGGAAATTCTGGGAAAGAACCCGACAGAATATCCTGGAAGGAGAAAGCACCAGTTTTGTGGTACAACATCGCTATTTCAGGGAGTTCTGCTATCAGGAGGCTGAGGGGCCCCGAGAAGTTTGCAGCCAACTCCACCATCTTTACCGTCAATGGCTGAGGCCAGAGAAGCACACAAAAGCCCAGATGCTGGACCTGGTGGTCCTGGAGCAGTTCCTGGCCGTCCTGCCCCCGGAAATGGAGAGCTGGGTGCGGGAGTGTGGAGCGGAGACCAGCTCCCAGGCGGTGGCCCTGGCCGAAGGCTTCCTGCTGAGCCAGGCAGAGAAGGAGGAGCAGGGAGAGATGCAAGTAAGAATATGAAAAATGTTATTGAATATTTAAATATTTCTTTTGGGGGACCAATAACATCAGGAGAGATCCCATTTCCTCTCTGGACAGATTGTTCCATTGCCTTTTCCTGATAATTTCCAAGGACGTGTGAACAGTCCAATCCTCCTACAGGGGACTGTGCAGACCCTAATTGCACAAAACAAAAAAATAAAACAAAAAACAATACTCTCTTTCCCTTTTTCTTTTGGCTGCTGTTTCAGGATCAGGAGTCCTACATGCAGGAGGCTGCACAATCCTCCAAAGCACTGGAGTTTATGGCATATCCCTCTCAGGAGCTGATCTTTCCGGAGATCTCCCACAAGGATCAAAACACACCATCAGGTAAGGAGGGTCCTTTCTGATGCAACGGAGTCCTCGGGAGCTTGCATTGCCTGAGCTATTGTTCTTTATGCATTTCTTTGGCAATGTATTATAGCCCTGTGTGCAATGATGGCCTTTGTTTGCTGGATATGGTTTTTTTTAATGTGTTTCCTCCATTTTTGTCTCTCTCTCAGAGAATGGAAAAACATTGATGGTATCTATAGGAACGTATCTTCATTGTAGTGGAGAAGAAACATCGGTTGTGCTTCCCACTCAGGTAGATGGAAAATTCCTCCACCTACCCAATGGGCAAATGACATTTATTCAAGGAGCATCCTAGTCTGTCCAAACTCCCTCTCCAGAGCCTGTTCCTTTCATTTTATTACCTCTCATCCAGACAGTTTTTCAGAGGCTAAGTATTTTCCTGGTAATTTTCATTGTCATTCACACATTGATGGTATCGCTTGCCACTTCCTGGAGGACTTTCCTAACAACTTCATGTAGTAAAAGGTAAAGGTTCCCCCCGCACATTTTGTGCAGTTGTGTCCGACTCTAGGGGCCGGTGCTCATCTCCGTTTGTTAGCCGAAGAGCCAGCGTTGTCCGAAGACGCTTCCACGGTCATGTGGCCGCATGACGCGTGCGGAACGCTGTTACCTACCCACCGAAGTGGTACCTATTCATCTACTTGCATTTGCATGCTTTTGAATTGCTAGGTTGGCAAGAGCTGGGGCGAGTGCAGGAGCTCACTCCGTCACGCGGGGCTAGGGATTCGAACCTCCGAACTTGCAATCTTCCGATCAACAAGCCTGGCGTCTTACCCGCTGAGCCACCACGCCCCCTTCATTCATTCAGTCATTCATGTAGTTAGTGAATGACTATTCTGTTGATCCCTGAGGAACAACATGAGGCACCAGTTAGAGCAAGGTTTCTGAACCAGGGTTCCGTGGAATCCTAGGTTTCTGTGAAGAGGTCACTAGGGGTTCCCTGGGAGATCACGATTTATTTAAAAAAATATTTCAAATTCAGACAACTTCACATTAAACAGGTAAGTTTCATTATTTATTTTTAATTTAAGAACACTGTTAATGCACATATACAGGCCTACACATGAAACAAATATAATAATTTTGTAACTTCTGACCTTCATGAGCCTGAATGTGCAGGGGTTTCCCGAGGCCTGAAAAATACTTCTTGCTATTCTTGCACTTTTTAGTTTTTCTTTTAATTCTGTACTCAAGCTATTCTGTATTTTGTATTTTAATTGTACTTGTAAAAGTTTTTAATAAAAAAAAGAAAAATATTGCAGAGGTTCCTCCAGGGTCAAAAAGTTGAGAAAGGCTGGGTTAGAGTATCTGTCAGGAGCCTCCCAACACAGGTTTGAGGAGGCTACTTTCCAGGAAGGCCTGGAGCCCCCGATCAATGGTGCCTCCAAGGCTCATCCCATCACTTGATCAGAACATGGGGAGGGGTCTGCCATCGAATGTTTTTGGAGGACCTGCAGTATCAGCAAAATTAATAAAATGGTATACAAAATGTGTGATTGGTCAGTTTCTCCTAGGAATATACTAATGCATCCCATAGGAAAGTTCTGCTGTTGGGATTTATATATTTGTATTGTCGAAGGCTTTCACGGCCGGAGTTCAATGGCTGTTGTGGGTCTTCCGGGCTGTGTGGCCGTGTTCTGGAAGTTGTGGTTCCTTGTGGTTCCCTTAAAAGTTTTCATGTTTCTGGCTATAGTGACTGAATTTGGAAGCTCTCAAAATCCCATAATGTTTATTATAAATGTTAAATTGAGCTCTATTCTCCTCTTGTCTGGTTTGTCAAGAGACGTGAGCATCCAGCTAGGTGGCTGTCCCTCCCATTTATCACAAAACAGCAAATGCAGGTGGCACCTGAGGATAAAATAGAGCAGGGGTCCCCAACCCCCGGTCCACGGACCGCTACCGGTCCTTAGGAACCACAACTTCCAGAACACAGCCACACAGCCCGGAAGACCCACAACAGCCATTTATATATTTATTTGTTTGTTTGTTTTATTAATTAAGAAAGAGAACTTGCAAAAACTTCTTAATAAAAATGTTTCCTTTGGGTTTCAGAATGTCATATCTTTTGAGGATGTAGCCATGTTTTTCTCTGGTGAGGAGTGGGCTCTATTGGATGTTGACCAAAAAGCCCTGTACAGAGAGGTCATGCTGGAAAATGCTAGGAATCTGGCCTCCTTGGGTAAGGGATCCTCTTTGTTCTGAGTTCAAATAGTGAGGGAAGTATTTTTAAGTTAAAAGTATCCAGCTTATCTGTATCTCAGAAGAAATGTTGGTTGGTTCTTTTCCTACATTGCCCCTTCCCAGCCTGGTTCCAGTATTCAGGGCTTAAATCTTCATGATGTCTTCCCAACCAGGTTCCTGTCCCGTCCTAGTTTGCAGTTCTCCCTTAAAAGTTTTCATGTTTCTGGCTATAGTGACTGAATTTGGAAGCTCTCAAAATCCCATAATGTTTATTATAAATGTTAAATTGAGCTCTATTCTCCTCCTGTCTGGTTTGTCAAGAGACGTGAGCATCCAGCTAGGTGGCTGTCCCTCCCATTCATCACAAAACAGCAAATGCAGGTGACACCTGAGGATAAAATAGAGCAGGGGTCCCCAACCCCCGGTCCACGGACCGCTACCAGTCCGCAGCCTGTTACAAACCGGGCCGCCATGCGGGTCTCTGAACCCCACCCCCCGGTACGTGTGATTGGCTCCCGCCTGCAAACCCCGCTCCCCCCCTGGTTTGTGGAAAAATTGTCTTCCACGACTGGTCCCTGGTGCCAAAAAGGTTGGGTACCCCTGAAATAGAGCATTCCCAGACTGTACTGCTTTCTCCAGGAAGTGTAGCCTTGTTCAGACCAGGATGAACCTCAGTTCCCAAGTCCAGTTTCATTGATTTAACTGCAATCTCTTTTCCCTTACCCAAGCTTCCTTGGAACTGGAATATTAAAGAGAAATAATGGCAAAATAAATACCCATCAAGATGTATGGAAAATTTAAATGTAAATGGCCTGATATACAAATATAGAAGCTATACAATATAAAGAAACTTTGCAATAATAAAAAAAATCACTGTTAAAAAAATCATAACCCCATTTCATGGTCCCGAAAGAATGGGAGCAGGAGGAAATTTTGTTCAAGTTGAATGCATTGAATGGGACTTGATTCCTAATGGTACTTTCAGTTTGTACATTAAATGTCCAATAGAATTGTATATTTTCTTTTTGTCCCAAATAGATAATGGACAGGAGAATGAGCATTATAAACAGCAAGCTGTGGAATCTTTCCAAGTAATCAAAACTGAAACTGGAGAAGATATGTTTGGAAAAATCCAATCGGAACCCAAAAGGCCTGAGGAAAAGCAGTTAAAAAATATGGTGGAAAAATCTGCTACTTCTCAGTGTGCAGAAATCCACGCCCTCCTGACCCAACAAGATGATAAAGAAAAAAGGAAGTGTCTCGGATGTAGAAAAATATTTAGAGATAAATCAGAATTATGCAAATACTGCAGAATACATGCTAAAGGAAAACAGTATGCATTCAAGGAACATGAACAAAATTTCAGTTGGACTCTGCCTCTTAAATTACATCAAAGTATCCAAAAAGCATATCAGTGTATGGAATGTGGGAAAAGCTTCAGCAAGAGTAGTAATCTTAATGCCCATAAAAGAATTCACACAGGGGAGAAACCATTCACATGCACAGAGTGTGGAAAGAACTTTACTACAAGCAGTGTCCTTACTTCTCATAAAAGGATCCACACAGGGGAGAAGCCATATAAATGCATGGACTGTGGAAAGAGTTTCACTATAAGCAGTCACCTTACCTCCCATAAAAGAATTCACAGTGGGGAGAAACCATATACTTGCATGGAGTGCGGAAAGAGCTTCAGTATGAGTAGTCACCTTACTTCCCATAAAAAAATCCACAGTGGAGAGAAACCATACAAATGTCTGGAATGTGGAAAGAGTTTCCACAAGAACAGCAACCTTACTTCCCATAAAAAGATCCACACAGGTGAGAAACCATATAAATGCATGGAGTGTGGAAAGAGCTTTCGCAAGAACAGCAACCTTACTTCCCATATAAGGATACATACAGGGGAGAAACCATATAAATGCTTGGATTGTGGGAAAAGCTTCAGGTGGAGCAGTGTCCTTACTTCTCATAAAAGTATCCACACAGGAGAGAAACCGTATAAATGCCTGGAGTGTGGAAAAAGCTTCAGTGAGCGCAGTTCACTTACATGCCATAAAAGGATCCAGACTGGGGAGAAACCCTATAAATGTATAGAATGCGGAAAGAGCTTCCGTAAAAGTGATAACCTTACCTGCCATATAAGAAAGCACACAGGGGAGAAACCATATAAATGTATAGAATGTGCAAAGTGCTTCAGTGACCGCAGTGCTTTTAGATCCCATAAAAGGATCCACACTGGAGAGAAGCCATATAAATGCATGGCATGTGGAAAGAACTTTAGTATGAGCAGTCACCTTACTTCTCATAAAAGGATTCACACAGGAGAGAAACCATATAAATGTACTGAGTGTGGAAAGAGTTTCACTCAGAGTAATCACCTTACTTCCCATAAAAGGATCCACACAGGAGAGAAACCCTATAAATGCATGGAGTGTGGAAAATGTTTCAGTGATCGTAGTTCACTTGCTTTCCATAAAAGAATCCATGCAAGTGAGAAACAGGATTAACTGACTGAATGAGGGAAGAGCCTCAGCAAAATCTCCACCTCTCTTTCACATCAAAGGACTCATAAAAAGGTAAAGGTTCCCCCCGCACATTTGTGCAGTTGTGTCCGACTCTAGGGGCCGGTGCTCATCTCCGTTTGTTAGCTAATGAGCCAGCGTTGTCCGAAGACGCTTCCACGGTCATGTGGCCGCATGATGCACGTGGAACGCTTTTACCTACCCACCGAAGTGGTAGCTATTCATCTACTTGCATTTGCATGCTTTCGAATTGCTAGGTTGGCAATTGCTGGAGCTAGTGCGGGAGCTCACTCCGTCATGCAGGGCTAGGGATTCGAACCTCTGAACTTGCAATCCTCCAATCGACAAGCCTGGCGTCTTACCCGCTGAGCCACCACACCCCTTAAGGACTCATAGAGTGAAACTATTAAAATTAATGTGAAGAAAACTTTGATACCAGTACACTGATAAAGGAACTCTACAGAGACCTATCGCTATAAATGCATAAAATAAGGACAAATATTGAGATCTATTTTTGGTTTGTAATATCTTTTCACCTGTGAATTTCTTTTCTAGAATAATCCTGTGTGAAATATAGCTTGCAAATATACAGTATTGTTTATTTAGGAGAAAATGGGCTTCAGATGTTAATAATACCTTGGTTTAACTCAATTCTGATGCTTGATTTACCTCATTGTTTTGGGGGGAGCTTATTTTACTTAGCATTTGTTATTTGGATATTTTGGTTCTGATGCCTGTTTTGCTTTTCAAATTCAATATTTATTAAAAATTCTGGAGGACTTGTGGCTCCTAAAACTATTTTTATAAATTCGATGAAATTAATATTGTTAATTATGTGACCTTTGGAATAACACATTTGAGTTATTCTTTTTAAATCTGAGGGAAGTTGCTTTAAATTGTGAAACTAGCTTCTTTTGATCTATTGATTAATCTGGTAGAACATTTTGTTTCATAGGTAATAGATGCTTTTGTTGTTTATTCATTCAGTCGCTTCCGACTCTTCGTGACTTCATGGACCAGCCCACGCCAGAGCTTCCTGTTGGCCGTCACCATCCCCAGCTCCCCCATGGTTGAGTCCGTCACCTCCAGAATACCATCCATCCATCTTGCCCTTGGTCGGCCCCTCTTTCTTTTGCCTCCCACTTTCCCTAGCATCAGCTTCTTCTCCAGGGTATCCTGTCTTCTCATTATGTGGCCAAAGTACTTCAGTTTTGCCTTTAATATCATTCCCTCAAGTGAGCAGTCTGGCTTTATTTCCTGGAGTATGGACTGGTTTGATCTTCTTGCAGTCCAAGGCACTCTCAGAATTTTCTTCCAACACCACAGTTCAAAAGCATCTATCTTCCTTCGCTCAGCCTTCCTTATGGTCCAGCTCTCACAGCCATAGGTTACTACAGGGAATACCATTGCTTTAACTATGCGGACCTTTGTTGTCAGTGTGATGTCTCTGCTCTTAACTATTTTATCAAGACTTGCCATTGCTCTCCTCCCAAGAAGTAGACGTCTTCTGATTTCCTGGCTGCAGTCAGCGTCTGCAGTAATCTTTGCGCTTAGAAATACAAAGTCTGTCACTGCCACTTTTTCTCCCTCTATTTGCCAGCTGGTTCAATCAAGCTGGTTGCCATAATCTTGGTTTTTTTGAGGTTTAACTGCAACCCAGCTTTTGCTCTTTCTTCTTTCACCGTCGTCATAAGGCTCCTCAACTCCTCGCTTTCAGCCATCAAAGTGGTATCATCTGCATATCTGAGATTTTTAATGTTTCTTCCAGCGATTTTAACTCCAGCCTTGGATTCCTCAAGCCCAGCACGTCGCATGATGTGTTCTGTGTACAGGTTGAATAGGTAGGGTGACAGTATACAACCCTGCCGTACTCCTTTCCCAATCTTAAACCAGTCTGTTGTTCCGTGCTATGTTCTTACCGTTGCTACTTGGTCGTTATACAGATTCCTCAGGAGGCAGACAAGATGACTTGGTATCCCCATACCACCAAGAACTTGCCACAATTTGTTATGATCCACACAGTCAAAGGCTTTAGAATAGTCAATAAAACAAAAATAGATGTTTTTCTGAAAGTCCCTGGCTTTCTCCATTATCCAGCAGATATTGGCAATTTGGTCTCTAGTTCCTCTGCCTTTTCTAAACCCAGCTTGTACATCTGGCAATTCTCGCTCCATGAATTGCTGGAGTCTACCTTGCAAGATAAAGGGGGCGTGGTGGCTCAGCGGGTAAGACGCCAGGCTTGTCGATTGGAAGATCGCAAGTTCGGAGGTTCGAATCCCTAGCCCTGCGTGCGGAGTGAGCTCCCGCACTAGCTCCAGCTCTTGCCAACCTAGCAATTCGAAAGCATGAAAATGCAAGTAGATTAATAGGTACCACTTCGGTGGGTACATAACAGCGTTCCGCGTGTGTCATGCGGCCACATGACCGTGGAAGCGTCTTCAGACAACGCTGACTCTTCGGCTAACAAACGGAGATGAGCACCGGCCCCTAGAGTCGGACACGACTGCACAAATGTGTGGGGGAAACCTTGCGTTTGAACATTCTTCAGTGCTTCCCTTTTTTGGTATGGGGATATAAGTTGATTTTTTCCAATCTGATGGCCATTCTTGTGTTTTCCAAATTTGCTGGCATATGGCATGCATCACCTTGACAGCATCATCTTGCAAGATTTTAAACAGTTCAGCTGGGATACCATCATCTCCTGCTGCCTTGTTATTAGCAGTGCTTCTTAAGGCCCATTCAACCTCACTCTTCAGGATGTCTGGCTCTAACTCACTGACCACACCGTCAAAGCTATCTCCAATATTATTATCCTTCCTATACAGATCTTCCGTATATTCTTGCCACCTTTTCTTGATCTCTTCTGCTTCCGTTAGGTCCTTACCATCTTTGTTTTTGATCATACCCATTTTTGCCTGGAATTTACCTCCAATGTTTCTAATTTTCTGGAAGAGGTCTCTTGTCCTTCCTATTCTATTATCTTCTTCCACTTCCGCACATTGCTTGTTTAAAAATAATTCCTTATCTCTTCTGGCTAACCTCTGGAATTTTGCATTTAATTGGGCATCTCTCCCCCTATCACTGTTGCCTTTTGCTTTCCTTCTTTCTTGGGCTACTTCCAGTGTCTCAGCAGACAGCCATCTTGCCTTCTTGGTTTTCTTTTTCTTTGGGACGTTTTTTGTTGCCGCCTCCTGAACGATGTTGCGAACTTCTGTCCATAGTTCTTCTGGGACCCTATCTACTAAATCTAGTCCCTTAAATCTATTCTTCACCTCCACTGCATATTCCTTAGGAATAGTAGTGAGCTCATATCTAACTGATCTGTGGGTCTTCCCTATTCTCTTTAGTCTGATTCTAAATTTTGCAATAAGAAGTTCGTGATCTGAATTACAGTCAGCTCCAGGTCTTGTTTTTACCGACTGTATAGATGTCTGCTACCTTTGGCTGCAAAGGATGTAGTCAATCTGATTTCGGTGTCGACCATCTGGTGAAGTCCATGTATAAAGTCGTCTTTTAGGTTGTTGGAAGAGAGTGTTTGTTATGTACAGTGAGTTGTCTTGGCAAAATTCTATCAGCCTATGTCCTGCTTCATTTTGTTCTCCCAGACCATGCTTGCCTGTAATTCCAGGTGTTGTTTGACTACCCACCTTAGCATTCCAGTCTCCTGTAATGAAAATAACATCTCTTTTCGGTGTATTATGCAGTAGGTGCTGCAGATCCTCATAAAACTGATCTACTTCTGCTTCTTCAGCATCTGTGGTTGGGGCGTATATTTGGATCACTGTGATCTTAAATGGCTTACCCTGAATTCGAATTGAGATCATTCTATCGTTTTTTGGATTGTATCCAAGCACTGCTTTAGCCACTTTATTATTAATTATGAAGGCTACTCCATTTCTTCTGTGGTCCTCTTGTCCACAGTAGTAGATTTGGTGGTCATCTGATGTGAAGTGGCCCATTCCAGTCCATTTCAGTTCACTGACACCTAAAATGTCTATATTTAATCTTGACATCTCACCAATAACCACATCCAATTTGCCCTGGCTCATAGATCTTACATTCCAGGTTCCTATGGTGTGTTGATCTTTAGAACATCGGATTCGTCGTTCACCACCAGCACCGTCGGCCGCTAGCCGTCCTTTCGGCTTTGAGCTAGCTGCGTCATCACATCTGGGGCTAGTTGAACGTATCCTCTGTTCCTCCCCAGTAGCATTTTGACCATCTTCCGACCTGGGAGTCCCATCTTCCGATGGTATACCGACATATCTCTGGTTGTACTGATCCATTTAGTTTTCACTGCAAGAATACTGGGGTGGGTTGCCATTACCTTCCCCAGGGATCGTATTTAGTCTGATCTCTCTGCCATGACCTTCCCGTCTTGGGTGTCCCTTCACGGTTTAGCTCATGGTTTCATTGAGGTGCTCAAGCTCCAGCACCACGACAAGGTAATGATCTCCTTTGCTAGAGTGTTTTTTTTTTACTTTTTATTTTTGCAAAAGGAAAGGAATAGGACTTTTATAAGCATTTTTTTAATTTAAGAATTTTAATGTACAGTTTCAGTAGTTTATTTGGGAAAATTCTTCTGTTATTATTTCACCCAGGAAGCTTCAACTGTCAGTTAGAGAAGACGGTTTAATTTTCCACTTACAAGTCTATATCATAAGATTTAGTTCTGCTTACTAGAAGCCAGCTTTCATAGGCCATTTTAGAACTGGCATTTTAGAATCCATATATCTTGCAAGCTGGAGTTAAAGCTGAGATATTTTGAACATATGTGAAAGCAAGAATCACTGGACAAGACTCTGACACTTGAAAAAATTGAAGGCAATTGTAGAATTGGCTTTGGTGGCTAGACAATGTCACTGATTATATAAGCAGGAGCTTATTTTATTTATTTATTTTTCAAATTTTGCCACCGCCCATCTCCCCCCACAAGGGGGACTCTGGGCGGTTTACAACAAAGCTAAAAAGTTAAAAACAGTAAAGCCATAAACAGTACATTAAATGTAAATATGAGTACAACATATAAATATAAAATAAAAAAAAATGATGGAGAGTCATGGTGAAATGATGTCCTTTGGATCACAATGAGTTAGAAATAATTGAGCAACAACAAAGGTTGTTTCTATCTGTCTTGGAAAGTATGGCACTCCCCTACTTATCAAGCTATGAAATAAATAAATTTTAGAGGGGGTGGTATGAAGTATCATAATGGAGGATTCCTAACCTGAAAATAGCAAGGTAGTTCTTTTGTTGGAAAACCTGAATGGGAATATTCATTCTCCATCAGCTTCATAATGGTCCCTATATTTGTCTAAGCATTTTATCACCTGGCAGCCACACTGGAGGACTCTTTAGAAAGTTGGACTGCATATACCAGTTTTGTATCTAAATTTTCATTCTTTCTATTCTTAAGCACACTGTATTAAGTGTTAAATGTTAATAATTTAATTGTATAATATAAATAGATAGAAGACAAGTTGTGATTAGTACATGATAGATGTATGCTTTTTTGTGTTTTTTCTTTTTCCTCTTTTTCCATTTTGCATAGAAAAAATAAATACTATGTACATTTTTTACTCTTTTTCCATACATTTTATAAAATGATTAGTGAGTACTTGCCATATATTTTTTAAAAAAAGCTTACCTTGTCTCTGTTTTTTAGATCTTTCTAGTATTGTATGCAACCAGACTTCTCTGAGGACTGTGTCTCTTCCTGGGAAGTTTGACATAATTTTTCTTTAAATCACACTCTTACACTTTACATGAACTCTGGTGTCAGAGAAGACTTCTGAGGATACCACAGATAGCCAAGAAAACAAACAAATGGATCTTAGAAAAACGAATTCTGAGTTCTCCCCTTTTGTAGGTGCATGTGATGTCACAACACAGGTATAAAAGGGGCTCAGCTTGTGGTACAATTGTCATCATTTCACTTCCCCCCTTGACCTCCTTGTAGATGCCTCTGGAAAGGAGGACACCCTGGCAAAAAATAAAAAAAATCATTCCGGACAATCCACTAAGGCAGAGCTTTCCAAACTTTTCATGTTGGTGACACACTCTTACAGCAGGGCATAATTTCGCAACACACTCTTACAGCAGGGCACAAGGCAGGCACTGGGACCTGCGTGGAATCCTGGCAGGGCAGGTTTGGAGGCAGCAGCAGCTGCGACACACCCAGACACTGCAGCCGACACACTAACCTGTCGCAACACACAGTTTGGAAAGCTCTGCACTAAGGGGTTACTTAAAAAAAGGTATTCCTCTTCTAAATCTAGATTGTCTACTCCTAAACCTAACATTGCAAAAAATCAGGAACATAGACTTTCTCCCTCTACCCTGATTTTTAAAAGTTCATCTGCATATTCACCTTTTTAAAAACTAAATAGCTACCAAAAAACCCAAGAATTTCAGTTTCTACCTGGTGGAAGGAAGGAAGGAAGGAAGGAAGGAAGGAAGGAAGATAAGAATATAAGCATTGCCTTGCAGGATTGAACCCATCTAGTCCAGGAGTCTGTTATCACAGTGGCCAACTGCACAAGAAAGCCCACTAATCTCCCAGCAGATGGCCTTCAGGGGCAGTCCCACTGCCATCAAGCCATTGATCCCCATGACTTCCATCAATTGGTCCAACTCTTTTTTGAGAGTAGCCAAGCTAGTAGTCAGCATCACATGTCATGGTAAAAGGAAGGAAGGACAAAGCCTTTATATTTACATCATCTGTACTAGGCACACACAGAACAAAAGAGTAATCACGTGTCATGCACACCAGTGCTCAGCAAAATTATTCTGGTGTGAAAAGAAAAACTACAGCCAACAAGCCAATCCAGTTGCCCCCGCACATTTGTGCAGTCGTGTCCAACTCTAGGGGCCGGTGCTCATCTCCGTTTGTTAGCCGAAGAGCCAGCGTTGTCCAAAGACGCTTCCACAGTCATGTGGCTGCATGACGTGCGCGGAACGCTGTTACCTTCCGAGCGAAGTGGTACCTATTCATCTACTTGCATTTGCATGCTTTCGAATTGCTAGGTTGGCAAGAGCTGGAGCTAGTGCGGGAGCTCACTCCGCACGCAGGGCTAGGGATTCGAACCTCTGAACTTGCGATCTTCCGGTCGACAAGACTGGCGTCTTACCCCTGAGCCACCAAAGCCACCACGCCCCTTCGCTGAGCCACCACGCCCCTTACAAAACAAACATGACTTTGTAGCAAATGCACCAGGGACTGCACTAACAGTGCACAAGAGCATGCACAAAATAGAAGCACACCTATTGTTAGAAGGCCAACTAGCATTGAATCTTTTGCTTTTTAAAATCCACTCCAATTTTAAACAAAAGGGTATAAAATAATGCAACACGTAGAGCGCAAGGATGAATGAAAAACTCCAAAATCAAAGCAAAGCAAGCCATTAGCCTAGAGGGGTTTTTTTTGGGGGGGGGGCGGTATCATAATAAATGGACATTTGATGGCTTGCTGAGTTTCGCTACATATGTGCACTTTGCACAGGCTCCTTTTCCCCACTGATTGTGCAACTTACAGAGTGCCTTTGAAAGTAGCATCTATTAAGGCATCTAGAATTTCAACAAGAACTAAGAGCATGCACAAAGTGCAGACACATTTCATACACTTAAGCAGCATGCCAACTGAACCAACACTTTTGCATTTACACCACTTGTGTGTAAGCTTAACAGCAGCATTGCACCTTCACGAATTTTATTATTTGTATTCATTACAATTGTTACACTGCCCAAATCTACAACTCTGAGTGGTATACCATTGTTGTCCACAAACTAGACCTTTGGATTCGTTACCCCGCACGAAGAGCCAAACAAACTCACACCGAGTCAGAGGATTGAATTCACACTTTATTATAGATGTATAGTTAAGGGGACTCCCACGCTAAGGGGTGAGAGCTCCAAACAAAGGAATCAACATCTTTTATAACTTCTAAAGACTATTATCACAACTACCGTCTAATAATTAAAGCTTCTAATTGGTTAACTTTCTAACGCTTGTGCAAAAGCTCTTACGGAGCTGTCCACGTGCTGATCATACCATTCCGCCCCTCGGGCCTATTTCCATTCTAAACCACACCACGGGGGTGATTTTTACTATGGTAATGAAGATGGTTCACTCTCGGGCAAATCAACACGGGTGTCTAACAAGCCTGGTATGTCTAGCATATCTCTGCGGTAAAGGCTGTTTCAGCTAGCACACAATTAAACACCTCAGTTCTTCTCTTATCTTTAAAACAGCCGCAATTAACTGAAACGTTCTTTTCACACTCCCTCTCAGTAGTCAGTAGTCAGCTGCATTCAGACTCCCCTTCCTCTGATGTCTCCTCGCTCGATACTTTCCCACACCCCCACCTATAGCGGTCAACATTCCTCTCCCCAGTTGGGCGCCACACCATAATAAAAAGAGATGTCTAACAAAACACTCTGTGGATTTTGCCACAAAATGCATCACTTTATGCTTCCTTAATTATATGTATATGTATACACACACATGTATATATGTGTGCGCACATTTGCTTTTGGAATATAAATGGGAGTTTTGCAGTTTCTTTAATAATGCTTTAGCACAAATGTGCCAAGACATCATCATTCATTAAAATCGTACTTTAGGGTATATTCTAGAAACTTGCTTCTGACCATGGGTGGGCGTGAGTCATTGCAGAGCTGTATATCCATGTTTTAAATTTTGCAGATTAACCTGCCTGAACCCTCTAGTACAGTTAAATGGATATTTAAAAGTCCAAAAATTGATATCTATCTATCATCTATCTATCCATCCATCCCTCTATGCTAGTTTGATGAGAAAAACTCACCAGGATAAAAAAGTGGATTAATACAAAGGAGAAATCTAGGGGTATCTGCAGGATAGGGTCAAAAAAGTCAAGATGGTGGCAATGACAGAGCAATTGAAGCACTGTCTTTATCTTAATGGCTCTCATAGTAGCTGAATCTCTTTTCTTTCACTTACGTTCCCCAGATAATTCAGGTTTTTTCCCTCTCTTTCCTGCATCTTCAGTTTTTCTACCTGGAAATGAATTTGTCATTATTTTTCCTTAGGCCCCTTTCTTCATGACCTCAAGCTCCATCTTCTTTTGCTGCATTTCACACTTTATGAGGATTATTGTTCTCTAATTATTTATTTATTTATTATTTAAATTTGTATCACCGCCCATCTACTCCAACCAGGAAACTCTGGGCGGTTCACAACAAACAAGTTAAAAATACAAAATTACAACAATAAATTACATATAAAATCCAAATAGAAATAATAAGGCAGGTTTCATGGCACCAGCCACTCCCAAGAGGAACTATTGGCATTCCCATCCCAAGCAAGGCAGCAGAACCAGGACTTCAAGTTTTTCTGGAAGGTCAGGAGTGAAGAAACTCGCCTCAGCTCCAGGGGCAAGATATTCCAAAGGGCGGGTGCTACTATAGAGAAGGCTCACCTCCTTGACCCCGCTAGATGAAATTCTTTTGCCAATGGGATCCGTAGCATGCCCTCTGCATGACCGAGTGGGGCGGGTCGATGTTCTGGGGATGAGACGGTCCCTCAGGTAACCTGGTCCCATGCCATGTAGGGCTTTAAAGGTGATAACCAACACCTTGAATTGGACCCGAAAGCAAACTGGTACCCAATGCAGCTCATGCAGCAGGGGTGTTACATGGGCCGATCTTACAGCTCCCATAACTGTCTGCGCGGCCGCATTCTGGACCAGCTGGAGCTTCTGGATACTCTTTAAGGGTAGCCCCATGTACAGCGCATTGCAATAGTCTATATGGGAGATGACAAGGGCATAAGTGACTGTTCGGAGGGCATCTCGATCCAGGAATGGGCGTAACTGGCGCACAAGCCGAAGTTGCACAAAGGCCCTCCTGGCCACGGCTGCCACCTGCTCTTCAAGCAGGAGATGTGAGTCCAGGAGGACCCCCAAGTTCCGCACCGAATGGGGCAGTGCTACCACATCCAGGACCAAAGATGACAACTTCCTGGAACCCAAGAGGCCATCAATCCACAGCCACTCCATCTTACCAGGGTTCAGCTGAAGACTGTTGTTCTCCATCCAGACCCCCACAGCCCCCAGGCACTGAGACAGGGCGTCGACTGCATCACTTACTTCACCCGGGATGGTGATATACAATTATCTGCATATTGATACCTCATCCCGTGGTGATGGATGATCTCACCCAGCGGTTTCATATAGATGTTAAACAGGAGAGGAGAGCACCAAACACTGCGGCACCCCACATAAGAGGGGTCGTGGGTCAGATCTCTCCTCTCCTATCACTACCGATTGGGAACACCCCTGGAGGAAGGAGGTGAACCAGCGCAAAACTACGCCACCCACCCCCAACTCCCTGAGCCGCCCCAAAAGAATACCATGGTCGATGGTATCGAAAGCTGCGGAGAGATCTAAGAGAGCAAGGATGGATGCACTCCCTCCATCCCGCCCTCGCCAGAGATCATCCTAAGTGCGACCAATGCAGTCTCCGTCCCATATCCCAGCCTGAAACCTGACTGAAAGGGGTCTAGATAATCCACTTCCTCCAGGATCCTCTGAATTTGCAGTGCCACCACTTTCTCAACCACCTTTCCCAAAAAGGGAAGGTGGGAGACAGGACGAAAATTGTCCAGCACGGTATTATTCTTTAATTATTATATTATTCTTAATTATTCCCTCACAAAAGAGATGTTTCTCCTCACAGGCCTTTATTATGGTATCTTTATATTAATCTTCATATTAATCTTATTTATTTATTTATTAGATTTCACCGGCCATCTCCTCCTACCAGAGGGACTCTGGGCGGTTTACAACAACACAATCATTAAAACAATAAATTACAAAATATACATTACAATATATAAAATGCAATTAAAGCTAAAAATAAATATAAATGAAAATGGAATCCAATGGCTGATGATCTAACTCAGCCTTGTATGTAACAATCAGTTTAGGACACTAGCCATCCCCAACCATGCCTACTCCTCTCCTCACCCCAAGCCAGGTGGCAGAGCCAGGGCCAGGTCTTCAAATTCCTCCGGAGGGCCAGGAGCGCTTGGGCCAACCTCATCTCCGGGGGTAGAATGTTCCCGAGGGCGGGAGCTACTGCAGAGAAGGCCCACCTTCTGGACCCCGCCAACTGAAATTCTCTTACTGACGGGGTCCACAACATGCCCTCTCTGCAAGATCGGGTGGATGTAATGGGGAAGAGGCGGTCCCTCAGGTAACCTGGCCCCATGCCATGTAGGGCTTTAAAGGTGATAACCAACACCTTGAATTGGACCTGGAAGCAGACTGGTACCCAATGCAGCTTGCGTAAAAAAGGTTTAATATGTGCCCTTCTAGGGACACCAAAGACACCGTGCAGCTGCATTCTGGACCAGCTGTAGCTTCCGGATACTCTTCAAGGGTAGCCCCATGTAGAGCGCATTGCAATAGTCTATATGGGAGATGACAAGGGCATGAGTGACCGTTCGAATAATCTTCATATTAGTGCTCCAATTTTAATCTGCCATCTCTTTTTGCCTCTTTTCAAAAGATCCCTTTCATTCACAGAGGATTAGATGAATCTCCCACTTCATTTCTCCACCATTTTGCATTTTCTGAGGTAACAATTTCTAGATCATCTTTTTCCATTTAGGATCTGGTTTTCCTTCAATATTCTTGATTTTTATTTCCTTTTTTATTACCTCAGATCAGTGGCTGTTCCTCAATAAAACTGTTTCTTAGTATCTTCAATACAGTAGCTGGAAAGTCCTCCCCTTGAAAAGGACTTTGGGGAAGAATCCCTCAGCACTACTATTATTTTACTAGAAGGAGAAGAGTACTGTATGTCTTCGTACTTCAGATGTTCCTCACAGGCAAGGACAGGGAGTAAGTAAAAGCTCCACCCCTTCAAACGTTTCTTTTCTGGAAGGTTCCACACGTCACAATAGCAGTGAAATCTTCCCACAGTCCATGCAATGATATGGCTTTTCGCCAGAGCGGATCCTCTTATGTGACATCAGGGTATGATGCATACTGCTTGTATGAAACCTCTTTTCGCAGTCTGTGCATTTATATGGCTCCTACCCTGAGTGTATCCTCTTATGGGAAATAAGATGACTGTTGTTACTAAAGCTCATTCCACAATCCATGCATTGATATTGCTTCATTCCTGTATGGATCCTTTCATGGGAACTAAGGGAAGCGCTCTGGCTGAATCCCTTTCCACATTCCATGCACTTATATGGTTTCTCCCCTGTGTGGATCCTTTTATGGGAGGTAAGGTGACCGCTTGTATTGAAGCTCTTCCCACACTCCATGCATTTAAATGGTTTCTCCCCACTGTGAATCCTATTATGGGATGTAAGATCACTGCTGTTAATGAAGCTTTTTCCACATTCCATGCATTTATATGGTTTCTCCCCTGAGTGGATCCTCTTATGAGAAATAAAGGAACTCAAGGCTCTAAAACTCTTTCCACAGTCCAGGCACTGATAAGGTTTCTCCCCTGTGTGGATTCTTTCATGGGAAATAAGTTGACCGCTTTGACGGAAGTTCACTCCACAGTCCATGCATTTATATGGTTTCTCCCCCGAGTGGATTCTTTTGTGAGAAGTAAGAATAATACTCGTGCGGAAGCTCTTTCCACACTCTGTGCATTTATATGGTTTCTCCCCCGTGTGGATCCTTTTATGGGAAATGAGTTCACTGCTTGTACAGAACCTCTTTCCGCACTCCATGCATTGATATGGCTTCATTCCTGTATGGATTCTTTCATGGGAAGTAAGGGAAGTGCTATGGCTGAATCCCTTTCCACACTCCTGGCATTTATATGGTTTCTCCCCAGTGTGGATTCTGTTATGTACTGTATAATGACATTTTTGTCTGAAGTTCTTTCCACAGGTCTTGCATTGATATGGTTTATCCCCGGAGTGGATCCTTTTATGGGAAGTAAGATGACTACTTAAAGTGAAGCTTTTCCCACACTCTGTGCATTTATATGGTTTCTCCTCGGTGTGGAACCTTTTATGGGAAGTAAGAGAACTTGAAGCTCTGAAACTTTTTCCACACTCAGTGCATTTGTATGGTTTTTCCCCGGTGTGGATCCTTTTATGGGAAGTGAGGGAACGTGACTCACTGAAGCATTTTCCACACTCAGTGCATTTGTATGGTTTTTCCCCAGTGTGGATCCTTTTATGGGAAGTGAGGGAACCTGACATAGAAAAGCGTTTTCCACACTCCTTGCATTCATATGGCTTCTCCCCTGTATGGATCCTATAATGGGAAGTAAGGCCTGTTGCAAAATGGAAGCTCTTTTCACATTCCTTGCATTCATATGGTTTTTCCCCCGTGTGGATCCTTTTATGGGAAGTAAGATAACTTGAATCTCTGAAGCATTTTCCACACTCCAAGCATTTATATGGTTTCCCTCCTCCTTGTATTCTCTGATGTAAAGAAGCAGGAAAGGTCCTTCTGGAGCGTTTCCCGCTTTCATTTTGTTTCTCTGCAGAGTGGCTTCTGCAACAGTTGCATAATCCCGATTCACCTCTGAGTACTTTTCCGCACCTTGGACACACTCCTTTTCCTTGGTGATCCTCTCCGGCCAAGAAGACGCTGATATCTGCACACGGAACAGTAGAGCATTTCTCCAGCTCCCCCTTTAAATGGTTTTCCTCAGGACTTTGCTTTCCAGACATCCTTTCCACAACTTCTTTTCCGGCTGTTGGCAAAGGTGCTGCCGCCTCTTGGCCAGAATCCTCCGTCTCCCATCCATCACCTGCTTGCAACAAAAAGAAAGAAGGAAAAGTTGACGCCAACTGAGGTGCACAAGGGGTCAAGCACCATTGATGCATCTCTTATTTCAACATTACCAAAATTTCCCTCCCAGCAATTCTTCCTTTTAGCTTTTTGTGATTCTTCTGCCTGCTTCTGTCAGGGCGTGTTCAAAACATGGTGCTACGCTTGGTATCGGGTTCATGTAAGATCTGCCGTAGGCTTCCCTCTTGCCCTCCATGCTGCAGAATGAAAACCCAAAACCTTTGGAGAAGATCATGCTGAGTCTCAGGGTGGGGCACCCTCGGCTCTACTGCTCCTTCAGATTCAGTTGCAAGGAGGTAGGAGGGACCCTTGAAAGCTGCCCCTGTTCAATAATGGACTTGATGAGGGAGAACAGGTTCATTTAATTTCAATCTGAGAAGGTGGAAGCGCTGATGGACATGGATATCCTAACCGAGGTTCTGTCTCCTCTACCTGAGGAAGCTCTCCCTTCAAAAAACAGCTTCTCAGTCTGGGTGTGTTCATTCTCCCTTAGTTGTCCCTGCATTTGCAGGCAGAACTTACAAAAGGGAAGCCTTGGAGAAAATGGGAGGGAGAGCCACCTGGGTGGAAGGTCCCATTTCTGCAGAACCCGGCCCATCAGACAGCCCAGTTCTCGAGCAGTCACATCCTTCTGATAATCCCTGTGTGACTATTAGGGCTTCCAAATGCCATAAAGAGGGAGAGAGCACCTAAGGCTATCTACAAAGTGGGACAGGCAGGATTGGAAAGTGGCTGGGATGGGAATCTGCACGGGAGGACCCCTCTCCTCTTTCTGGAGACAGCATGAGGGTTTTAGCCCCTCTTAACAGACCAAGGAGGAGGAGGAACGCAGATGAGGACACTCTCCTTCACTGTAGGTAAAGAAGAGGCCAGCATTTCCTCGGAGAAACAAATCAGCTGCTTACATCTGGCTAGAAAATACCTTCCACCTCCATTTCAGCCCAGAAAAACAGAGTCCCTTACGTAGGGAGGCCACGTTCCTTGCGTTTTCCAGCATGACCTCTCGATACAGGGTTTTTTGCTCAGAATCCAGCAGGGCCCACTCCTCCACCGAGAAAAACACAGCTACGTCCTCAAAGGAGACAGAAATCTGAAACAGAAGCAACACATTCTACAAATGTCCCTATTAAGGAAGAGTTGAATATTGTATATGCAAATCTCCTTCTTAAAGAACAAATCCTGCTTTCCGACTAGGACAAATAAGCGCCTTCCCTGGAGCAAATGGGCAGAGCTCCAGGCCTCTGACTGAAAATACACCTGGGATGACCTTTTCTTAGTTTGGCGGATTCTACAGGAGCAGCAACCCCCCATTCCTTCTCTGTCAACTGAAGGGTGGGACTTGGATGTACCACTGATGGGGGGTTCCAGCCCTTCCCAGGAGGTGGTTTCCTCAAGACGGATTGGGAGAGTCCTCTCTGGCATTTCAACCAGTGCCTTACGTTGTCCCTCAACACGATACTCACTCAAGAGCTATATGAAGCTGTTGGGAGAGGTCCTCCAGGAAGTACCGTGAGATGCTGAGATGCCATCTATTTGCAGATGACATGAGCGGAAATTACAAAAAGAAAATAAGAAATCAGGACTACCTGTGAGGCCACTGCAGGTTATTGACATATATCAAGACGCTCTGTCTGAGGGAATATGCCAAAAGGAGCTTTGAGTAAACAGCTATCTTTGTTCTAAACTAGTCAACCTTGAGCCTTATATGGTGATTGTGAACCATAAGCAATCATGCTAACCCATAAAGCTGTATTTCAGAAAACATTTTGTAATTAAAAGCTGTCTTGTTCCAACATTGATGCTGAATGGAAGGCACTATGTAATATAACCACAGTCTAAACTATGTAATGTGTACCTATGTAACTTGTTGACTTGCATGTAACTTGTAACTTGACTGGCCGAAGGTCACCTAAGTGGCTACAGTACGTGCCTAAGGCAAGACTCGAACTCATGGTCTCCTGGTTTCTAGCCTGGTACCTTCAGCCACTACAGGACACCAAATGGAAAGCAAGCCAACACACCATTTTAAATTAAATGCCTTCATGCTGAATCATCAAGAGCATGGCCATCGAAATCTGAGTCTGTACTGTAAGTGCAAATAATTTCCCTGGGCACATCTGGCTATATGGCAGAGGTTCACAGCCTGAGGCCCTTGGACAATATGCAGTCTTCCTCCACAACTTGCTGCTGAATTGTGTCAATGTGTCAAAATTGTAAAATTAAATATACAAATAGTAATTAAATTTAATATTAATAACATCATACAGTATTGAATCAAATTTAGTTTTTGATCTGGCCACGTGTATTTCTTGGTTCTGGCCCTACCAACTTTTGGAAATTCCCCTGGCACACAACACAAAGACCTAAAATGTAGGATGCTTCACTCTAAAATACACTACAGTACTGTACATACTGTTCAGTAAATATAGTAAAATAAATAAGTACTGTACCATAAGTACTATACTATAAATTTATTTATTTATTTATTATTTAAATTTATATGACCGCCCAACTCCCCCAATGGTAATCTCAAAAAAATCCATATGGCCATTCTCAGTCTTAACACAACAACTTGATCATTGGTATACGTTCTTAAAGATGGTAACAAAGACTGCCAGCATGCCATATAAACGCAGGATTTGCCAAAGAGACTCTCGATGGACGCTATCAAAAGCTTTTTTAAAATCAGCGAAGTTAATGGCCAATGGGTGCTGATACTCAATACATTGTTCTATGATATTTCTTAAGGTAAAAATTTGCTCATTGCAGGACCTTCCACAATGGAATCCAGCTTGTTTCTCTCAGGCATTGCCTCAAGAGGACTGCACAGAATGCCTTCCTGGGTACTGAGAGAAGGGTAATGCCCCTCCAGTTGGTACATTCAGAGATGTTACCTTTCTTGGGGACTTTAACAACAGCACCTCTTCGTTAGTCTTCTGGAATTGCACTTTTCCAACACTTATTGAACAGCTGTGTCAGCTTTTTCAGCATAGTCTGACCACCATACTTTAGGATCTCTGCAGATATCTCGTCCAAACCAGCTGCCTTATTGTTTTTAAGGCTTCTGATCGCAATTTCAATTTCTTCAATAGTAATCTCACCAGTGTTCACCTAGAGCTCTTGTTGGACATTTTCTTCGTTGAAATTATATATACTGGTCGGATCTGGTTGATTGAGGGTCTCTTGGAAGTATTTGGCCCATCTTCTGCTTTGCTCTTCCTGGGTGACCAGAAGCTTCCCGTTCTTATCCTTAATCAGGACACTGATGCTCTTCCTCGTTCCGGTCAATTCCATAATAATGCTGTAAAGCAGGGGTCCCCAACCTCAGAGCCACGGACCGGTACCAGTCTGCGGCCTGTTAGGAACCAGGCCGCACAGGTGAGCGGTGGGCGAGCGAAGCTTCATCTGTATTTACAGCCGCTCCCCATTGCTCGCATTACCACCTGAGCTCCGCCTCTTGTCAGATCAGCGGTGGCATTAGATTCTCAGAGGAGCGCAAACCCTACTGTAAACTGCGCATGCGAGGGATCTAGGTTGCGCGCTCCTTATGAGAAGTCAGAATCCGACACTTATTTTAGTCCATGCGTGGCCTGCCCGTTATTTTATTTACCACTTCCAATGGTTTCATTTGAAACCCCCCCCCCCAGTCCGTGGAATAATTGTCTTCCACGAAACCGGTCCCTGGTGCCAAAAAGGTTGGGGACCGCTGCGTAAAGGGTCTATATGTCGAAAGTATGTATTACCGACGCACAGTCCGTTGTGTTTGCAAAAAGACACCAGTCGTTCGCCGTTCTTACTAAGGCGAGCTGAGGACGCACAGGCTCCAATCACGTTCTCTAGTCCACATCGGTCACCATCTAATTGAGCATTGATGTCTCCAATAAGGATCTTCAGGTTGTAATTTGGGATATTATCAAAGGTGTCCTGAAGTTGCTCGTAAAATTAGTCTTTCACCGCATCATCCGCATTATCCGTTGGTGCATAGGCTAGTATAATAGTTGTTTTGGCATGCCCATGGGCAAAACGGGCTGTGATTATTCGATCACTAACCGGTTTCCACCCAATGAGCGCTCTTATTGCCTGTTCACTCAAAATGAGGGCAACCCCATGTTCATGTCGTTCTTTGTTGCCTGCATAAAGGATGGTCTTACCATTACTATTAATTTGGCCACTCTCTATCCACCCGACCTCACTGATGCCCAAGATGTCCAACCTTGAATCATCAAAGACCTGTAGGAGTTGGGCAAGTCGTCCAGTCTGGTGCAATGTTCATATGTTCCATGTTCCAATTCTTGTGATGTTCTTGGCTGAAAAGATCATTTTGGCCTTCAGACACCGGCCCCTGTTGCCGGTTTGTTCCGATGTCATCATATACGACTCAAAAGTGAAACTCTCGTCTACTTGATCAGAAATTCTCCTTACTGTTTCTGCAGCGGTTATAAGTTTTACAGGGGCGGGTTGCTAACCCGTCACCTAACCCTCCTCCTTTCTCATCCGGGCTTGGGACTGGTAATGGCTGCCGGACATACCGCCGTTCTAACCAAAAATTGGGGAGAAAGAGAGAGAGGAGGAGTGGAAAGTTAAAGACTGTAGTCAGAATGAATGGAGTGGCTGGAGAGAAAGGCTGGAACAATGTTGGAGAGAGAGGCGAAGTGTGCAGAGCAGTTGTCAGTTCCTGTTCGGGGAGAGGAGAAGAACGGCACAGGAGGGCTTCCCTGGAAAAAGGGAAGGGAAGACCCAGAGGGACGAGAGCTCCATGCAAGGCCCAAGGACAGGAAGGAGGGACCCAGCTGGCTGCAGACGGCGGTTTCCCCCAAGGCCCTGGAGGGAACAAGGGAGATGGCTGCTGGTATGGGGGGAAAAAACTGGGCAGGTTTGGGGGGAAAAACTGGACAGAACTGTTTTTTCCCCAGGCAGAGAAGCAGAAGGTGTTTGGCTGAGCTGGAGAAGCTCAAGCCATGCAGGGCAGCTACAGTAATCCCAGCCCTTTCCTTTCCAGGGGAGGGAGTCAGAGACGGGGGGGGGGGAAGCAGGAGGGGGGGGAAGTCGCTGGGAGGGAGACTTGGGAGGACACCTGACCCCAGGATTGTGATTTTAGCCCTGTTGTAAATACCTGTTGTAAATAACTGTATATAGTAAAAAGCATAAGAGCCTCCACTGTCATCTGTTTCTGTGTCCATTGCCACCTCTGGAAATAAATACACCTCCAGTTCAGAAACGACACCCCCCCCTTCAAACAGCAGGTACAAGAGCTGTGGGTTCTCCTAAGTCACGACTATTGTTTGACAGGGAGGCAGTGTCTCTAGCTAAGGGATCTCTGCCCAGCCTTAGCTGGTGGACTCATCGGGACTCTTCTCAGGAGTGAAACCCTGCACACAGCGATTCATACCCTTGTAACATCCTCATTAGGTTACTGTGCAGTGATGTGTTATACCTTATGGATCTCTGCTGATTCCCAGTAGGGATCAGGATAAAATCTGAAGTGGTGAATTTATGCAATAAAGCCCTATATAGCTTCACTCCCAGATAGAAAAGTAAAGGTTCCCCCCGCACATTTGTGCAGTCATGTCCAACTCTAGGGGCCGGTGCTCATCTCCGTTTGTTAGCCGAAGAGCCAGCGTTGTCCGAAGACGCTTCCTCGGTCATGTGGCCGCATGACATGCACGGAATGCTGTTACCTACCCACCGAAGTGGTACCTATTAACCTATTTGCATTTGCATGCTTTTGAATTGCTAGGTTGGAAAGAGCTGGAACTAGTGTGGGAGCTCACTCCGCACGCAGGGCTAGGGATTCGAACCTCCAAACTTGCGATCTTCCGATCGACAAGCCTGGCGTCTTACCCGCTGAGCTACCACGCCCATCCACTCCCAGATACCTTCAAGCAAATCCCACGCCATATCCCATGGAGCTGTGCTGAGTGTTCCCCCTCCCTGTCAGATAATCAGGGAGACATCAAAACCTTTCCTCAGTAGGACTTACCCTTTGGAACAGCCTGCCAGAAAGGCTGACTACTCTTTAACTGCGCACTGCCTTGAGACATTCTGGAGTGGTGATAAAAAAACCCAGTAAATAAAGAACTGAAAAGGAATTCACAAATGAAAGGAACTCGGGCAAATCAATCCTGAGGATCAAAGGGCATCAGAAGGAACCTTACCTGATGATCTCTTCGGAGATGATCCTCCTGAGGGATTCCCCCAAAGAGCAGCTCCAGGGAGGGATCTCCCCCCTTTCCTCCGGGCGGTTCAGCAGCCATTTAACGCAAAGGCTCCTGGACCTGAAACAGCACCAGAGAAAATTCCACAGGAAACGATCAGGAAGGGCCAGCAGAATAATCTCCACAAGGAGAAATGTGTTACTGTAGGAGCAACCTTATTAGTGCCCCAAGATGGAGCATTTAAGAATCAAATTTCCAACAATTTTCCACGAGTCCCAGCCAGGACTCCCCGGGGCCTTTCCTTCTGCCTCTTGGGAGTTCATTTATTCCCTCTGCTGAGATGCAGAAAGAAATCCAAAGGTTTCCCTTCATCGAAAAAGCAACCTTATTTGGAAATGTAGAAGGACAGAAGAGCTCCCCCCTCCGCCAGATTCAAATGACCCCCACCCCACTGGCCCTCCTGCCATTTCAAAGGGCCCTCAAGACCCAGAAGCCCCTTCCTTCTTTTTCTTTGTTTACATTCAGGTTTCTTATCTCTGCCCCCTTTGTTCTTTTTGTTTTGTGTGGTTTCCTTGTTTTAAATCTTTTCAAAGATTTGCAAACTGCCCAGAGTCGCTGTCAGTCTCGCTGGTATATAAATGGAATAAATAAAGTCACACACAAACAAAAACACTTCAACTCCAAACGTTTTCCAAAGACCTTCTTCAGAAACCTTGGCCGTTTGGAAGCGTTTCATAAAAGGAAAAGAGGAAATAATCCGGGGGGGGGGAGGAAGGATCCTTTGGGAAGGAAGGAGCGGGGCCCTCCGGAGCTGGGCTTCCCCGGACCCGCCCTCGAGGACCAGCCTTTTGGCTCCGGCCCAGGAAAGACCGGACTCCCCGCGCCCTCTCGCCCGCCGGAGCGGCTGTCCAAGAGCCTCCCCGGATGGGGACCCGGGGGCGCAGCAAAGGGACCACCGCGGGAAAGGGAGGGTCAGGCGGAGCCGAGCCTTTGCCCGCCGCCCTGCGCCCCTCCCTGCCTCGCTCCCGGGATGCCCGGCCCAGGAGCCGCTCGCGGGCTGCAGGCAGGGGCTTCAGCCCCGCCAGGAGACTCCGAGGACGGAAGGAATTGACTTGCCCGGCGCCCGCAGGCAAGAGGCGGGTCTGCCCCGAGGCTGCCCCTCGCCCGGACTCCACCGCTTCCCAAGGGAGGCGCGCAGGGCAGGATCCGCGCTCCGCCTCCCTCGCAGCCCCGCGAGCGCGACTCTCCCTTGCCAGCCGCGCAGCTGCAGCCGCACACGTGCACGTCCCTCCCCGGAAGGGCCTCCGCCAGGCTTTTGGAGACTGCAAGGAGAGAGTGCTTCTCCCTAGAGAGGCCCCCTCGGGCACTCCCCGCCCTCCCCGTCCAGGTCCTCCGAGATCCTGCGGGCTCCTTTCTGCTGACCTGGGAAAGCAGGAGGCTCTTGGCAAGAGGGCGCCCCCGGGCGGATCCTACCAGCAAAGCCTGAAAAGGGGAGCGGATGATCGGAAGGGAGGAACTGCGGGTGAGGACCTTGAAAGGAGAAGTGGAGAGCTTTTCTCCTCTGCTCGGGGCTTTCCCAGAAAATTATCACCCCGCACCACAATTCAGAATATAGTAGTTTTTCCATGGAAAACCGGTTCTTCCAATAGTATCTAAAAAAACCTCTTGCCTTCATTTGCTCTGGCTGTCTCCGGTTTGAATCACAGAGCTTATCACCACTTACAGCAAGTTTAACTCTATTTTCTGCGTGGCTCACTGTTTGACAATATCTAGCTTCCCCTTTGTTGCAGAAAGAGGCGGCCTCTGCCCCACCTGCTATAGATTTTGAATTGAAGCAGGATCAGGTTTGGATAAGACACCACCAGGAAATCCAAGGCAGATCTGGGAAACTGAAAAGAGTCCCCGACGGCCAACCACCTCCATGTCCTGGCCAAGGAAAGTACCTATTCTCCAGGAGATGAGCTTCGCCTTTACCACCATATCCATATTTTGATCATGGATCTGACCCTGGGTTATCAATCTTGTGGATTTTGTCTGTTTATTTTTTAAAAATCAGATTTCCTGTATATCCCACCTTTAGTGAGGATATACAATAACTGCAAGGTGGGTCGGTCTGAGAGAGAGGAAGCAACTGGCTCAAAGTCACCCAGCCAGCTTCTGTGCCTAAGCGGGGACTAGAGCTCACGGTCTCCCAGTTTCTATTTCCATTTATACATATACATATACATATACATATACATAGAACATAAACCGCCCAGAGTTCCCCGTTGGGGGAGATGGGTGGTCATATAAGTTAAATAAATAAATAAATAAATAAATAAATAAATAAATAAATAAATAAATAAATGCTAGCACAAACTAATAAAGAATAGAAGCAGAGAAAGAAAGGGGGGGGAAAGATAAAGTGCAGAGAGAAAGAATAGAAATAAATAGAAAGAAGCTTCCGATTTCCTTTGCAGCAAATATAAGTTTTGTTGTTTATTCGTTCAGTCGTTTCCGACTCTTCGTGACTTCATGGACCAGTCCACGCCAGAGCTTTCTGTCGGCCGTCACCATCCCCAGCTCCCCAATGGTTGAGTCCGTCACCTCCAGAATACCATCCATCCATCTTGCCCTTGGTCGGCCCCTCTTCCTTTTGCCTTCCACTTTTCCTAGCATCAGCTTCTTCTCCAGGGTATCCTGTCTTCTCATTATGTGGCAAATATAAGTACAATTACAAAATTATCTCTTACTCTATGATTACAAAAAGAAAAGCTCACTTTTTTCTATTATCCAATTTTTTTCTAATAACCAAACCCCCAGTTTCTACTTCTGGGGCTTCAGGTGGGGAAAAAATGGCGGAGTGACTGGTTCCCTCGAGCTCCGTGAGTGGAACTGACATCATGGCAAAGCATTCTCCGGATTAAGGAGAATTCCAGGAATTCCAGAGGGCAGGCCATCTTCGGAGAAGACACCCCCGGTGTTTGTTACCGGTGGCGTGTTCCGGCCCTCCGAGTTCAAACCCAGGCCCTGGACAGCAGATCCTCGAGAGCCCTGGTCTCTGGCTGCTGCTTCTCAAGGCCAGGTCAATGAACAACAAGGCCCCCCTCATATGCGACTTGCTCTGGCATGTATCACCGAGACCTGGCTGGGGCCATAAGAGGGGGGTAGCCCTTTCGGAAATGTGCGCGGCCGGGTTTCAGGTGTGGCACCAGCCAAGACACCGGGGCAGGGGAGGAGGGGTGGCAGTTGTCATCAGAGAATCTATAGTGGCCTTCAGGGGCGCTGCTCCACAAGTGGCCGGTTGTGAGACCCTGTTCTTCAACTTGGTTTCCCGAGAACAGTTGGGAGTGTACCAGCCTCCCTGCTGCGTAGCAACCTCCCTGCCTGAGCTGCTGGAGGCCATCTCGGGGTTGGCGGTGGAGCTCCCCAGACTTATGGTTCTGGGGGACTTCAACTTGCTGTCCCTGGGACGTACCTTGGAAGCGGCTCGGTAGTTCATGGCTACCATATATATATAGGGGCATGGTTGCTCAGCGGGTAAGACGCCAGGCTTGTCGATCGGAAGATCGCAAGTTCGGAGGTTCGAATCCCTAGCCCTGCGTGCGGAGTGAGCTCCCGCACTAGCTCCAGCTCTTACCAACCTAGCAATTCGAAAGCATGCAAATGCAAGTAGATGAATAGGTACCACTTCGGTGGGTAGGTAACAGCGTTCCACGTGCGTCATGCGGCCACATGACCGCAGAAGCGTCTTCGGACAACGCTGGCTCTTCGGCTAACAAACGGAGATGAGCACCGGCCCCTAGAGTCGGACACGATTGCACAAATGTGCGGGGGGAACCTTTACTTTTTTTTTTAGACTCAGTGACCCATTTACAGGGCCATTCAGAAGAGTTTTCGGAGCATCTGCAGGATAAAATCGCTCAGATTCATTCTAAGTTGGACTCTAAACATGAGGCACAATCTGGGGAGATGCCCTGGGGAATGTACCTACCCTGTTTCTGGGAATGGTTTGATCCTGTTGGGCCTGAGGAAGTGGACAGGATCCTCCAGACTGTAAATGCCACCATATGCCATCTAGACCTGTGCCCTTCCTGGCTGGTAAAATCGGCCCGGGAGGGGACTTGTGGTTGGGTCCAGGCGATGGTTAATACATCCTTGAGGGAGGGGGTGTTCCCAGCAGCCTTCAAGGAGGCGCTGGTGCACCCCCTCCTCAAGAAGCCATCCCTGGACCCTACTATTCTGGACAATTTTCGTCCTGTCTCCCACCTTCCCTTTTTTGGGAAAGGTGGTTGAGAAAGTGGTGGCGTTGGAACTCCAAAGGATTCTGGAGGAAACAGATTATCTAGACCTCTTTCAGTCAGGTTTCAGGCAAGGATATGGGATGGAGACTGCATTGGTCATACTTATGGATGATCTCTGGCGGGAGTGGGATTGAGGGAGTGCATCCATCCTGGCTCTCTTAGATCTCTCACTGGCTTTTGATACCATCGACCATGGTATCCTTTTGGAGCGGCTCAGAGAGTTGGGGGTGGGCAGCATGGTCCTGTGCTGGTTCACCTCCTTCCTCCAGGGCCGATCCCAGTCGGTGGTGATAGGAGAGGAGAGATCTGACCTGTGATCCCTCTTGTGTGGGGTCCCGCAGGGTTCGGTTGTCTCTCCTCTTGTGAGACTAGGCTGAAGTTGCCATAACCTAAAGATGAAGCAGGCACGTACTCAGAGAGGACAAAGCCAGGAATCTTGTCTATGAGATCCCTTTTGGGAGGTAGATAAGAAGGAAGCAAGTCGTTAAGTGTCAGAGATCGGCAGATCTCTGCCAAAGCGCTAGACGGATATGCGCACTCTGGGAAGCTGCAAATGACACGAAACTGACGCCGGTCGAGTAGACCAGTTCGCACATGGCTGACGATCGCGAATACACATCCTCGCCAACGGATGACGACGCGTCTCGGAAGACACTGCTACACGTGTCTCCAACAAAGGACCTTGGGGGAAGGGAATGCTTAAATGTAACCACTGTATCTATTTCACTCATTCAAGTCTTTGTTCGTGCTAGCTTCTGTATCCTGTAATAAACTCTTCTGCTTCTAAGAACTCATGCGTCTGTGAGTTACTCTAGAGCAAGGAGGTTACAGATATCGGATGGAGTGCCTTACATAAAGACTTGAATCAAAAAAAATTTTGACTAACTATCCCGGGGATTACTCTGACAATCAGCGAGCCCTCGGTTGAAGGTGGTCACGCAAACCTACACACCTCAATACCGCAGCAAGAAATGGAATCGGTAGAGGCGACAGGAGTCAGCGAAGAAGCCGGACCCAGCTCAGCAAGCACCCAGACGATGGAGGGAATTGCCGGTGAGCGGGAAGGCAAGAAAGCACAGAAAAAGGAAAAACACATAGAGGTAACCAAAACCCCCATTCATCTAAGCAGCACCGAACCAAGGCTAGCGGGATGGTCCGTAGCTGTAGGAGAAGGGCTAGCGGAGAAAGGGGCAAAAGGAAACCAGAAGAGGGTCACTCCAACCCAACGCATAGTACGGTTGGAGGAACAGATGTCCAACGTGCAGCTAAATATAGGAATGCTGATAAATAAAATGGACTCATTGGGCGCAGTCTTTGGGAAACTAATGGACAAATTAGATGAACCCAGAGTGGGGGGACAGAGCCTGGCGCCAACCGAAGGAGAGGGAGACATCGTAAGTGAGGGGGAGGAAGAGGAGGAACCTCGCCCCTATACCAGAGCACCCATGACTCCGTCATACAATCCATTCATGACCCCAGGGGGGCCACATACCCCATTTGGAATGGGTGAATTAAAAACGAAATTCAACGGCGACCCCAAGAACCTCGCATGCTTCTTAACCCACATACAGGGGTTCATGAGAGAATTTGAATACACCTTCCGAACGGAAGAGAGCAAAATCAGATACATCTCCAGCTTTCTGGAAGGTGAGGCAGGGGACTGGTTAGTAACGCTTCACGATCGGGGGGCTAGAGAATTACTAGACTTCCAAGAGTTCATGTTTGCCCTCCGGAAACGATTTGAAGATACGTTAACTAAAGTCTCAGCCAGGGCACGACTTCGGAACTTAAGGCAGGGGAACAGAACAGTAACTGAGTATGCTATGGACTTTAAAAGATTATTATCTTACCTGCCGGAATGGTCGGAATCGATAAAGATCGAACATTTTCAATATGGGCTAAAACAGGACCTATTAGAAAAGGCATTGGACAGAGATGACCCGGGAACTCTAGAGGGATGGATCCAGTTAGCCGGGAAAATTGAAAGTAACAGAATACAACTGCAAAGCATCAGAAAACTGCAATTCAGGCAGAGGAATGAGGGAACTTTTACAAACCAACCCCGCACGCATGTGAAACAGCGGAATTGGGATGAGGAGAAGGATCGCCGGACAAAAGAGGGACTATGCTTTCGCTGCGGGAAGGAGGGACATCGGATTAGCGTGTGCCCTCAGGGGAAAACGAACGCTAAGGAACAACCTCCGGGGAAAAGAGCAGCTGACAAAAGTAACCCCAAGAGAACACACACTAAAGGAAAAGGAGCGGCTGCAGCAACAATGCACTTTTGGCAGAATTCGGACCTAGAGGAAGACAGCGAGGACTCCGATTTTGAAATCCAGCCGGCGGGAAATGAGCCAGGTCTGTTCTAATGAGCGCCACAGGACAGACCTCTACAAAGGGGTGCAAAGGACGTAGTTGCAACAACCTGACAATGCACCTGAAGGTACAGTTAAAAACGCTGGGGGGACGGAAACAATATGCGGGAGTCGCTATGTTAGATTCGGGCTGCTCGAGGAATTTGATGCACCCGAACGTAGCCAAAAAGATGGGTCTGGACCTTTGTAAACTTAAAAACCCCATCACCTTTTGCCAATTAGATGGGTCTGAACTGAAGGGGGGCCAGTGGAGTTTTACACTGGACTACAAATGACGTTAGGAACGCATGTGGAGACATTATGATTCTTAGTGGCTCCCATTGCAACACGTCCCATTGTGTTAGGACTAAAATGGTTGAGGGCAAGAAACCCCAAGGTAGATTGGGTTTCAGGAGATCTGGACTTTACGGATGGGACTTATCAGGACATGGATAATGTTAGCACACCAGACTACATTGAGCTGGGGGCAACGGGGATAGTATTGGAAGAGGGGGAGCAGGATAAAGGCAATGGCACACTCACCAAAACAATTCCGGAAAAATACCTCCCAGTAGCAGAGGTATTTGATAAAAGGGAATGTGAGCAGGAACCCCGCCACAGGCAGTCTGACGCAACCATTGACCTCATTCCTGGGGCACCTTTTCCCAAGCCCAAGATGTACGCCATGACGCAAAAAGAACTGCAAGAATTGCGTAACTTCATAGATAAAAATCTGGCAAGGGGGTTCATTGAGCCAGCTAACTCTCCCCTTGCTGCCCCAGTACTGTTCAGAAAGAAAAAAGATGGCTCACTCCAGCTCTGCACGGATTACAGGGGGCTCAATGCAATTTCGGTGACCAGACAATACCCCCTACCGTTGCTAAAGGACATGTTAGCCCAGTTATCAAAAGGGAAAATCTTCACAAAACTAGATGTCAGAGAAGCCTACTATCGTGTGCGCATAAGGGAGGGGGACGAATGGAAAACTGCATTCAATTGCCCATTGGGATCTTTCCGATATAGGGTGCTCCCGTTTGGGATTGCGGGGGGACCGGGAATTTTCATGAGGTTTATAATCTAAGTATTGTATGAATTTTTGTACAAAGGGGTAATTGTATATTTGGATGATATATTGATATTTTCCGAGAATCTGGAGGAACACATGGAGTTAGTTAAGAGGGTACTTGAGAAGTTACTGGAGGCAAAGCTTTATGTAAAACTCGAGAAATGTGAATTTCACAGGGAAAAGCTAGACTTCTTGGGGTATCGCATTTCACATGAGGGCATCGAAATGGGCCCTGAAAAAGTCAAAGCGGTCCTAGGCTGGCAACCCCCCCGTACGCGCAGACAATTACAAGCATTCCTCGGGTTCGCGGGGTTCTATAGGCAATTTATTCAGAATTTCGCGCAAATCGCACTGCCTTTGACTGATCTATTAAAGACAAAAAGCAAGGGAATAAAAGCGAAAGCCCCACCACCGAGCACGAAACTTGTGTGGACACAAGAATGCCAGGCAGCGTTTGAGAGCCTAAAGGAGCTGTTCACAAGAGAACCCATACTCAAACACCCAGAAGCGGACAAACCATTTGTGATACACACAGATGCATCAATTAGCGCAGTGGGGGCCATACTTTTGCAGGTAGATGACATGGGGAAACTAAGACCATGTGCCTACATTTCCCGTAAATTTAATCCGACGGAGAAAAGATGGCATATTTGGGAGAAAGAGGCTTTCGCTGTCAAACACGCACTAAGCACGTGGCGACACCTCTTAGAAGGCACAGCAGAACCGTTCCAAGTGTGGACGGACCATAAGAATTTAGAAGCCCTCAAATCCCACAGGAAGCTGAACCCTAAACACCTCAGGTGGGCAGAGTTCTTCAGCAGATTCAACTTTACGTTGAAGTATTTCCCTGGGGGGAAAAACTACTTAGCAGACGCACTGTCAAGATTGCCCAACATGAGAGCAAAATGGAGGAGGTCATTGAATCCCTCATCCCCTCCCAGCCAGTGGAGGCACAGAGCTCAGCGACAATAGAGAGGAAGGGGGAGGGCAACATGGCAACCACCCGCAGCAGCGCGAAGCGCGCGACTGATAGCGACCCGTGGACAACTGAACTGCGGGCGGCAACAGCAACAGACACTTGGTGGGGGGAGAATAAACAGAACCTAGTGGAGAAGGATGGAGTGGGGTGGAAGGACAACAAAGCTTATGTCCCCGAGCCCTTAAGGCATGCATCTTGAACATGCATCATGACCACAAAACGGCAGGGCATTTCGGATTTGTAAAAACACTACACTTAATCCGGTGCAAATTCTGGTGGCCATCCTTGCGCACTGACGTTAAAGACTATGTGCGCTCATGCCTAGTGTGTGCAACTGCCAAAAGGAAAATAGGGAAACCCACAGGAAAGCTGCAGGAAGTAGCAAACCCCTCACAAGCATGGAAGCAAATCGCCATGGATTTCATAGTAGATTTGCTGGTGAGCAAAAAGAACACGGCCATTTGGGTAGTCACAGATTTGTTTTCCAAGCAGGCACACTTCATTGCATGCAAAGGAATACCGAACGCCCAAAAATTAGCTAGACTATTCATACAACACATCTATAGAGCCCATGGAACGCCGGAACGCATAATCAGCGATCGCGGCAGTACTTTTACTTCCAAATTTTGGCGGGCTTTTTTGAATTTAATTGGAGTGGCACAGGGGCTCAGTAGTGCATTCCATCCTTGCACGGATGGAGCGAGTGAACGTCTGAACGCGACACTGGAGCAGTACCTTAGATGTTACATCAACTGCCAACAGAACGATTGGGCAGAACTGTTGCCGTTCGCAGAGGTTGCTTATAACAATGTGGTACATCAAAGCACGGGATTTTTGCCATTTAAAGTCGCCACAGGGCAGGACTTTGTAGCTATCCCTGAATTGGCTAGGTCACACAACACGGAACTGCCACAAACCCTAAAAGCGGACGAATGGATAGAAAAACTAACTAGCAATTGGCTAGTCATGGTGCAAACATTGCAGGAAGCCAAAGCTAGTTACAAAAAATATGCGGACCGCAAGAGGGGGGGAGAATGGGAATTGAGAGTAGGAGACAAGGTATACTTGTCAACAAAAAATCTGCTGGCAACACAACCATCAAGGAAATTGGCACCAAAATTCATAGGTCCATTCCCAATCATTGAGGTCATCAACCCAGTAGCGGCAAAATTACAATTGCCAAAAGCGCTAAGAAAGGTGCATCCTGTGTTTCACATCAGTTTGTTGAAACAACACCACAGCTCACAACACTGGCACCCAGAACCAGTGGAAACCCCCCCCCCCATTGTTGGTGGAGGGCGAACCACATTTCGAGATTGACAGAATTCTAGACTCCAGAAGGCACAAGGGACAGTTACAGTACCTAGTGAAGTGGCAACACCTACCAATTGGAGACAGGGAATGGGTCAGTACAAAACACACACATGCTCCCAAACTCATGAAAGCCTTTCACAGGGAATTCCCGGACAAACCACATTGACGTAAACGCTTGGACAAGGCAAGATGTTAAAATACTGTATGCTCTCTCGTTACAGGAAATGTCTGAAAATGTGTAGTAATAGGGGGAATATCGGAACACGTACCACAGGAGGGGGGGGGAGCATCTTGGGCTGGGAGCATGTCAGAGATCGGCAGATCTCTGTCAAAGCGCTAGACGGATATGCGCACTCTGGGAAGCTGCAAATGACACGAAACTGACGCCGGTCGAGTAGACCAGTTCGCACATGGCTGACGATCGCGAATACACATCCTCGCCAACGGATGACGACGTGTCTCGGAAGACACTGCTACACGTGTCTCCAACAAAGGACCTTGGGGGAAGGGAATGCTTAAATGTAACCACTGTATCTATTTCACTCATTCAAGTCTTTGTTCGTGCTAGCTTCTGTATCCTGTAATAAACTCTTCTGCTTCTAAGAACTCATGCGTCTGTGAGTTACTCTAGAGCAAGGAGGTTACAGATATTGGATGGAGTGCCTCACATTAAGGAAACAAAAGGAAAAATGTCACCTGAACCAGACAGAGGAAGATGGGCCTGAGCACATGGAAACCCCCACCCCAAATCCATCAACAGCTACCAGACTTGTAAATTAACAAGGCAAGAGTAGCTGCCAGTCTTGTGAATCAAGGCAAGAACTTTTGGGGATAAAAGGGGTCTCAAAGCCCACCCACTCCTTGAGTCGTTCTTGGATCCAGACTTGGCGGCTTCCGTCCCTTTAGTTAGTGCCTGGCAGCCTAGTTGGAAGGACGTGGGTAAGTGTGTGTGTGTGTGTAAGAGCAAATGCACCTTGCAACCAGTAAAGTTTTGCTGTTACTTTAAATTCACTGGGTCTCCGTGTATTACAAAGAACCTCTGTGGCTTGAATCATGTCAACTGGATTTCTATTTTCTTAGTGGAAACGTTTCACTCCTTATCCAAGGAGCTTCTTCAGTCTGAGTAAAGTTAGTAAGGGAATCCTTAAATATGTTTCTAGGCTGGCTGTGTGACCTTGCACCTGGGGCTAGGTCATGGTTATTTTTGAGATGTTTGTTTCTAAGTCCCTTTATCATCTAAAGGAGGATCGTTAAGATTACCCTGCTGCTGTTGAGCTTGTGAAATGGTCTTAATCTTCCTAGGCACAGAAGACAAAGCAGGAAGGAAGATAGGGGAAAGGTTATGCCTGAGGCCCCCACCTCTATTCAAGGAAGGATTTTCCAAGTTGGCATGAATGGATTCCTTGACCCCTCTCTCAAACCACCTATCTTCTCTGTCTAAAATGTGAACATTAATGTCCTCAAATGAGTGTCCTTTTTCCTTTAGATGAAGATAAACTGCTGACTCTGGTCCTGTGGTGTTACTTCTCCTGTGTTGGGCCATCCTCCTGTACAAAGGTTGTTTGGTTTCTCCAATGTAGAGTTCAGAGCACTCCTCACTGCACTGGATTGCATACACTACATTGCTTTCCTTGTGTTTTGGAGTTTGATCTTTGGGGTGTACAAGCCTCTGTCTCAGTGTGTTGGTGGGTTTGAAATGTACAGGTATGTGGTGTTTGCCAAATATCCGTTTGATCTTTTCAGACACGCCAGCCATGTAAGGAATGACCAGGTTCTTCCGTTTACTCTGAGTCTCAGCCCTATCTGTCGCTGTTTTAGGTCTGGTAGACTTAGATTTGGTGAAGGCCCAATTTGGATATCCACAGGCCTGCAGAGCTGTTCTCAGATGCTGCTTTTCATTCTTTTTGGAATCCATGGAGGTGGGGATGGTTTCTGCTCTGTGTGACAATGTCCTGATGACTCCTAGTTTGTGCTGCAGTGGATGGTGGGAGTCAAACATCAGGTATTGATCTGTGTGTGTGGGTTTCCTGTAGATCCCTATTTCTAGCTTGCCACCGGTCCCAATGAGGACTTCACAGTCTAGGAATGCCAGTCTGTTGTCCTTGGTGTCTTCTCTGGTGAAGCTAATGTTGGCATCTATAGTGTTTATATGGTCCGTGAAGGCCTGTACTTCCTGGGCCTTGATTTTGACCCAGGTGTCATCCACATACCTAAACCAGTGGGTGGGCACCGTTCCCTGGAATGTGTTGAGTGCTTTCTTCTCACTTTTTCCATGTATAAATTGGCCACAATGGGTGACACAGGAGAACCCATGGCACAGCCGTGTTTTTGTCTGTAAAAGTCAGATAGATATAGATACAAAGAACCTGTTGTGCCTCAGTGTTCGGTTGGAAGTTATTAGTGTATGTAATCCTAATTATTTCCCCGGCTGTTGACCAGGGCTGTGTGTCTTGTCTGCTCAAGCCGCACCTATCTGGAAAACCCAGGTATAAAGCAAGGGGGGCAGACAGATCCGCGTGCCTCAACAGTCTGTGAGTATGTAAGTGATTGACCATAAGCCGAACCTGGGAGCAGCATTGCATAACACTCTCCTATTTAACATCTACATGAAACGACTGGGTGAGATCATCCATCACCACGGGATGAGGTATCATCAATATGCTGATGATACTCAATTGTATATCTCCATCCCGGGTGAAGTAAGTGATGCGGTCGCCGCCCTCTCAGTGCCTGGGGGCTGTGTGGGTCTGGAAGGGGAACAACAGGCTTCAACTGAACCCTGGTAAGACGGAGTGGCTGTGGATTGATGGCCTCTCGGGAGCCAGGAAGTTGTCATCTTTGGTTTTGGATGGGGTGGCACTACCCCATTCGGAACTGGTGCGGAACTTGGGGGTCCTTCTGGACTCACAACTCCTGCTCAAAGAGCAGGTGGCAGTCGTGGCCAGGAGGGCCTTTGCGCAGCTTCGGCTTGTGTGCCAGTTACGCCCATTCCTGGACCGAGATGCCCTCCGAACAGTCACTCATGCCTTTGTCATCTCCCATATAGACTATTGCAATGTGCTCTACATGGGGCTACCCTTGAAGGGTATCCGGAAGCTTCAGCTGGTCCAGAATGCGGCCGCACGGGCAGTTACGGGTGCCGTAAAATCGGCACATGTGACACCACTGCTGTGCAAGCTGCATTGGGTACCAGTTTGCTTCCAGGTCCAATTCGAGGTGTTGGTAATCACCTATAAAGCCCTACATGGCATGGGACCAGGTTACCTGAGGGACCGTCTCATCCCCATAACATCGACCTGCCCCACCCGATCATGCAGAGAAGGCATGCTACGGACCCCATCAGCAAAGGAATTCCATCTAGCAGGGTCCAGGAGGCGGGCTTCTCTGCAGTGGTGCCCACCCTTTGGAATATCTTGCCCCCGGACCTGAGGCGGGTTTCCTCGCTCCCGACCTTCCAGAAGAATTTGAAGACCTGGTTCTGCTGCCTTGCCTGGGATGGGAAGGTCAATAGCTCCTCCTGGAGGTGGCTGGTGCCGTAGTGCCCTCCCTATTATTTGAGACCTATTAGCCCTTGGTTTTTATACTTTTTTATTCTATTTATACTGATTATTGTAATTTCATGTTTATATTTTTTAACTTTTGATTTTATTGTAAACTGCCCAGAGTCCCCCGGTTGGGGGAGATGGGCAGTGATATAAATTTAAATAATAAATAAATAAATAAATAAATAAATAAATAACATGTGATTTTGTAATTGGCCCTCTCCTCTCCCCCTTTCTCTTTTCAATTTGGATTATAATTAATACTTTTTGATGCTAGAGGGAGCTAAAAAGCTAAAAATCATGACCACAAGAAGAACTCAGCATAGAGGGCCAGGGGACTTCGAAATCCTCAAGACCATGATAGAAGAACTCAATACTAAATTTAGTCTTTTGAATCCTTTGAAAAAAAGATGGAAACTAAATTTTCTGACTTTGAAAAAAGATTAGAACAGAAATTGGAAAAGACTGATGGAGAGGTGAAGCAGGTAACTGACAGAGTTGACATTTTGGAATTGGAGAGGGAAAAGGAACTTGGTAGAATTGCCTTTCTTGGATTGAGGGATAAATAATTTGTTTGAGATTGAGGGGAATTCCTGAAGCTAAAGATGAAAATCTTAGATAAAAAATATCACAAGCATTGGTAACGTTACTAGATTAAGAGGAGGATAGAATGGCTGAGGAAATAGAAAACGTTTTTTGTATTTTTGTATTAACTCAAGGTATGCAACAATAAATAACAGGCCAAGAGATGTTCTGGTACAATTTGCTAGAAGAACAAGAGGTCAGGTTTTACAAAGTCATTTTGATTCCAGATTAAACATTGACAAGGTGGCTATAACTGTACTGAAAGAAATTATTCTCAGAATATTAAGAAACAGAAAAGAATATGCTTTCCTGACAGATATTTTGAAAAAGAACAAGATTGTTTTTCGCTGGGAAAAGTTAGAAGGGGTAGGTTTTACTTACCAACCACAAAGATTTAGATTGACTTCAATCCCTAAGGCCAAAGACTTCCTTGCCAGACAAGGAACCAACCTGGAGCAAGCCGCAGCTGAAAGAGCTACATCTGAAGTTAAACAACTGGAATCTGCTGTACAGGATGGGTGCTACATCTAAGGACTTTGATGGATTGTTTGCTTAACAATAGGCTGACCATACGTCCCGTTTTGAATGGGACAGTCCCATTTTTTAAGTATTTTTCAACCGTCCCGTCGTTTTGATAAAAATCTCAATTTTGTTTCGTTTTTTAAACCTGGCAGGAATGGCGCAGAAGGAGGATCCAAGCCAGAGCTGCCGATTGGAGGCAGCCTGGAAGAGGAAGCCCTCCCGCCTATCAGTGCGCAGCAAAGGAGGGCGGAGAGGCGGAGAGGAGGGCGATTGGCCAGGTGGGAGCCAATCACGCAGACTGGGGGGTGGGGTTTGCAGGCGGGAGCCAATTGTGTGGACCGGGGGGCGGGGACCCGTCTTTTTCATGAATATGGAATATTACATAGGAGCCCGTCCCGTTTTGCCATCCCAATGTCCCGTTTTTGTCTCAAGGAAATATGGTCAGCCTACTTAACAATGACTTTTAATTACCTTACTAGGAATATAAATGGGGCTAATGCCCCCCAGAAAAGAAAAAAGATATTTCATTATTTGAGAAAATTAAATTATGATGTGCTATGTCTACAAGAAACTCATATAAGGAGAAAAGACACTAAATATTTGATAAATAAAAATTTGGGAGAGGAATTTATTTCAGCAGGTTTGAAGAAGATAAATGGACTTGTACTATATGTTAAACAACAATTAAAACCACATTTATTGCTTGCTGATGAACATGATACATATGTTGCAGTTGAAGTGGAATTCTATGGACTTAAATCTATTATATGTGCCAAATGAAGATAAAAGTAAATATTTTAGACATCTTTTGAATGAACTGTCATTTTTTCATACCAAAGTTGGTGTCTATTGGGCGATTGGAATTGAGTGATTTCTCCATTAATTGACAGGATATCTGAGAAAGAAATATCCCAGCTGAGCTATTTAAAATCCTAAAAGATGATGCTGTTAGTGCTGCACTCAATATGCCAACAAATTTGGAAAACTCAACAGTGGCCACAGGACTACGCTAAAGCCTTTGATTGTGTGGATCACAACAAACTGTGGCAAAGTCTTAAACAGATGGGAGTACCAGACCACCTTACCTGTCTCCTGAGAAACCTGTATGTGGGTCAAGAAGCAACAGTTAGAACCAGACATGGAACAACCAACTGGTTCAAAACTGGGAAAGGAGTACGACAAGGCTGTATATTATCACCCTGCTTATTTAACTTATATGCAGAGTACATCATGAGAAATGCCGGGCTGGATGAATCACAAGCCGGAGTTAAGATTGCCGGGAGAAATATCAACAACCTCAGATATGCAGACGATACCACCCTAATGGCAGAAAGTGAAGAGGAACTAAAGAGCCTCTTGATGAGGGTGAAAGAGGAGAGTGCAAAAGCTGGCTTGAAACTCAACATTAAAAAAACCCAGATCATGGCATCTGGTCCCATCACTTCCTGGCAAATAGAAGGGGAAGAAATGGAAGCAGTGACAGATTTTATTTTCTTGGGCTCCAAGATCACCGCAGACGGTGACTGCAGCCATGAAATTAAAAGACGCTTGCTCCTTGGGATGAAAGCTATGGCAAACATAGACAGCATATTAAAAAGCAGAGACTTCACCTTGCCAACAAAGATCCGTATAGTTAAAGCTATGGTTTTCCCAGTAGTAATGTATGGCTGTGAGAGTTGGACCATAAGGAAGGCGGAGCGCCGAAGAATTGATGCTTTTGAGCTGTGGTGCTGGAGAAGACTCTTGAGAGTCTCTTGGACTGCAAGGAGGTCAAACCAGTCAATCCTAAAGGAAATCAACCCTGACTGCTCATTGGAAGGACAGATGCTGAAGCTGAAGCTCAAATACTTTGGCCACCTAATGCAAAGAGAGGACTCACTGGAAAAGACCCTGATGCTGGGAAAGACTGAAGGCAAAAGGAGAAGGGGACGGCAGAGGATGAGATGGTTAGATAGCATCACCGATGTAATGAACATGAATTTGAGTAAACTCCGAGAGACAGTGGAGGACAGGAAGGCCTGGCGTGCTATGGTCCATGAGATCACGAAGAGTCGGACACGACTAAACGACTGAAGAACAACAACAAATAAAAAGGACTAAATTAGGAAAGCACCAGGTCCAGATGGTTTGACAGCATTATATTATAGATGTTTTGAAGATCAGCTTCTTCAACCTTTTCAAAGACTGACAAATTCTTTTTTGCAGGGCACTTCAATGCCAGATTCTTGGAAAGAAACCAATATTGCACTTTTACCAAAAGAAGGACAAGATGTTACCTTAATTGTTAAATAATCATTATAAAATATTTGCTTCAATATTGGCTGAAAGAATGAAAAAGATCTTACAGGACTTTATCCATCAAGACCAGTGTGGGTTTTTACCCAAAAGACAATTAAGAGACAATGTGAGAATAGTTTTGTATATTATAGAATATCTACGACATCATAATGAACATCAAGCAGCTCTTATCTTTCTAGATGCAGAGAAAGCCTTCAGTAATTTGAAATGGACTTTTATGTTTAAAGTTCTAGAAAATATGGACTTTGGAGAAAATTTTATTCAAGGAATTAAGTCAATTTACACGCGGCAAAAGGCAAGCATTATTGTGAATGGTGACTTAACTGAACCATGCCATATACAGAAAGGAACAAGACAAGGATGCCCTTTGTCACCTTTGCTTTTTATCTTAGTTTTGGAGGTTTTGAATAGAGATATTAGACAAGATGATCAAATAAAGGGTTTAAAAATAAAGAAGGAGCCATCAGCTATTAACAGCCATCATGGACAATGCCATGAAATGATTCAAGGTATTCAAGTCTTGAAGAGTGTGAACAAGAAGGCCTTTAAACAATGCATACTTGAGATAAGCTAAAAGTCCAGATCAAGATAAAAGTCCATCTTAGTTGAGCTCTGTCTGAGAGACTGAATCTCTTCTGTGGTGCGGAAGGATCCGATAATGTTAAGATTCATTGGAATAACAATGGAACAGCAGGAGGGAAATTCAAGGGTGAGAGAACAAGAAGGAAGAAAATATGGAGGTAGGTGTGTCCTTTTCTGAAAACCAAGATGGCCATGATGTCAGGGTATACCCAGACATTGTATTAAGAATTTTACTGCAGTGAATAAGACAGCACAGCTGAGAGCACTGAACAATTAGCTCTGAGGAAACTGAAGAGCTAATTGCATACACCTGAATCAATCACCACTGAATGACTTGGCAAAGTTACATGGATATAAGGCAGTTGGGAGGAATCCATATGGCTGGGTGTTGTAGGAGTTGCTGGATTGTGTATTGTTGTGTATATTTGGTTAAAAGGTATTTTGCCCATTTATTTATTTATTTATTATTTGGATTTATCCCCACCCATCTCTACCGTGGTATATATATATTTGTATTTAGTAAAGTCTGTATATATTGGAAGTCACAGACTCGAAGCAAATTTGTTCTGAACCACTCTTGGGTTGCACCAACCATGCTACTCTGAAAGGTTATGGGCCCAGTTGTTGGCGTTTGATCCCTGATTTTGTGCTGGACGGTTTGCTGTTGAGGGCATACATTGGACTTTTCAGCAGAAGTCATGGCTGCCAAAGCAGCATGTGCAGTGTGTGGTGGCATACCATTAACCAGATTAAATGACCACAACTATTTTTCATGGAGTGTGAAGATGGAGATGTACCTCCGGAGGGAAGGTCTCTGGGCTGCCATGAGTAATCCCCCTCCACAGCCTGATAATAGGCAACTGGGAGCAGAAGAGAAGGCCCAGGCGTGTTTAATTTTGGGGCTTGAAGATAACCAGTTGTTTGTGGCTTGAATCATGTCAACTGGATTTCTATTTTCTTAGTGGAAACGTTTCACTCCTTATCCAAGGAGCTTCTTCAGTCTTCTTCAGTCAGACTGAAGAAGCTCCTTGGATAAGGAGTGAAACGTTTCCACTAAGAAAATAGAAATCCAGTTGACATGATTCAAGCCACAGACTGTTCCACCTGGATGACTGAGAACCTTCATAGACATATAACCAGTTGTTGCATGTTCATGGCTTACATACTGCTCAGGAATGTTGGACTATATTAAGGCAGATTTATATCTGTGAAACTGCCAGCAGCAAAATTTCTTTAACAAGGCAACTATACAGAAAGCATTTGCAGCTGGGGGAGAGCCTATCAGAACATTTGCAATGTATGAGGCATTTGTTTGCTGAGCTGCAGGAAAAAGGAATGACCTTCACAGAGGCAAACAAAATATATATTATCTTAAGTTTGTTTGTTTGTTTATTTATTTATTTATTTATTTATTTATTTATTTATTTCAATTTATTCCCCACCCATCTCCCTTGCAAGGGACTCTGGGTGGGTTACAACAATTGAAAGTTTAAAAAATACAAAAACAATATCTAAAATACATCCAATAATAATAATAAATTACATAAAATCCAAGAAGGGGGGACCGTAGGATGGATCATATTACTACGGGGCCAGCCAACCCCAGGAGGCACTGCTGCCTCTGTCGTCCCAGGCCCGGCGGCAGAGCCAGGTCTTAAGGGCCTTCCGAAAGGCCAGGAGTGAAGGGGCCAGTCTCACCTCCGGGGGCAAGATATTCCATAAGGCGGGCACTATCGCAGAGAAGGCACGCCTCCTGGACCCCACTAGATGGAATTCTCTTGTCGAGGGGGTCCGAAGCATGCCCTCTCTGCATGCACGGGTAGGGCGGGTCGACGTTATCGGGACGAGATGGTCCCTCAGGTACCCTGGTCCTATGCCATGTAGGGCTTTAAAGGTAATCACCAACACCTTGAATTAGACCCGGAAGCAAACTGGCACCCAATGCAGCTCGCGTAGCAGAGGTGTTACATGTGCCGATCTCATGGCACCCATAACTGCTCGCGCCGCGGCATTCTGCACCAGCAGAATCTTGTAATTCTGTAATTCCAGTCTGGAATCTATGCCAGAATGTGAATTAACCCTGCATTATTTAACCAGGCATCTTCTGGAAGAAAAGCAAAGGAGAGTGGAGAAATCCCAAAAATGTGGCCATACAGAAGCACGTACGAGGGATTCACATGAGGCAGCGTGCAGCGAGGGAACAGAAAAAGCCTTTGCAGTGAGATGATGCTCCACTAAACACCTATGTAGAAATTGTACAGCACAGCTGCAGGGGAGGACAGTGAAATCCCAGACACCAAGAGACAGATGACAAGAAATTTCCATGGTGAGAACAGCATATGAACTTACTAATGGAATGTGGCTGTTAGATAGTGGGGCATGCCAGCATCTGTCTAACAGAAAATATGATTTTATCTCCCTCTACCCAGCATTGCAGGACCATGTCATCTTAGCAGATGGAAAGAAATCACCAGTGCATGGTCAGGGGCAAGTATTTGTGCCCAGCATGAACAGGACTGTAGATGGGGTATTGTTTGTGCCTAATCTAGAATATAATTTGCTCAGTGTATCTTGTTTAGCACAAGAGGGTTATTTTGTATTTGTGGGTAAAACATGTACAGTTAAAAAGAATGGGACCATATGTGCTAAAGCAGGGGTGGGGAACATGTCGATGAAGGTTCTCAGTCATCCAGGTGGAACAGTCTGTGGCTTGAATCATGTCAACTGGATTTCTATAATAGAAATCCAGTTGACATGATTCAAGCCACAGGGGTGGGGAACCTTTTTTCTGCCAAGGGCCATTTGGATATTTATAACCGGGGGGCGGGGGACAGGGTTTCTGGGATTTCCGTGGACCGGGGGCCGGAGTTTGCGGGCGGGAGCCAATCGCAAGCACTAGGGGGTGGGGTTTGCGGGTGGGAGCCAATTGCATGGAAGGGGCATGGTTTGCAGGCGGGAACCCCGCGGGCCTTAGGTGGGGCTGTATACGACCCGCAGGCCTGACGTTGCCTACCCCTGTGCTAAAGGAATATTGAAAGATAGATTGTATGTAATGTTACCCCATGACAATACTCATGTGACTGTACAAACCATGTTGTGTAACAAACCTGCACATGATAACTGTGTACATTTATTACATAGATGGCTAGGACATGCTAACTTTAGGGCATTAGCGAAGATGCCTGAAGCCAGTGAAGGGTTAAAGCTAAAACAATGTAACAAGTACCTAGATTGTGCTGTTTGTAAGATGGCTAAGTCCAAGGTCTACCCAGTCAACAAACACAGCAACAGAGTCTCAAAGAGATGTTTTGAGTTAGTCCATGTAGATTTGATAGGACCCCTAAATCAAACTCTAGGAGGGGCTAGGTATGTGCTTGTCATTGTAGATGATTACACCAGATATGGGTTTTGTTATTTATTGAAAGCAAAGAATGAAACATTTAAAACCTTTGCTAATTGGGTTGCTTATGTGGAGAGAAGATTTAATTATAAAGTAGCTCAATTACAATCTGATGGAGGTGGTGAATTCATTGCAGGGAGTTTTCAAACCTGGTTAAAGAGAAAGGGCATATGGCATCGTAAATGAAGCCCTTATTCACCTAATGAAAATAATGAAAAACCACTCTTGGGTTGCACCAACCGCGCTACTCTGACACACGAGTAAAACAAGGGGAATTGAGAAGAGGCTTTTCTTCTTAAAACTACAGTAGCATCAAAGTAACACAATTTTCAGAGAGAGAGAGAAAAAAGGATTATAAAATTTCCATAACAGCTGCTGCTTTCTGGCCCTTCCCTATCCCTGGGAGGTTCCTTTGACTATCAGCGCCGACTACCTAGTCCAGGTTGCCGTCAAAGCTTGTAAACAGGGCATCTTTTTCAGAAAGGTCATGGCACGCTGTGCTCCCATAGCATTTGTTGGGAATGCCAGAAGCCAAATGCGCCTCTCTCTACCACAGAGAGGAGCTATGCAAGGCCAAGAAAAGATGCAGCCACTTCATGGGGTTCCCATCCGGTGCTACCTGTATCCCCATCCATGCTCCAAACTATGGTTTTCTCTTCTAGCCAGGATCTCTGAAAGTGCTACTAGTTGGATGGGAGACCACCACGGCATGCCAGAGACAGAGCTTAACCGGAGATGTAAAAAATATTCGGTAACAAGTCTTTCTGCCCCACCTTCATGGCGAAATCAAGATTTTGCATTGAAGGCAGAGGAGAAACTCCTTCATTTGATGTGAGAAACTGAGCACAGGAAACCTTGGTGAACAACAGGTGGAGTTGATGACTCTGCCGAGACCCAAATAGAAACTCCTCACTTCAGCCGCCATTGTGACATTTTGAGCCTTCAGAAAAGGAAACCTCTGAAGGGTCAGAGCTGAGGAATGTTTAATCCCTCCACTTGAGGAACATCTAAAATACAGAAGAGATACTGTTTCCCTCTGGTAAAGTAATAGTACTTTTGAATGGCTTTTGCCCTGATGTCTTTTTCAAAGAGAGGATTTTTCAGCTACTCTGTTAAAGATATTAAGAAGCGGTTTTATCCCTGAGGAGCCACTGATCTGAGATGATAAATGATGGTGGCTGTGGGACTTGGTCTGAAGCTGTGGGAGAGCAAAATAGAGATGCCAAAGAAAGCAAAATAAAGAATATTGCAGGAAAACAAGTTCCCAAATGTTTAAGTTTCAGAAAAATGGTAGAGAAATGATTCTCAGTAAGAAACCTCTGAGGATTTTCCTGAGGTAAAAATTCCTTGGCGAGCAAAGTGGATCCTTAGAAAAGGAGGAATGAGGGAAAGAGAAGGCACTGCTAAGTTTTCCAGCACTAATTTAAATCTTTTTTTTCAAAAGGAAGATGAGAAACATCTATTTTATGAAGGGTTAAATAGAAAGCTCTATTTAAAATGATCCTCATTTAAATATGAAAGAAACCACCCAGAGTCCCCTGGCTGGGGGATATGGGCACTGATATAAATTTAAATAATAAATAAACAGCAAAAGAGCCTCCTGAAAGAACCGAATCAAAGGAAGGAGAAATATTCGCCAATGGAGTTCTAAGTGGAACAGAAAAGGTAGGAAAGGGCACTAATTTGAAGAAACTCATCTTCCTTTGGAACATACACAAGATATTTATTTATAGTTTAAACAATGTATAGGCCACTTAATGACAGCAACACACAGCACACTTTGTGGGATTTGGTTATCTTTCGTCTCCCCCCCTCATGTTTGAAAAAGCAAAGAAATGCTAAACAATCTGGCCATCTGGCCTGGGGAGCCAGTGATGTTGGTACAGAACCTTCAAAGTGGTTGTATTGTTAGGAAATGAATGGTGCTGTCCCATATATCATGTTTTTACAGTCCTGCCCCCGTTGCCATTCGTCAGTTGCCATGGGACTTTTGGTTGTTTTGGGTTTGGTGTGGTTGGAAGACGCCTGTGCGTGAATTTGTTTTATGTGTGGAGATCGGTGCACAACGATCAGCACACAACCTTCACAGAAAAAGGCTCTAATCCAATGGCATGGATACCATGACGATTGGTGACCTTTTGTCTTCTGCAGCCTTCATCCGCCTTCGCAGCCGTTGTAACAATACACCTTGTTATCTTCCGCCTGTTCTGCCGTTGAGGACTTTCTTGGATTGTTCTTTGTATCGTACTGCTCTCTGGACCATCCTTCTGAAAATCGGATGCCCTGATAAATTTGTGAACATCTTGTGGTTACTCCATGACGACATGATGGCAACAATCCTGAATAACAATGGCTCTCAAAGCAATCCATTTAAAGTGGAATCCGGCGTTAAACAGGGATGTGTTATTGCTCCAACCTTATTCGCTATCTTCATCGCTATGATTATGCACCTTGTTGAAGAGAAACTTTCTACTGGTGTAGAAATTATATATCGAACAGATGGAAAGCTTTTTAATCTTAGTAGGCTGAAAGCAAAAAATAAGGTAATTGCAACTTCTGTTATAGAACTTCAATATGCTGATGATAACGTAGTCTGTGCACACTCCGAGGAAGACCTTCAAACTATCCTAAACATCTTTGCAGAAGCATATGAAAAGCTCAGCCTCTTGATTAACATTAAAAAACCAAAGTGCTTTACCAGCAAGTTCGAACCAATCCCTCTGCAGCGCCATCAATCCAGCTTAAAGGTGTGTCACTAGAAAATGTCGATCACTTTTCTTATCTCGGCAGCCATCTATCTACAAAAGCCGACATCGATGCTGAAATTCAGCATCGCCTGAGCTCTGCGAGTGTAGCTTTCTCCCGAATGAAGCGTAGAGTGTTTGAGGATCGGGACATTCGCAGGGAGACCAAAATGCTTGTTTACAAAGCCATTGTACTACCAACCCTTCTGTACGCCTGTGAAACATGGACCCTCTACAAACGCCACCTCCAACTTCTTGAAAGATTCCATCAACGCTGCCTCCGAAAAATTCTACAAATTACTTGGGAAGATAGGTGGACTAATGTTAGCGTATTAGAAGAAGTGAAAACCACCAGAATTGAAACAATGATCATCCAACATCAACTTCGCTGGACCGGTCATGTTGTTCGAATGCCTGACCATCGTCTTCCAAAGCAGCTACTTTACTCCCAACTTAAGAATGGAAAACGGAATATTGGTGGACAGCAAAAGAGATTAAAGATACTCTCAAAGCTAATTTTAAAAAATTTAATATCAGCATTGAGAACTGGGAAGCCCTAACTCATGAGCGTTTCAATTGGAGGTCATCCTTTATTAATGGCGCTATGGACTTTGAAGAAGCACGAGTACAGGGCGAAAAGGAGAAAAGAGCTAAAAGGAAGGCACGTCAGGCAAACCCTCATCATGACCGTCTCCCACCCGGAAACCTATGCCCTCATTGTGGGAGGTTGTGCGGATCCAGAATTGGCCTTTATAGCCACTTACGGATCCACCGTTAAAATTCTACCTTTGGAAGACAATCTTACTCGGCTACGAGTGATCGCCAATGATGATCATGTTTTTAATGGTTTTAATAGTTGTTACTCTTTAATGTTTTAATGACTCTTGTTATGTTTTTTGGTTCTTTTTTGTATTTTGGGGGGGTTAACCTTGTAAGCCACCCAGAGTCACGGAAATGAGATGGGCGGCTAAAGAAATTTAATAAATTAATTAATAAATCCGCAGCCTGGGAATGCCCTTTGATCCTCCACGGCCTTTGGAGAGAGTAGCTACAATGAGGAGAACTGGGACAGAATTGGAGGGAAAGCCGGTGATTGGAAGGCCACAACTCCTGAGAATTCAGCCAATCAGAGAGTAGATCCCAAGGACAAGGAGTTCCATTCCTGTAAGAAACACTGGGGGACCAACAGTGCCCTCTTGATTCACCTTAAAGGATAAGCTATTAGTTTCCTTGGAGAACTAGACACTTTACACACAATGGAAAGGAAGCTGCTTTCAGCTCAAAAACTAAGGGGGGAAAAGAAAATTAAGTCAAAAATGGGAAGCTGCTTCCAAACTTCTGCCCTTTGGAGTCTCTTTACAATGTCTACCTAGAATAAGATTTGTGAGGTGAGTCTGCAAAAGGGGGCACATTCATCACTGCCTGGGCTGCTCCAATTTGTATCATTTATAGCTTCTGAATGCTTTCTGAGGGCAGCCCAATGTAGAATGTGTTGGGATTATCAGGAGTCAACTCAGCATTGTCTCATAAGCATAATTGGGGGTCTTTCTAGTAAACGCATCTCTACTGTGCTTGTGGGATGTTACCTGAGTCACCTGATTTCCTCTTCCTCCTCCTTCATGGTTTGGGGGATTAACATTCTCCATTTTCTTACTCTTCAGGCACACATGCAAGCAGGAGGGCTGCAGGGATGCAGCTCTCGTCCATTCCATCTCGCCTGCACGCAGATCTACTATGAATCTTCCTGTATCCAGATCTACTGAATAAATGTAAGCTATCTCTATTTTTCTTCATCTAACTAATGTGTGAAGACTGAATTTATTTCTGAACGTAATTAAGCTTAACGTGCAAGTTCCCTGCTGGTCCATGCTTCTACTCTGCAAGATTGTTGTTAGCTGATTGGAGTTCTTTTATTAACCTTCAAGACTCCATCAGAATGCATTACATTAATTCAAAAGGGAGATGAGTAAGGCAAGAGTGACTATTAGCAAGGCTTTTAAGTCTAGGAATAACTGCAATTTGCACACAAAAATGTAACTAAACAAAAGCCCTCCAAGGCCACAACTGCCACTTGCTGATTGAGTAGGAGTTGTGAGTCTAGGAGGACACCAATTACAAATCACCTCTGAATGGGGAAGTACAACTCCATTCAGAGTGAATGATGGCGTTCCCTGGAATTGTTTGGTACACAAACCCTAAGCCACTATCCATCTTGGAGAGATTCAGTCTGAATCCATTCCTTCCCATCCAGATGCTGACAGCCTCCAGGCACTTGGTCAGTACCTCTGTTTGGCCCAGAGCTGAGATATATAGCTGGGTATCATCAAACTTTGTGCCAATGGATGACTTCTCCCAGCAGTTTCATGTAGATGTTTTTTAAAAAGTGGAGAGAGTAGCAAGCCCTTAGCCACTCCACAAAGTACAGGTCTCTATGCATACTGACTGGAACACCCCCTTCAGGAAGGAGGAGGAGCACTGCAAAAGAGTGCCCCCCACTCCAATCCCACAGAGGCAGTCTGGAACAATACCATGGTTGAATGTGTTGAAAGCCACTGAGAGATCAAGGAGGATCAGAAAGGTTGCTCTCCTCTCATCCCGATCTCTCCAGAGGTCATCCACAAGATGACCAATGCACTTCCCATGCTGTACCCTGGCCTGAAACCCAACCACCAAGGGCCCAAATAATCTGCTTCTTCTAGGGTCCTCTGGAGTTGCAGGACCACCACTTTCTCCACAATCTTCCCTAAAAAGAGAAGGTTGGAGACACGTCTAAAACTATTCAAGTTAGGGACTTCCGGTGGGGACATGACAGACTGAACAGATGTGCCCGCAGGCTCTGCGGGCAGAACTGATGACGCAGCAGTTTTTTCAGGCTCATGCAGTTTTTTCATGAAGTCCAGGTGTGTTTTTCCGGGAAAGGAAAACACTTGGAATCATCCCATCTGTCCTTTGGATGGCTGCTTGCAGCCAGAAGATCACAAACAGCGTTCGCGTCCGACTGGTAAGAGCTAGCCGGGAGGCTGGGATGTCACCATTTCCAAGCTGCGCTGTAGCCTTAAAGGGACACTAAGACCGGCCACCCCATTTCTAAATACCCAATTTATATTTCTTTTAAGTATGCGTACCCTAAGAGAGGCTTTCTACAGCAAGGAGAAACGGGCTCTCTTGGTGCTTATCATTATTTTTGGGGTTAATTTTTAAAAATTCTTTTTAAGTTTTGGCTTGTTTTCAATCCAAATATTAAGGAGGACTGAGAGTAAATAATTGTCTCCCTGTTATTATTTTTATTTTTATACTAAATTTGAAGAAACTAGCATTTTCCTACACATTGAATTGGCTGTTTTGAACTTTCAGTTTTCTGCTTCTACTTTCCCTTGGGGAATTGTCTGCTAATCTCACTTTTGCTTAAGTAAACACATTCCTCTCCAGCAAAGGAGATCGTTACCTTGTCGTGGTGCTGGAGCTTGAGCACCTCAATGAAACCATGAGCTAAACCGTGAAGGGACACCCAAGACGGGAAGGTCGTGGCAGAGAGGTCAGACTAAATACGATCCCTGGGGAAGGTAATGGCAACCGACCCCAGTATTCTTGCCATGAAAACTAAATGGATCAGTACAACCAAAGATATGTCGGTATACCATCGGAAGATGGGACTCCCAGGTCGGAAGATGGTCAAAATGCTACTGGGGAGGAACAGAGGATACGTTCAACTAGCCCCAGATGTGATGACGCAGCTAGCTCAAAGCCGAAAGGACGACTAGCGGCCGACGGTGCTAGTGGTGAACGACGAATCCGATGTTCTAAAGATCAACACACCATAGGAACCTGGAATGTAAGATCTATGAGCCAGGGCAAATTGGATGTGGTTATTGGTGAGATGTCAAGATTAAATATAGACATTTTAGGAGTCAGTGAACTTAAATGGACTGGAATGGGCCACTTCAGATCAGATGACCACCAGATCTACTACTGTGGACAAGAGGACCACAGAAGAAATGGAGTAGCCTTCATAATTAATAATAAAGTGGCTAAAGCAGTGCTTGGATACAATCCAAAAAACGATAGAATGATCTCAATTCGAATTCAGGGTAAGCCATTTAACATCACAGTGATCCAAATATATGCCCCAACCACAGATGCTGAAGAAGCAGAAGTAGATCAGTTCTATGAGGATCTGCAGCACCTACTAGATAATACACCAAAAAGAGATGTTATTTTCATTACAGGAGACTGGAATGCTAAGGTGGGTAGTCAGACGACACCTGGAATTACAGGCAAGCATGGTCTGGGAGAACAAAATGAAGCAGGACATAGGCTGATCGAATTTTGCCAAGACAACTCACTGTGCATAACAAACACTCTCTTCCAACAACCTAAAAGACGACTTTATACATGGACTTCACCAGATGGTCGACACCGAAATCAGATTGACTACATCCTTTGCAGCCAAAGGTGGCGGACATCTATACAGTCGGTAAAAACAAGACCTGGAGCTGACTGTAGTTCAGATCATGAACTTCTTATTGCAAAATTTAGAATCATACTAAAGAGAATAGGGAAGACCCACAGATCAGTTAGATATGAGCTCACTAATATTCCTAAGGAATATGCAGTGGAGGTGAAGAATAGATTTAAGGGACTAGATTTAGTAGATAGCGTCCTGGAAGAACTATGGACAGAAGTTCGCAACATTGTTCAGGAGGCGGCAACAAAAAACGTCCCAAAGAAAAAGAAAACCAAGAAGGCAACATGGCTGTCTGCTGAGACACTGGAAGTAGCCCAAGAAAGAAGGAAAGCAAAAGGCAACAGTGATAGGGGGAGATATGCCCAATTAAATGCAAAATTCCAGAGGTTAGCCAGAAGAGATAAGGAATTATTTTTAAAGAAGCAATGTGCGGAAGTGGAAGAAGACAATAGAATAGGAAGGACAAGAGACCTCTTCCAGAAAATTAGAAACATCGGAGGTAAATTCCAGGCAAAAATGGGTATGATCAAAAACAAAGATGGTAAGGACCTAACAGAAGCAGAAGAGATCAAGAAAAGGTGGCAAGAATATACGGAAGATCTGTATAGGAAGGATAATAATATTGGAGATAGCTTTGACGGTGTGGTCAGTGAGTTAGAGCCAGACATCCTGAAGAGTGAGGTTGAATGCGCCTTAAGAAGCATTGCTAATAACAAGGCAGCAGGAGACGACGGTATCCCAGCTGAACTGTTTAAAATCTTGCAAGATGATGCTGTCAAGGTGATGCATGCCATATGCCAGCAAATTTGGAAAACACAAGAATGGCCATCAGATTGGAAAAAATCAACTTATATCCCCATACCAAAAAAGGGAAGCACTAAAGAATGTTCAAACTATCGAACAGTGGCACTTATTTCACATGCCAGTAAGGTAATGCTCAAGATCTTGCAAGGTAGACTCCAGCAATTCATGGAGCGAGAATTGCCAGATGTACAAGCTGGGTTTAGAAAAGGCAGAGGAACTAGAGACCAAATTGCCAATATCCGCTGGATAATGTAGAAAGCCAGGGAGTTTCAGAAAAACATCTATTTCTGTTTTATTGACTATTCTAAAGCCTTTGACTGTGTGGATCATAACAAATTGTGGCAAGTTCTTGGTGGTATGGGGATACCAAGTCATCTTGTCTGCCTCCTGAGGAATCTGTATAACGACCAAGTAGCAACGGTAAGAACAGAGCACGGAACAACGGATTGGTTTAAGATTGGGAAAGGAGTACGGCAGGGCTGTATACTCTCACCCTACCTATTCAACCTGTACGCAGAACACATCATGCGACGTGCTGGGCTTGAGGAATCCAAGGCTGGAGTTAAAATCGCTGGAAGAAACATTAACAATCTCAGATATGCAGATGATACCACTTTGATGGCTGAAAGCGAGGAGGAATTGAGGAGCCTTATGAGGAAGGTGAAAGAAGAAAGTGCAAAAGCTGGGTTGCAGTTAAACCTCAAAAAAACCAAGATTATGGCAACGAGCTTGATTGATGACTGGCAAATAGAGGGAGAAAAAGTGGAGGCAGTGACAGACTTTGTATTTCTAGGCGCAAAGATTGCTGCAGAGGCTGACTGCAGCCAGGAAATCAGAAGACGTCTACTTCTTGGGAGGAGAGCAATGGCAAATCTTGATAAAATAGTTAAGAGCAGAGACATCACACTGACAACAAAGGTCCGCATAGTTAAAACAATGGTATTCCCTGTAGTAACCTATGGCTGCGAGAGCTGGACCATAAGGAAGGCTGAGCGAAGGAAGATAGATGCTTTTGAACTGTGGTGTTGGAGGAAAATTCTGAGAGTGCCTTGGACTGCAAGAAGATCAAACCAGTCCATACTCCAGGAAATCAAGCCAGACTGCTCACTTGAGGGAATGATATTAAAGGCAAAACTGAAGTACTTTGGCCACATAATGAGAAGACAGGATACCCTGGAGAAGAAGCTGATGCTAGGGAAAGTGGAAGGCAAAAGGAAGAGGGGCCGACCAAGGGCAAGATGGATGGATGGTATTCTGGAGGTGACGGACTCAACCATTGGGGAGCTGGGGATGGTGACGGCCGACAGAAAGCTCTGGCGTGGACTGGTCCATGAAGTCACGAAGAGTTGGAAACGACTGAACGAATAAACAACAAACAAAAAAAAAACCACATTCCTTCATATCTTTGTCTTTTGCTGGTTAAGCTCCTAGGGGGCGCCATAATCTACTGCTCGAGACATGGAGGACCTTAAACAGACTTTCTCTGACTTCCATCGAGATTTTAAGCAGATTCTTTCTGATTCATACCAAGTTTTTATGCAAGGCATTCAGGACATTGTGGAAAATATGAGCTTTAAAATGTCTCATCTGCTTGGGGATGTCGTGGATGAAATTGAGGAATTTAACAGTGACAGGAATGTCTCTTCAACTTCTGCTGAGATGTTGGACGAAGATTGGATAGTTGAGTTGAAGAAATTAAAGGGAGAGATCGAGTTGCAAGCCACAAGTGAAATAGATCTTTTGATGGAGTGCCTTGGAAAAGAAGGGGTTATTATGTATGGGAGGTTTCCTGAAGTCTGAGTTTTTGAGGGGGGCGGTTGGGCTGTTTGATTTTTTTTAAGAACAAAGCTCTGTAAATATTGTGGGGATGTGTAAATGCTCTGGTTTATTTTGAAGTGGGATAAGGGTTTGAGAATATTTAACTGGATTGCTTTAAGGGTCTGGCTGATTTCATTTATCTTTAATGATTTGGATTAAGATTATTAAGGTATAATGAAAAAAAATAATGTCTGGTTTTGGGTTTGACATGATTAAGTATTAAAATTGCTATATTATCAAGTATAATGTTAGACAATTTATATGGTTTTTTTAGTTTGATCTTCATTATAGTAGACAGGAATGTATAGAATAGTAGTAGGAAGGAAATAACTAAATAAATGTTATCTTTGGGGGGGAAGTTGATTAGGAGGTTTATATACAGTATGTATATTCTTTTCTCTTTTAATATAAGGGGAGGGAGCAAGTATACTTAGTGATTTTTATAATGTGCCAATGGTATGATTTATAGAAATAATGTGATTTTGGTTTAATATAGAGTAAGAGATTGATTATGGAAAATTGTTGTATATCCTTGCTGTTAAAAGTCGGAAGTCACCTCTTTCTGTAACTTTTTTTAAAAAAAATTATCTTGTGTTTCTACACCTTTTTAGTTTCTTTTTTTTCCTTTGTAGTTTTTTGTTTTTCTGTAGTTTTTATCTCTGCTTGAAATTTAATAAAATTCTTATAAAACTATTCAAGATAATTGGTCAAGTAGAGGTTTCTTGAGCAGGGGGACACCACTGCTCAATGAGAACATTCCATCACTCAAAGAAGCATCCATTTCCTCAGGACATACAGACTCCAATTGATACCAGATTACTTCATAGGACAAAGCCCCAGTGTTCTCCATTAGCTAAAGTCTATCTCCATTCAAATCCAAGAAGTTTTTATCTGTCAAATGTTGCAAGAATTCTTCACAGATGAAGTTTGCATCTGATCAAGTGAGCAGTATCTTAGAAAAGTGAATGCCTTTTAATAAAAGGTGTTAGTCAGCAAAGGTGCTACCAGACTCCTCCTGATTTAATGAAAGAATGTCTCTGTCACAGTCAATAATTCTTTTCTGAATGGTCTATCTCAATAAGATTTTTGTCTCTATCTCATCCCTGCTTCTATTTCTAATATTTCTGTTTATATCTCTCCTATTTCACAGACTTTGGATAACAGTCTGTACTTCTTAATTCATTTTTAGACTTTAAGGAGTTAAAAGACATTCCCAAAACATCCTTAATGCAATTCATTAACGGGTGAACCAGCAGATGAAAATCAGAGGTGTTTCTGGTTTTCAACATCTGACCCTGGGTAACACTTGGACCTGAACAACCACTGGAGGGTATCCATTGGTGCTACCTGTCCAGACAGACAAGGCTTGTCCAAATGGAGGAACAGTATGAATCAGCAGAAGACATTGTTTATCTAATCCATGTTTAGAAGTATGAATCCATACAGAGTCCCTGTTGTATGATGATAGTATATTACATAGCTTTCCAAACTGTGTGTCGTGACACTTTAGTGCAGGGCTTTCCAAAGTTTTTCCACGGCGACACACCAACCGCCGTTGGTGTGTCGCCGCGGGAAAACCCGGAAGTGCCACCGTTGCAGCAGCGCACAAAAACCCAGAAGCGTTGCTGCCGCTTTCGGGGTTTTGCGCGCCGCCATTGGTGTGTCGCTGCGGGAAAACCCGGAAGCGCTGATGATGATCAGCGCTTCCGGGTTGTGTGGCGACACACCAGACTGTGTGTGGCAACACACTTTTGTGTCACGACACACAGTTTGGAAAGCTCTGCTTTAGTGTGTCGCAACACACAGTTTAGTGTGTCGTAACACAACCCAGAAGCGGCGGCAGGGGCGTGCACGGCGGCGCCGCAGGGGCACGTGCGGGGGCGGTGTGCACGGCAGCGGCAGCAACGACAGCAGCGGCGTGCCATCAGCGCTTCCACGTTTTAGCGGAGGCCACCGCGCCGCTGCCGTGCACGCCCCTGCGCGCGCTCCCACCATTACCGCCGTTGGTGTGTCGCCAACGGCAGCAGTTTGGAAAGCACTGGTATATTACATACTCATCTTAAAAACTTTTCTTGGTCCTTCACATCTCTAAAGGTCAGCTCAAGTTTATATTCACCATAGGGAACTTCTTAGAGACTTTTTCATCCTTCCTGCACCTGCTTCCAGAAATGTGGAGAGAGAAAATGCATCTCAACCTTATAATTATCAAAATAATTGTGATTTGGCCAAAACCCAAAGGTAATCTTTGATCAACACTGAGCTCAGCCTGATGTAACACCTTGCCCTATCTTGCCTGGACAAGCTAATGCCAAAATAAAATCATTGTGCACCATGGAATGCTTAGGCTGAGATTAAGGGCAGGCACAGAGACAATGCCAATGTAAGATTTCATATAGTCCCCACTGTTAGTGTTGAAACCATGGCTGGAATCAGTTCCTGATATGACACTGAGTACAGCAAGAAGGGAAGGGACTTTCAAAGGTAGAACTGGAACATTATGGCTTCTACTCTTGCTCCTGCTGCTTTTGCCCAGTGTAGCTGGAGGGAAGCCAAAGTCGAAATGCCCATTGAAGTTCATCACTGATCAGGATGGGTTCCAGAGTTATTACCGGTTGGGAGACTTCCATATTGGTGGGATTCTCCCTACAACCCCTGTCCTGTTTCGGCCATTTGTGTTCAACCAGTCTCCCTTCACCAGTCTGGCAAAGTAAGTCATTTGACAGAATTGAATTTGATACTGTTAAATGTGATTTAGATTTCATGGATTCCTGATGTCCCTGTCCATCAAGGACAGCACTCTCTTCTCTATCTTGCTCATGGAGAGAAATTGCTCTCACCAGTTGCTACTTTTTATTTTCTTTAGGGAGAAGGAAATGTGAAAGATCTCTCCAGGCTCTGCTGCCTCCCATTTGGGAGCTGCTGTCGTTCATTTTAGATATTTCTAGCATTACAGTAATCCAAAAGAACCAACGTGGTGTGTGAGAGTTTGTGAGCATATTAGTCAATCAGGTCTTTATTACTGTCACTGAACAATCCAGGATAAGATGATAACAAAGCAAAGACCTTTTTTTAAATAATTCATCTTAACTTTGATTTTCCCTTTGGCATCTCAAAACTCCTTGCTTCTGTCTGCATCTTCCCATCAGCAATCCCCGTTATTATTTGATCATGATGGACATTGAGTATAATCAACTATATGATGAATATTCAGTCTGATGAAGTACATATAGTCCATCTGAATGTACAGATGCATGGAAAGGCAACAGCATGCTAGGATGGAGTAAAACAATGATGTGCCAAAGACCAGGAGAAAATCAAGTATAACTGATGGATATAGAATCATGACATGAACTTCTATGATCAAGAACTGCTCAAGAAAAGCTAGATTGATTGATTGTGTGTCATTGTCAACTCTTAGTAACCACAGAGATTGATTTTCTCCATGACAATCTGTCTCTAACCTAATCTGTCTTCCTTCTCTTTCCTTCCACCTTTCCCAGCATTAGAGCCTTTTCTAGAGAGCTAGGTCTTCACACAAGGTGTCCAAAATAGGATAATTTGAGCCTGGTCATTTGTGCCTCAAATGAGAACTCTGGGTTGATTTGCTTGATGATCCATTTGTTTGTTTTCTTGGCTGTCCACAGTATTCTCAGGAGTCTTCTCCAACACCCAAGTTCAAAAGCATCAATACTCTTCCTATCCTGCTTCTTCAAAGTCCAACTTCCATTTCCATAGAGTGTCATAGGGAATACAATGGCTTTCTGATGATGATCATGATTCTGATTTTTGTGGATATAGACACATCATGGCACCTAGACACCACCTTAAATTGTTTTCTAAAACTATAATAGAATTCTAGGACAAGATGAATGAAAACTAGTTGTCAGAATCCAGTACTTTTAGGTTATAAAATAGGAGATGAAAAGGAACTCTGTGAGAAGTATGTGGGGTGTGTGAAGTTCATAAGGGTGTCCACATACTGTAATGTGAACAAGCTTCTTTATTCTATAGTTTGTTAGTGTACTTGCTGCTTTTTACCTGCTACTTCTCTCACTGTCTTTTCCACACTGGGAAATCTTTTTGGAATCAAGGAGTTACATGGCAACTTTTGATAATGATCTGATTATTAATTTAGATGATCTTTCTGCTTATATTGGTTGGGAAATTAGTGTTGATCAATGATGTGCACCTCTAATGAGTTGTTCTACAATTGAGAAATGTATTAAAGGAACAACTGCATCCAAGCTTTTATTCAATAAACCTATGCAATTGTACTGTGTACTGTTGTTTCCTGTGGTGATTATGCCCACTGGGGATAAAGATCCTGAGAAGGAAGGGACAACAGAAGTTATCCATGTTTTCCCCCTCCCAAGAGACCTCTACAGTTAGAGATTGGACATGCCAGAATCTGTACATTTTGTGTCTTTGTTCCCTCACTAATGTAATAAGTGGAAAGTTCCTTGTCAACACAGAAGTATTTATTTACTCTACTTTTGAATACAATTTCCATATGTTCTATCTTCCATAGAGTCCCCTGTCGGGGAGATGGCACGGTGATAAAAGTCTAATAAATAAATAAATAAATAAATGTTACAGCAGTGCTTCACCCTGGTGCTTTGGAGGTGGAACTTACCTCTGAGATCCAAGAAGAAATCCAAGCACATGTCAGGAAAGGAGTTTGGAGTTCTGTAATGAAGAATGTGATAGGTAGTGTATCACTGAATAGAGAATTAGAAAACGGCTGATCTGATGCAAATATTTTATTGCAGCAAAGGGCAAACATTGTACTGGAACATCCTGTCCTTCCTTTTTACCATCTATGAGATCAACCACAATCCTAGACTCTTGGCCAACATCACCCTGGGCTACAATGTGTTTGACAATTATTTTGATGCAAGGAGCACTTCTGATGCCATGGCTGACCTGCTCTCAACCGGGCAGACCAATATTCCAAATTACCACTGTGGGAGGCAGAATGGTTTGCTGGCAATCATTGAAGGGACTCATTCTGACACTTCCAAGCAGATTTCAACCATGTCAGACATCTACAAAATCCCACAGGTATGAGAGATAATGTGGGCAAGTCTGGCTGGAAAAAGCAAGTTTACTTCTACTTTGCATCTCCCCACCGAAGTCAAGAAAAGGGCAATGTGTGAATTCAGTGGATTTTGAGGGGAAGGCCCATACAGTACCCCGTTTTTGTCCATGCTTCCATGTTTTCCCATGCTTCTCCTATCTTTTCTTATTTCCGCAGAAGCCAAACAGAATAGATGGAACCACTCCATTATTATGTATTTTGATCAGTGGTAGTACAACTCCTCTACTTAGTGTAAGTGGGAGTGCTTTCAAAGACAGTTGGCAATAGAAATGGATTATATAAGACAGAAATTGGTGGAATAGATTAGGGAAAGTTCTTGTAAGGTTTAAGGGCCTGGTCAAGCCGCCTCCCAGCACAGATGCCTTCTTTGTAAGTGAGGTTCATTGTATCGGGCTGACAGGTCTGAGTTGCCCTGACTCAGGCAGCCACTTTTGTGGCATGAAACTCCCTTTGTTGCCATTTGGATTCTTGCAGCCTTATCACAACCAGATGCAAAAATGTTAAAGGTGGGAGCTAGTTCAGGTACCAAGCATGAAGATGATTAGTTTTCTTTGGAAGGATCCAACCATATCTGTCTAAAGTCCAAATATACCATAATGCTACTCCCAAGTCGGGTAAGACGCCAGGCTTGTTGATTGGAAGATCACAAGTTCAGAGGTTCGAATCCCTAGTCTTGCATGACGGAGTGATCTCCCGCACTAGCCCCAGCTCTTGCCAACCTAGCAATTCGAAAGCATGCAAATGCAAGTAGATTAATAGGTACCACTTCGGTGGGTAGGTAACAGCGTTCCACATGCGTCATGCCGGCCACATGACTGTGGAAGCATCTTCGGACAACGCTGGCTCTTCGGCTAAGAAACGGAGATGAGCACCGGCCCCTAGAGTTGGACACGACTTCTCAAATGTTCAGGGGGAACCTTTACCTTTACCTTTACTCCCAAGTCACAAGTTAGACACTGTATAATTCTCTATATTTGGGGCAAGTGTTAGTTTGTCAACTCTGTAAAATATTAAGGTAACATACAAAAATACCCAATCAGATTAAAAAATATATTCACAAACAAGAAAGTTTGTGTCTGTTTTATAAGCTTTTGTTTAGAGTGAAAGTTGTTTTGTACTCGTACTGAATGTAAGAGGACTTTTAGCCTGTTTGTGTTGAGTATAACTATTAGCCTCTTGGGCTGAAGCCTAGAAAATAATTTACAACAATTTTCCAGTCTCTATATTACAGTCCAGGTTGAAGCAAAATTATCACATTTTGCTTTACCTTAATTCCAGATTGCAGGTCTGTGCTATAAGAGCTCCACAGTATAATCCAAATTAACTTTGTATATATGGGTTTGAAATAGGTGGGGCTGAAACTGGTTTGAATTTTGAGTTGAACATTATCCATAAGCAAAGGTAATGAAATCATAACTAAAACTTTAATCCCATCTCATTAAAGGTACTATAGGCTACTGAGTTCTCGATGCTAAAAAGCAATATTTGCAACAATATAGGTCAGGTTGAATGTTTTTTTTTTCATTTTACTAATGGTGCCTTACATTCTCCAATCATGATTAAAATTTGGATGTTGCAATCCTGCTTGCAGCAAAGAAGAAAATAAAATCAGCCTTGCTAGGAGCTGTCAGTCTATAGTTTCTTGGATACAACATACAAGCTATCACCCAAGAATTCTGCAAGGTCCTATCCTCTTTCTATCAAAAGGTCAACAAACCTTTTGCTTAGGACTCTTTAATGCAAGCAAACAAATATCTGAGCTTTGTTCTGGAAACCAAGGACCAAGACAAAGACCTGTCTTATCCCTTCCTCCATAGGTCAGTTATGGTTCTGTTTCTCAGACTCTGAATGAGAAAAATCAGTTCCCGTTCATCTACCGGATGGTCCCCAAAGAAGAATATTTCTACCAAGGGATTGCCAAGCTGCTCCTGAATTTCGGGTGGAACTGGATCGGCCTCATTGCTCCAGACTCTGACAATGGAGAGAGGTTCATCAGGACCTTGGTCCCAGTGCTCGTTCAGAATGCAATTTGTGCAGCTTTCATGTACCGCACCCCAGTTCTAACCAAAGAAAGAATGAGCTTCACATATGAAACATTCCGTCTCTGGAACAAAATCAGTGTGCTGATTTATTATGGAGAATATCGCTTTTTCTATGGCACAATAAGACTTTTGCAGGCTATAGTTGAAACATACATCAGGCCCATTGTGGGGAAAGTCTGGATCACCACAGCTTCATGGGACCTCACCTTGAACTTGGATCATGTCATTCTGTCTTCCCAGCAAACCCATAGCTTCTTTTCCTTCTTAATCCACAGAAACAAACAGGCGAGCTATGATGGGTCTCGGGAAATTTTAAGGGATTTGGGCCGTTTTTGGAAGAAGGCATTTAACTGCTTATATTCAAAGCATGGGCTATCAGGAAGAGGAAGGATACGGTGTCAAGAGAAGGAAAACCTGGAGTCTCTGCCTAAAGAGATGGTTGAAAAAAACCTGTCTCTAGACAGCTACGACATTTACAGCATCCTCCAGGGTCTGGCATATGCCTTAAACGCTGCATATTTATCTAAATCCACAGAGAAGACAATGGTCCACAATGGCAGGCAAGGTCTATTGAGGATTCAGCCATGGCAGGTATTGGTTTTTCCTTCACATCTGTTGCTGAAGAATATGACCAATATTCTGGTTGATGATGTGCTTGGTGGACTCAGAAAGCATTTCTCCCATGATCCATTCCATATCCTCTACTGATGGAAAAGACTGCCCCCCCACAGCTGTTCTTCTCTACTCTGCACTGGTGAGACCACACCTGGAGTCCTGTGTAGAGTTCTGTGCACACATCTTCAAAAGGAGATAGATGAAAACAGCTTCAGAGGAGATGACAAAGATGATAGAGGGAGTTGAGGACATGCCCTAGGAGGGTGAAGGATACCCTTTTATGTATGTGAACACTGAGACCATGTCTCCCTTCCAGACTGAAGATCTCAGGTTCTTTGATATCTTCAGTCTGGAGAAAAGACAACTGAAGGGAGACATGATCTCAGTGTTCACATACATAAAAAGGTCCCAAAAGAAGATGGTTTGGAACTATTCTCCATGGCCATAGAAACTAGGACCAGAAAAAAAAAAGGTTTAAGTTACAGTTGCAGTACCTAGATGTTGTTAAAGTACAAGGAAAAGCTTCCTGGCTGTAAGATCCATACAACTGTCTACCCATGGAGGTTGTGAGTTGTCCATCTCAGGAGGTTTTTGAGAAGAGGCTGGACAGCCACTTCTTGATGATTGGTTTCATTGGTTATCCTGCACATTCAGGGGTTTGGATGAGGTCATCTTTGTGATCCTTTCCAACTCCACAGTGTTATGATCCTATACAGGAGAAGTCTTACCTAGGTCATGCCTTCCCTGGTTGCAGTTGAAGAAACTGGCTTCCTATCACTCCATTGTAGTAGGGTTCAGTTCCAATTGGGCAGATAATGACACAAAGTTACTGATTCATTGACTGAGCTAGCTGCATGATTTATTAGGAGAGTGGTCAAAGGAATAATTGAGAACAAGAAGGAAAGTCTATCCTTCTCTACCTTATCCCATTCTACTAACACTTATCTACCAGAGAAGTGGAAATGCTCCCAATATTCTGCAGATTCTTTCAACAGGAAATCCAAAATGTGTTAATCTTAACATATTTAATATGATTACACTCCTGCCTAAAAATTAACCCGAGGACCATTCAGTCCAGTTATACCTAACAGAGGGAACCCTAGTGCTCATATGCATTTCAGCTTCTCCAAAGAGGTGGAGCAGGAAAAGGTAGCAAGTCATTTGTTTGCCCAGATATGCAAGTCTGTTATCTTTGAAGATTGACAGTCCAAGGAACAGGGCTGAACAATCTGAATTGGTTCCCTGTTTCTGAACACTGCCATATTTTTTCCTACCATTCCAGCTTCACTCTTTCCTAAGAAATGTCCACTTTTACAATACTTCTATAGATGGAGTGTATTTGGATGAAAAGGGGGAGCTGGTTGCTGCATATGACATCATAAAATGGATAGCATTTTCCAACCAGTCCCTTGGAGCAATGAAGTTTGGAAGGATAGATAGACAGAAGGGGTTTGATGAGCTGAAATTCACTCTTTACCAGAATGCCACAGTCTGGACCAAGTGGTTTAACCAGGTGGGCACTAACAGAACCATTTTTAATGCTTTAACGTGCAGACTAAAGTAAAGACAGCAATAAGATCTTTCTTGGGGCCCATAGATTTTCCCTATGATGCTTGCTCTCTGTCATGGCAAGGAACCATTTAGGCCACCAAGTCCATTCTTTGAGCTTGTTTTTTCAGCCATATACTGTATCCATGTAGTTTTTATGCCAGCCAGCTCACACATGTCATGAAGTAATGTGTCAAAAGCTTTGTTGAATCCTAGATATACTACATCTATAGCATTCCCACCATCTATTAAGGAAGATATCCAATCAAAAAATAAAGCTGCCAAGATTTGGTCTGGGCATATTGATGCTGACTTCTAGTAACTGCCATATTATTTTCAAGGTACTCTTATGATCTGCTGTAGAATCTTCTTGATGCCAGAATTACTGGTCCATTGTCCTCTAGAACTCCCTTTTCCACCTAGATGAAAGATAGGGATACTCACACTTCTTCAATTGTTTGGCATGTTGCCAGTTCTCCAGATTTCTCAAAGATAATACATAAAGCTCCAGGATGTCTGTCAGCTAGTTCCTTCAGTACCATAGGATACAATTTATCTGTCACTGGCAATTTAAATTCATTCACATTAAAGAGTTACTCCCTAACTATGTTTCTATCAATCTTAAACTTCACTCCTACGCCTTCAACCTTCTTTTCACAATTTCCTGGTGGAACACATATTTTTCCTTTTGTTGTTAAAGATGACAAAATAACCAAAATAGGAATTGAGTAGCCCTGCCTTTTCTTTGTCACCAATTAACCATTTATTTATGTGTGTTTGCAATATTTCTATCCTGCCTTGGACCAAAGGATTCCAGGTGGCTTACAGGGTACAAGTAACAATAAAAGTAAAATGTAGTAAGATAATACAATAAAATTAATAACAGCACATAGTACTCAAACTAGCACAAAGACACCCACAGTACAGTAGTCCTTGGTTAACGACCATTCATTCAGCAACCATTCAAAGTTGCAACGGTGCTGAACAAGTGGTACCTACAACCAGTCCTTGAAGTTCCAGCCATCGCACCACCCCTGCAGTCACATGATTGTGATCTGGGTGCTTGTCAACCAGTTCACACTTACAATGGTTGCAGCGTCCCGTGGTCACGTGATCTCCATTTGCAACCTTCCCTGACGGCTTCCCACAAATGGGGAAGCTGGCAGGGAAGGTTGCAGGTTGCTCCTGCCACTTTTTCTCCCAAGGAGCCTCCTATGGAGTACGAGATCCCATGGATCTTGTTCTCCATAGCACGCTCATGCCACAGCAATCCCTCATCAGCCTGCATGCACTTGCCGCAGTATCCCCCCACTTCATTCCATAGTACTCACCCACCCTCCAGCCTGCTTGCGAGCCACCTGAGACTTGCAACTTCCAGACGACTTCCCCATTGACTTTGCTTGTGGGAAGCTGGCAAGAAGTTGCAAGTTGCAGTCACGTGAGGTCCTTGCTTAATGACCCACGATTTTCACTTAATGATGGCAACAGGGACTGCCGGGATCACAGTCGCTAAGTGATGTGGTCACGTGACATTGCTTATGACTGCATCGCTTAGTGATGGAAATTCCAGTCCCATTTACCGTTGTTAAGCGAGGACTTCCTGTAATATTAATATATTAATATTAATATTTATTGGATTTATCACCGCCCAACTCCCCCTAGGGGGACTCTGGGCGGTTTACAACAGATTTAAAATCATTAATATACATTTATAAATAAAATAACATACATAATAAATAATAATTTAAAATATAATAAATAAGATGGAATCCAAAGGCAGAGTATTCTTAAGTTTATAAAAAGGGCTCCTCAGAGCAAATCTAAGGTGCTAGCCATCTCCAGGTATCTCCAATCTCCTTCTGACCCCAAGCATATTGACAAAACCAGGTTTTGAGTCTTTTTCGGAAGTCCAGGAGTGAGGGGGACCGTCTGATCTCCGGGGGCAGAATGTTCCAAAGGGCAGGGGCAACAGCAGAGAAAGCACGCTTCCGAGACCCCGTCAGGTGGAACTCCCTAACCGATGGGGTCCGTAGCATGCCCTCTCTGCATGCCCGGGTGGGACGGGATGAAGTGATGGGGATGAGGCGATCCCTTAGGTATCCTGGTCCCATGCCATGTAGGGCTTTAAAGGTGATAACCAACACCTTGAATTGGATCCGGAAGCAAACTGGAACCCAGTGCAGCTCGCGCAGCAAAGGTGTTACGTGGGTCCTCCTTGGGACACCCAAAACAGTCCGCGCAGCTGCATTCTGGATCAGCTGTAGCTTCTGGATATTCTTCAAGGGTAGCCCCATGTAGAGCGCATTACAGTAGTCTATGTGAGAGATAACCAGGGCATGAGTGACTGTTCGAAGGGCCTCTTGTTCCAGGAAGGGGCGTAGCTGGCGCACAACTCGAAGTTGCGCAAAAGCTCTCCTGGCCACGACTGCCACCTGCTCTTCAAGCAGGAGTCGTGAATCCAGGAGAACTCCCAAGTTACGCACCGGATCTGTCTGGGGTAGTGCAACCCCATCCAGAATTAAAGATGATAATTTCCCAGAAGACAAGGAGCCATTAATCCACAGCCACTCCGTCTTACTAGGGTTCAGCTGAAGCCTGTTTTTCCCCATCCAGGCCCCTACAGCCCCCAGGCACTTGGACAGGACGGTCACTGCATCACTTACTTCACCCGGGATGGAGATATACAACTGGGTATCATCGGCGTATTGATGATACCTCACCCCGTGGTGTCGGATGATCTCTCCCAGCGGTTTCATGTAGATGTTAAAAAGGAGCGGAGAGAGTACCGAGCCCTGTGGTACCCCACAAAGAAGGGCCCGTGGGCTGGATCTCTCGCTCCCAATCAACACCGACTGGGCCCGGCCTCGGAGGAAGGAGGCGAACCAGCGCAAAACCACACTGCCCACCCCCAACTCCCTAAGCCGTTCCAGAAGGATACCGTGGTCGACGGTATCGAATGCCGCTGAGAGGTCAAGAAGAGCGAGAATGGATGCACTACCTCCATCTCGCTCCTGCCAGAGATCATCCATAAGCGCGACCAATGCAGTTTCAGTCCCGTAACCCGGCCTGAAACCTGACTGAAAGGAGTCCAGATAATCCGTTTCATCCAGAATCCTCTGGAGTTGCAACGCCACCACCTTCTCAACCACCTTTCCCAAAAAGGGAAGGTGGGAGACTGGGCAAAAATTGTCCAGTATAGTAGGGTCCAGCGATGGCTTCTTGAGAAAGGGGCGAACCAGCGCCTCCTTAAAAGCCGCCGGGAACACCCCCTCTCCCAAGGATGCATTCACCATCGCTTGGACCCAACTACAAGTCCCCTCCCAAGCTGCTTTCACCAGCCAGGAGGGGCATGGATCTAATTGACAGGTGGTGGCATTTACAGTCCGGAGAACTCTGTCCACTTCCTCAGGTCCAACAGGATCAAACTGTTCCCAGATAACAAAGTAAGTACGTTCCCTGGGTATCTCAATTTGTAATCTTTTCTCTCATTTGTAATGTCTGTAGCTTGAATCATGTCAACTGGATTTCTATTTTCTTAGTGGAAACGTTTCGCTCCTTATCCAAGGAGCTTCTTCAGTCTGAGCAAAGTTGGTAAGGGAATCCTAAATATGTTCCTAGGTAGCTGTGTGACCTTACACCTGGGGCTAGGTCATGGTTATATTGAGATGTAATTTTTAAGTCCTTTTATCATCTAATGGAGGGTCGTTAAAATCACCATGCTGCTGTTGAGCTTCTGAAATGGTCTTAATCTTCCTAGGCACAGAAGACAACACGGGGAGGAAGATGGGGGAGAGTTTGTGCCTGAGACCCTCATGTAAGGGTCTCAGAACAGTTTTGGAATTGCAGCAGTGCAGAATATCTTGGTGTCTCTTGCTTCTGGTTGCTTTTCTCATCTCCTGAGCTTGCTATTTGACCGTCTTCTTTTTAGAGAGCTATTTCCATTGTCAGTTTCCACTGCAGAAATCCTATTGTCTCATAAATTCTCGTCTTTTCTCATCAGGTGAAATATGGCTATTCATCTCTCCAATTGTTGACTCTTCTTTCAAGGACTGCTATAAGTTGTGATTTAATGCCAGGTTGTTTTCAGGCAAGAACATGAACACACCATTTGCAACCTTCCCTGCCGGCTTCCCACAAGCAGAGTCATGGCAGGTCACAATTGAAGATTCCCATTGGTTCATCTTCACTTTGCTTCTCAAGGCAACTCCAGGCTTATTTCTTCTTGTTTCCTTCTCAAGCTCTAAAACTAGCCGAGTACAAACACTTGATTTGGAGGGGAAATTTATTAGGGACTCTGACTTAAAACTTCCCCAGTGAACTTTTGTTGGTCACTCTCCTCTCTTCTACTCCCTTGGCAAACTCCTGTTGGCTCTCCCTGTTCGCTTGATCATAATGGATGCAGAAGCTACCTAATCTTGGGTGGACAGCCACTCTGAGTCTTTCCCTTTTCTGAGTCATTTCCATGATCAGCACCTAACACTCTTTGTTTGATGTTCCTTGTTTGTTTTAGATCCTTCCTCAGTCCAGATGTACTAAAAGCTGTCTCCCTGGACAGGCCAAGGTGGTTTTGGAAGGGAAGGCCCTTTGCTGCTATGCTTGTTCCTTGTGTGCAGAAGGAACCATCTCCACATTGGAAGGTAGGTAACCCCAGGGGGGATTTCTCCATCCACAGCCACAGATGCTCTCTAGTGACTATTGGCCTGTCACTCATTGTCACTGTCACTCAATGAGCCCTGTTATTGAAAAAGGAAACTCTCACCTTGTGGTCCTAGATGAAAGTTGGGATGAATTTATTTATTTGACTGTTTAATTTATAAGCTGCCTGACTCTATTACGATTCTGGGAATCACCCAATATGATTTCAAGGCAATATAACTAAACAATATAAAAACAGCATCAAAAAAAGGAAAAAAGGAAAAAAAGAAAGATGGAGAGCTTGCATCCTTTGTTGTTGTTGTTCAGTCGTTCAGTCGTGTCCGACTCTTCGTGACCTCATGGACCATAGCACGCCAGGCCTTCCTGTCCTCCACTGTCTCTCGGAGTTTACTCAAATTCATGTTCATTACATCGGTGATGCTATCTAACCATCTCATCCTCTGCCGTCCCCTTCTCCTTTTGCCCTCAGTCTTTCCCAGCATCAGGGTCTTTTCCAGTGAGTCCTCTCTTCTCATTAGGTGGCCAAAGTATTTGAGCTTCAGCTTCAGCATCTGTCCTTCCAATGAGCAGTCAGGGTTGATTTCCTTTAGGATTGACTGGTTTGACCTCCTTGCAGTCCAAGGGACTCTCAAGAGTCTTCTCCAGCACCACAGCTCGAAAGCATCAATTCTTCGGCGCTCAGCCTTCCTTATGGTCCAACTCTCACAGCCATACATTGCTACTGGAAAAACCATAGCTTTAACTATACGGACCTTTGTCGGCAAGGTGATGTCTCTGCTTTTTAATATGCTGTCTAGGTTTGCCATAGCTTTCCTTCCAAGGAGCAAGCGTCTTTTAATTTCATGGCTGCAGTCACCGTCTGCGGTGATCTTGGAGCCCAAGAAAATAAAATCTGTCACTGCTTCCATTTCTTCCCCTTCTATTTGCCAGGAAGTGATGGGACCAGATGCCATGATCTGGGTTTTTTTAATGTTGAGTTTCAAGCCAGCTTTTGCACTCTCCTCTTTCACCCTCATCAAGAGGCTCTTTAGTTCCTCTTCACTTTCTGCCAATAGGGTGGTATCGTCTGCATATCTGAGGTTGTTGATATTTTTCCCGGCAATCTTAACTCCGGCTTGTGATTCATCCAGCCCGGCATTTCTCATGATGTACTCTGCATATAAGTTAAATAAGCAGGGTGATAATATACAGCCTTGTCGTACTCCTTTCCCAGTTTTGAACCAGTCGGTTGTTCCATGTCCGGTTCTAACTGTTGCTTCTTGACCCACATACAGGTTTCTCAGGAGACAGGTAAGGTGGTCTGGTACTCCCATCTCTTTAAGAATTTGCCACAGTTTGTTGTGATCCACACAATCAAAGGCTTTAGCGTAGTCAATGAAGCAGAAGTAGATGTTTTTCTGGAACTCTCTTGCTTTTTCCATGATCCAGCGAATGTTGGCAATCTGATCTCTAGTTCCTCTGCCTCTTCGAAACCCAGCTTGCACTTCTGGTAGTTCTCGGTTCACATGCTGCTGAAGCCTAGCTTGTAGGATTTTGAGCATAACCTTGCTGGCATGTGAAATGAGCGCAATTGTACGGTAGTTTGAACATTCTTTGGCATTGCCTTTCTTTGGAATTGGAACGTAAACTGACCTTTTCCAATCCTGTGGCCACTGTTGAGTTTTCCAAAACATGCTGAGACATGCTGGATTTGCCAGAATCTCCAACACCAACAAGAACATGAGGAGCTGGACAGCACCTGGCCCAGACCTGATCCACATGTCATCCTATTGGCTAAAGAAACTAACAGCAGTACATGAACACCTAGCAGCACAGATGAACCAGCTCCCACCCAGACTGGCTAACACAGAGCTTTCCAAACTTTTCATGTTGGTGACACACTTTTTAGACATGCATCATTTCGCGACACACTCTTACAGCAGGGCACAAGGCAGGCATTAGGACCTGTGCGGAATCACAGCAGGTTTGGAGGCAGCAAGGCACAAGGCAGGCACTAGGACCTGCGCGGAATCCTGGCAGGGCTCAGAGGCAGCAGCCGGGACACACCCAGACACTGCAGCCGACACACTAACGTGTCCCGACACACAGTTTGGAAAGCTCTAGGCTAACACAAGGAAGGACAGTGCTGATCATGAAAGACCCCCACAAGGGAACAGTACCATCCAACTACCAGCCAATAACCTGCCTCCCCACAACATGGAAAGTCTTATCAGGCATCATAGCCGCCAAGCTGTAGGACCATATGGGCCAGTATATGAGCATGGCTCAGAAAGGCATTGGGAACAACACCAGAGGCTCAAAACACCAGTTGCTCATAGATAGAGCAGTCGCCCGAGACTCAAGGTCTAGACAGACCTATCTGAGCACAGCCTAGATTGACTAAAGGAAAGCCTATGACTCAATGGCACACACATGGATCTGTGAATGCCTGGAGCTATACAAAGTCAACAGGACACTAAGGGTCTTCCTCAATAACTCAATGGGACTGTGGAAGACAATACTGGAAGTCAACTCAAGACAGCTCGGACAAGTGTCCATCAAGTGCGGCATATACCAAGGTGATGCACTGTCCCTGCTGCTGTTCTGCATAGGCTTCAACCCACTCAGCCAGATAATCACAATAATCACAGATACAAGTTTAAGAGTGGAACTACCATGAGCCACCTCCTCTACATGGATGACATCAAGCTGTATTCTAAGAGTGAATGAGACATCGATTCGCTGATCCACATGACATGGATCTACAGTGAGGACATTGGGATGTCATTCGGACTAGAGAAGTGTGGCCAGATGGTAGTAAAGAGAGGGAAGGTATTCAAGACTGATGGGGTGGAACTACCAGCGGGCCACATAGCAGACATACAGACCAGCTACAAGTACCTTGGTATCCCACAGTCACATGGGAACCACGATGAGTTCAACCACGATGAAGACAGCAACATCCAAGTACCAGCAAAGGATAAGACAGGTCCTGAAGACCTGTCTCAATGGGAAGAACAAGATCCACATCATCAACATGTACGCCCTGCCAGTTATAAGAAACCCTGCCGATATAGTGAGCTAGCCAAAGGAGGACATGGAGGCTGCCGATGTGAAGACCCGGAAGCTCCTCACAATGTACAGAGGTTTCCACCTGAAGTCCAACACCCAGAGACTGTACACCAGCCGAAAAGAGGGAAGGCGGGGTCTGGTGAGTGTCAAAGCCACTGTCCTGGATGAAAACTAGGGCATCCAGGAGTACATCAGTAAGATGGCACCCAAAGATGAGCTGCTGAGAGAATGCCTGAGACAGCAGCAGATGTGGAAAGAAGATCAAGCAGAGGAAGTGCCATGGCAAGAAAAGACCCTGCATGGGATGTACCATCGACAGATAGCTGAGGTGGCTGACATTGGGAAATCCTACCAGTGGCTGGAAAGGGCTGGACTAAAAGATAGCACTGAGGCACTGATCATAGCAGCACAAGAACAGGCACTAAGCACCCAATCCATAGAAGCAGGGGTCTACCACACTAGACAGGACCCAAGGTGCAGACTGCGTAGAGAGGCCTCAGAGACAGTCCAACACATAGTGGAAGGGTGTTAGCTGCAGGCAGGAACAGCATACACTGAACGGCACAGCCAAGTAGCTGGCATTGTGTACAGGAACATCTGCACAGAGTATGGGCTAGACCCTCCCAAGTCCAGATGGGAGATTCCACAGAAGGTCATGGAAAATAACAGGGATCCTGAGGGACTTCCAGATCCAGACAGACAGGCAGGTACTGACCAATCAACCAGACACTGTGGTAGTAGACAAGGACCAGAAGACAGCAGTGGTGATAGATGTAGTGGTGCCAAGTGGCAGCAACATCAAGAAGAAGGAGTATGAGAAGCTGGAGAAGTACCAGGGCCCAAAGGAGGAACTAGAGAGGATGTGGAAAGTGAAGGCCAAAGCGGTCCCAGTGGTGGTAGGAGCACTCAGGGCTATGGCTCCCAAGCTGGGAGAGTGTCTCCAACAGATCCCAGGAACAACATCAGAGCTCTCTGTCCAGAAGAGTGCAGTGCTCGGAACAGCTAAGATACTGTGTAGAACCCTCAAACTCCCAGGCTTCTGGTAGAGGACCTGAGATTGAGGAAGACACATACCACCCATAGGGGTGAGAAGGGAATTTTTTATATATACCCGCACACACATACAGAGAGAGAGAGAGAGAGAGAGAGAGAGAGAGAGAGAAAGAAGAGTAATCAGCATGCAGTAGTTAATTAGCCAACTGCCTGATGGAAGAAATTTTTCCTGTGGATGGAAAGTAGATCCCATCACCATAGAATGAATGAGTGAGTGAGTGAGTGTATTCTTCTATATATAATTTTCTATAAGTTTGTATGTCGCTAAATCTTTCCTGATTCATAGTGGCTTATAACAAAGAGTGTTGAGTTTGTGTGGGGAGATAAAATTTAATTTCCTGCTTAGTCCTTCATGTCTCATCAGAAGTTTCCTCAAAGGTTCAATCTGAGCCCAGGATGTGAGTTCTACATCCTTACACCAAGGACATTTTAGAGAGGGAATAGCATTCAGATGAAATTCAATCAATGTTCTTGCTTAAACTAAGCAGTTATTTTGCTTTAACTTATCGTACTTAAAAAAAACAGAAGACATCATGCATTGTATTGATCACACCATTTATCCCACAGCATTTTATTCTGAATAACATTAGGGGGTTTTATGGCTTCTACCCTGATGATTTTAATTTAAGGAGATTTTATTTATTTATTTATAATTCGATTTGTATTCACTGCTCCATCTCCCCACAGGGGGACTCTGGGCGGTTTACAAAAATCAGCAATTAAAATCCAACAATTAAAACAACATATAATACCATACAATAATAATTAAAATAAATATAAAATCCAAGATGCGATGGGTTTCTATTTAAAAGGGCTCTATGGCACCAGCCATCCCCAAGAGGAACTGTTCCCCCCCCATCCCAAGCAAGGCGGCAGAACCAGGTCTTTAAGTTCTTTCTGAAGGCCGGGAGCGATGGGGCCTGCCTCACCTCCGGGGGTAGGATATTCCAAAGGGTGGGCGCCACCATAGAGAAGGCCCACTTTCTAGACCCCATCAGGTGAAATTCCCTTACCGACGGGGTCCGTAGCATACCCTCTCTAAATCACCGAGTGGGACAGTTCGATGTTATGGGGATGAGATGTAGAACTGATGCCAGTGATTGTAAAACCGTTCATCAACTTCTCCTTAGATGCAAGTCATTGCCACAAATGTCCAGAAGATCAGCATCCAAACAAAGACCAAGATCAATGTGTCCCTAAGATTATAACATTCCTGTCTTATGAAGAATATTTGGGCATCATCCTGGCTTCCTTGGCCTTATTCTTATCATTACTCACTGGCTTTGTGTTAGGAATCTTCATTAAATTTCTACAAACTCCAATAGTTAAGGCAAATAACCGGGACCTCTCCTACATCCTCCTCATCTCTCTCCTGCTTTCCTTCTTGACCTCCTTCCTGTTCATTGGCCAACCAAAGAAAGTTACCTGTCTTCTTCAACAAACAATGTTCAGCATTATCTTCTCAGTTGCTGTTTCTTCAGTTTTGGCTAAAACAATAATGGTGGTGCTGGCCTTCCTGGCCACAAAACCAGGAAACAAGGTCAAGAGATGGTTGGGGAAGAGTTTGGCCAACTCCATTGTCCTTTCTTGCTCTGGTCTCCAAGCTGTCATCTGTATCATCTGGTTGGGAGTTTCTCCTCCATTTCCTGAGTCTGACATGCACACCCAGCCTGAAGAGATTGTCCTGAAGTGCAATGAAGGCTCTGTCATCATGTTTTATGGTGCCCTCGTTTATATAGGCTTCCTGGCCGCCATCTGCTTCACAGTGGCTTTCCTGGTCAGGAATCTGCCTGGGGCCTTCAACGAAGCCAAGCTGATCACCTTCAGCATGCTGGTCTTCTGCAGTGTCTGGGTCTCCTTTGTGCCCACCTACCTGAGCACCAAGGGGAAGTACATGGTGGCTGTGCAGGTCTTCTCCATCTTGGCCTCCAGTGCTGGCCTGCTGGGCTGCATCTTCATCCCCAAGTGCTACATTATCATCCTGAGACCTGACTTGAATACAAAAGAACAAATAATAAGAAAAAAGTAAGTATATCAACCATTTTTTAAAAGCTCCTTAATGTTTTATTATCTGATTTGCTCCCCTGCTCTAAACTGTACTCCCAGTTTGGTTCACACTTAAAACTACGGTCAAGCCAAGAGTTCCAACATTGTAGGGAACTATTCCCCTTTTCAGTCAAACTGATAGCTGTACACATTACAAAGAGTCTAGAAGGCATGTCTTGTTGGGGAAAGGACCCCAGTTTGAAGAAAAGTAGGTGGCCTTCAACTGTCCCTTCCATGACCCCTGTGCGCAGCAATGCTAGTAGCAACAGGGAATAAAAATGGTATTAAAGAACCTTTCCAAACTAAAATTTGTAGCTATCCCCCTCAACTATCCCCATTTTCATTGCTGATTGCTGGGTCTTGGTAAAACAGTAGCTGATACAGGTAGTCCTTGCTTAACAATGGTAATTGGGATCGGCAACTCCTTCACTAAGTGACACAGTTGTAAAGCATGACATCATGTGACCATACCAACTTACAATGGCAGTTGCGGAGTCCCAGTTGCCATCATTAGGTAAATCCCACACGGTTGATCGTCATTTGCAACCTCCTGCCAGCTTCCCCATTGACTGCTTGTTGGAAGCTGGCAGTGAAGGTCGCAAATGGCAATCATGTGACTGCAGGATGCTGAGACCATTGTAATTGCATGCCCGTTGCCAAGTGCCTGAATCACAATCATGTGACCGCAGGGAGGCTGTGATGACCACAGGTACAAGAAAGTCGTAAGTCCTCCTTGTTCAGTGCCGTCATAAGTTTGAACAGCCACTGAACGAGTGGTCGTTCAACAAGGACTACCTGTATATCTCTGAGAGAAACCTCTTTGAGTGTTGAGTCCTTGGTGCTCTCTAAACTTGGTAGTTTGCTTGCAGACGTTTCATTACCCGACTAGGTAACACCATAAGTGCTAGTGAAATGTGGGGTTTGTTTCCTGTTTATATACACTAGTTTGCCCTGCCAGTGTTGGTAAGGGTGTGGTTTTCTCCTTGATAGTTCCTTGATTAGGGCTTTGTTAGGGTATTGATGGGTGAGTGAGAACACTCACAACACATGGACAGACAACCATAGTTTTAACTGGGAAACTGTGAGCATCCTAGACCAAGCTAAATCCAGAAACCCAAGGAATTCCTGGAAGCTTGGCATTCAGACAACTCAGCCATCAATAGACACATAGAGATAAACCACATTTACAAACCATTCAAAAGAGACAATAAAAAAGCTAAGAAGGAAACAAAAAGACCAGAACACATCCTCTCCTGCAGCCAACACCCAGATAAGCAGGGGTTAACACCAGACAAACAATCAAGCAGAAAACAATACCATAATCAAGGAACTACCAAGGAGAAAGCCACATCCCCACCAACACTGGCAGTGTATATAAACAGGGAGCATACCCCACCCTCACTTGCACTGATGATGTTAAGTAGTTGGGTATGAAATGTCTGCAAGCAAACAACCAAGCTCAGAGAGCACCAAGGACTCCACGGTTCAACCATGAGCTACATATATTCTCTTCTATTGAAACCTCTTGGAGGCCTTCAAAGCCATACCCTGCTGCCCAGGACTGGACCTGAGCCCCACCTTGTGATCCTCATGAAGCGGGGGCCTGTCAGGATTCTCCACTGAGTTGGACTTGCAAGATTGCTGGGCCTTCCAGGAGTTGAACCAAACCCCTCCGGTGGGTAGCCTTCTTAGGCTTCCTAGGTCCCTGAAGCAGCCCAGTAGAATTTGGTTTATTGCCTAGAAGAGCCAGCTGGCTTCTTCTGGCCAGCTGGATCTGGAATCACACGAAGGAGCAGCATACCAATACTCACCCTTTCAACTGGACTGTCTCCAGCTCCAGGAGAACCAGGGTTTGAAGAGGTAGAGAAGGACACTAATCAAGCTCATCCAAAGAACCCTGGCAAAGCAGGCATTGATTACCCTTGTTTTTCTTCCCTTCCAACTGGGTAAGGATCCATCAAACACTGGCATTCAAAGACCAGAGCCCTGGACTTCCGGTGACAGAGAAATGGCGAGCGGACGTCTGCTCTGACAGTTCGTCTAATTTTCTTCATCTATCTTCTAAACGGGAAAAGCAAAACGATTTAGCGAAATTCCTTTGGGCTTCGTAGATCGTAGCAGGTATATTAAAAGAAGAGTGTACCTGCAGAAAAGAAACTCGCGGCTTCTGGACGGCGGAGGCAAACAACGAAGCAACGAACTGCCACTTTCGCTTTCATCGCCGGCTACAGGCTGTCAGTGAACCCAGTGAAAGTAGCCGAGAAGCCAAGAAGCCGGGTAAACGCAAATCTCGTTAGACGCCTAAGCTACTTAGGCTTTGCTGCCGTGTTTCTCTGCGCTGATTTTGGATTTTATGATTAACTAAAAAGAAGAAATCTCAATTTGCTTTATCGTCCAAAAGAAGAAGACTTAAAAGTGGAGCGGACTCTGAAGTTTATTTGAAGCAAGAAACATAGTAACTTTATTTAATTATTTAAAACGCCATTTTTGCTCTAAGACTCGCTTCCCTCTCTTTTGACTGCGTTTGTAGATTAAGACTAAGACTTTCATGATTTAGATTATATTTACACATTGCATTTATAGTTATAATTATTTGATTATATTAATTGAGCTATAGTATTTATATATATATATATATATATATCTCCAACTGAAACTGATAGGCTGATAAGTTTTTGGGTAGATCTTAAGTAATATTTAGATACTATTAATTAACATTAATATAAGAGATTGATATAAGTTATAGAAATATAAGTCTATATTTAACATTAAAATGAATACCAGGAGATTTCAAAGAAGAAAATCTGACTCAGAAGATAATAGAGGGGAATGGTTGAAACCTCTCTTTGAAGAATTTACGGTAAAAGCAATTCAAAGTATAACTGATAATGTGACCTCTCTATTAGAAGAAAAAATTAAAGGTTTTGAACAAAGTTTAGATAAAAAATTAGATAATATGGAACAGAAGTTCCAATCAGAAATTAAGGGAGTAAAAGAAAAAATACAAAAAATGGAAAAGAAAAATGAAGAAGAATTAGACAAGATTACTTTATTAGAAATCAAACAAAAAGAAAAATGCATAAGAATAAGAGGTCTGTTAGAAGGAAGAGAATTAGAAATGAAAAATACTGTAACAAAAATGTTAGCAAATTTGATTGAGTGGGAACAAGAACAATTTGAGGATGAAATAGAAGGAACATATAGGGTGAATTCCAAATTTGCAAGAGAAAACAATATTCCCAGAGATATAGTTATGGAATTCAGCAGAAAAAGACTTAGAGACATGATAATCCAGGCTGCTTATGACAAAAAAATAGAAATTGAAGGAAAAAATATTAAAATATTTAAAGAGACACCAAATATAATACTAAAAAAAAGGAAAGAATATTTTTTTTTAACTGATATTTTGAAAAAGAACAGGATCATGTATAGATGGGAAACATTGGAAGGAATATCGCTTACTTATAAAGAACAAAGATATAAATTAAATTCAATAGAAAAAGCGAAGGACTTTCTTAAAAAATTAGATAAGGACAACAACCAGATGAAAAGTAGTAATGGCAAAAAAGAAGGCCCAAAAGAAAATTATAGAATAGATTCTCAAGCCTCGGGCTCCAAAGATTTGAACAACCACTCTAAGAATGTGTAAATTAAAATGTCTAACTTGGAATGTCAATGGACTGAATGTTCCAGCCAAAAGAAAAAAAATCTTTCATATGATCAATAAATTAAACCTTGATATTATATGTTTACAGGAAACACATATTAGATTAAAAGACGTTAATTTATTGGAAAACAAAAAATTAGGCCTACAATTTACATCTGTAAATGAAAAAGAAAAAAAAAATGGTGTGGTATGTTATATAAAACCTTATCTAAAACCCAAATTATTAATATCAGATTCTAGAGGAAGATTTATAGTTATAGAAATTGAGATTCAAAACATAAAAGTAATTCTAATTGGAGTTTATGTCCCAAATGATAAACAAAAATCTTTTTTTAAAATGTTATTAAATTCTTTAGCAGATATATCTAATAATAATTGGCTTATGATGGGGGATTATAATGGGGTAGTATCACCTATAATTGATAGAAAATCTGAAAAACCAATTAAACACAATCAAGGAAAACTACCAGAGGAATTTTTTGACCTTATTAATAATTTAAATTTGGAGGACGCATGGAGATATAAAATGGGGAATGCCAAAGAATATACTTTTTATTCAGAAAGACATAAATCATTCTCTAGAATCGATATGATCTGGCTTTCCAAAAATCTAACAAATAAAATTAAAGATATGAAAATATTAGCCAAAACTTTTTCAGATCACAACGCAGTACAATTAGATCTAAAAATAACACCCAAAACATACAGATGGAGACTTAACGAAACCTTATTAAGAAACAAACAACATTTGGAGGATAGTAAGAAAAAACTAAAAGAATTTTTTGAGTGGAATGTAAGTGAAGAAGTAAACATTAGTAATATATGGGATGCAAGTAAAGCCTTTATCAGGGGCCATTTTATCTCTCTGGGAAACCATCTTAGGAAAGTTAAACAAGTAAAATTTCAACAAATATGTGATCAAATTAAAACAAAAGAACTAGAACTTCAAAATAACCCCAATGACAGAAACATTAAAAATCAAATAATCATTCTACAAAAACAATTAGAACTTCAAACTACAGATGAAATAGAAAAAAATTTAAGATATGTAAAACAGAGACATTTCCAACATGCTAACAAAGCAGGGAAATGGTTAGCCTTTAAATTAAGAAAAGAGGCAAATAAAAAGATTATAAATAAAATAAATGTAAAAGGAGAAGAAATTACGGATAATCAAGGCATTAGAAAGGCATTTTATGATTTTTATAATAAATTATATCAAAAACAACAAATATCACAAGAAAAATGTGAAACATATTTACAAAAAAGTAATATGAAGAAGATTTCACAAACACAAAGAGAGATGTTGAATGAATCAATTACCAATCAGGAAATAATAGAAGCCATAAAAAAACAAAAATTAGGAAAATCACCAGGACCAGATGGCTTTACTGCATCTTATTATAAACACTTTCAAGAATTTCTAATAACCCCATTTAATACTCTTCTGAATTCAATAATGACAGGAAATACAATTCCTGATTCTTGGACACAAGCAAATATTATTTTAATCCCTAAAGAAAATCAAGATATTACTATCTGCAAAAATTATAGACCAATCTCTCTTCTAAATACAGACTATAAAATATTTACCACCATTCTAGCTAATAGATTAAAAAGAGTCCTACAAGAGACAATAAATTTAGACCAAAGTGGTTTCTTACCAAAAAGATATATAAAAGATAATATAAGATCTATTTTAAACATAATTGAATACGCAAAAAACCACAACGACAAACCAATTACTCTATTATTTTTAGACGCGGAAAAAGCTTTTGATAATTTAAATTGGACATTTTTGATTAAAACACTTGAAAATTTAGACTATGGAAATAAATTTATTAATGCTATCCGAGCTATTTATAAAAATCAGAATGCTAGAGTGGTGGTAAATAATGAGACAACGCAAAACTGTACTATAGGTAAGGGCACCAGACAAGGATGCCCAATATCTCCACTTTTATTTATTATGGTTTTGGAAATCCTGCTAGAAAATATTAGAAAAGATGAACAAATTGAAGGAGTTAAAATAAGACAAGAAAACTATAAGTTGAGGGCATTTGCGGATGATATTGTAATTACTTTACAAAATCCAGATCATTCATTAACTCATTTAATTAAAAAGATACATGAATTTGGTGAACTCGCTGGATTTAAAATAAATAATCAAAAAACAAAAATGTTAAATTTAAATGTCTCCGCAAACAACACTCAGCTGATGGAATTGGCCACGGGATTTAAAAATGAAAAAAAAATAAGATATCTTGGAGTCGAAATTACATCAAAAAATTCTGATCTATTTAAAAATAATTATATGAAAGTATGGAATGAAATAAGACAAGATCTTCACAAATGGACAAAACTCCAAATATCTCTTCTGGGCAGGATTTCCACAATCAAAATGAACATATTACCAAGAATTCTCTTTCTATTTCAAACAATTCCAATAATAATTACTGAAAAAACATTTCATGATTGGCAAAAAGATCTTGCTAAATTTATATGGCAAGGGAAAAAACCTAGAATTAAATATAAATATCTACAAGATACAAAAGAGAATGGAGGATTTGGCTTACCAGACTTAAAATTATATTATGAAGCTAGTACAATGATTTGGTTGAGAGATTGGATAAAATTGGATAACAAAAGATTATTGAATTTGGAAGGGTATGACCTCAGATTCGGCTGGCATGGATACCTATGGTACGACAAATTAAAAGCAAATCGGGCTTTTATATACCACCCAATTAGGAAATCGATTTTAAAAATTTGGGAAAAATATAAAAAACAATTGTTACCTAATATACCATTGTGGATATCACCCCATGAAGCCTTTGCAATACAAGGAATTACAACCAGAAATAAATGGCTAAATTATAAAGATCTTTTGACATTTGAAGGTTCAAACTATAAATTGAAAACTAGGGAAGATCTAGAAAATGAGGGTAATGCCTGCAATTGGTTTACATATTTACAAATAAAAACACAATTCAAAATAGACTCCAAAAATTTTAATTTTAAGAAATGTTATGTTAATTGGGACAATATATTATGGAGAGAGGAGGAACATCTAATTGCAAAAATTTATAAAATTCTAATACAAAATAAGTTTTCTAAGTTATCTAAAAAATATCCCTTAATTAAATGGGAACAAAATTTGGGTCACAACATTCAAAATGAAACTTGGGAGAAAATTTGGTCAAAAGATTTGAACTTCACTTTAAATTATAATATGAAAGAAAATTTCTTTAAAATGATGTATAGATGGTATCTCACTCCATATATATTGTCTAAGGCTAACCCGGTAATACCAAATCATTGTTGGAAATGCAAAAAAGAGACTGGTACCTTTTTTCATTTATGGTGGACATGCCAGAAAACAAAGATTTATTGGGACAGAATTCACAAAATTATTCGTGAAATTATTCAAGAAAACTTCATCAAAGAACCGGATCTATACCTATTGGGATTTATAAAACCAGAATTACATAAAAAATACGGAAAACTGTTATTTTACATCATAACCGCAGCTAGAATCATATTTGCTAAATATTGGAAAGAAGAATATATACCCACGACCGAAGAATGGACTTTAAAAATAATGGACTTGATGCAAATGGCTAAATTAACCGATCAAATTAACGACAGAAATATGGATGAATTTAAGATAGTTTGGAGTCCTTTTTTTAAATATATTCAAAAAACGCAAAATATACAACTAGAAATTTAATATTTAAAACATAATATGTAAAGTATATATCAGGAACAAATTAGTATATAAATATATAATGGAAAATTGGACGGAAAGTAAGAAGTCTCTTTTTTTTTTTTTTTTTGGGGGGGGGGGAAGAAGTGTGAAGGTAAAGTAAAGTAGAACAGAAAGAGTAAGGAAGTGGAAGTAAAAGAAGGGAAGAGAGGGAAGAGGAAGAAAAGAAAGAAAGAAAGACTGAGTAAGTAGGAAGTTGGTTAGGTTGGGCTATTTAGTCAGAGAAGGTTTTTAATAAATTAAGTTAATGGTTTTTTTTTTTTTTTTTTTTGGTTAGATAAGTTTAGATTAGGTAAAGATTACATAGTATATAAAAGGTTATAGTTTAGGATATTAGTTTAATGTTAGGTTATACTTTTATGTATTGTGCGTCTTTGTATTATATTGTATTGTACTGTGTGTTGTATTATGTTTTGTATATAATAAAATTTATTTTAATAATAAAAAATAAAAAAAAAAAAAAAGACCAGAGCCCTATGCACAACCCCCAAAGGAAAGATGATCCCCCACCTCTATTTTATCCTCCATTCCCAAAAGTGGTGCCTGTGCAAAAGGCAGGATTTAGTGTCAAGCGCTTGGTGGTAGTGGTGGTGAGATGATGAAAGCAGGCTTGCAATGTGGCAATGCAAGCTCCACCCATTTTGTGTGTGTGTTTTGATATTATACACGTATACAAAAGAGTCAGAGCTTGTGTCGCAAAGCACAACACTGTCTTTGTCGTTTTAATAAAAACATAGAATCCTGGAGACACCTCTGGCAAAAGATGTTCCCCTTTAGTGCATCTGTATGTGTGAGGATGAATGCTACACCTCTGGGGAGGAGATTCCATAAATTCCTTGTAGAGATCCATGCCACCTCTTTTGGTGGGGGCACCTGGAAGAGGGCCTCATTGAACATATGGCATATACTGTATGGGAGAAGGAACTCCTTCAGGTAACCTGGTCTTAAGTCATGGTCAAAACCAGCATTTTGAATTGGGTCTGGAAAAGGTGTATCAGCCAGTGTAGGTGGTGACGAAGTGGCACAATATGTTTATTTTGGCCAGTCCCAGCAAGGATCTATTTCTGGACCTTTTTCAATTGCATTGCTCAGCTTTCAAGTTTATTTGTTGGCCAGCCAAATGGCTGAGAATTGGACAGTCAGATAGGCATTTATGCACATCATCCGTTTCATAGAAATAACTTATTTCAGTCAAATCTGCAAAGAAAGTACTGTATATAAACATAGCAGTTCAGACACACTGCATAAACGTTCACAATGTGATTAACGCTTCAAGAGACAAGCAATTATACTAGATCGCAAAGAATGCATCAAGAAGAAGCAAACGGTATAAAAGCTTCATATGTGGAAAGGGGGGGCTGAAAACAAGGCTGTAGATCACATACAATGTGAGAAACAATATAAATGCTCAAAATGTAACTAAGGTTTTCACTGGGAATACACACTTTAACACTTTCCTTTATTTATTAAAAACAGGATAATGTACAATTGTTTTGCAACATAAAAAAATGTCCATATGTAACTTCATGAAGTTCAAAGTCTTACTTATAAATACTTCCAGTCGAAGTCATTGCCTATCAACTATAAAACTTCTATCCATATCTTTCTGTTATATCTTTCCATAACAGGAGTTCTTTCCCATAGCTTCTTTGGCTGATTAAAAATATTAAATGTTGTCCTACTGCAAAAAAAAAAGAGATTTATGATTTAGATTACCTTGTTGGTATAACAAATGGATTAAGAGAAATTGAAAAATAACATGAGAATAGCTTAGGCATGGAAAAAATAGTATATGGGACAATAGTCTTAACGCTGATCAAATTACACAGATGCAAAGCCATATAAATACTCAAAAGGTGGAAAGAGCTTCAAATAGAAAACCTTGCCTTATCAGATGGCATGATTTTATAGAAGTGTCCTGTTTTGGGGGCGTGGTGGCTCAGCGGGTAAGACGCCAGGCTTGTCGATCGGAAGATCGCAAATTCGGAGGTTCGAATCCCTAGCCCCGTGTGATGGAGTGAGCTCCCACACTCGCCCCAGCTCTTGCCAACCTAGCAATTCAAAAGCATGCAAATGCAAGTAGATTAATAGGTACCACTTTGGTGGGTAGGTAACAGCGTTCCGCGTGCATCATGCCGGCCACATGACTGTGGAAGTGTCTTCAGACAACGCTGGCTCTTCGGCTAACAAACGGAGATGAGCACTGGCCCCTAGAGTAGGACACGACTGCACAAATGTGCGGGGGGAACCTTTACCTTTTACCTGTTTTATGCCAGTAATGACTACAAATTACTCATAAGTATTAGCATAGCTTAGAGGTTCCCAAACTTTCTCAGTTCATGGCATCCTTAATGTCTCAGTAATTTTTTCAAGGCACCCCTAGGCAAGTAGTCCAGTGGTGCCCAACAGATGGCAAGTATCATTGTGTTTTCCTCAAAAATTTAAACTACCTCACAGTGCCCCTGTGAGTTCACTTTGACATAGCCAGTCTAATACAAGAGAAGTGGGCTAAAAAATCTGTGGCTAGTAGCTTTAGTGGCTGAACCTGAAACTTAGAATGCAAGAGGAGATCACAATCAATCCTACGGGCCTGGTAGAAGGATCTGGAAGAATCTCACTTGCAGCCCACACTGGAGGAGGTCACCAAGCTAAACTCATTGACAATGATCTCAGGAGCTCCCAAACCAAGCCAACTGCTCCAAAACTATTCCTCTCACCCTCCAAACCCCAAAAGTAAACTATCCAACAAATCCCTAAATTCCCCAGATCAAAGAGCTGTTTTTATCAAGTTGCACTCAAGCGGAGTTTGACTTTTGGTAACTACATGGACACACCCATGTAGTTTTCCTAGCAGCAAATCAGAACTGTACCATCCTCTATGCCAGTGCTTTCCAAACTGCCGCCATTGGCGACACACCAACGGCGGCAACGGCGGCAGGGGGGGCGCGTGGTGGCGCGCGTGTGCACGGTGGCAGTGGGGGGGGGGTGCAGCGGCGCACGCACAGCCGGGTCACAGGGGCATGGCAGTGCGCGCGTGCACGGTGGCCTCGCTAAAACGCAGAAGCACTGATGGTGCGCTGCTGCCGCCATGCACACCGCCGCGCGCACTGCCACTTCGCGACACACTAAACTGTGTGTCACGATTTGGAAAGCTATGCTCTATGCCTTCTAGGCTTTCTTCCACATTATAATTACAGAATCATGTTCATATTCATTGGCCTCAATTAGACCTCTCAGCTGCTAAGTTACCTGGTTTCCAGTAAAGCCCCTGTATATACTGCTATCCAACCAGTAGTATTGCTTATAATGAAAAAACTAGACTCTCAGTCTTAATAACCAGATTGAAAGGAGAAAGGAGGGCCAGGCTACAGAAACTCTGGCAACTGGATAAATTTACTTTACCATCCCATTTATTTCTACGTTCATTAGGGTGGGGATTCCCTGATCCTCTTGCTGTCTGTTGATGTAGTGGGGAGGTATTATTCCCTAATAAAGCGATGTGCAGATATTCTGATCTTGAAATATTTTGTAAACTACTTTCTCTCGCAAACTCTGAGAAATCCATTGCAGTTGCCCTTGAGGCCATGTCTTGCTTTGATTCCGGACAGTGTCATGAAATAAATGACAGAATGTATGAGTTGGAATGGACCTTAGAGGTCATCTGTCCAGCACCCAATCCAATATCACAACATCCCTGGCAGATGGCCATCCAGCCCGTGTTTAAATGGAAGATGTGTCTCTTCCGTTGAACAGCTCTTGTCATTAAGGGATGCTTTCTGTCTTCTGAAAAAACTCTGAACAAGTCACCCCATTTTCTACATGACAGCCTTGAGATACTTGGAGTTACTGCAGTCCTCCAAGTGCTAAGCAGGCCCAATAGCTCCAGCCATTCCTCATGAGTGTTTCCTTCCTGGCCCCTTGTCATCTTGGTTGTTCTCCTCTAGACATGTTCCAGTTGGTGAGTTCTTCCTAAAACATGTGGATTATTTTATGGGGGGAAAATGGACTGTTTTGACTAAAGCTCTCCTCACACTCCATGTATTGATATTTCTCCTCTGAGCAAATATTTTATGAGAAGCAAGTTTGCTACTGAAGCAGTTTCCACATTACATGCTTATTAATTAATTATTCATATTTCTAAGGCACCCCAATTCATCAGCAACATTCATATGGCTTTCCCCTTCTGTGGATCTTTTTATGAGAAGTAAGGTTACTGCTCATACTGAAGCTCTTTCCACACTCCAAGCATTGATAGGGTTTTTCTCCTGTGTGGGTCCTTCTATGGCAAGTTAGAGAATAGCTAATACTGAAACTTTTCCCACACTCCACACATTTATAGGGTTTCTCCCCTGTGTGGATCCTTCTATGGCAAGTAAGGGAAGAGCTAATGGTGAAGCTCTTTCCACATTCCATGCATTTATAGGGTTTCTCTCCCGAGTGTATCCTTTTATGGGAAGTAAGATCACTGCTAGTGCTGCAGCTCTTTCCACACTCCACACATTTATATGGTTTCTCTCCTGTGTGGATCCTTTTATGGGAAGTAAGGGAACTGTTCATACTGAAGCTCTTTCCACATTCTGTACATTTATAGGGTTTCTCCCCACTGTGAATTCTTTTGTGGGATGTAAGATTACTATTCTGAGTAAAGCTCTTTCCACATTCCACGCATTTATATGGTTTCTCCCCAGTGTGAATTGTTTTATGGGAAGTAAGAGAACTACTCTTACTGAAGCATTTTCCACATTCCATGCACTGAATGGTTTTTTGCCCTGTGTGTATCTTTTTATGGGAAAAACTCTTACTGAAGTTTTTTCCATGCTCTACGTATTTCAATGTTTTTGGACTACGGTGAATCCTTTTATGAGAAGTAAGGTTACTGCTCATACAGAATCTTTTCCCACATTCCATGCATATATAGGGTTTTTCACCCGTGTGGATCCTTTTATGAGAGGTTAGAGAACTGTTCATACTGAAACTCTTCCCACACTCCATACATTTATAGGGTTTCTCTCCTGTGTGGATTGTTTTATGAAAAGTAAGGGAATAGTTCCTACTGAAGCACTTTCCGCACTCCTTGCATTTATATGGTTTCTCCCCTGAATGAATCCTTTTATGGGAAGTAAATGAACTCAACCCCCTGAAGCATTTTCCACACTCCATGCATTTATATGGCTTTTCACCCGAATGGAGTCTTTTATGAGTGGTAAAGGAACTCAATCCACTGAAGCTCTTTCCACATTCCATGCATTTATACGGCTTTTCCCCAGTGTGGATCCTTTTATGGGAAGTAAGGTAACTGTTCATACTGAAGCTCTTTCCACACTCCATGCACTTATATGGCTTCAACCCGGTGTGGATTGTTTTATGAGAAGTAAGGTGACTGTTCTTGCGGAAGCTCTTTCCACACTCCATGCATTTATATGGTTTTTCTCCAGAATGGATCCTTTTATGGGAAATAAGATTATCATTCCTGCGGAAGCTTTTTCCACACTCCGTGCATTTATATGGTTTTTCCACTGTGTGGATCCTTTTATGGGCATTAAGATTACTGTTCTTGCTGAAGCTTTTTCCACACTCCATGTATTTATATGGTTTATCTCCAACGTCAAAGTCTTCGTGTAAAGTAAGAGGAAAGTTCCAATTATACCTTTTTTCATGTTCCCTGCATGCATACGGAGAGGTAAGGGATTTTTCCATCTCCCTGTTTAACTGGTTTCGCTTGGGCCTTTGTGGTCCCCATTGATTTCCAAATACCTCTCCTCTGATTTCAGTTTCGACTGTTTTTGAAGGTTCCACAGCTTGCTTTCTATAATTCTCAATCTCCTGCCTATCACCTGCTTGGAACAAAAAGAAAGAAGAACATTTTATGAGATCGTTAAGGTACAAGCATAGGGTATCTCTATAGAAACAGCATGAAGATTTTAGCCCTTCCTACAAACAGTGCAGATAAGAATACTCTCCTTTTCCATAGTGGGGAAAAAACCAGATCAGAATTTCCGCTAATAAATAGATCAGCTGGTTACTTTTGACTAGAAAGTACATTCCAGCACTAGTTGAGCTCAGAGGAAAGAGAAATCCCTTACCTAAGGAGACCACATTCCTTGCATTTTCCAGCATCACCTCCTTGTATAGAGATTTTTGGTTGAAATTCAACAAAGCCCACTCCCCCTCAGAGAAAAGCACAGCTATATCCTCAAAGGTTATGGGATCCTAAAACAGAAAGAAAACATTCCCAAGTCATTAATAGTTTCAGAAAGTTTACAAGTTGTCTATATGAATGAAAAAACTTAATGATGCTGCAGAATCTTCAAACCCATTTTGTGGCTGCAATGCTTATGAATCAACTGATAGCAAGGCCTTCCCGCATCCTTGATCAGGGGCTCCTGTTGAACATGGAAGGTAGCTTCCTCAATGAATTGTTCAGAGAGCCCTGTATGACATGTTAACTAGTCAACAAACTCCTCACTCAAGACCTACATAAAGTTGCTGGGAGACATTCTCAGGGTTTTCCCATCAGAATACTGGGAAGCTGCTCATGGTCTGAAAAACTGGCTAGAGGGAGCTAATAAAATAAAGGGGATGGCACTGGAAAGGAGGTTTAGACCACTATGGACGGAGTAGGATTCTCTTTGAAGAAATCTCATTTGTACTGGGGGATCTTCCTCCTACCTCAGGGGTGGGGAAACTTTTTTATGCCAGGGGCCATTTTGACATTTATAACATCACTCGAGGGCCATGGGGCGGGGTTTGAGGGTGGGAGCCAATTGCGTGGAAGTGGGTGGGGTTTGCAGGCAGGAGCCAATCGCGTGAAAGGGGGTGGGGTTTGCGGGCGGGAGCCAATCGTGTGGGAGGGGGCGGGGTTTGCGGGCGGGAGCCAATCGCGCACACTTAGGGCCTGCTGCCGCCATGCCCACCACGCCCACTGCAGTGCCCGCCGCCGCCATGCCCGCCACCACGCACACCATGCCCGCTGCTGCGCCTGCCCCCGCCACGTCCGCCACTGCACCTGCCGCTGCCACGGCCGCCATGCCCGCCTCCGCACCTGCCCCCGCCATGCCCACCATGCCTGCCGCCACACCGGCTGCCATGCCCAGCATGCTCGCCGCCACACCCAGCATGCCTGCCATTGCGCCTGCAATGTGGAAGAGCCACACTCAAGGGGCCAAAGAGCCGCAGGTGGCTCGCGAGCCGCGGTTTGCCGACCACTGTCCTACCTGATTTGGAAGTACAACCACAGTTTCTGTTCCACCACAAAGAAAAGATGTTTCCACAGGTAGCATTACTGCTGTTCCATTTGCTGAGAATGAGATGAAAGAGGAGTAATTACATGTTTTGAAAACATCTCGTGCAAAGCTAAATACAATGGCCATCTTACAAATGGAGCTAAAGTATTTTTGCAAAACCAGCTCATGAATAGCCCAGGCAGTACAAACTCCTCAGGACTCTGCTGCATCAGAAGGACCTTCCTTTACCTGAAGATGGGTCCTGAGATGGTTTCTCCTGGGAGATCCCCCCAAAGACCAGCTCCTGAGGAGGATATCCATTAGACTGCTCGATGGCCACCTCCATGAAGGGCTCCTGAGCCTGAAACAATAATCAAGAAAAAAGGGAAAAGGGTGCATTACTGCCCACTGCTTCCATCACCACGGCCCCTCTTCAGAAAAGGGACTGGATTTTTTACGTGTCTCAGAAATGTTAAATCTCCTCCTAATGATATTAATTAATTGTAGAAGGGAAGTATTTAAAAATTCAATACATTGTTTCCCATGATTTTACCCTTTTGAATGATATTGTCTCACCTGCATCTCTGCCAGCTTCTTCTCTGCCTGGCTCAGGAGGAAGCCTTCTGCCAGGGCCACCGCCTGGGAGCTGGTCTCCGCCCCACACTCCCGGACCCAGCTCTCCATTTCCGGAGGCAGGACGGCCAGGAACTGCTCCAGGACCACCAGATCCAGCAACTGGGACTTTGTGTGCTTTTCTGGGTTCAACCACCGATGACAAAAGTAGTAGAGTTGGGTACAAGCCCATCGAGGTCCTTCAGCCTGCTGATAGTGGAAATCCCTGAAAGATTGTCTTTGTACATTGAAGCTCATTGTCCCTTCAAGATCCAGAAGCTTCTGCCTGGCGTTTTCCCTCACTTTCGCACTACTCTCCCTGTGAAGAGGAAGACGACAAATGGCTGCTCCCTCACATTCTGGTCTTTCTCCATCCATGTTCACTCTCTGCTCTTCAGCAGCTCCCAAAGGGTAAAAGATCTCCAAGCCTCTTTCCTTTGTAGGACCAGAACCTCAGGAAGAGGTTACTCTCGAAAAACCTATAAGGGCCACGGAGCCATCTTTGGAACATGTTATCTTGGTCTCTCCCCGAGTAGAACTTCACTGGCAAAAGTACATACTGTACTTCTAGCTCCAAACCTGAAATGGAAAGAAAAGCATTCGTTTATCAGAGAATTACAGGCCAAGGAGTTGAGAGAACAATATTGTTCAGAAATGTTTCCCAAAGTTTGAGTTTTCTAAGAAAAATCCTTAGTTAATGTTTGCAGAGTTAATGTTTGCAGAGAAGATCCACAAAAAGGGCCTTTTCAGATCAGCGACAGCTCCCTCTCTTTCTCCAGAAGGGAATGTTCTCATTCCAAGTGGAGGGAGGGATTTGAGGCTCCTGCATTGTTTCTGCATCCAGGTCAGTATTGTAGAGGGGAAGCCCCCAAACTCTGGGAGGCAAGATCCACTGAGCTTCAGATGCCCCGGATATTCTCGGCAGGGGCTCTGCACTCCACTCCGGTCCACTGGAGCAGAGCTTGCCGGGAGGGATGCTTTGGCCCAGGGCTGGCCTTTCCTCCGGGGTCCCTACGGATAAGGACCCCGGGAAACCTGATACTTTGCATCGGAAGAGCAAAGGCTGGATCTTGCCGGGGGGGGGGGGGCGGCGGTGTCTTTCTGCCTACAAGGCGGGCCCTCCAGCACCGGGCCACGGGGAAGCAGTCCCAGGCCGGCTCGGAGCCGGAGAGAAGCAGCCTGAAACTCCTTCCCAAGCAGCGGAGCAGGGAAGGGTTTCGCAAGCCCCGCGGGCCGTCTCGGCTGCACCCGCGGATCCTGGCCGGCCCAGGATTTGCAGGGAAACAGACGGGCGGAGCTGAACCACGCTCGGCTGTGCCTTTGCCCCCTCCTCCCTGGCCTCCACGCCCACCTCCACCACCCGCCGCCTTTGCTGCTGGGGTCTTCCAGGACAAAAGCATCCCCCCTCCCCGCCCCTTCGCCGCTCTAGGGCTGCAGGCGAATGGCTCCAAGCCTTGAAAGCAACCCCAAAGACAGGTCTGCAAAAAGAAAGGTTCCTCGCCTGGCACCAAGAGGGAAGAGGGAGTGCAAACTCCAGGCTTCCCCCGCAGCCGAGGACTCCGATCTCCAAGATAGGCGCGCAGTGGGAGGATCCGCGCTCCGGCTTCCTGCGGCTGGAGGGTAGCGGCCTCGCCCGCCGGCCAGCCTCCCGTAAGGGTTAAAGAGAGAGAGTGCGTCTTCCTAGAAAGGCTACTCCCGGGGGGGGGGCTGTCACTTCCTGCCCTCCCTTGAAGGGGTTTGGCGTGGGGTTTCCCCGGGCAAAAGCTCTCTGTCCTGGACTGAGGACCTGAGAGCCTCTTTGCAACAGAGCGCCCTCTAGTAGGTCCTGCATGCAATGCCAGGAGAAAAATGGGGTGGGGTGGTCGCCCTTGTGATGAGGGGTGGGGGAAGATGGGAGACGGGGGGGGGGGGGGCTGCAGAGGGCAGCCAATAGCTTTTTTGCTCCATTTGGGCTTTGTGTCACAGATCTTTATCCCCACCTGCACTAAGCAAGGGGATCCTTCCCCTTCTCTGCTCCTTGTTAGGAAAACCAAGACTGGAGGGATGGCTTAACAATTGGATGGCAATAGTGGTCTTATGGAGAAAAGCAATCCTGTGTCAGGAGGAGAAACATAGAGGGCTTTTCAATTTCTCTTTATTTAACTAGCAGGTTAGCATAGGGCCTGGGTAGCCCTACCCTCCTTAACCTAGGTGGTTGTTGTTTATTTGTTCAGTCACTTCCAACTCTTCATGACTTCATGGACCAGTCCACGCCAGAGCTTCCTGTCGGCCGTCGCCACCCCCAGCTCCCCCACGGTCGAGTCCGTCACCTCCAGAATATCATCCATCCATCTTGCCCTTGGTCGGCCCCTCTTCCTTTTGCCTTCCACTCTCCCTAGCATCAGGATCTTCTCCAGGGTATCCTGTCTTCTCATTATGTGGCCAAAGTACTTCAGTTTTGCCTTTAATATCATTCCCTCAAGTGAGCAGTCTGCCTTGGAGTATGGACTGGTTTGACCTTCTTGCAGTCCAAGGCACTCTCAGAATTTTCCTCCAACACCACAGTTCAAAAGCATCTATCTTCCTTCGCTCAGCCTTCCTTATGATCCAGCTCTCGCAGCCATAGGTTACTACGGGGAATACCATTGCTTTATCTATGCGGACCTTTGTTGTCTGCTCTTAACTATTTTAATGAATGAATGAATGAATTTTATCAAGATTTGTCATTGCTCTCCTCCCAAGAAGTAGACGTCTTCTGATTTCCTGGCTTCCTTTGCGCCTAGAAATACAAAGTCTGTCACTGCCTCCACGTTTTCTCCCTCTATTTGCCAGTTATCAATCAAGCTGGTTGCCATAATCTTGGGGGTTTTTTTGAGGTTTAACTGCAACCCAGCCTTTGCACTTTCTTCTTTCACCTTCGTCATAAGGCTCCTCAGCTCTTAACCTAGGTTAGCATCTCTTATTTAATTACCAATAGGATGAATACAGGCTTACTGTTATTGCAGCAAGTTGGTTTAAATCGTCTTGTTTGTGGTGTTGGGTTTCGCTATGATTATACACCTTGTTGAAGAGAAACTTCCTACTGGTGTAGAAATTATATATCGAACAGATGGAAAGCTTTTTAATCTTAGTAGGCTGAAAGCAAAAAATAAGGTAATTACAACTTCTGTTATAGAACTTCAGTATGCTGGTGATAACGTAGTTTGTGCACACTCAGAGGAAGATCTTCAAACTATCCTAAACATCTTTGCAGAAGCATATGAAAAGCTCGGCCTCTCAATTAACATTAAAAAAACCGAAGTGCTTTACCAGCAAGTTCGAACCAATCCCTCTGCAGCGCCATCAATCCAGCTTAAAGGTGTGTTACTAGAAAATGTTGACCACTTTTCTTATCTCGGCAGCCATCTATCTACAAAAGCCGACATCGATGCTGAAATTCAGCATCGTCTGAGCTCTGCGAGTGTAGCTTTCTCCCTAATGAAGCATAGAGTGTTTGAGGATTGGGACATTCGCAGGGAGACCAAAATGCTTGTTTACAAAGCCATTGTACTACCAACCCTTTGTGCCTGTGAAACATGGACCCTCTACAAATGCCACCTCCCAACTTCTTGAAAGATTCCATCAACGCTGCCTCCAAAAAATTCTGCAAATTACTTGGGAAGATAGGCGGACTAATGTTAGCATATTAGAAGAAGCGAAAACCACCAGCATTGAAACAATGATCATCCAACATCAACTTCGCTGGACCAGCCATGTTTTTCGAATGCCTGACCATCATCTTCCAAAGCAGCTACTTTACTCCCAACTTAAGAATGGAAAACGGAATATTGGTGGACAGCAAAAGAGATTCAAAGATACTCTCAAAGCTAATTTAAAAAAATGTAATATCAGCATTGAGAACTGGGAAGCCCTAACTCATGAGCGTTTCAATTGGAGGTCAGCCTTTATTAAAGGCGCTACAAACTTTGAAGAAGCACGAGTACAGGGCAAAAGGGAGAAACGAGCTAAGAGGAAGGCACGTCAAGCAAACCCTCATCATGACCGTCTTCCACCCGGAAACCTATGCCCTCATTGTGGGAGGTTGTGTGGATCCAGAATTGGCCTTTACAGCCACTTACAGATCCACTGTTAAGATTTTACCCCTGGAAGACAATCTTACTCAGCTATGAGTGATCACCAAGAAGAAGTTGGGTTTACCTACGTTCTTCACGTTTGTTTGCAGATCAGGCTGTTACATTGGGAGCTAATATGATTGGATGGAATTTTGTCTTGGCAGGAGAGGATGGATCAGAAAAGAAACCCTCGTTTGGCTTCAGAGAAAAGAGACACATCTTTCCCTCGGGAATAAAACAGAAATGTTACTCTCTCAAGTCCCATTTTTTAGAGGGACCTCTTCCAAAGAGAAGGAGATTGGAAGGAATCTGGTAGCGCCTTTTCCGGCTAAGGAATGTTATTAAAAAGCAGTAGCTTTTGTGAAAAGTCTGTAGCTTGAATCATGTCAACTGGATTTCTATTTTCTCAGTGGAAACGTTTCGCTCCTTATCCAAGGAGCTTCTTCAGTCTGAGCAAAGTTGGTAAGGGAATCCTAAATATGTTTCTAGGTAGCTGTGTGACCTTACACCTGGGGTCATGGTTATATTGAGATGTTATTTTAATGGCTGTTGTGGGTCTTCCGGGCTGTGTGGCCGTGTTCTGGAAGTTGTGGTTCCTAACGTTTCGCCAGCATCTGTGGCCAGCATCTTCAGAGGGCAGGAGCACAGATATAAACAGATATAAACGTTAGGAACCACAACTTCCAGAACACGGCCACACAGCCCGGAAGACCCACAACAGCCATTGAACTCCGGCCGTGAAAGCCTTCGACAATACAATGTTATTTTAAGTCCTTTTATTATCTAAAGGAGGATCGTTAAGATCATCATGCTGCTGTTGAGCTTGTGAAATGGTCTTTATCTTCCTAGGCACAGAAGACAATGCGGGGAGAAAGATGGGAGAAAGATTGTGCCTGAGGCCCCCACCTCTATTCAAGGAAGGATTTTCCAAGTTGGCATAAATGGATTCCTTGACCCCTCTCTCAAACCACCTATCTTCTCTGTCTAAAATGTGAACATTAATGTCCTCAAATGAGTGTCCTTTTTCCTTTAAATGAAGATAAACTGCTGACTCTGGTCCTGTGGTGTTACTTCTCCTGTGTTGGGCCATCCATCCTGTGTACATTGTCACACAGAGCAGAAACCATCCCCACCTCCATGGATTCCAAAAAGAATGAAAATCAGCACCTGAGAACAGCTCTGAAGGCCTGTGGATATCCAAATTGGGCCTTCACCAAATCTAAATCTACCAGACCTAAAACAGCGACAGATAGGGCTGAGACTCAGAGTAAACGAAAGAACCTGGTCATTCCCTACATGGCTGGTGTGTCTGAAAAGATAAAACGGATATTTGGCAAACACCACATACCTGTATATTTCAAACCCAGCAACACACTGAGACAGAGGCTTGTACACCCCAAAGATCAAACTCCAAAACACAAGAAAAGCAATGTAGTTTATGCAATCCAGTGCAGTGAGGAGTGCTCTGAACTCTACATTGGAGAAACCAAACAACCTATGTACAGGAGGATGGCCCAACACAGGAGAAGTAACACCACAGGACCAGAGTCAGCAGTTTATCTTCATTTAAAGGAAAAAGGACACTCATTTGAGGACATTAATGTTCACATTTTAGACAGAGAAGATAGGTGGTTTGAGAGAGGGGTCAAGGAATCCATTTATGCCAACTTGGAAAATCCTTCCTTGAATAGAGGTGGGGGCCTCAGGCACAATCTTTCTCCCATCTTTCTCCCCGCATTGTCTTCTGTGCCTAGGAAGATTAAGACCATTTCACAAGCTCAACAGCAGCATGGTGATCTTAACGATCCTCCTTTAGATAATAAAAGGACTTAAAATAACATCTCAATATAACCATGACCCCAGGTGTAAGGTCACACAGCTACCTAGAAACATATTTAGGATTCCCTTACCAACTTTGCTCAGACTGAAGAAGCTCCTTGGATAAGGAGCGAAACGTTTCCACTGAGAAAATAGAAATCCAGTTGACATGATTCAAGCTACAGACAATTCCACCTGGATGACTGAGAACCTTCATAGACTTTTGTGAAAAGGTGCTACCAGTCTCCTCCTGATTTTTTGGTACTGTAAACCAAGATGGCCCCCTTCCTACAAAGAGGGCAGTGTAGACCTTCCCTGCAAGAACAACCTCCCCAGCTTCCCTTCTAGTGTAGACAGAATAAGGCAGAACCTGGCCTCCAAAAGAGCATCGTTTGGAAGGCCGAAGGGGCCTTTTGATTCCTGCTTAAGACTAGGAAATTATGCATTGTCCTGGTTTCAAACACCTGGAGGAGAACCTGCATTGTTGGTTGGGTTCAAATGAAGAGTTTCTTCAGAAGATTCGTTTCCATCTTGAGAAAAAGAATACCGGGAGACTGTCCTGGTCTTCTGGGCACATGGTTGCATCCATGCCCAGAACTCCCTTTTTACACGCACAGAGGATGGTCAAGGGAGGCAGGTTAGACAACAGTGTCACAGCTGAGCACGGGTCAACCTGGTTATTCCCACAGTTGGAAGTCAACATTTGGATTTCTGTTACAAACTGTGAAGGAACCAACTACTGTAAACTGTTGCAATTGCATTGATTAGATGTGCAGAGTATATTGTATCCAATCCTCCAGCGATCTCTACAATTACCACCACCAGGATGTAGGCTTGGCTGAGTGGTCAGAAGTGCCCCTATGAATTTCTGTGGCTGAAGACAGACTTGAAACTGGGTTTGCTCAGTCCCAATCAAGCACTCAAAGTGCCTCTCAAATAATTCTTACTTTCACTGCTAATGAGGACCAGTATCGATGAAAATAATTTTTTTATTTATTTTATTTATATTTCATATTTTGTCACTGCCCATCTCACTAAAAGCAACTCTGGATTATGCTGCATAATCGAGCATCACTGCCTCAGCACAATTTTTGTTCCTTTGTGTCTGTATGTATCCTTGTGTGTTTGTGGGGACCTCTGGGTGGTGTTTTCTTTCTGAGAGCAGAAGTTTAAGATACAATTTTTGTGTACCAAGAGTATTGTTTTGTATAAAAGCCAATTATAGAATAGCTAAATAGCAGCAGAAAACCTCCAGTGAAATATAAGAAGGCAGGGGGAGTCTGACTGAATTCACACAATGCGCTAACCCATGATTTGCTTTATGATTAGCTCAATTTCAGGCAACACATAATTCATGTTTTAAAGAGCTTAGTAATATACAGATATTTGGCTTAGCATGTTGCGTGAACTCCAAAAAAGGCTGGCTTCTAATCATCATCCATTTTTATTTCATATTCACTTATAGCTACGCAGTCCTGACAAAGCAATAAAATGTAACACATAACAAACCAATATCAGCAATAAAACAACTTTATTATCAATATGTTTCCTAATACCGGTGCAACCATAATGTAAATCTATACTGAACAGTAACAAAGAAAGTTCTTCCAGCTTTGTAAAAGTCCTGCAAGCAGCAGCATTTTAAGAGCCTTTTTAAACTCCAGGTACAATTACTCCAGGTGTAACTCAAGCCACTTGCTAATGTGCATTGGCATATTGTGTGAACCTTGCCAATGATGGTTTACCCAGGAAACTAGGCCTGAGCAAGCACGCATCATAATGAGTGGGTGACTACGATGTGAGGTCTGAGGGGGATCCCAGGGAATCAAGAAAGCTCAGCATTGAAGTTGAGAAAAAGATGCCAGGAATCCTGTGCAAGTAAGTGACCAGTCTCTCTTCTATAAAGTGGAACCCTGAAGTTACTTGACTTCTTAACATCCAGTCAGAAACTCCCCACTTCAGCCACTACTGTGACATTTGGAACCTTCAGGAAAAGAAACGTTTGAAGGGACGGAGCTAATATTTACTTCCTGCCTGTGAGGAACTTCCAAATACTGTTTCTCCTAGTAAAATAATAGGAGGGCTGAATGATTCTGCCCCAAAGTCTTTCTCAAAGGGAGGACTTTCCAGCTACTTTATTGAAGGTATTAAGAACAACTTTTTTGAGGAACAGCCATTGATCTGAGGTGATAAAAGATGCTGGCTGTGGCACCTGGTAAGAAGCTGTGAGAGAACAAAATGGAGATCCTGAAGGAAAGAAAAATCAAGAATATCGAAGGAAAACCAGATCCTAAATAGAAAAAGATGAAGTTCTCAAAACTTTTACCTCAGAAAATGTGAAATGGTGGAGAAACGAGGAAAGATTAAGTCAGCGTTTCTCAACTTTTTGACCCTGGAGGAACCCTTGAAATATTTTTTAGGCCTCAGGGAACCCCTGCACATTCAGGCTCAAATATAGGCCAGAGGTTACAAAATTATTATATCCGTTTCATGGGTAGGCCTGTATATATGCATTAACAGTGTTCTTAAACTAAAAATAAATAATGAAACTTACCTTTTTAATGTGAAGTTGCCCGAATTTGAAATAATTTTTTAAATAAATTGTGATCTCCCAGGGAACCCCTAGTGACCTCTCACAGAACCCTAGGGTGGATTAAATTATTCCTCAGTAGGTGAATTGGATCCTTTGAAAAGGAGCCAAGAGTGAAACAGAGATGGCAGTTACATGTTCAGATATTAACATAAAGCTATATTAATAATGGAATATGAGAAACATATTTTATAATGATTACAGAACTTTCAAAAATTATCCTCATAGAATAAAAAATAGAGGAAGTTAAAGGACTTCCTGAGAACATGAAGTATTTTGATCCTAAAGGAACAGAACAGACTGAACGAAAAATAATCACAAAACGCTAATTTGGAGGAATTCATCTTCATTTGGAAATACAAGAAAAAGACAGCAAACTTCAGTACAGTTGGCACAAAAAACTGTAGCATGAGAACTACTATTTAAACAGCAACAGAAAAAAATTAAAATCCTATAATCGCCAAACTGGCCCAGCTCACTGCTTTCCCCTTAGAAATTTTTATGTAGAAATTAACACCTGCTGCCTTTTCTTTCAGTGGCTTCTAAGTACTACGTGCTTGATACAAGTAGCATCTCTTATATATCCAATTGTAATTACTGTGTTCACCAGAAAATAATATGACTGTTTACATGACAAAACCCTAAGAAATGGAGTAGGAGTTGGAAGGAAGATCCCTCATCCTTTTATTTGCAATTAGTGTAAGTGGTTAATAAAAATGTTGGTGTTCCTGTTGCATCCCAGTGCAAATGTGAGCATTGGTTGTATATAGTTAGTTACACATGTGGAGGCCGCTGGAATTGGTACAGCAAAAACTAAGTGTGTAGAGAGAAACAATAAAATCAGGAGAGTTGAACTCTGGAGGCTAGTGTTTGTATGAAAGAAAACAAAGTTCCATTATGATAAAAAGGCCATTGGTGCCTACATATCCAGCTTAAAAAGAACATGTTTTCTCTCTTATGGAGAGCAAGCAAGCAAAAAATGAACAAGATGGAATCAGGAACTGGAAATAACAGCCCACAGAATATCAGTCTAACCACTGGGAGGACACTCTAAGCACGTAACTAGGTAGGAACATGAGACTTCAGGACATTCAAGGAAAGGATGGTAAAAGAGCCCTTCTGCTAAATGATGCTTGTACAATTATTGACCCTAGTGGCCAATAGGTTTCCAGGGGCCAAAAACCAATAACTGCAAGGATCAATCTTTCAGTAAGGGTAGACTCTGGATCTATTGGCTTTTCACCATATCTCTACTAACGTAGGTCTTCCAACCCCTTCCCTATCATCTCCTTGATCCGGTCCATCCACCATATCTGTCCACTTTCCCTTCTTGTATTTCCTTCAACGTTTCCAGGCATATATTTTTTTCAAATCAATCATCCACTCGTATCTCATCCTATGTGATGATCAGTTCAGACCTGGAGTCCCTGAAACACTTTCCACACGTAATATATTTGTATGGTTCTCTATGAAGGACTTTTTATGGGAAGTAAAGTGATTGTTGAAAGCTCTTTCCATGCTGCATGAAGTTCTATGGAGGCTCCTCCATATGGACCTTTTATGAGAAGGGAAACTGAGTCAATATACTGTTTCCCACACACTATGCATCTCACCTGTATGATCCTTTTATTGAATGTAAGGGAACTGGAGTCACTGAAGATCTTTCACTATTAAATGTTTGAATATACTTTTTCCCCTATGTGGATCCTCTTATGAGAAGTAAGGTGGCCATTCTGACTGAAACTTTTTCCACACTCTAAACATTTGTATGGCTTCTCCCCTGTGTGGGTCCTTCTATGGCAAGTAAGGGAAGAACTCATTATGAAGCGCTTTCCACATTCCGGGCACTGATAAGGTTTCTCCCCTGTATGGATCCTTCTATGGCAAGTAAGGGAAGAGCTGATACGGAACGTTTTTCCACACTCCAGGCATTTATATGGTTTCTCCCCTGAATGGATCCTCTTATGGTAAGTAAGATCACTGCTGGTGTTGCAACTCTTTCCACATTCCATACATTTATATGGTTTTTCGCCCGAATGGAGTCTTTTATGAGTGGTAAAGGAAGTCAAGCCATTGAAGCTCTTTCCACATTCCATGCATTTATACGGCTTTTCCCCAGTGTGGATCCTTTTATGGGAAGTAAGGTAACTGTTCATACTGAAGCTCTTTCCACACTCCATGCATTTATATGGCTTCAACCCGGTGTGGATTGTTTTATGAGAAGTAAGGTGACTGTTCTTGCGGAAGCTCTTTCCACACTCCATGCATTTATATGGTTTTTCTCCAGAATGGATCCTTTTATGGGAAGTAAGATTATTATTCCTGCGGAAGCTCTTCCCACATTCCATGCATTTATATGGTTTTTCCACTGTGTGGATCCTTTTATGGGCATTAAGATTACTGTTCTTGCTAAAGCTTTTTCCACACTCCATGCATTTATATTTTTTATCTCCAATGTTAAAGTCTTGGTGTAAAGTAAGTGGAAGGTTCAAATTATACCTTTCTTCATGTTCCCTGCCTTCATACTGTCTGTCTTTAATGTGCATTCCACAATATTCGCATACGTCTGTTCCATTTCTGAATATCCTTCCACACCCTAGACACATTCCTTTTTCTTGGTGATCTTTTTGAGTCAGGAATACATGGGGAACTGCATACGGAGAGGTAAGGGATTTTTCCATCTCCCTGTTTAACTGGTTTCCCTTGGGCCTTTGTGGTCCCCATTTAATTCCAAATATCTCTCCTCTGGTTTCAGTTTCAACTGTTTTTGAAGGTCCCACAGCTTGCTTTCTATAATTCTCAATCTCCTGCCTATCACCTGCTTGGAACAAAAAGAAAGAAGAACATTTTATGAGATCGTTAAGGTACAAGCATAGGGTATCTCTATAGAAACAACATGAAGATTTTAGCCCTTCCTACAAACAGTGCAGATAAGAATACTCTCCTTTTCCATAGTGGGGAAAAAACCAGATCAGAATTTCCGCTAATAAATAGATCAGCTGGTTACTTTTGACTAGAAAGTACATTCCAGCACTAGTTGAGCTCAGAGGAAAGAGAATCCCTTACCTAAGGAGACCACATTCCTTGCATTTTCCAGCATCACCTCCTTGTATAGAGATTTTTGGTCGAAATTCAACAAAGCCCACTCCCCCTCAGAGAAAAGCACAGCTATATCCTCAAAGGTTATGGGATCCTAAAACAGAAAGAAAACATTCCCAAGTCATTAATAGTTTCAGGAAGTTTACAAGTTGTCTATATGAATGAAAAAACTTAATGATGCTGCAGAATCTTCAAACCCATTTTCTGGCTGCAATGCTTATGAATCAACTGATAGCAAGGCCTTCCCGCATCCTTGATCAGGGGCTCCTGTTGAACATGGAAGGTACGTAGCTTCCTCAATGAATGGTTCAGAGAGCCCTGTATGACATGTTAACTAGTCAACAAACTCCTCACTCAAGACCTACATAAAGTTGCTGGGAGACATTCTCAGGGTTTTCCCATCGGAATACTGGGAAGCTGCTCATGGTCTGAAAAACTGGCTAGAGGGAGCTAATGAAATAAAGGGGATGGCACTGGAAAGGGGGTTTAGACCACTATGGACGGAGTAGGATTCTCTTTGAAGAAATCTCATTTGTACTGGGGGATCTTCCTCCTACCTGATTTGGAAGTACAAGCACAGTTTCTGTTCCACCACAAAGAAAAGATGTTTCCACAGGTAGCATTACTGCTGTTCCATTTGCTGAGAATGAGATGAAAGAGGAGTAATTACATGTTTTGAAAACATCTCGTGCAAAGCTAAATACAATGGCCATCTTACAAATGGAGCTAAAGTATTTTTGCAAAACCAGCTCATGAATAGCCCAGGCAGTACAAACTCCTCAGGACTCTGCTGCATCAGAAGGACCTTCCTTTACCTGAAGATGGGTCCTGAGATGGTTTCTCCTGGGAGATCCCCCCAAAGACCAGCTCCTGAGGAGGATATCCATTAGACTGCTCGATGGCCACCTCCATGAAGGGCTCCTGAGCCTGAAACAATAATCAAGAAAAAAGGGAAAAGGGTGCATTACTGCCCACTGCTTCCATCACCACGGCCCCTCTTCAGAAAAGGGACTGGATTTTTTACGTGTCTCAGAAATGTTAAATCTCCTCCTAATGATATTAATTGTAGAAGGGAAGTATTTAAAAATTCAATACATTGTTTCCCATGATTTTACCCTTTTGAATGATATTGTCTCACCTGCATCTCTGCCAGCTTCTTCTCTGCCTGGCTCAGGAGGAAGCCTTCTGCCAGGGCCACCGCCTGGGAACTAGTGTCTGCTCCACACTCCCGCACCCAGCTCTCCATTTCCGGAGGCAGGACGGCCAGGAACTGCTCCAGAACCAGGAGGTCCAGCATCTGAGCTTTTGTGTGCTTTTCTGACTTTAGCCATTGACAGTAAAGACGGTGAACTTGGCTACAAAGTTCTCGGGGCCCGTCAGCCTTTTGGTAGCAGAATTCCTTGAAAGAGTGAGTTTGTAGAACCCAATTAGTAGTTTCTCCTTCCAGGATGTTTTGATTAGTTTTTTCCATGAATTTCCCGGCAGTCTCATTCAGGGCAACACTGGGGCCTCTTCCTTTTCCTTTCCTTGCTGTGTATTGTGAGTCTGTTTTTTCTCTGTGCTTAAATGCTGTTCTGATCAAATCCAAAGGATTTCGTGGATCTGCAAAGCACCTTTCATTGATAGGAGCAGGATGGCAGGAAGAACTCTCCTGAGCCATCTTTGGAAAAGAGGAATTTTTCTTCCTGGAAAACTGGAAATTTTACAAGAAGAGGTCTTTTCAGCTCCCAGGCTAAGGAGAAAAGGAAACAAAACTCATTTTAAAAAAGGCACTGTCTTGCTCAGAAATCCTTCAGAACTCTTCTCTTTAATTCACCTAAAATAAGATGGCAATGGGGAGCCTTTTCTATGGGATGCACCCCCTCCCCCTTTTACACACGAGAATCTTTCTTATGCTAAGTGGCATAAAAGGAGTAATCCCTCCGCAGCTCTTTCTTAGCATCATCTGAGCAGAGAGGAGCCAAGATCCACTGAGCTTCAGATGCCCCGGATATTCTCGGCAGGGGCTCTGCACTCCACTCCGGTCCACTGGAGCAGAGCTTGCCGGGAGGGATGCTTTGGCCCAGGGCTGGCCTTTCCTCCGGGGTCCCTACGGATAAGGACCCCGGGAAACCTGATACTTTGCATCGGAAGAGCAAAGGCTGGATCTTGCCGGGGGGGGGGGGGGCGGCGGTGTCTTTCTGCCTACAAGGCGGGCCCTCCAGCACCGGGCCACGGGGAAGCAGTCCCAGGCCGGCTCGGAGCCGGAGAGAAGCAGCCTGAAACTCCTTCCCAAGCAGCGGAGCAGGGAAGGGTTTCGCAAGCCCCGCGGGCCGTCTCGGCTGCACCCGCGGATCCTGGCCGGCCCAGGATTTGCAGGGAAACAGACGGGCGGAGCTGAACCACGCTCGGCTGTGCCTTTGCCCCCTCCTCCCTGGCCTCCACGCCCACCTCCACCACCCGCCGCCTTTGCTGCTGGGGTCTTCCAGGACAAAAGCATCCCCCCTCCCCGCCCCTTCGCCGCTCTAGGGCTGCAGGCGAATGGCTCCAAGCCTTGAAAGCAACCCCAAAGACAGGTCTGCAAAAAGAAAGGTTCCTCGCCTGGCACCAAGAGGGAAGAGGGAGTGCAAACTCCAGGCTTCCCCCGCAGCCGAGGACTCCGATCTCCAAGATAGGCGCGCAGTGGGAGGATCCGCGCTCCGGCTTCCTGCGGCTGGAGGGTAGCGGCCTCGCCCGCCGGCCAGCCTCCCCTTGGCCTCCAGTAAGGGTTAAAGAGAGAGAGTGCGTCTTCCTAGAAAGGCTACTCCCGGGGGGGGGCTGTCACTTCCTGCCCTCCCTTGAAGGGGTTTGGCGTGGGGTTTCCCCGGGCAAAAGCTCTCTGTCCTGGACTGAGGACCTGAGAGCCTCTTTGCAACAGAGCGCCCTCTAGTAGGTCCTGCATGCAATGCCAGGAGAAAAATGGGGTGGGGTGGTCGCCCTTGTGATGAGGGGTGGGGGAAGATGGGAGACGGGGGGGGGGGCTGCAGAGGGCAGCCAATAGCTTTTTTGCTCCATTTGGGCTTTGTGTCACAGATCTTTATCCCCACCTGCACCAAGCGAGGGCATCCTTCCCCTTCTCTGCTCCTTGTTAGGAAAACCAAGATTGGAGGGATGGCGTAACAATTGGATGGCAATAGTGGTCTTATGGAGAAAAGCAATCCTGTGTCAGGAGGAGAAACATAGAGGGCTTTTCAATTTCTCTTTATTTAACTAGCAGGTTAGCATAGGGCCTGGGTAGCCCTACTCTCCTTAACCTAGGTTAGCACCTCTTTTATTTAATTACCAATAGGATGGATACAGGCTTACTGTTATTGCAGCAAGTTGGTTTAAATCGTCATGGAGACTGTCCTGGTGTTCTGGGCACATGGTTGCATCCATGCCCAGAACTCCTTTTTACATGTGCTGTAATGTGATGGTCAAGGGAGGCAGGTTAGAATTGAGAAAGCTCAGCATTGAAGTTGAGAAAAAGATGCCAGGAATCCTGTGCAAGTAAGTGACCAGTCTCTCTTCTATAAAGTGGAACCCTGAAGTTACTTGATTTCTTAACATCCAGTCAGAAACTCCCCACTTCAGCCACTACTGTGACATTTAGAACCTTCAGGAAAAGAAACGTTTGAAGGGGCAGAACTAATATTTACTTCCTGCCTGTGAGGAACTTCCAAATACTGTTTCTCCTAGTAAAATAATAGGAGGGCTGAATGATTCTGCCCCAAAGTCTTTCTCAAAGGGAGGACTTTCCAGCTACTTTATTGAAGGTATTAAGAACAACTTTTTTGAGTAACAGCCACTGATCTGAGGTGATAAAAGATGCTGGCTGTGGCACCAGGTAAGAAGCTGTGAGAGAACAAAATGGAGATCATGAAGGAAAGAAAAATCAAGAATATCGAAGGAAAACCAGATCCTAAATGGAAAAAGATGAAGTTCTCAAAAAATTTACCTCAGAAAATGCAAAATGGCGGAGAAACGAGGATAGATTAAGTTAATCCTCAGTGGATGAAATGGATCCTTTGAAAGGAACCAAGAGTGAAATAGAGATGGCAGTTAAGTATTCAAATTTATGTAAACCTATTTTAATGATGGAATATGAGAAACATATTTTATTTTATTTACCTGAAAGGAATATGACTGTGTATATGGAAAAGCCCTAAGAATGGAGTAGACATAAAAATAATTTGAGACGAAAATCCTGTGTAATACCCACAATGTCCCGAATGCCAAGGCCCGATGCCAACACCAGGTGAAACTAATCCTGCTAATCCCCCCCCCATAAATTTATGTGACACACATATCTATGTGCGTGTGTGTGTTTGCCTTTGTCAGTCTTCACTCCTACAGACTCCCATGGACACAACCAATTTTCTTGGCAACATTTTGGGTAGTGGTTTGGTCATATCTATGGTACATCAGAAGCCACACCCCAAAAAAGGGGGGATCCAGGACAAAAGATTAAACCCTTCACTCCCAATAAATGTGTGTGACATATAACTGCATACACACACACCCACATACCACAGGACAAAAATAATTTAATGTGAATTAATAGATAAAATAGATAAAAATACCAGGCAAAGCAGCAGATTGAGCCCCATCTACATATGCCAACCATTTGTACATGGACACACTCCCCTCCATTCTTCCAGCAGAAAAACAAAAAAGGCTAAAACAGAAGGGAGATGAGAAGTTATACTGGAAAGAGAATAGAGACAAATAAAGCTGGTGAGGGGAAGAGAGAACTGGACAGGGGAAGGAAGAAAAGAGAGAGAAGCCTGGTTAGAAATAGTTAGAAATAGTTATTCAGCCCATAAGCAAACATCAGGAATAAGCCATAGTAATGGATTCAGGGCTGCCAAACATTCAATTCACAGTAGTTTGCAGCCATTTACACCTCCCACCCAATCGTTCATTTTCAGCTGGGGTTTCTCCCCTCAACAAATGTCAAACACCTGAATGCCAGTTCAAAGCTGGAAGGAAGATCCCTCATCCTTTTATTTGTAATTAGTGTAAGTGATTAATAAAAATGTCAGTGTTCCAATTGCATCCAACTGCATATGTAAGCATTGATTCTATATAGTTGGTTACACATGTGGAGGCAGCTGGAAACACTAAAGCAGAAAGTGTGTCTGTAGAGCAGAGCTTTCCAAACTCTGTGTGGGGACACAAGTTAGTGTGTCGGCTGCAGTGACTGGGTGTGTCGGGGCTGCTGCTGCTGCCTCCAAACCCTGCCAGGATTCCGTGCAGGTCCTAGTGCCTGCCTTGTGCCCTGCTGTAACAGTGTGTCGCAAAATGATGCCCTGCTGTAAGAGTGTGTCGCGAAATGATGCATGTCTAAAAAGTGTGTCACCAACATGAAAAGTTTGGAAAGCTCTGCTGTAGAGGGAAATAAATCAGGAGAGTTGAAGAACTCTGGAGACTGGTGTTTGTATGAAAGAAAACAAAAATATAATCTTTATTTGGAAAGTTCCATTATGATAAAAAGGCCATTGGTGCTTATGTCTTCAGCTTAAAACCAACGTGTTCTCTTATGGAAAGCAAGTGAGCAAGAAAATTAACAAGATGGAATTGAACTGGAAATAACAGTGCTCAGAATACCAGTCTAACCAATAACTGCAAGGATCAATCTTTCAATAAGGGTAGACTCTGGCTATATTGGCTTTTCACCATATCTCTACTAACATAGGTCTTCCAACCCCTTCCCTATCATCTCCTTGATCCGGTCCATCCACCATATCTGTCCACTTTCCCTTCTTGTATTTCCTTCAACGTTTCCAGGCATATTTTTTTTTCAAATCAATCATCCACTCGTATCTCATCCTATGTGATGATCAATTCAGACCTGGAGTCCCTGAAACACTTTCCACACGTAATATATTTGTATGGTTCTCTATGAAGGACTTTTTATGGGAAGTAAAGTGATTGTTGAAAGCTCTTTCCATGCTGCATGAAGTTCTATGGAGGCTCTTCCATATGGACCTTTTATGAGAAGGGAAACTGAGTCAATATACTGTTTCCCACACACTATGCATCTCACCTGTATGATCCTTTTATTGGATGTAAGGGAACTGGAGTCACTGAAGATCTTTCACTACTAAATGTTTGGATATACTTTTTCCCCTATGTGGATCCTCTTATGAGAGGTAAGGTGACCATTCTGACTGAAACTCCTTCCACACTCTAAACATTTGTATGGTTTCTCCCCTGTGTGGGTCCTTCTATGGCAAGTAAGGGAAGAACTAATATTGAAGCGCTTTCCACATTCCGGGCACTGATAAGGTTTCTCCCCTGTATGGATCCTTCTATGGCAAGTAAGGGAAGAGCTGATACGGAATGTTTTTCCACACTCCAGGCATTTATATGGTTTCTCCCCTGAGTGGATCCTTTTATGGGAAGTAAGATCACTGCTGGTGTTGCAACTCTTCCCACATTCCATACATTTATATGGTTTCTCTCCTGTGTGGATCCTTTTATGGGAAGTAAGTTGATTGCTCTGAGCAAAGCATTTCCCACAATCTATACACCTGTATGGTTTCTCACCTGAATGGATCCTTTTATGTGAAGTGTAATGACTGCTTCTGTTGAAGCTCTTTCCACACTCAGAGCATTTGTATGGTTTTTCCCCTGTATGTATTCGTTTATGACAAGTTAGGGAACTGCTCATACTGAAGGTTTTTCCACACTCCATGCATTCATATGGCTTCTCCCCTGAGTGAATCCTTTTATGAGATGTAAGATCACTGCTAGTACAGCAACTCTTTCCACATTCCAGGCACTGATAAGGTTTCTCCCCTGTATGGATTCTTTTATGGGAAGTAAGTGAACTCCTAGTACTGAAGCTCTTCCCACACTCCATGCATGTATATGGTTTCACTCCTGAGTGGATGCTTTTATGTGAAGTAAGGGAACTTCTCATGCTGAAGTTCTTTCCACATTCCAAACATTGATACGGTTTCTCCCCTGAGTGGATTCGCTTATGGGAATTAAGGTGACCACTGGTACAGAATCCTTTCCCACACTCCATGCATTTATAGGGTTTCTCCCCTGAGTGGATCCTTTTATGGGAAGTAAGGGAACTCCGCATACTGAAACTCTTTCCACACTCTGTACATTTATATGGTTTCTCCCCAGAATGGATACTTTTATGAGAAGAAAGGGAACTGCTCATGCTGAAGTTCTTTCCACATTCCATGCATTTATATGGTTTCTCCCCCGTATGAATTCTTTCATGGAAAGTAAGGCGGATTCTCCACCTGAAACTTTTTCCACACTCCAAGCATGTATATGGTTTCTCCCCTGTGTGGATCCTTTTATGGGAAATCAGGTTACTGCTCTGACTAAAGGTCTTTCCACAATCAATACATTTGTATGGTTTCTCACCTGAGTGAATCCTTTTATGGGAAGTAAGAGAACTGCTCATGCTGAAAGCCTTTCCACATTCCATGCATTTGTATGGTTTTTCTCCTGAGTGGATCCTTTTATGAGAAGTAAGAGAACTGCTCATACTGAAGCTTTTTCCACACTCTGTACATTTATATGGTTTCTCCCCTGTGTGAACCCGTTTATGGGAAGAAAAAGAACTCAATCCACTGAAGCTCTCTCCACACACCATGCATTTATATGGTTTCTCTCCTGTGTGGATTCTTTTATGGGAAGTGAGCTGACCACTCTGTCTGAAACACTTTCCACACTCCATGCAGGTATATGGTTTCTCTCCAGTGTGAATCCTTTTATGGGAAGTAAGGTGACTACTTACAGTGAAGGTCTTTCCACACTCCATGCATTGGTATGGTTTCTTCCCTGAATGGATCCTTTTATGAGAAGTAAAGGATCTCAAGCCACTGAAGCTCTTTCCACACTCCATGCATTTATAAGACTTTTCTGCCGTGTAGATGGTTTGATGCAAAGTAAGAGGGACAGTCCAATTGTATTTTTTTCCATATTCCATGTATTCATATTGCTGCTCTGTAGGGTAGGTTCTGCAACGTTCACATAAATCCAATTTATCTTTGATTATTTTTCCACACCCTAAGCACATTCCTTTTTCTTTGTGATCCTGGATTAGGAAGACATGGATTTCTGCACAATCTGAAGGCAAGTTCTCTGGCCTACTGTTTAACTTACTGTCCTCAGATCCTTTTAATCCCCACTGATTTCCAAAGTTCACTTCTCCAGTTTCAGTTTTGACCCTTTCAAAGGGTTCCACAGCTGGCTGTTTGTAATCCCCGGTCTCCCATCCTGCTTGGGACAAAAACAAAGAAACGAGTAAAGTTTATGAGTAGTTTTAGGCACAAACTAAGAGTGCCATCAGGGATCATTTCCAATTAGCTGCATCTTTTATTTGAAGAAAACTAAAGCGTTTCCCCCACTACCATTCCTTCTGGAACAAATGGTGTGATTGTGTCTGAGGGTATATCTTTCTTTTACTAATATTCCAGTTCTTCCTTCCTGTCAATCTATGTTCAGAATGTGGCAGTTGATATGTGATGTCCTCCAGGATTCCATCTTGTCCCCATCCTGTTCAATGTCAACATGAAACTGCTGGAGTTGTTTATTATTATCTCAACATCTAATTTCAAATAGGTGCTCTTGTATACTGATTGTGTTCAAAAATGGAATGGATGGGTGAGAACAACTTGAAATTAAATCTAGAGAAGATGAAAGTGCTGTTGGTACAATAGAACTAGACTTGAGAACTGAGGTTCAGCCTGTTCTGAATGATGTTTCACTTATCATGAAAAAACAGGTCTACTATCTGGGAGTGCTCTTTGATCCTCAGCTGTCACTGCAATTGCAGGCATCAGGTACAGCAAGATCTTGAAGCAAATGGGAGGGAGAGGCACCTGGGTCAGTGGTCACACTTCCTGAACATCCAGCCAAGCAGAGAGCGGATCAAAATTATGAGTACAGGTAGTCCTCGCTTAGCGACCACAATTGTGACCAACTGCAGCACTAAGTGATGTGGTCACTAAGTGAAACATGTGACTGTGACAGACTTACAGCATTATTTCCCATTTGGTCATTAAGCGAGACATCACGTGATCTTGACTTGCAATTTGACTGCCGGCTTCTCCATTGACTCTGCTTGTCGGAAGCTGGTTGTGAGGCATGCAAATAGTGATCACGTGACTGCAGGATGCTGCAATGATCATAAACGCCCACCAGTTGTGAAGTGCCCAAATGTCAATCACATGACCACAGGGACGCTGCAATGGTCGTAAATGCGAGGACTGACTGTAAAGTTACTTTTTCAGTGCCATCATAACTTCAAATGGTCGCTAAACAGGGCAATCGTTAAACAAGGGCTACCTGTAGTTCCTTCCCTGCAATAAAGAGTGTTGCACTGTCAGGGCTTCCAAATGCCATAATTATGGACAGAAAGACAGAAAGGTGCTCCTATGGTTATCAAGACAAGAACTTGGCTGGGACCATGCTTTCCTCTCTCTATGGAAACAAGATGAAGTTTCTAGTCCTGCCTACTAGAGCAAGTGGGAAGAGAAATTCAGATGAGGACATTGTCCTTTTCTGTAGTACAATATAAGACCAGTATTTCTTCTAAGAAATAGAAAAGTTGGTTATTTCTGACTAGCAAATATATTATCCAACAATTTGAAACTAAAGAAGAACCCTTACCCAAGGAAGCCACATTCCTAGCATTTTCTAGCATGACCTCCATGTACAGAGATTTTTGGTCAAAATCCAGCAGGGCCCACTCCTCCTTAGAGAAAAACACAGCTACATCCTCAAAGGCCATGGGATCCTGAAACAGGAAGAAAACAGTCATATTAATGTAGATTTCCAGGAAGTTCTTTTTTTATATATTTTATTTTATTTTCAAGATATACTTAAAATACAAAAAAGAAAAAAACTATAGGATAGAAAACAGAACTAAAGAAAAAAGAACAAACTATAAAGATGTGAATAGAAAGAGAGAAAGGAAAAAGCGACTTCCGACTATTTCCGATACAGATATAAGATCAAATACAAATCTAATCTCTTACAATTAATTAACCTATCATAACATTATTTCTATTACAACAAATCATTCAATCTCTAAAACCCAGAATCAAAACATCATTTTTTTCAATTACAAGCAAATATTCCAAAAGTGGTTGCCAATTTGAGATGAATGTAGAAATAGAATGCTCTCTCATTAAAGCTGTTAATTTAGCCATCTGAGCCAAATCCATTAGTTTAACAATCCAATCTTCAACTGTAGGTACTTGTGGATCTTTCCATCGTTGTGCATATAACACTCTTGCTGCCATGATCATATATAGTAACGAAACTCCATGCTGTTTCTCTAGTTGTTTTTCCATCAAACCTAAAAGAAAAAGTTCTGGATTTCCAGGAAGTTCTTAATGAACACATTCGAGCCACAAAGTTTTGGTGTGGGGTAAATGAGCACTTTCCCTGGAGTAACTAAGGAAAAACAGCAGGGTTCAAAGCCTGTAACTTGTCTACACATTTATATACTGAATAGCAACAACCCCAATATTCCTCTGGATTAATTTATGGGATTAGACATGAATGCACCACTGAACAGGGGCTCTAGTCCTTCCTGGAAGGTGGCTTCCTCAACATGTTGAGAGTCTAGTTTAATCAGTGGTTTATACTGTCCATTGGAGATGAACCCAGTCTTCATTCAACACCTACATAAATTCCTTAGAAGAGGCCCTTCCAGGGGTAGAATACAATGCCATTGACAGATGGTATGCTGTGCTCAACTGGCTTCCTAGCATATCAATGGGAAGCTGCTCATGTTCATAAAAATTGCCTAGCTGCAAGTTAATAAAGAACTGGTTATGGGAAAAGGATACAAGCCATTTTGGAAGGAATAGAATAATCCTTGAATAAATCACATTTGTACTTCAGCGGGGGAGTGGGGGGAATCTTCCTCCTACCTGAGTTGGAAGTACAATGGCTGTTTTTGCTCCACCATGAAGAAGAGATGTTTCCACAGGTGCCATCAGTAACATTTCATTCTCTAAGAATGAGATAAAAGAGGAGTAATTACATGTTTTGAAAACAACAAGAGCAAAGCTAAATACAAAGGCCATTGTTCCGCACAGGGCTAAAATACTATTGAAAAATAAGCTCATGAATGAAAGCATCTCAGGCAGTGCAAAATCCTAAGGACTCCACTGCATCAGAAGGACCTCCTTTACCTGATGATGTGTTCTGGGATGGATCCTCCTGGAAGGTCCCCCCAGAGACCAGCTTCTGAGAGGAATATGACACATCCTTCAATGCATCAGAATGTTTAGCAGCCACTGCCATGAAGGGCTCCTGAGCCTGAAACACTGGCCAAGATAAAAGGAGAGTGTATTCCTGCCCAATGTTCCCACTCCACTGTCCCCTCTGGAAGGCCTGAGCTTTTCAGATGTCCTGAAAAATTATTAAGGAGGAGAAACGGAATAATTTGCTTGAAGAGGAAATGAAATCTCCTGATGTGATTAAGAACTCATAAATAAAGGCAATGTTTTTCATGATGCCACCTTTTTGATTAACTATGGTGACATCTTCCCACCTGTGCCTCTTCCTGGTCTTTGTCCTCCACCTGACTCAGGAAGAAGCCTTCTGCTAGAGCTACAGCATGGGAACTGTTCTCTGCTCCACACTCTCACATCCAGCTCTTTGTCTCCTGGGGCAGGATGTCCAGGGACTGGTCCAGGACTATAAGGTCTAAAATCTCAGCGGTTGTGTTCCTTTTGGGCTTCAGCCACTGTCTGAAAAGGTAGTGCAGTTGGCTGCAAATCTCTCATAGGCCTATGGCCCTCTTGTAGCAAAGGTCAAGTGCAGCCACTGATCATTTAAACTTATAATTTTGTCATCTGGGTTCTTCTGCCCAGTTTTTTCTCCTCTGATCTCAAGTTGAGCACCGTAAGGAACTTTTCTTGTTCCTTTCCCCAGTGGGTACTTTAGATCTATTTTCTTTGCCTTTTCAAATATAATTCAAAATGGGACCAGTGTTTTTTCTGGATATCCAACTTATTTTCTTGATAGGACATAAGTAGCATGGAGAATTATTTTCTTGATGGGACATAACCAGCATGGAAAGGTCCTGGGCAAATCTCAGCACTCTTTGTTTATGAACTGTTTTTGTCTGCACAAAGAAACTCATGAACAACTCAAGATTCTTCGAGATATAGCTTTGACATGCAAAGAAAACAGGTAGAAACAACTCAACCATTTGGTTCTTTTAAGCAAAATCTTTGTAGAATAAGAGTTTGAAGTTTGCAGGCATGATGCCATTTTCACACCACCTAAATCTAGAAGCATCTCTTTCTTCTCTGCTTGAAAAGGCATGAAGACAAGGAGACTTCAGTGTGGGGAAAGACCTCAAGATTAATCCAGCCAAAGATCATTTCACCAAAGGAAATACACCCTGAATGACATCAATAAATTCTCTTAGAGACCTTTCAATCGATACAATGGAAAAATGTCCCAGAGAAGCCCAACTCTGCATTCCCTGCTTCAGAGATCTTTTCCTGGAAGTGCTGGGAGCCTGTGTGAGATCTGTTGGCAAAGCCCTAAGCCAAAATGAATCTAGCCGAGCTATGCGATCCCCTCCCCCCACATATTGAGATTGTCCCCATGGTTCTTCTTAACTGCACAACAGCTCCTCTCCCAAACTCTCCTCCCACCAGTATATTCTTCCCAGATTTGCCATGTTTTCTACAGATTTGGAATTCCTGTTGGTGAAGGTGGTGATAGGGACCTTCTGCATCGTCTGGCCATAGCTGCACCCATCTATGAACCTTGTCCCGAAGAGAGAGCAGTAGCAAACTCTTGTCCACTCATGCCGTGAACAAGTATTTTGGAGCCCTCCAAGATTAAGCAATGGTGCCACAGATGGAGCATTCCCAGTCTGGCTCTGGATGGAAAACCTCACTCTGCCCTCCCTCCCTCCCTCCCTCCCTCCCTTCCTTCCTTCCTCAATTTATATCACCGCCCCATCTCCCCCAAAGGGGACTCTGGGCAGTTTACAAAAAATCAAACAATTAAAATAACATATAATACAATAATCATAAATATAATTAATTAAAATAAATATAAAATCCAAGAGGCGACGAACTTGTGTTTAAAAGGGCTCTATGGCACCAGCCATCCCCAGGAGGAACTGTTACCCCTCCCTTCCCAGGCGAGGCGGCAGAACCAGGTCTTCCTGAAGGCTGGGAGCGATGGGGCCTGCCTCACTTCCGGGGGTAGAATGTTCCAAAGGGTGGGTGCCACCACAGAGAAGGCCCGCCTTCTAGACCCCACCAGGTGAAATTCCCTTGCCGACGGGGTCCGCAGCGTGCCCTCTCTGCATGACCGAGTGGGACGGTTTGATGTTATGGGGATGAGACAGTCCCTCAGGCAGCCTGGTCCCATGCCATGTAGGGCTTTAAAGGTGATACCCAACACCTTGAATTGGACCCGGAAGCATACGGGTACCCAGTGCAGCCAGCGCAGCAGAGGTGTCACATGTGCCAATCTTGGGGCACCAATAACTGCGCGCGTGGCTGCATTCTGGACCAGCTGAAGCTTCCAGATACTCCTCAAGGGTAGCCCCATGTAGAGCGCATTGCAGTAGTCTATATGGCTTTCCTAGTACAGCCTCTGCATTCCTGTTACTGGAGGTGCTGGAGCCAGAATGGGACCTGCTGGCAAGACTGAATCTGGCCCCGCTATGCCTTCCCACCACCCCGTACTCTGGGATTCCCCCCTCCTTTTTTTTCTTTTTTGCAGAAGCAAGTCCTTCCCCCCACCATCAGATTTGTTTCTTCGATTCCATAGAGGGTTTTTAAAAATTATTATTCTCATGGCCGGTGGGGCGACTATTCAGCGTTTCGGAGGAGGGATTTCTCTCGCCCAAAGGACGCACAGAAAATCAACAGGGATTGCACGAGACGGGAGGAAACTGGGACAACGGAGACTCCCCGGTTCTCCGGTTCTCCCTCCCCAGACACGCACTGCAAACTGGAAGGAATACCTTTCTCGGGACGATGCGCTATCCCGGGCCGCTCCTTTTGCTTTCCCTGGGAAGAGGCCGCCACTCGCAGCCTCTCCGTTCCTGCAAGAACTTCTTGCAATCCCTTTGCCCTCGGGGGTCCAGGGTGCAAAGTAAGGGAGGGGAGCGAAGGCAGGGGAAGCCTTTGGCTGATGCACTCACTTCCGGCTTTCCTTTGAAAAAAGAATCTCCGAGCGCATTTTCCTTGCAGAAGCCCAGGAGGACAAAAGCCCTGCGGCGCATGCGCAGCTCTGCTGTGGACTCCTACCCCGCCCGTGCTTATTTCAAAACTCAGAGATGCTTTGTGAGCCTCCTGGCGAGCTCTCAGTCTCTTTTCTTCCGCAAAGGGTAACCCACGGGGGAAAAAGAGTCTCTCCACACATTAACCACCATGACCCTCCTGGGGAGCCTGTAGAGAAGGCGTGGCGCCTGCCCTCTGGCTCTGGAACATCCTCCTGAGATTAGGATGGCCCGAAGGCCTTCAAGTTAAACAGTTCAGCTGGGATACCGTCATCTCCTGCTGCCTTGTTGCTAGCAATGCTTCTTAAGGCCCATTCAACCTCACTCTTCAGGATGTCTGGCTCTAACTCACTGACCACACCGTCAAAGCTATCCCCAATATTATTATCCTTCCTATACAGATCTTCCGTATATTCTTGCCACCTTTTCTTGATCTCTTCTGCTTCTGTTAGGTCCTTGCCATCTTTGTTTTTGATCATACCCATTTTTGCCTGGAATTTACCTCCGATGTTTCTAATTTTCTGGAAGAGGTCTCTTGTCCTTCCTATTCTATTGTCTTCTTCCACTTCCGCACATTGCATGTTTAAAAATAATTCCTTATCTCTTCTGGCTAACCTCTGGAATTTTGCATTTAATTGGGCATAACTCCCCCTATCACTGTTGCCTTTTGCTTTCCTTCTTTCTTGGGCTACTTCCAGTGTCTCAGCAGACAGCCATCTTGCCTTCTTGGTTTTCTTTTTCTTTGGGACGTTTTGCCGCCTCCTGAACAACGTTGCAAACTTCTGTCCAGAGTTCTTCCAGGACCCTATCTACTAAGTCTAGTCCCTTAAATCTATTCTTCACCTCCACGGTATATTCATTAGGAATATTAGTGAGCTCATATCTAACTGATCTGTGGGTCTTCCCTATTCTCTTTAGTCTGATTCTAAATTGTGCAATAAGAAGTTCATGATCTGAACTACAGTCTGCTCCAGGTCTTGTTTTTACCAACTCTGTAGATGTCCGCCACCTTTGCTACAAAGGATGTAGTCAATCTTGTAAAGTCCCTGGCTTACACTGTTTTACCCAAGTTCCTGAGGTTGCCAAAACAGACTTGAGTCGAGGCTTGGAGATTTAAAATAACAGCATTTATTTGGCCAAGTAAAGCTGGGTGGGATTTCTACAGACAGATATCATGGCAGTGAATGTCTGCGAAGAAACCCACACACACACATCGCAGCTCCAACGATTATATAGGATTTGCAAAGCTAGCAAAGAAGCATGAATGAACTCTTCTCCTAGTGAGAGGGCGAGGTTGCAAGGATACTGTATCTGCATTTCTAACTGGCTTTCTGTCTCCTAGTATGGTAAACAAGCCTTGCCATGCGTTATCTAAAGAACTTACTCCTAGAAACAGCATGCAAGGTCCCTGCGTCTCCTTTCACTTAATTTCTAACAAGCAGTTTCCAAAAGCAGAATAGCGTTGGTTAAGCTAAGCTAACCCTTACAATCTGATTTCGGTACATATTCATACATTAATTTTAAATACTTTAAAACTTACTTATTTTTTAAAAAAAAGGAATGTGAAGAGAAACATCTATCGTATGAAGTGTTAAATAGGAAATGGTCAACAATCTTCCTCCTATATGAAATAACCAAAAAGAGACTCAAAGGGCCTCCTGAGAATATAAGGGAAAATAAGCACCTTGAAGGCAAAAAGGAACAGATCTGGATTATTGAAAAATGGAATTCTAGCCAGAACAAGAGAAAAATAGTAAAATAGCAGGATATTCCATTAACAGGTCCAAATCAGAATTGATGCCAGTAGGTGAATTGCAACTCTCTCCAGACTGCATGTGTTTATTTAGTTTCTCCCCAGTATGGATCCGTTTATGTGTGGAAAGGGAACTTCTCTGACTAAAATGCTTTCCATGTTCCATGCATTTATAAGGTTTCTCTCCTGTATGGATCCTTTTATAGTATGTGAGGGAATTCCAGTCACCAAAGTTTATTTATTATTTATTTTATTAGATTTATATTACCGCCCATCTCCCCCAACGGGGAGTTCCTTTCACACTCTATGCATTATATTGTCTCTCTCCTGAGTGCATTCTTTTATGGGAAGTAAGGTTACTGTGGAGTCCTTGGTGCTCTCTGAGCCTTGTTGTTTTCTTGCAGATGTTTCATTGCCAGGCTAGGCAACATCTTCAGTGCGAAAAGGGAGTGGGACTTGTTCTCTGTTTATATACCCTGGCTTGTCCTGCCTGTGTTGGTGGGGATGTTGTACTCTCCTTGGTAGTTCCTTGATTGTGGTGTTGTTTGCTGCTTGGTTGATTGACTGAGTTAATAGTTCCTTGATTAGGGTCTATTGTGTTGTTTGATTGCTCCCCTGGTGCTAAACTTGCTGTTAATCTTTGCCTATCTGGTTGTTGATTGCTGGCAAGGAGGTGTTCTGGTCTTCTGGCTTTTCTGTTGTCTCTTATGAATGGTATGTAAATGTTGTTTACCTCTATGTGTTGATGGCTGCTTTGTCTGAGTGCCAAGCTTCCAGGAATTCTCTAGAATTTTTGGATTTGGCTTGGTTACAGTAAGTAACAGTAAGTACAGTAACAGTAAGGTTACTGTTCATACTGAAGCTCTTTCCACAGTCCATGCATTTATAAGGTTTCTCTCTTGTATGGATCCTTATATGAGAAGTAAGGGGACTCAAGACACTGAAACTCTTTCCACCTGTATATGCTTTCTCACCCATGTGGATTCTTTTATGGGAAATAAGATTACTTCTCTGGAGGAAGTTCTTTCCACATTCCTTGCATTTATGTGGTTTGTCCTCTGTATGGATTCTTTTGTGATATGTAAGCAAATTTGGTTTTCCTCAGGTCTTTTTGGTCCACAATGATTTTGAAACAATTCTAGTTCTGCATGCTTGATTGCTTGCAACTGCAACTTGCTTGTCTTCTCATTCTTATTCTCCTCCCTGTCACCTGCTTGGGTGAGCAAAGAAAGAAATTAGAACAAGGCTGAAATTCAGGATGTCATTTAATATCAAACCACATGAGCTGCATCTCTTAATTCAACTTTTCCAGGTTTTCATTTCCTCTTTGAATGGTGCAAGACCAAGTTCATGAATAATTACAGAATGTGAAGAGAATATCTGTAGCTCAGAGCTGAACTGTGGAGTCCTTGGTGCTCTCTGAGCTGGGTTGTTTTCTTGTAGACATTTCATTGCACGACTAGGCAACATCTTCAGTGCTAGAAGGGAGTGGGGTTTGCTCTCTGTTTATATACAGTAGCCTGTGTTGGTGGGGGTGCAGGGCAAGCTACTGTATATAAACAGAGAGCAAACCCCACTCCCTTCTAGCACTGAAGATGTTGCCTAGTCAGGCAATGAAACGTCTGCAAGAAAACAACCCAGCTCGGAGAGCACCAAGGACTCCACAATTATAGAATTGTCTTACAGTGGGAAGGGTGGAGGGCTGGATGGTATCAGGAGGGAAAGGGTGGATAGCAGCATTGATGTGGTGACAGATATAGAGAGACATGGTGGGAGACAGGGGTGGGTCACTCTTGGGGTAGGTAACTTCTGTATTTTCTACCAGTGTTGTGTTCCAGTGCCCTGTGCTCAGCCCCAAGACCTGGTCTCAGAGCTTTGATGGCCCTAGACTCCGATTTTTGCTACTTAACACCAGGTCAATCTCTAATAAAGCGTACCTGACCTGGTATGTATTACCCAAACCTGGTTGGGTGCAGAGGGTGGGGTTTCCTCTTTTGGAAATGTGCCCTTCTGGGTTTCAAGTGTGGCATCAGCCATGATTCTGGGGTGGGGTTGTGGCTGTAGGCATCTAGGAGTCTGTGGTGGTCTTTAGGAGCACTGCTCCAGACATAGTGGGATGCAAGACCCCGTTGGTGAAATTGGGCCATAGGCATCATTTGAGACTGCTGCTTGCCTACTTACCTTCTGAGGTAGACAAAAAGCAAGTCCAACTGAACACAGATAAGAACCTTTATTAGGACTTACCTTGTGCCAATAGAGCAGCAAAGAGAGCCTACTTCTCTGCTTTTATTGCATTTGCAAATAAGGAGGGACCAGGGGGACCCTTGTGGGACTGCTGTGAGGATTATTCTAGGTACCTGTTGGATAAAGTTGCTCAGATTTGCTCTGAGTTGGACTCTGGCTGAGAAGTGACCAAGACACATCTTTGCTCGGTTATCTGGGTGGAGTGGGTTTTTGGGGGCTGCCTCTGGGTCGTCCCAGCAGAGTTTCAGCTAGTTGGTCACAGTTTTTGCAAAGGAGGAGCACTCTAAACTTTGAGCCTTGCTTTCCTGCACAAGCCCAAGTGGGGAGCTGTGATTCGGCAATGCATAGCTTAAAACTGGATGACTAAAAGTGACATATTTATTTATTTATTTATATATAGTGCTATTTATACCCCGCCTATCCCCTCCCTAACGGAGGACTCTAGGCGGCTTACATACATATATATATATATACATTTTTATCATTATACAATATCACCAACTATAGAGTGTAATTTAACCCGCGCACCAGGAGAGGGGGTAAGGGAACCGGCTCTTCGAAGGCTCTGGACTAGAATTCCCAGGATGCCTTGAGCCGGCTGCTGACGTCCTGTTGATGTCACTTCCGGTTCTGTCCTCACCGTCTGTCTGATCTTTTTCTCCAGTGGAACCAGCTCCCGACAGGACACCAGCAAATTCTCCCACTTAAGGTGGTACCCATTTTATCTACTTGCAAAGCTTTTGAACTGCTGGGTTGACAGGAGCTAGGACTTAGCGATGAGAGCTCATTTCGTCGCGGGGGGTTCGAACTGCCGACCTTCTGATCGGCAGCCTACAGCTCAGCTTTTTAACCTGCTGAGCCATCCGTGTCCCATTATTTCCTTCCCAGTCCTAACCTCAGTGAAATAATTAGTCTTGTTTATCTGGGAGCCATATAGCTTAATTTACCTTTAATGGGAGGTCATGGTACTACAAAGTTTGAGAAATCCTGAAATATACATCTGAGATTGGGGGGGGGGGGCGGAATCAGAGAAACATACAGGGAGACTGCTTGGGAAATTTTCATTCAGAGACCTCAGCTCTTTGGTTCTTGAACAAGCATCCTTCTGGAATAAAAGTGTGGAGCCCTTTTTGTTTGTGCGTCGTTATCATCTGCATAAAGAAACTCATGAACAATACAAGATACTTCCAGATAAATTCTGAGGTACAGAAGAAACCAAATTGATAGAACTACACAGAAACCAGATATTGTTGGGATATTCTCATTCTGCAGCCTTTTAGTTGGAGGAGGAATCCTCATAAAATAAGAATCTGGAGATTGCAGACACAAAACAGTTTCCCTCCACCCAAACCTGAAGCATCTCTTGTCTCACTGCTGGTAGAGGCATGCAGAGAGCTTTTGCTGCGGGGAAAGACTTAGTGATTAATCTGGTCAAAGCTCCTTCTGCCCATGGACCACTCACCCCAACCAGTGGCAGCAAAATCCATTCCTGTCCTGGAAAACCATCTCAGAAATGTAACCTGAGACATCCTACAGTATATGGGCAACGCAGGCAGAATGAAGGCTTCCCAAGATTATGAAACAGAGGTTGCCGAGGAAGCTGTCCTGGTCTGGATCTGGGGGGAATGTCCAACTCTGTTTTCCCAGCTTCAATGCTCTTTTACTGGAAGTGCTAGGAGCCTGCATGGGATGTGCGCATGAAATCCTGAGCCAAACTGAATCTGGCCCTCTGCAGAAATCCTGGGATTGCCCCTTCCCTTTTGTGGCTCACATAAAGAGATCCTCCTCCCATCCCTCCTCCCCATTTCATTGGATGCTTTCCAGGTTTGCTCTTTGATCTTACAAATGTTGCATTATTTTTCCTCAGGGGCAGGGGAGTTACTCTCCTGGATTTCGTTTCTTTCTGCAGGGAATATTTCCCTCGCTCAAGAGATGCCTGAAAAGAGGCTGCAGAGATTGCATAAGGTGGGGAGAGTTTGGAAGATGGGACTCCCAAGTTCTCTCCCCATACAGATTTGCAATCTTGCAATCTTTCTCATTTTGAAGCAGTTCTCGTTTCTCCGAAGCAGTTCCTTTTGCTTTTTACGGGAACAGATGACAGTCACAGCGTCTCCCCTCCAGTAAGAGTATCCTGCTGCCTCTTTGCAACTTGAGAGGCTCCAGGTTCAAAGTGAGGGAGGGGAGAGACTCTAAGGCAGAGCTTTCCAAACTGTGTGTCCGGACACGTCGGCTGCAGAGTCTGGGTGTGTCGCGGCTGCTGCTGCCTCCAAGCCCTGCCAGGATTCCGCCCAGGTCCTAGTGCCTGCCTTGTGCCTTGCTGCCTCCAAACCTGCTGTGATTCCACGCAGGTCCTAGTGCCTGCCTTGTGCCCTACTGTAAGAGTGTGTCGTGAAATGATGCCCTGCTGTAAGAGTGTGTCGCGAAATGATGCATGTCTAAAAAGTGTGTCACCAACATGAAAAGTTTGGAAAGCTCTGATCTAAGGGAAGACTTTGACTGATGCATTCCCTTCCTTTGTGTTAAAAAACAAAACAAAACAAAACTCCAGGAGGCATGGAAACATGTGCTGGCAAAGTTATCAGGCACGTGCTCAGGTCTATTTTGAGGTTTGGAGGCTGCCAACAGACCCCAATTTCCAGAATAAGCCCCCTGTTGGTTCTTGCCCATAATACCAGCATATATTGCAAGGGATGGGAGAAAGGTGATATTTCCTTAGATATTGGGGATATCTTTGGAAATATATTTTCCAAAGCTACTGGGGATGGGAGAAAAGGACCTCCCAGGGAAGCAGGATCCCAGCACTTTTAACCACTACATCTCAAGTCCCCCAATCCCAAGGAAAGGGCAAAGCCATCCAGGGCACTAGGAGGCTTCTGGAAGCTGAAGCACCACTTCCAGGGAGCCACTTGTAAGGGTAGATTTGATGTGGTTGGCTCAAAATCTGTATTCCCGGCATTCCTATTTGTTTCAAGTGACCTGGGGGCAGCTGTGCACATAGGTATGTGGCTCTGTGCACATAAGTATCAGGCTTTGTAGAAATCCAGATGTTCTATTTTAGACTATTAGTAAACAATTCTGAATATACATGAGATAAAAAGTAAAGGTAAAGGTTCCCCCGGCACATTTGTGCAGTCGTGTCCGACTCTAGGGGCCGGTGCTCATCTCTGTTTGTTAGCCGAAGAGCCAGTGTTGTCCGAAGATGCTTCTACTGTCATGTGGCTGGCATGACGCATGCAGAACTCTGTTACCTACTCACTGAAGTGGTACCTATTAATCTATTTGCATTTGCATGCTTTCGAATTGCTAGGTTGGCAAGTGCAGGAGCTCACTCCGTCACGTGGGGCTAGGGATTCGAACCTCCGAACTTGCGATCTTACGATCGACAAGCCTGGTGTCTTACCTGCTGAGCCACCACATCCCTTATATACATGAGATAGAACTGTTATATTAGATGCATACAGTATTGCAAGTCATCTTAGTATGTAGTGTCCATTTTAGTATTGTTTTTATTTCCACAGTAGCCCTGAAAAAGGAATAAATTTTCTGAAATGCATTGGGCCAAATAAAAACATTTCTATCAAGGAGAAAACCACACCCCCACCAACACTGGCAGGGCAAGCTACTGCATATAAACAGGGAGCAAATCCCATACTCACTCACACTGATGATGTTATCTAGTTGGGTAATGAAACATCTGCAAGCAAACAACCAAGCTCAGAGAGCACCAAGGACCCCACAAAATCTTTTCTACTAGCATGTGGCATTCCTCCCTCCCTCTTTTGTTTTTTGGCCTTAAACTAAGGTGTAAGACTAGTTAGCAATTGGATGGGAGACCATCAGGAACTCCTAGAATCATAGACTATTTTGGAAGTCAAACTCCTCTCTTAAGAAAGCAACAGCAAACCACCTCTGTATTACTTCCTAACAGTGATCTTATTTTTATCTATCATGTGATCAATAAAAATGGTATCTTCATGTCATTTTAATATATAGCTCTGTCTTAGATATAGGCCCTGTTCAAACCCATCTTTCCAGTTTCCACACTGCTACATACCCAACCACCCTTCTCTGGATAGGAGAGACAAAACTCCTATTTTTTTATTGTTTAATCTCAGTTTTGCAAACAGCCTGTTTTTCTTAAGACTCTACTTTTATTCTTTTCCTGTGACACCATATTTTCCTACCTAATATGGACATGATTTTCATCTGTGTTTATCCACATACATTAGTATGTGTATGTCTTTTTCTTTCTGAATGTGGCATTTTAAAGCTACAGTTTTAATGTCACTTGTTTGGAGAGTATTGTTTTGTGTAATAATTCTACAATAGCTAACTAGAGTGCAAGAAATCTTGAGTGAAATGTAAGAAAGGGTGGCAGTGGGAAATATGACTGAATTCACACAGCAAACCAAGCTATGATTTACATAATCATGTTTTATATACTAGGATTAGGCTGACCATACATCCCGTTTTGAACGGGACAGTCCCGTTATTTTAACATTTTCCAACCGTCCCGTTGTTCTGGACAAAATCTCTATTTTGTTCTGTTTTCCAAGTTAGAGTGTGTGTGCGCGCGCGCGCGCCTGCCTGCCTGCCTGCCTGCGTGCACATTAGGGTCCTGTTTTCATCTCAAGGAAATATGGTCAGCCTAACTAGGATCAACATACTAAAACAAAATCATGGTTTAACAAGTTCATTATCTCATACCCAGATCAAGCTTAGTAATATTATGGAAAGTCAACCTTAGAGTCTGCCAGAAGACTGCTGGGTTCACACAACAACGCTAAAACAGAATGTGATTTGCTAGCATGTGGGTTGGTGTAGTGTGGCAATCCAGCTGTAAGCAGACATACACCAAAGCATGTGCAAAAAACACTGAATTTGAAGAGGATCCAAGAGAATCGAGAAGGAACTGCTTTTTAAGGTATAAATTGTCCTCTGTTTGAATTGAGGAAAAGAAGACATAACTTTTCTGACATAAAGTAAAATATTCGATTCACCATAACTCTGTGAAGTTGCAGCTAGAAACCCTGATACCTTCCACAGGGTGAGCTTATTCAGCTACTATATTAAAGGTTTTAAGAAGCAGTTTTATTGGAGCATGGCCACTGATCTCTGATCTCAAAGGGAGATTTTGTAAGCTCCGTCGAACAGCGCCTCTGTCCTTGTGGTGTTGGCCAAGTGAAGGACGTTATCCATTATGTCCTCCATTGCCCCATTTACAATGAGATCAGGGCCAAATTATTAATGGCAGATGAACTCAAGGGCTCTGACCTCGAAAAACTGATTTATCTTCTTGCAGATGTGTTTCCAATTGTTAGCAACCGAGTTGCTACTTTTGCTCTGCTCTCATTCAAACTTAGGAAGAAATACTTTTCTTAGTTGTAGCTTTGGCTCTATTTTGTTGTAACCTTTTTATATTTAATGCTTCTTTTATTATTTTATAATTTCATTATTTTATTGTCATTATATTTAATTGTATTTTATTGCATTCTTATGTTATGACCTGTGGTTGATTTCAGTAAGTGAAGAGGAATCCCTTGAAAAGGACCAAAGAGTGAAAGATACAGAGGCCAAGTATCCAAACATTAATTAAAAGCTATTCTAATGCAGGAATGTGATCTCCATAATATGAAATAGAGAACTGAATGGCTCTCTGGGAATATAAGAGAAAGTAAACATCTATGTGGTTTCTAAGAATTGACACTGATTTGACAGCACATAATCAAACATCTTGAGATCATAAAAGAACATAACTGAATGAATGAAAAATGGAGATTTATCAAGAAAAAGAGAAAAGGTAGGAAGTAGCACCCATTTGGAGGGATTCATCTACATTTGAAGATACAAGAAAAAAGAACAAACTTCAGTACTTGGAACAAGAAATAACACAGCAGCAGACAGACTCTTGAGAAAACATCAAAATTAAAAAGAAATTAAAATCACAGAAATATTTTCTTTCTATCTTAGCGCTAAGTAGAAGGGGATGATAATGGGGGCTGTTTTATCTTCAGTAACTTTCTAATGATTCCTAACATGGTATTTATCTTTTCAGAGCTGCTACGTAGAGTTGGCCTCTGCACTCAGCTCTACACTACAACCCCAAGATTTTCCTCCTTTATCAGCATATACTGTATGTCAAGATGGTGGGTGTTTTTTTTTGCCATAATATGCATCACTTAGCTCTTATTAAATTAGAACCATGTTTGCGTTGACCATCCACTTGAAAGAGATCCTTTTGGAACTCCTCACAATCACTCTTGACTTTCTCTACCCTGAATAGTTTAGTATAATCTCCAAACTGGGCACTGTTTACTGCTGAGCCATTAACTTTCATGAATAAATTAGTGGCCATTGCATTTTCTTCAAAAGACTATTGAGTAAATGCTTGATAAAAAAAATAGTGTCTCTTACATATCCAATTGCTGTCAATTATTGTATGTATCTGAAAATATTATGACTGTGTTATTTGATATATCCCCAACAGAAAAAGCCATTAAAAATAAAAGACAGAATACCCAGGATATCTACAATGCTAACCTCAGGATGCCAACTTCAGGTAAAACCAATTCTGCTAATTACCTCCCAATAAATATGAGTATGTGACACACATGTACATGTATGGTACACGTGTCTATATATGCATCAGTCAGAAGCCACATTCCAAAAAAGAGGTCCAAGACAAAAAGATTAATGTCAAATGAATGAATAACAAATGAAAACTGTCAGCAAAATAAAGAAGCAAGCTAATTGATCTCCTCTGCATATACCCACCACTCACACTCACACACATAAGCATATGTGTGTGCAAACACACTCCTCTCCCTCCTTCCAGCAGAAACAAGAAAAAAGAAGAAAACTTGAAGAAGTGGCTGCTCTGGAGAGAGAGAGAAAAGCTGGAATAAAACTGGAAATGGAGTGAGGGAAAAAAGTATAGGTGGTCCTTGCTTAATGACCACTCGAACTTGCAACGGCACTGAACGAGTGGTAGCTATGACCGGCCCTCAGAGTTCCGGCCATCGCAGCATCCCACGGCGATGTGGTTGCCATTTGCGACCTTCTTTGCCAGCTTCCGACAAGCAAAGTCAATGGGGAAGCCAGCGACCACATGATGTCCTCGCTTAACAAGCTACGGTGATTCACTTACTGACAACAACCAGTAGTAGCCCTAAGCAGTGTGGTCATGCGACGGTGTGCTTTTGCTGTCATTAACCGAGGACTACCTGTAAGTGGATAAGGAAGGGGAAAAAAAACATAATCCCTGTTTAGACCATAGAGAAAGAATAAAACATCAGCAGACAAGGATAGCAGCAACAGTAAGCCACAGTCCCCAAAGTCCACCGGTAGAGGTCCAGTTGGAAGAATGGCTGGCTAGTCTACTAATGTATTATATCTGCAGTCACTTGCACCTCCCCTACAATCCTTCATTTTCAACAGGAGCTTCTCTTCTGGGGAAATTAACGTAAGGTGGTGCTAACAACCTGAATTCATTGCAAATTATTTGGGGAAAAGAAAACTCACTTTCCTATTTGGTAATTAGGGTACATGGTAAAAAACATTGGTGTCACTAAAGTATCCCACTACATACACAGAGTTAGTTTTTTGTGGTTGACTAGATGCCATCTAGTTGGGAGAGAGTCCAGGTACTGCATGAATAAATGCTTGGCATCTCAATTTGTCTCTATTAATAGATCACACCTTTTTCAAGGACTTTTCTGTAAGCACCTTGATTGTCCATCCTACTGTTGTCTTCCCCTTCTTCCCCATCCTTCAACCTTGCCAGGCATAATCCTTTCTTTGAGTCCGACATGCATTTGTATCCAACTTCTACATGCAGTTCATCAGCTCAGAACTGGAGTCCATGAAGTTCTTTCCACAGTCAATACGTTTATCTGGTTCTCCCCTGTGTGGATCTTTTTATGGGAAGTAAGTTGACAGTTCCAAGTAAAGCTCTTTCCACATTCCATGCATTTATAGGGTTTCTCTCCTGAGTGGATCCTTTTATGGGAAATAAGATTACTCCGCTGATTGAAGCTCTTTCCACACTCCATACATTTATAGGGTTTCTCCCCCGAGTGTATACTTTTATGGGAAATAAGATTACTTCTCTGACTGAAGTCCTTTCCACACTCCATGCATTTATATGGTTTCTCCCCTGAATGGATCCTTTTATGCAAAGTAAGATCACTGTTGGTACTGCAGGTCTTTCCACACTCTGCACATTTATATGGTTTCTCCCCCGTGTGGATCCTTTTATGGGAAGTAAGGTGACTGCTTATAGTGAAACTCTTTCCACACTCCATACATTTATATGGTTTCTCTCCAGTGTGAATCCTTTTATGGAAAGTAAGGTGACCACTCTGACTGAAGTTCTTTCCACATTCTGTGCATTTATATGGCTTTTCTCCAGTGTGAATCCTTTTATGGGAAGTAAGCTGACCATTCTGACTGAAGTTCTTTCCACATTCTGTGCATTTATATGGCTTTTCTCCAGTGTGAATCCTTTTATGGGAAGTAAGCTGCCCACTCTGACTGAAGCTCTTTCCACACTCCACACATTTATATGGTTTCTCACCTGAGTGGATTCTTTTATGGGACGTAAGGGAACTATTTTCACTGAAGCTCTTTCCACACTCCAGGCATTTATATGGTTTCTCACCTGAGTGGATCCTTTTATGGGAAATAAAATGACTGCTATTGTTGAAGCTGTTGCCACACTCCATGCATTTATATGGTTTTCCTTCCATATGGATGCTTTGATGCAAAGTAAGAGGGATGTTCCACTTGAAAGTTTTTCCATCTTCCCTGCATTCACCTTGTATCTCTTTCATATGAATTCTGGTATGTTCACATAAATCTGATTCCTCTCTAACTATTTCTCCAAACTGGAAACACATTCCTTTTTCTCTTTGATCTTCTTGGGTCAGGAAAACATGGTCATCTGAATATTGAGAAGTAGAGGATTTTTGCAGCTCACAATTTAACTGGTTTTCCTCAGGCCATTGTGGTCCCTGCTGATTTTGAAACAACTCTTCTGCAGTTTCAGTTTTGACTGTTTGGAAAGCTGTCTCTTTATAATTCTCATTTTCCCATCCATCACCTGTTGGGCCAAAAAGAAAGAAAAAAGTTCATGGGAAATTTAAAGCACAACTTGACAGTGCTGTCAAGAATCAAGCCCCATTAGCTGCATCTTTTACCAATTAGCTGCATCTTTTACCAATATTCCATTTTTTAAACTATAGTTCCAGTCCTTTCTGACCAAGATCCCCATGCATTCCTTCTACATCATGACATTCAACTACACTGAGACATTGTATTACTTCTTTCTATCAGCCCATCTTCCAGTAAGTGGGGCTGGGGACTACTATTTGATACCTAAGCAGTTGACAAGTGATGATTCCATCTTGTCCCCCTGCAGTCCAATGTTTATTGTTTTTAATATTAGGTTTCAAACATGTAGGAAGACAAGCTGACAAGTTGAATTTAGATCAAAACAAGAGATAGATGCTGTTGCTGTACAGGAAGCTCAACTTGGAAATTGAGATTTCATCTGTTTTGGATGAAGTTGCACGCTCTGGATAAAAGCTGTACAGAACTGGGGAGTCTCCTTGATCCTCAGTTGACACTACATTTGCAGGCAGCAGCTTCAACATGAAGGTCTTGGAGCAAATGGAAAAGAGACACCTGAATTGGGGTTCACACTTCCTGAGGACCCAGCCAAGCAGAGAATAGAGCTTAATTATTACACGTTCCATCCTAGAATAAGCCATATAGCAGTATCAGGGCTACCAAACCCCATCATCATGCCTAGAAAAATGAAAGGAGCTGCTAAGGTGATCTGCAAACCAGGCAAAGCAGGACAAGAACCTGGCTGAGGGTGCTCTCTCTACAAAGATACCATACAGTCTTTAGCCCTTCCCACAGTGAGTGGGAAGACCAATTCAGTTAAGGATATCCTTTTCCACATAAGAAAGGAACAAACCAGCATTTCCTCTTAGAAACAGATAAGCTGGTTATTTTGTACTAGAAAATACCTTCCCCAGCTATTTGAATATGGAACAAAGAGGAACCCTTACCCAAGGAGGCCAGATTCCCAGCATTTTCCAGCATGACCTCCCTGTATAGGTTTTTTTGGTTGAAATCCAGCAGAGCCCATTCCTCCCCCGAGAAAAATACAGCTACATCATCAAAAGACAGGGGAACCTGTAATAGGAAGAGAACATTCCCCTATAAATGAAGAGTTACTGGGTGTATTTGATTCTACTGACTCTGCACAACACATCTGATGGCACTTCAAACACATTTGACGGTAGCAACTCCAATATTCCTCTTGATCAACTGATGCAACAGTCATGGATCCTCCATTAAATAGGGACTCCAGACCACCCCGGAAAAAGGCTTCCACAACAAAGTGCTGAGTCCTCTTTGACATTTTAACTAGTGGCTTATGTTGTCCCTCAGGTATCAACACAATCGTTATTCAACAGCTCAGTGAAGTTGTTGGGAACTGACCTCCAGGAAGTATTACGAAATGCCATCAACTAATAGATCACATGCAGTCCTATGTGGGCTCCCATCTACTTACTGGGAAGCTGCTCATGCTCTAAAAATTGAATAGATTGCAGCTAATAAAGTAAAAGAAACTGGCTGTGTCCATTTTGGATGAAATTGTATGCCCCTTGAATAATTCTAATTTGCTTGGGGAAGGGGAAAGTCTTCCTACCTCAGCTGGAAGTATAACTACTGTTTCTGCTCCACCATAAAGAAGAGATATTTCCACAGGTGCCATCAATGACATTCCATTCTCTGAGAGTGAGATAAAAGAGGAGCAAGTACATGTTTTAGAACATAGCTTTCCAAACTGTGTGTCGCGACACTTTAGTGTGTCGCAACACAGAGTTTGGTGTGTCGCGACACAAACCGGAAGCGGCAGTGGGGGCGTGCACGGCGGCGGCGTGGTGGTGTGCATGGTGGTGGCGGTGGCAGCGGCGCACCATCAGCGCTTCCGCGTTTTAGCAGAGGCCGCCGCTGTGCACGCCGCCGCCACCGTGCCCCCCCACCGTGCACGCCCCCGCCCCACTGCCGCTACCGCCATTGGTGTGTCAGCAACGGCAGCACTTTGGAAAGCACTGTTTTAGAAACATCAAAAGAACCATACACAAAGCTATTCTTGCATTCAGGTCTAAGGTACTTTTCCAAAAGAAGCTCATGAATGACAGTAGCTCAGGCAGTGTGAACAGAAGGAAGCTTTCTTTACCTGATGAGGTGTTCTTAGATGGATCTTCCTGGGAGTCCCCCCCCAAGTCCAGCTCCTGAGAGGGATACAGCACATCCCCCCCTGCTTCAGAGTGTTCAATGGCCACCTCCATGAAGGGCTCCTGAGCCTGAAATAGTAGCCAAGAGAAAAAGGGAAAAGAGTGCATTTCTGCCCAATGTTTCCAATTCCACAGCCCCTTTTGGAAGCTTTTCACATGTTCTGGCAAATTACCAAAAAGAGACAATGGGAAACTTTCCCTGAAGAGTACATCAGATCTCCTAGTGATGTTATTAGGTCCCAAAAGGGAAGCATTTAAGAATTCAGTAATTGTTTTTCATGCTCTGACCTAGTGACATCTTCTTACCTGCGGTTCTCCCTGCTCCTTCTCCTCTGCCAGGCTGAGGAGGAAACCTTCTGCGAGGGCCACTGCCTGGGAACTGGTCTCTGCTCTACATTCCTTGACCCAGCTCTTCATCTCCAGGGGCAGGACGGCCAAGAACTGCTCCAGGACTAGGAGGTCCAGCATCTGAGCTTTTGTGTTCCTTCCAGGCTTTAGCCACTGACTACAAAGATGGTGGAGTTGGCTGCAAACTTCTCGTGGCCCCTTAGCTTCCTCGTAACAGAGGTCTCTCAAGCGTTGGCACTGACCAGCCAAACTGATGCTTTCTTCTTCCTGGTTCTTCTGCCCAATTCTCTCTCCTTTCAATTCAGGCTGTTCAGGATGAGGAACTCTTCCATCCCCTGGTGGGTACTGTAGATCCATTTTGTCTGTGTTTTCTAATACAATTAGAAAACAGAACAATGTTTCTTCTTATCTCTAGGTTCCTTTCTTGATAGGATGTAAACTGCACAAAGTGGCCCTCAGCCTTCTTTGTTCCTGCATCTGTTCCTGTTCTGCATAAAGAAACTCATGAGCAATATAAGATACTTCCAGAGGTACAGAAGAAAGCAAATTGATAGAACTACAGAGAATCTTGTTCTCCTTCAGCAACAATTTCCCCCTGGCTTTATGAGAAGAATCCTTGTAAACTTTGTAGACATGAATCCATTTCCCTCCCGCTGAAAGCCTGAAGCATCTCTGGTCTCTACTGGAAGAGGCATGTAGGGGACTGGGATTGTACTGTAAAGAGAAACCTTGTGCTTTATCTGTCCAGAGCTCCGCCACCCAGTGCTTGCTCACCCCAAGTAGCAGCAGCAAACACCCTTTCCATTCATGCCGTGGAAAAGCATCTCAGACACGCATCGGCAACCCAGAGAGCAAGGAGCCTCCCACGAAATAAGGAGGAGAGGAAAGATGGAGAGCTCCCCGTTTGGGTCTGGATCTGGGGGAAAGCCCAGCTCTCCTGGAGGGTCTTGTTCTGGAGGTGCTGGGGGCCAGCCTGGGGCCCACTTGCAAAATGCAAAGTGCAAACCGCCCCCTTCCGTTTCTTTTTCTTTCTGTAGAAACCTCTCTTCCCACCGCTTTTCCTAGCATCCCCAAGAGTTTGCCTATACTTCCTAGGGATTGTGCATGGTTCCTCCTCGTGGTCGGGGTGGTGGCTCTTCTGCGTGGGGTCTCTTTCGCGGGAGAGATTTTCCTCGCACGCAAAGAGGCCGCAGGGGTTGCACGAAGGGGTGGAAGGTGTTGGGAGGGCATTGGTTTCTGGTGGAAGACTTTGTCGGGTGCACTCGCTTCCTGCTTTCCTTTCCAAGCCTCTGCGGGCGCGGTGGCAAAGTGGACCTGTGCATACTCAGTTCCGTTGTGAAGTTTGGCGTCTGCCAGTACTCCGCTGCTTCCGGCACTCGCCCCCTCTTATTAGCGCAGGGAGGGGGACAATTTCCGGGGGACGCAGAGACTCAAGTCCTGAGGAGGGTTACGTACCAGAAGTACCCTGCTCCAGAGCACCAGAGGGCAGGCAGCTGCAGAGCCACCTAGGGGGCTTTAGGTAGAGCTGAAGCCCCCCTTCCAAGGGGTCCCTTGGAAGGGTATATTTAGGGTTGCCTGGCTCAAAACCCGCAGTCCAGGCTCTTCCTGTTTCTTTCAAGGGACCTGAATCCCACAGCATGTTTAGGTGAATGTCTGCATCTCCCAGGCTGTGTCAGAAGCAGCAGCTAGCTTGCTTTGGCAGAGCTGGGAAGCTAAGCAGGGATGGGAGACCACCAGGAAATCCCAGGATTGTAAATGACCCACATAGAAGCCCGGAAGAGGAAAAAAAACATGAATCCTGAAGGAAAACAAGTTTCTGAGGGGGGGGGGAATGCTCAAATAGATACCATTTTAGAAAATTTTACCTCAGAAAATGCAGAATGGGGGAGAAATTCGGGGTGGAATAGGCTAAACCCAGCAAGTGAAATGGAATCCTTTGATTAATACACAGCAGTGTTTCTTAAAGTGTGTCCTGGGGGTCCCCCAAGACCCTCTCAGAGGTCCACAATATCAAAATTATTTGCCAGTCCATGTTGAAAAATAATACAATATTAAAATCTCATCAATCAATCATGAGAAGGGGTAGTGGCAGTGGGTGCCTCAATTTTCATTTTTTATACGGTAAAGCTCTTTTGGGTTCCCCCATACTTTTTTAAGTGGTAAGGAGTTCTGAGAGAAAATTTAAAGAAACTGATATACAGCTATTTTAATAGATGAAGAGGAAGAAGTATCCATTTTATGAGGCTACAATTAACAACAAAGCGCCTCTGGAGAACATCTTGAAATCATAAAGGAACTGAACCAGCTAAACCAGCTACCGATTTGCTTCCGGGTCCAATTCAAGGTGCTGGTTATCACCTTTAAAGCCCTACAAAGGCCAGGTTATTTGCAGGACCGCCTTTCCCCAGTTACATCCACCCGGCCCACCAGAGCGGGGAGGCAGGGCATGTTGCGGTTGGGACCAAGGAAAAGGGCCTTCTCCGTAGTGGCTCCCTCCCTTTGGAACATCATCCCCCCAGATAGAAGATTGGCCCTCCTTGCTCCTGTTCCGGAAGGCCCTGAAGACGTGGTTCTGTCAACGGGCCTGGTTTGGAGCCGATCAAGTGGCTGGTATGAATGTGTTTGCTGCCGCCGGGTGTGTGTGTGTCGTGTTTTTATGGTTTTTAATTCTGTAAGCTGCCCGGAGTCACCATGTGTGAGTTGGGTGGCCTTATACATTTGTTTAATAAATAAATAAAGGAAAAGCAATTTAAAAATTGAGTTCTGAGGTTCATCTGTGTTTGGAGATGCCAAAGGAAGGAAAACTGGAATAAAAGTTTACAGCGGCACAAAAAACAAAAAAACAACCCACCACAGTAGGGGAAAGAAAACAACAAAATAAAGTAACTGAAATTTCAGAAACCTTCCCTTTTTTCATCTTAAGGAAGACTGGAAGCTATTGTAGGGAGCCTCACTCAAGTCCTTTAATTACTGTTCTCCCTCTCAAGATTGTGCTGAATCATTTTCAGGTAACCTACCTAATTCTGTATCATCTGTAAATACTGTATGATTTGCATTCCTATCCCATTAACATTAGTAAGAATCCCAGGCCCAAGAACACAATGTATAGCTTATTAAATTTGACAAGGATAGACTGAAGAGCAATCTAGGAATAAAGGGGATTTGCTTAACAATCATGCCCCACCCTGCAAAACTGAACATCTTGGGGTGGTTTATAAAATGCATTGCTGAGGTCAAGATCCCTTGACGCCATTCTCCCAACCTTCTGACAGACTTTTTTTTACTCCTTTTATTGTGAACTGAAATGCCATTTGTGTTGTTCTCAGCATCCTTTGTCGTGCTTTACTCTTCCTAGTCTCTTTTCAGAGATACCTGCCTCAGAATTACTGTTCTATAATTCCTGCTTTTTCCACACTGTCTATGTGGAAGTAATTGTTCCTTTTTCTGTGTTCATTTACTTAATACATATTGCTGTGTTAGGAAATTTCTTCTTTTTGGGAATGCTGCTATGCTACCGTGCAGTTGATTGTACTCAATTCTGAACACTGAAAACACACTGAAATTTCTAATACTTAAGAATTTTATAAGGTGATTTCTCCTTAATATGCGAACAAAAACAAATACAAATGAGCAAATAATCAGGCAGATAATACAATGTAAATCATCATTAAATTCAACAATTCTATTGATTCAAAATTGAATCCTGCTGTCTGCATCCATGCAGTTTTCTTAGCAGGATTATGAATGTCATTTGCCTCATGAGGGGCTACATGAAGAAACGTTTTGTCTGTTTTTACTTTCTTTCCATTCAACTTCCCTGGATGATCCCTGCAGCCTAGTGTTTTGTGAGAGGGCTGTTTATGTTCTCTATACAATGCATGATTTGATATATCTTGTTCATGTCTCCCCTCAGTTGCCTTTTTTCCAAGTCCTAAATGTTTCTAGCCTATTCTCATTATAAGAAAGGTTTTGAGTCTCTTGATTATTTTGATTGCCCTCTCCTGCAGTTTTCCCAGCTCTGTTATATCCTTGAACACATGTGGCAACCCAAAATATATGCAACATTCTAGATATGGATGTACCATGTCTAGAAGTTGTAGAATGATGTAATAATGTTGGTTTTTATTTCCTAATGATCCCTAACATGGAATTTCTTTTTTCTTACACTTCACTGAGCTCTCCGCTACAACCCCAAGATCTTTCTCCTGGTGAGTTACAAGCAGCTCAGATCCCATCAGTGTAAATGTAATGTTAGAGTGCTTTTAGTGTTCCAATAGGTTGATAATACCCTAAGTTGAATTCCTCACAATCACCTTTGGTTTTTGCTACTCTAAACAGTTTAGTATCACCTGCAAATTGGGCCAGATTATTGTTTACTGCTAAGTCAAGATCTTTAAAGAAACTAACAGCTACTACATTTTCTTCCAAAGGCTTCTGAGTGTTAAATAGCTGATAAAACTAGTGTTGCTTGTGTATGTGTGTGCACCTTCCAGTCACTCTTCAAGTCCAGACAGTTTTCTTGGCAACCTTTTTTGGAAGTGCTTTGTCATTGTCTCTTTCCTGGGGCTGAGAGTGTGTGACTGGCACAAAATCATTCAGCTGGGTTCCGTGCCTATGAGAGGACTAGAATTCTCAGGCTTGCAGTTTTTACCTCAGTTTTTAACCACTACACCAAACTAACTCTCTAGAGTTGCTTACATGTCCAATTATAAATATTTGAAACTAATATAATAATGAATATAAGAAAATCACCCCCCAGAAGGAAGAGTTGACAGAAATAAAAATTTGCAATGCAGACAAAAAACCTGTATAATGCCCCAGTTCTTCATTTCCAGCTGAAACCAATCCTGAAGGTAGTATATCTCCCAACATGTGTGCGACAATATTGAGACAATAATATTAAGTGAAGTAATATACAGATTAATTGCCAATAAAATAAAGAACCAAAGTAATTGATCCCCATATGCATATAACAATAATTCTCTCTACCATGCAGAAATGCACAAGCACACACAATTCCATTCTCCCAACAGAAACTGAAGAAAACAGAAGATGGAGGAATGGAAAACTGCTGGGAAGAGAGGAAAAGGAGGAATGAAATAACAGATGGACCAAGAAACAAGGTAATTGGACAGGGAAGGGAAAAAAGAGTGAGAAACCCTATTTAGACCGTAGAGGAAGGAGTTTTAAATATTGGCAAATATATCAACATGGATAAGCCAAACTCCAAAGTTAGGATTATGGTGAAGGGTTGGCTAATGCAGTGCCGCCTGCGGAATTTGGTAGTTGAAGTCCACACATCTTAAAGTTTCTGAGAAACACTGGGCTAATGTTAGAAGCTATATCTGCTGTCACCTGTACCTCCTACCAAATCCTGCAGTATCCCATTAACTCAGTTTACAAGAAATTACTTGGGACCTCCACTCATTTTCCCACCGGGTAATTAGGGTATACAGTAAAAAAAAAAGTTGGTCTAGTTGATGCACACCATAGCACACAAAGACATTTGTTTTGTACAGTTGGTTAGGTACCATACAGTATAAACAGGAAACACTCTGCATAAGGTATGGGCAAATGCTTGGTGTCTTCTTGTCTCTAGTAATAAAATATACCTTTTCCAAGGACTTTCTGGTAATTTTCTTGATCCTCTCTATCATCATTCTTTCTTGTCTTTACCTTTTCCTTCCTTCCTTCATGCCAGGCACAATTTCTTTTTCTATCATCCAGTCACATCACATTTGCGCATGACACTCATTACCTCAGAACTGGAGTCCCCAAAATTCTTTCAAAACTCAATCATTTGTGTGGCTTATCCCATGTGTGGAATCTTCTATGGGAAGTAAGATAGCAGAAATAATTGAACCTGTTTCCCTATAACATACATTTCTAAGATTCATCCTGTGTAGATCAATTTATGAGATCATTCCACATTTTGAAGCTCTTTGCACACTCTATGCATTTATACAATTTCTCCCCAGTGTAAATCCTATTACTGAAGACAAGGTGACTGCTGTGGTTGAGGTTCTATCCACTGTCTACACATTAACATGGTTTATATCTCATGTGTACTCTTTTATGGGAAGTAAGATTATCACTCTTGCGGAAGGTCTTTCCACACTCCATGCATTTATATGGTTTTTCACCTGTGTGAATTCTTTTATGAGAAGTAAGGCTACTACTCATACTGAAACTCTTTCCACACTCCATGCATTTATATGGTTTCTCCCCGGTATGGATTCTTTTATGAGTAGTGAGAGAACAGCTCTTCCGGAAGTCCTTTCCACACTCTGTGCATTTGTATGGTTTCTCCCCTGTGTGGATCCTTTTATGGGATGTAAGGCAACTGCTCCACCTGAAGCTTTTTCCACATTCTGTGCATTTATATGGCTTTTCCCCTGAGTGGACCCTTTTATGTTCAGTAAGATTAGTAGTGCTCCTAAAATTCTTCCCACACTCCATGCATTTATATGGTTTCTCCCCTGAGTGGATCCTTTTATGGGAAGTAAAGGAACTCAGGTCACTGAAGCTCTTTCCACACTCAATGCATGTATATGGTTTCTCTCCTGAGTGCATCCTCTTATGGGAAGTAAGGTGACAGCTCCACCTGAACTTCCTTCCACAGTCAATACATTTATATGGTTTCTCCCCTGAGTGGATCCTTTTATGGGAAGTAAGATGACTACTTAAAGTGAAGCTCTTTCCACATTCCATACATTGATATGGTTTTTCCCCTGAGTGGATCCTTTTATGGGAAATAAGGTGACTACTTATAGTGAAGCTCTTTCCACACTCCATACATTTATATGGTTTCTCCCCTGAGTGGATCCTTTTATGGGAAGTAAAGGAACTCAAGCCACTAAAGCACTTTCCACACTCAGTGCATTTATATGGTTTTTCCCCAGAATGCATCCTTTTATGGGAAGTAAAGGAACTGAAGCCACTGAAGCTCTTTCCACACTCCATGCATTTATATGGCTTTTCCCCAGAATGCATCCTTTTATGGGAAGTAAAGGAACTCAAGCCACTGAAGCTCTTTCCACATTCTGTGCATTTATATGGTTTCTCTCCTGAATGGATCCTCTTATGGTAAGTAAGACCACTGCTCCACCTGAACATCTTTCCACACTCCATGCACTGATATAGTTTCTCGCCCGTATGGATTCTTTTATGGGCATTAAGATTACTGCTCTTGCTGAAGCTTTTCCCGCACTCCATGCATGGATATGTTTTTTCTCCAATTTGGGTAGTTTGATGTAAGGTATGAGGGAGGGACCAATTGTAATTTTGTTCATGTTCCCCAAATTCATATTGTTTTGCTTTATTGTGAGTTCTGCAGTATTCACATAAATCTGAATTTTCTCTGAATATTTTTCCACAGGCAAGACACTTTCTTTCTTCTTCATGTCCTTGCTGGGCAAGGAAGAAATGGATTTCTGCCCACTGAGAAGTACAGGATTCTTCTCTTCTCTTGTTTAACTGGTTGTCTTCAGACTTTTCTGGTCCCCATGTATTTTCAAACATCTCTTCTCCAATTTCATTTTTGACTGTTTGCAAATGTTCCACAGATGCGTGTTTATAATTTGCATTGTCTGGCCAACCAACTGCTTGGGACAAAAAGAAAGGAAAGAGAAATATTTATTACACCTTTAAGGTAGAAATTGAGGGTGCTGTCAGGGATCAAGCCCAATTAGCTGCCTCTTTTATTTAAACATTACCAAGAGTTTTCCTCATTCCTATTCCTTCTGGACCACAAAGTAGGATTAATAGTTGGAGTGTGTATTTTTAACTATACTTCCAGTCTTTCTTATCAGGCCTTGTCCAGGACATAGGACCAGGGAGTAACAACTGAAACAGGGTGGTTCACATATCCTGTGCCACAGGTTTCCATCTTGTTCTCCATGCTGTTCAGTGTCAACGTGAAGCCACTGTGTAAGGTAATCTGGAGTTTATTAGTGTGATATTATCAGTAGTGGGGAAGGTAAACTGGAGTTAACTAATAGGGTAACATTCAGTTCCAAGGAAGCAATTGGTTATATAATAAGCAAGAAAAAGTTGAAGTTAAACCAAGAGAAGGCTGTGCTGTTGGAAGACAAGAAACTGGAAACTGAACATGAGAACAGAGGTCCAAACTGCTTGAATGAGGTTTAATTCCCTTGAAAAAGTAGATCTGTAGTTCTGGAATGTTATTTGACCTCAGGTCTCATGAGATCTGCAGGCAGCAGCTATAACAAGGAGACCTTGATGCAAATGGAAGTGGGTGGCCACACCTCCTGAGAACCAAGCAAAGTGGTCAGTAGGGCCCAATTAGTAGTAATTATGTGTCCCTGTGATAAACACTTTGGGTGTATTAGGACTTCCAAATATCACTGAATGGGAAGATGCTCTCTCCTCTACCTAAATACAGCAAGATATTTAACTTTGGCTACCACAGTGAATAGAAAGCAGTCCAGCTAAGAACAATTTCTTCCCTCTAGGAAATGAACAGATCAACATTTCCTCTAATAAAGAAACTGATTATTTTTTACTAGAAAATACCTTCCACACTGAATTGAAGCCAGAGCAAAGATAAACCTTTACCTGTGGAGGCCACATTCCTAGCATTTTCCAGCATAACTTCATTGTACAGGATTTTTTGGTTGAAATCTAGCAGATCCCACTCCTCCACTGAGAAGAACACAGCTACATCATCAAAGGACATGGAGTTCTGAAACAGAAAGAAAACATTCCCAGTTAATGAATAGTTCCAGGAAGTATTTCAAGGTCTCTTTTAATTTATTAATCCCAACATTTATTGTAGGGTAAATATGCATTTTTCATGGACAGACTTCCTGTGAGAATAGAGGCAGAGCTCAAGCTCCCTGAGTGACAATCTGTTCAGTAGCAGCACACTAATATCTTTCTGGATCAACTGATGGGACAGGCTATCCATCGTAGATGTACTATCCATCGCAGCTGAACAAAGTTTTGGGAGACTCCTGTTTGATATTTTAATCAATAGTTTATGTTGTCTCTCATGAGATGCCATCAATTCACAGATAATGTACAACCCTAAGCAAGTTCCCAGATTGCCAGGAACTTCCTCATGGTCAGATAAATTGGCTAGATTGGCACTAATAAAGTGAAGGGAATTTGCTCTGGAAAAGAGATTCAGACCATTTTGGACAGCATAGGATGCTCTTCAAATAAATCACAAACTTTGGGGAAGGAGAGGAATCTTACTCCTTACCTGAGTTGGAAGCCTAACCGCTGTTTCTGGTACACTGCAAAAAAGAGATGTTCCCACAGATGTCATCAATGTTGTTCTATTCTTTGAGACTGAGAAAAAAAAAAGGGGGAAGTACATGTTCAAAGAACATCACTGAGAGAAACTAGGCACAAAAGCCATTCTTTCACAAGAGCTATGGTACTTTTGCAAAGGAAAATGAGGAAGTGCTAACTCCTGAGGACTCCACTGCATCAGAAGGAACCCTCCATTACCTGATAAGTTCTGAGATGGATCCTCCTGGGAGGTTTCCCCAAAGGTCAGCTCCTGAGAGGGATTAGGCAGATCCCCCCCTGCTTCAGAGTGTTCAGTGGCCACCATGAACGGCTCCTGAACCTGAAACAGCACCCAAGAGAAAAGTAGGAAAAGCATGTTATTGTTTTCAACCCCATAGTCCTCTCTGGAAGAAGGACTGAGCTTCTCACACATGTCCTGGGAAATTATTAAGAAGGGCAATAGAGTAATTTGGAAAACAAGAAATGAAATCTCCTTCTGATATTATTACCCCATGAAAGAAAGCATATTCAGTAACACAGCTTGTAATTATGTTACTCACTGAATTACCATGGTTAAAATTTCTCACCTGCTTTTTGTCATTTGCCCTGCTCAAGAGGAAGCCTTCTGCAAGGGCTACAGCTTGGGAACAAGTCTCTGCTCCACACTCCCGGACCCAGCTCTCCATCTCTGGGGGCAGGATGGCCAGGAACTGCTCCAGGACTACCAGGTCCAGCATCTGGGCTTTTGTATTTTTTTCTGGTCTCAGCCATTCACGATGAATTTGGTGGAGTTGGCTGCAAAGCTCTCGGGGTCCCTTAGACTCCTGATAGCAGAATTCCTTGACGGAGGGACTTTGTACAATCCAATTGGTGGTTTCTCCTTCCAGAATGTTCTGACTGTTTTTTTCCATGCATTTTCCAGCAGTCCCAATCAAGGCAACACTGGGGCTTCTTCCTTCTCCTTCCCCTGCAGTGTTGAGTGAGGCCACTTTTTCTCTGTGGAGAGATGCTGTTTCAAAAAAATCCAAAGGCTCCCCTAGATTTCCAAAGCAATGTTTGTTTTTGGGACTGGAACGGCAAGAAAAGCTCCCTTTAGACATCTTGGGGATGTGGGATCTTGGTCTCTGGATATCCAGAATCTTCACACACAACAGAAGATGCTTTTAGCATCCAACCTAAGAGGAAAATTGAAAAAAACTTCATAGGAATCTGAAACTTCTCCAAGGCATCAAAACAACATACTTGTTCAAATCTTTGCCATCTGGAATCTCTTTATAAAACCCACCCAGACTTAGATGAAACCTGCAATTAGGGGTCTTTTCAGATGGGGCCCAGCCTTCCCACAATGGAACCTTTCTTCTGTATGGAGAAATAGTTCCTCTGTAGGACTGCACAAATGTGCGGGGGGAACCTTTACCTTTACCTTAGGGTCCCTCTTTGTCTCCGCCTCCCTAAAAGCTTTCAGCAGAAGAACTAATCCACCTCAGGGAGCCAGGGTCCTCTGAGCTGGAGATGCCACAGGATGCCACAGGCATAGGCAGCCCTTTGCCTTGAGTTTGGGCCCAGATGGAACTGAGTTCAAGCCTTCAACTTGGGATAAGCTTTCCTGTAGGGTTCCCAGGATGCAAGCCAGCTGTGCACCCCCTAGACTTGTCCCTTGACTAGGAAGAAGAATCAAGCTTTGGGAGGTTTTTTGCCTGAAGGACAGGTTCTCCAGCACTGAACCAGGACCCACCCAAGACTGGGAAAAGGGGCCATGGGACGGAGACATCCCAGGCTGGTTCAGAGGCCGAAAAGAGCCAGCCCGATGCTTCCTCCTAGGAAGCTCACCAAGGAAGAACTGGGCCTCCTCGCCCACCTCTCCCCTGTTTGCTACAGGGAACAGAAGAATCTCCCGGTCCCTTCGTTGGTGCAAGGCTGCCCGCAATGGCTTCAACCCTTTAAGGAAACTCCCCGGCCAAGAAAGATCCGAAAAAAGGAAAGGTTCTTCTTGCCTGGAGCGAGCGGGGAAGAGGCAGAGCTGGCGATGGGCCGGGAAAAATCCGAGTCCAAGCTTCGGGTTTCCCACCCCACCCAGCAGGACTCAGAATCTCGAAAAAGATCTGGGGGAGAATTTGGGCTCCAGCTTCCTCGCAGCCTCCGCGAGCTCGACTCCTGCTTGCTAGCAGCGCAGCGGCAGCCTAACGGGTGGGTCTCCCTTCCCGCAATGACTTCCAGCAGCCTCTTTTCTCCCCGCTAGGGTTAAAGGCAGAGAGAGCCTCTTCCTAGAAAGCCTACACACGGGTGGGGACGGTCACTTCCTGCCCTCCTCTTCAAGGTCCTGGCCAGATGCCTCCCCAGAGCAAAATTCTTTGTTCAGCTTCGCCTTAACTGGGAAACGAGGATGTTGTGGTTGGACGTGAAAGTTTGCAGGTTTGCGCCATCTAGCGAAGTCCGCTTGCAAAGCCTGCAGAAATGGAGGTGGTGGGAAGTGGAGTGGCTGCCCAGGGATGCTTGGCGGAGGGCCAGAACTTGAGAGTACAGCTTGTGTAGCTCCGTTTGGGTCTTTTCCCAAAAAGTCCTTATCCTCACCACCCCCTCTTGGGACATTTCTTTCTTTTCTTTTCAATAAAACTTTATTAAATTTCAACAAGAGATAAAATATAAAAAAAACGGGAAAAAAGAGTTGAGAAGATCAGAAAGAAAGCAAAATTAAGAGTGCAAAAAAGAAAACAGAAAAAGACTAGCTTCTGACTTTCTTTGGTACAGATACAAATATAAGATACATTAACCTCTTACTCTAAAATTAACAATAGTACACAATATTTCTATAATCATAAACAATTTAATCATCAAATCCCAAAATTAAAGTTTCATTTCTTTCAGCTTCAAGCAAGAAGTCCAAAAGTGGTTTCCAAGTAGAAACATAGCTAGGCAAAGTCTTTTCTTTAATCAAAGTAGTCAGTCTCACCAACGTGACCAATTCCAGGTTTCCCCCTGCACAGTCGTGTCCGACTCTAGGGGGCGGTGCTCATCTCCGTTTGTTAGCCGAAGAGCCAGCGCTGTCCAAAGATGCTTCCGCGGTCATGTGGCCGGCATGATCTGCGCGGAACACTGTCACCATCCCACCGAAGTGGTACCTATTCATCTACTTGCACTTGCATGCTTTCGAATTGCTAGGTTGGCAAGAGCTGGGGCTGGTGCGGGAGCTCACTCCGTCACGCGGCGCTCGGGTCTTGAACCGCCGACAGCTGATGTATGATATCTCAGAGGGCTCCATTTTTACCCCCTATGGGGGAAGTTGTTCCATGTCAGCATTAAACCACTATCAGCCACATTTTTTGAGTCATCGGCATTATTGCTTGTTAACATCCAGTTTCATGGATTAAGGAAGTAAGTTGAAATTAAATCAGAAGGATATGAATGAGAAAAGGAATACAGCTCTCTCTACTTAAAAGGGACTTCTTCCAGCTGGAATGATGCCACTGTGCTTCCTAAAGTCTAGCTGGAGCCAGCCTGCTGGAAAAGCTGCATCAGACCAGACTTTCTGACCCAACCCCACCTGACCTGCACTCATGCTGGCATTCCTAGCCAGCTGGCTGGCCAGCCATACCCAGCCTTTTGAGTGATGCAATTGCATCTGTAGCTAACTAGCTCAGCCTCATCCTAGCCTTCTCAAGAATGTAACTATGTTCATGGCCAGCCAGGATAATTCAATTCACCCTACCCAAGATCTCAGGATAAAAGGGAGAACTAGCTAACAGAGCAACTTGGGCAAATGGAAGAAGAGAATGGAGAAAAACCATGATAGATGAAGCAGAGGCAATGTTGGCATGATTTCACAGCAGCAAGTTACAACCGCTACCAGAAGGCAAGATTTATCACGACCAGTCACCAAGATAAGAACCACAACCCTGCTTAAAACTGCTTGGAGCTCAGCTAAACCCTCAACAGCCACTCTGCTTAGACCAGGGGTGGGCAATGTCAGGCCCACGGGCCGTATACGGCCCGTGGGGCTCCCGCCCGCAAACCCCGCCCCTTCCACGCGATTGGCTCCCACCCACAAACCCTGCCCCCCAGTGCTTGTGATTGGCTCCTGCCCGCAAACCCCGCCCCCAGTGCTTGTGATTGGCTCCTGCCCGCAAACCCCGCCCCCAGTGCTTGTGATTTGCTCCCGCCAGCAAACCCCACCCCTTCCATGCGATTGGCTCCCACCCGCAAACCCCGCCCCCCAGTGCTTGTGATTGGCTCCCGCCCGCAAACTCCGGCCCCCGGAAATCCCAGAAACCCCGCCCCCCAGTCCCCGGTTATAAATATCCAAATGGCCCTTGGCAAAAAAAGGTTCCCCACCCCTGGCTTGGACTCAGTTTGGAGCCTGGCAGCAACCTTGTTTTGTAACTTGAAGACAGTCACCATTGAAATAAAAGACTCTGAGGCAACCAAACCAAAACTGCCAACCCCCAAAGTAGGCAAATAGCTCTGGCAGGAGACCCACATTAGCACTGGAGGACTTAAACAGCAGGAGAGGTCTAGGTAAGCCAATCTAATAACCTGGTGACCCAGCTAAGCTGGCAAACTGATGGGGAGGGTGACATTAACCTCATCCATAATCCACAATGTTCTTCTTGGAGTTCTACAAACTCCAAAACACAAGGAAAGCAATGTAGTGTATGCAATCCAGTGCAGTGAGGAGTGCTCTGAACTCTACATTGGAGAAACCAAACAACCTTTGTACAGGAGGATGGCCCAACACAGGAGAAGTAACACCACAGGACCAGAGTCAGCAGTTTATCTTCATCTAAAGGAAAAAGGACACTCATTTGAGGACATTAATGTTCACATTTTAGACAGAGAAGATAGGTGGTTTGAGAGAGGGGTCAAGGAATCCATTTATGCCAACTTGGAAAATCCTTCCTTGAATAGAGGTGGGGGCCTCAGGCACAATCTTTCCCCTATTTTCCTCCCTGCTTTGTCTTCTGTGCCTAGGAAGGTTAAGACCATTTCGCAAGCTCAACAGCAGCATGGTGATCTTAAGGATCCTCCTTTAGATGATAAAGGGACTTAGAAATAACATCTCAAAATAACCATGACCTAGCCCCAGGTGTAAGGTCACACAGCCACCTAGAAACATATTTAAGGATTCCCTTACTAACTTTGCTCAGACTGAAGAAGCTCCTTGGATAAGGAGCGAAACATTTCCACTGAGAAAATAGAAATCCAGTTGACATGATTCAAGCCACAGACTCTGATTTAACTATTTCTGCCATCTTGTGGCGAGTAGCTACTCCTTACTTCTGATGGTTTTTTTCAGCTAAACAGCAATGAACAAACCACAAGGCAACCATGTACCTTAAAAATACTGATCTTCCAGGAATATAGACCTTCTGCATCCTCTGGTTCTGCATACATATTTATTTATTTATTATTCAAATTTATCCCCGCCCATCTCCCAAATGTATTCAAATTCATATTAGAAGGAGAGAAAGAAAGTAGGGAACCCTAGACCATGTATAGATTTCCTCTTCACATCTTCTTGGGAATGAAACCAAGTTCCTAAGCAGTCTGACTGAATTAGATTTTAAACACTGTGAACAAATTTATAATGATCATTTAAAGAGTTTTATAGAAGGATAAATCTTCCATAATACACAAGCAAAAACAATTAACTACAAATGAAACAATGTTAAACAGGAAGGCCTGGCGTGCTATGGTCCATGAGGTCACGAAGAGTCGGACACGACTAAACGACTGAACAACAACAAAAAACATTAAAATTAAGCCTGCTCCCAAGTTGATCTTAGCTCTCGATGATTGTATTCATACTGTTTTCTTAGCAATCTGGAAGTCCTTCTGTTGGGATGTTTCCTAACCTCCCAATGCCGACAACAACACTAGAATTTCTTCAAGGTCCGGTGTGAAATAATAACCAGGGTGGATTCTGCTTAGTTTCCAAGACCATCCAAAGTTCACTAAGTGCTAATGAAGTAGTAATAAGTAACACCATTACAAATAAAATCAGTAATATTGAACATTCTCATTCTGCCTACCTTGAATGTTTGTAGCAAAGTTCAACCAACATTCCACAAAATCCACCAAGTTGATTTTTTAAAATTCTTTAGAACCATTTACACATTTGGAGTAACCTAACAGATCAATACATTCGAAAAATTCGAAAGCATGCAAATGCAAGTAGATTAATAGGTACCACTTCGGTGGGTAGGTAACAGCGTTCCGCGCGTGTCATGCGGCCACATGACCGTGGAAGCGTCTTTGGACAACGCTGGCTCTTTGGCTAACAAACGGAGATGAGCACCGGCCCCTAGAGTTGGACACGACTGCACAAATGTGCGGGGGGAACCTTTACCTTTTTTTTTTAACAGATCAATAACTTTTGTTGGAGAAGCCCATCATTGGGTTGAGCACAAGTAAAATATATCAAGTAAAATTGATCATCAAACTATATTTCTTAACATGACATGGGGAATTCTTAACATAACAAGGAAAAATGATATAATATGTATTTAATACCTGTCATTTAATTTTGATAAATGAAAGGAAATCAAATTTAGACTGTGTTCTGGACCCACTCAGTTTTTAAAGTCAACAACCTGCCTCACCATCAAAGGCCAGGTGTGGCCTAAGGTGTCAGAAACTAGTAGACATCTGTGGTATGAAGTCTCCTCCTGTTTTTTTGAGGTCAAGTCAAATTAAAATTCATCCTGAAGCACTTTACACACTTTAGTGTTTCTTTTCCATGCGGTTTCTTTTATGGGAAATCAGGTTACTACAATGAACAAGTTCTACCCACTTTCCATACATTTGTGTGGTTTCTGCCCTTTTTGCCTTTAAAAAGGTAAAGGTTCCCCCCGCACATTTGTGCAGTCGTGTCCGACTCTAGGGGCCGGTGCTCATCTCCGTTTGTTAGCCAAAGAGCCAGCGTTGTCCGAAGATGTTTCCGCGGTCATGTGGCCGGCATGATGAACGTGGAACGCTGTTACCTACCCACCAAAGTGGTACCTATTAATCTACTTGCATTTGCATGCTTTTGGATTGCTAGGTTGGCAAGAGCTGGGTTTTTTATTTTTCCCTTTATATATATTAAGTAATCTGCTAATACTGAAGCTCTTTCTACATTCTTTGCATATATATGGATTCTCCCTTCTGTGGATCCTTCTATGTGCAATAAGATTACTCTTCTGAATGAAGCTCTTTCCACATTCCAAACATTTAAAAGGTTTCTCTCCTGTGTTGATCCTTTTATGGGAAGAGAAATGTCACTGAATTTTTTTCCACGTTCAATGAATTTATATGGTATATCCTCTATGAATTTTTTGTTGTTAATATCCATACCTGAGGACAGACTGTCATGGAGAAAATCCATCTATGTGGTTGCTAAGATTTGACACGGACTTTATGGAACATAGTTAATCAACATAGTCAAAGGGAAGCTGTTCCCCACACTACCTGCATTCAAATGGCTTTTCCCCTCTGGGGGTCCTTTTATGCAAAGTAAGGTGACTGCTATTATGGAAGCTTTTACCACACCCAGTGGATTTGTATGGATCTTCTTTTCTGTGTGTTCTTTCATGTCGAGTTAGATCAGCAATCCGCTTGAAGCTCTTTCCACATTCCATGCACTTATATGGTCTTTCCCCTGTGTGGATCTTTTTATGAAAAGTAAGGGAACTCTTTGTACTAAAGCTCTTTCCACATTCGATACATTGAAATGGTTTTTCCCCTGTATGGATCCTTTTGTGGGAAGTAAGGTGACTGCTCAGGGTGAAGTTCTTTCCACATTCCATGCATTTGTAAGGTTTCTCCCCAGTGTGGATCCTTTTATGCACAAGAAGGGAACTGGAATCAGCAAAATTCTTTCCACACTCCATGCATTTATATGGTTTCTCCCCTGAGTGAAGCCTTTTATGGTAAGTAAGGTGACTATTTTGAGTAAAGCTCTTTCCACATTCCAAGCATTTATAGGGCTTCTCCCCTGTGTGGATCCTTTTATGGGAAGTAAGGTGACTACTCTGAGTAAAGCTCTTACCACATTCCATGCATTTAAATGGCTTCTCCCCTGTGTGGATTCTTTCATGTGCAATAATTTTGCTATACTTGCTGAAGCTTTTCCTACATACTTTGCATTTAAACGGTTTCTTTCCCATGTAATCTTGATGATGCAAAGAAAGAGGGAAAAACCTACTGTACTTTTTTTCATTGTCTTTCCATTCACATTGTTTACTTAAATCAGACTGATCTTCAAATATTTTCTCATAATCTAAACACTGTCGCCTTCTCTCTACTTTAATATCTTCTTGGGTCAGGAAGTTATAGATTTCAGGGCATGAGGAAGGATTCTTGCCCCTCTGAATGTTTAATTGAATTCCCTCTCGATTTTCTGGTGGACACTGATTTTGAAATGTCTCTCTTCCCACTTCAGCCTTGATGACTCGCAATGGCTCTATCTCAGTTTCCTGTTTATTCTTCCGCTCATTGCCTATTTGGAAGAAAAAGAATGAACGGAGGCAGAATATTCCAAGTTATCCTTACATTGTGTAATGAAGTACTTTTTCTTTTTGACACTTAATCTCTCAGGGGCATGTTCAGGGCCTTATAGGTTATAACGAAACCCTGGAATTGCACCTAGAAAGAAACTGGTGCCCAGTGCATCTCCTGTAGCATAGCTATTATGAGGCAGTAACATGCTTGAACCTAAGGCTTTTGGTTGGTCTTCAAGAGCAGCTGCATGTAGAGTGAGTTACAGTAATCCGGTTAAGAAATGACAACAGCATGAGCAAGCATTCTCAGCACCTGTTTCCAGGAAAGGCTGCAACTGGCACACCCGCTGAAGCTGGGCAAATGCCCACTCGGTGCATGACCACCATCCACTCTTTTAGTAGGAGGCACAAGTCCAGCAATACCCTCAAACTGCAGGCCACTCTACTATTTTGAGGGAGTGCAATCCCACCTGCAACCAAAATTTGAATCATTTTGGAACTTGCTGATTTCTAGATCAGCACAATTCTGTCTTGCTTGAATTGAGCATGGTCCTGTTTTAATACATCCAGACTCTGGCAGCCTCCATGGACCATGTCAAGACCCTTGCAATACCACCTGTCCAGCCCAGCATGCAACATATATAGCTGGATATTATATGTACTAAAGGAATTTAGAGATGACCTAACTGAGATTGAAGCAAGCATTAAAAAGGAATTTATTATTTATTTGCTATCCCACCTTTATTATTTTTATAAATAACTCAAGGTGGCAAACATACCTAATACTCCTTCCTCCTTCTATTTTCCCCACAACAACAAACCTGTGAGGTGAGCTGGGCTGAGAAACAAGGACTGGCCCAAGGTCACCCAGCCGGCTTTCATGCCAAAGGCAGGACTAGAACTCACATTCTCCTGGTTTCTAGCCCGTTGCCTTAACCACTAGACCAAACTGTTTAGTAGAAGATGGCACAAAGAGAAACATAGACTGGCTTTCAAGTTTCAGTTACTATACTGTATAACTATAAAGCAGTAGTTGTGGAATTCCCACAAGGTCTGTTCCTTGATCTGGCCTACATTGAAGGTCTGACAGTTACAACTAAATGGATTCCTTCCAACTAGAAAACACCTAGCCCAAATATTTGACCAGAGAGCAACTCTTACTCAGAAAAGCCACATTCCTACAGGTCTCCAACATGACTTCCTCATGGAGAGCTTTCTGATCAGGATCTAGCAGAGCCCACTCCTCCTTGGTGAAATAGATAACCACCTCCTTGAAGGATATGGAAACCTGAAAGAGGAATAAAAAGTTCCTGATTAAGAGACAGACTGAGAAGTCTTTCAATATCTCTCAGAAATTCCCAAAGCAGAGACTTGCAATGAAATAAACAGAAATGTTCCTCGCAAGTTTCAGAATTGAGGAACTAAATGGACATAGCTCACATCCACTGGCCAAAAACACATTGGAGATAAAGGTTGATTAACTTCACAAAGGTTGATTAATGTCTCCACAGGAATCGATGCTATTGAATGCATGGATAACAACATCTTTCTGGATCTACCAGACCCTTAGCTCTTGCATCCACCAGAAATTCTCCTGTTCCAGAAGTTGGTTGAATTGCAGCTGATCAAGTGAAGCTCATCCACGTAGTGCTGCTGGTCAGGAAAGGGACCGATTCTGGATTATAAATTCAGGTTTTGGGGATAGAGGAGATGCATCTTGAATAAATCACATTTGCTGTTTTGAGGGTGGGGGAAATTTTCTTCCTACCTGAGCTGGAAGGGCAGCCCCCGTTTCCGCTCCACCAGAAAGAGGAGCTGGTTTTCCCAGTGGGAGCTGGTGTATCGTTTTGTTCTCTGTGGGGAGGACAAAGATGGAGGAAACAGACATTTTTCAAAGCATTCTTAATACAGTACATTCTGGAGAAAACTAGATAGAAATCCTATTTGTGCCATGAGGGCCAAAGTTTGGTTGTAAAAGAAGCTCATAAATGACAGCAACGTGGAGAACTTTTGATAACTTTTTGCCCTTCAAAAGAATCCTTCCTTACCTGGGGGTGTGTCCTGAACTGGATCCTTTTGGGAGATTCCTCCAAAGAGTGGATCCTGGGAAGATTTGAACAGATCTCTTCTTTCTTCAGAGCATTCAGTGACTAAATTAAGACAGGACATCTTCACTTGCAACTGCAGACATCAGAAACGAGGGAATTAGCAGAAATGGGAATAATCGCACTTGCACCTTCCATCCCACCTCCCTTTCTGTTCCATGTTCATCTGTGGAAAGAAGCTTGGGTTTCTCACAACTCCTCGGAAATTTTCAGAAAGGGCAACAACGCACACTGCTTTGAGAAGAAGTTAAACTCCTTTCTTATATGATTAATACCAGAAAGGACTAGTTGAGCAGCTTTTAAGTTCCCTGTATTTTAAAGCTGGCCTGAGTCAGGACTATTACGTGGCCAGCTCCAAAATGGTTTGGAGGGGCTGGGGGTGGAAACTTCAAGAATACAATTAGCACCCCCTCGGAACCAACCAGACCTGCATCTCTTCCTGCCTCTTCTCCTCCACCTGGCTCAGGAGAAAGCTTTCTGCCAGGGCCACCGCCTGAGAACTAGTCTCCACTCCACATTCCTTGACCCAGTTCTTTATCTCTGTGGGCAGGATAGCCAGGAGTTGCTCCAGGATCACCATGTCCAGCATCTGAGACTTTGAATTTCTTTCTGGCTGCAGCCACTGAGAGCAAAGGTAATGAAGTTGGCTGCATATTTCTCGGGGGCCCTTGGCCTCCTGGTAGCAGAACTCTCTAAATATTTGTCGCTGAACATCAACACTTATTTTTTCTTCATCTGGGGTCTTCTGCCTGCAACTTTCCCAGATGTTCAGACTGGTCTCCCTCGGGAGAAGGAGTGGGTGTATTGCTGTTCCCTCACATTCTGGTCTTTTTCCATCCATTTTCCATCTATGCTCAACTGCAACTCCCAATGGGTAAAAGGTCTCCAAACCTCCTTCCATCTATAGAACTAGAAATTCTGAAAAGGTCCACTGAGGAATCTAAAAAGACCATTGAGCACTCTTTGATGACAAGTTGTTGTTTGTAGAGAAAAAGGAACTTTGCAGATCAAACAAGATACATCCAGCTCCCAATCTGTGATCAAAAAGAGAAAAAAAGCATAAATATACAGTAAGAGAGAACTGCAGTTCAAGACATTGACAAAACCATCTTCTTTGCCCCTTTGGATTTTTTTCTAATAACGTTCAACCAGAGTTAATGTTAATCAAAGGGCTTTTCAGATTGGAGACAGCTCCATAGCTTTCTCCCAAATGGAATCCCCTTGTTGCAAACAAATCTTTGCTCTGGGAGAAAGATTTGAGCACAAGTGAACTTCTCAGCCGGGAAACCAACCTCCGAGATGGAGGTGCCTACATTTATTTATTTAATTTTTATCCCACCTTTATTATTTTTATAAATAACTCAAGGCGGGGAACATACCTAATCTTCCTCCTCCTATTTTCCCCACAACAACCACCCTGTGAGGTGAGTTGGGCTGAGAGAGAGTGACTGGCCCAAGGTCACCCAGCCAGCTTTCATGTCTAAGGTGGGACTAGAACTCACAGACTCCTGGTTTCTAGCCCAGCACCTTAACCACTAGACCAAACTGGCTCTAAAGATTGCTCTCAGCAAGGCTCTACACTGAGTTCTGGAGCACACCTTGTACAGAATGGATGTTTTTGCCCAGGACTGCCCTCTCTTGTGAGATCCCACAAATGCCCGTTCCTCCGCCCGCATCCCTTGAGAGGAGAAGCGGAGGCTGCAACCTTCAGGAACGAAAGCACCCAGCCAGCACCCCTTGCAGTCTAGTACGATGGGGGAGGCACGACCCACCCGCTTTCCCCGCCCCCGGGATCCAGCCTGGGAATTTTATGCCAACTGCGGAGCTCAGCCACATCAGGAAATCCGCTTCCTGGGAAGCAACACGGGAACTGCTGCTGCGCGTCAGAAAGGCGCCCCTACCCTCGCCGAGTCTCCGTCTCCGCAACTCATCCCTGTGCCGCGGCCGCCTTTTCTTCCCGGAAGTGTCAGCGGAGGGCGGCTTCTTCCTAGAGAGGCAGGAACCTACTTCCTGTCCTCCTGCTCAGAACTCCAGTCGTAACGGCGGAGAAATACGTCGGAGCGTCTTTCCTACGTACGGAACCGGAGTGCGGGCTGCTCCTTCCAGATGGAAAGCGAAAGTTGCCTCCGCCTCACTGCAGAAAAAACAGGGAAGCGGTTGAATGAGAGCGCCCAGGAAAAGGGGGAAGGGAGTACGATCTGGCTGGGCTCCGCATTGCCGTGCAAGTCCCAGGATCCGGGACTCCGGCAGCTGGGAGAGCCCTTCCCTGCCCGACTCCCTAGGAGGGCAGGTGGGACAGCTGCCTTATGGCCTTTCTTGGTTGCATCGTTGCATTGATCCGGGCTTGCTGTTGAAACCCCGGAAGGATGCAGCCTCCGCTTCTCTACTAAAGGGATCCAGATGGTGGAGTTATGCTGTAGTGCCCTTTGGCTGAATATCAGCAGGAGGTAGCACTTAGCAGACCTTGGCTGGTTTGGGGATTGAATCAGGGTTGGCTCTGGTTAGCATTGGGATGGGAGACCATCAGGAAAGGCCAGGATACTAAGGTAAATTGGGAAGTTAGAAAAAATCCCAGAAGTCAAATAGAAAAGTATGCAGCATAGCAAGGAGTGTATCGGGAATCAACCTTGACTCAAAGGAGACTTGATGATTAACTATGATAAGGGGTTATTATAAAAGTAGTTTTCATAGTTTGGGGTGGGGTTGAACTGAATCATTTTGTCATTCCCCTATTGGTCAGCTGGGAAAATGACTACCTAATGGAGATAAGAGTATGTTCACATATTTCAAAACTAGCTAGAGTCAAGAATCACATGGACAGATTCATAATTATTTGGAAGGATTGCAAGAAAATGGTGTGATGTTGTAGAGGGAAGAGGGAATGGCTTTGAAGATAGGAGGAACAGCAGCTACCAAGACAATGGTCAGATAAGTGGAAATTGAATCCAGGCCAAGAAACTAACTTGAGAAAAACATCTGAGACAAGCCCTAGTTTACACAAAGATAAAGTTGGAGTGGGGGTGGGAACATATTCAGACTTGCAAGATTCTGTTACTATAGCTGTTTCCATAAAAGTCCTGACCTATATGGCACTGGTTTCTTAGTCTGGTCTATCTTGTTGGGCTGACACATGTGGAGATGCCCCAAAATTCACGAATATGCTTATCACTCTCTTGGCACCCACAAGATCTGCATTTCTGGCAGAGCCCAGGGAAGCACACAAAAGCCCAGGTGCTGGGCCTGATAGTCCTGGAGCAGTTTCTGGCTGTCCTGCCCCCAGAGCTGGAGAGCTGGTCGTGTGGAGCAGAGACCGTTTCCCAGGCGGTGGCCCTGGCAGAAAGCTTTCTCTTGGGCCAGGCAGAGGAGAGGAGCAGGGAGAGTTGGAGATCTTGTTGGTGTGAAGAGGATGTTAAAGAAATTCTTGAATTCTTAGGGAATTTCCATTTGATACCATGTCCACATTCAATCCCTCGAAAACACTTCGAAGGTGTTTTCTTCTGTCTTCCCATATCCAGTTTCTTTCATTCCTTCCTTTGCTGATGTCTGTAGTTTCAGGTGGAAATGTCCTTTCTTGATTTGGTCACTGAATGCTCTCAGGTGTCCTGTCCCAGCCCAATCACACACAACGCACCAGGGAGGCAGTTGTAAAACTTTGCTGAGAAACTTGTGAGGTAAACTGGTGAGGTAAACTTTGCTGAGAAACTTGTGAGGTAATGAACAGGCAGCAAGGGAGTGTGAGCGCAAATGCACACACTCTACAAAAACAAGCCCCAAAAGTCCCACGAGTTTAAGGGAGTTTCACGTTCAAAACACGATTAGTCAAGTGAGGTCAAGAGTCAAGAGTCAGGTCACGAGGTTTTCCGATCAGGAATCCAGGCACATGGAGTCCAGTAAGCAGAGGGTTGTCCCCAATGAACGGTCTGGGCTTGCGGCTCCCTTTTTATAGAGGCAGACCCGGGTGGAGCTTATTTAGGAGGGCGGGGCTGCTTTCTTGCGTGTAGCCTCCCCGACCTCTGCTGATCCTCCCTCCTTTCCGCTCTCCTTTCTTGAGCACTGGGAGGGGGCGGCAGCTCTGAGACTTCTCCTCAGTAATCAGTGCCTGCTGCTGGCTGACCAGCCCCGCCTCCTCTGACTGCTCAGGCAGTCAGTTTATCTAGAGCTGTCTGCTCACTCTCCATCTCTACATCAGAGGCTGGCCTCCTGTCCTCGTCGTCAGACTCTGACTCCGAGCCCAAACCCCACATGGACTCTGAGCCCGAGCCCCCCATGACATCAGGCAAGAGGAGATCTGTCAAATCCTTTCCAAGATTCACCCTTTGGAGGGATCACCCAAGTGGATCCAACTCAGGACACACTAGGTAAGGGAGGATTCTGAGCACAGTGAAATTCTCAAGACCTGTGTCATGATTGCCCCAGAATGTATTCAGGATGCTTTAAACAATGTCTCTTTCCTTCATTTTTGTCTCACAGAGGACAGAATGATGTAATGGCTTCTGTTGGGAGAAATTTCTCTTTATGGTGGAGCAGAAACAGTGACAACTTGGGTAGGAGGTGAATCCTTTCCCCACCCACTGCCAATCTCTGCTTTAGGCATTTCTGAGAGAACGTGAAAGTCCTTTAACAGCCTATGTTTTCACTGAGAACTTTTCCTTCTTCTTATAGGATTCCATGTCTTTCAAGCAATTAGCTGTCTATCTCACCAAGGAAGAGTGGGCTCCTCTAGGTCCTGATCAGAAAGCTCTGCATAGAGAAGTCATGCTGGAGATGACTAGGATTGTGGCTTCTTTAGCTCTCTTTGTTGTGCAAATTGTCAGGAAAGATATTTCCCAGTCAGAAGAATCTGTCTGTTTCTTCCAAAATATCCCCCAATCTGCACACCAGCTTCATTGTTAGTGTCTGAGAGTTGGTCCACAAACTGAGCCACGAAGTGGCTACTACAGTTCGATGTGAACCAGTACAAATTACTGCTTTTACCCCAAAAGCCAAATATCACACCTATGGTACTATAATGGAATCTGAGCTGGCATTAGCTGATTAGAAAGGGATATTGGAAACATGGGAGATTGCTCAAAGGAAACCTCACATGTGGCTGCTGGAAAAACCATATTTGGAATGCCACAAATGTTTTTGGTTCCAAATCTCAACAACATTATTAGCTAGAGCAGGGCTTTCCAAACGTTTCCCACGGCGACAATTGGCGGCACACGAGAAAACCCGGAAGCGCCACCGCTGCTTTTTGTTTTTGCGCGCCGCCACCACTGTGGCGCTTTCAGGTTTTTGTGCACTGCCGCAGCGGCGGCAGCAGTGTCCTTGTGTGCCATGCGAAAACCCAGAAGTGCTGATGGCCTGCCGCTGGCGCTGTGTGTGTAGCTGCATACCATCAGCGCTTCCGAGTTTTGACGCGACACACCTGGGCCCTGGACACACAGTTTGGAAAGCTGTGAGCTAGAGAAATCTCTGTCTTGGGAAATATTGTAACAATCATGATTATTCAACCAGGGGGAACACGGGTAAGGAGACATAATAGATATAAAATAATGCATAAACATTTGGATAACGAGAAGCTTTCCTTCCATACAGTGTTAGAAAGCAGGGTCCCACATTTAATATGAGAGAAAAACAACCAGTAAAAGGAAGTTCTTCTTTACAGAATACTTAGGTAAACTGGATTTTTTTGGTCTTTTAAAATTCTTTTTCTCCCAAGCAGGCAATGAATTGAAGAATGAGAATTACAAGCAGACAGGAGTGGCATCATTGCAAGACATCAAGGATGAAATGAGAAAAGAGACATTGAAATGTCAATGGCCACCAACAAGTGAAGAGGGACTTCAGTATCACAGAAGATAAAATCCTCCTTTTTTATGTCCTGCAAACTTTGATTTTCTGACCCAAAAAGTTCACATAGGAAAGGAAAGGGGACAGTGTCTAGGCTGTGAAGAAACATTTGAAGATCGATTGGATTTAAGAAAACAATGTCAGTGGGGAAAGATGGGAAAAATATGATTGGAGTGCCACTTTGCATCAAAGAGGCCACATGGGAAAGAAAGTATTTGAATGCAAAGCGTGTGGAAAATTTTTTACTCACAGCAGTCACTTTAATTCCCATATAAAAATTCACACTGGGGAGAAACCATATAAACACATTGAATGTGGAGTTTTATTCAGAAGGGTCAACTTAGTTCCCATAAATGTATCCATACAGGTGAGAGGCCATATAAATGCATGGACTGTGGAAATTGTTTTGGTAACTCTAGTAACCTTATTTCCCATCAAAGGATTCACACCGAAGAAAAACCATACAAATGCATGGAGTGTGGAAAGAGCTTCAGGAGGAGTGATCTTATTTCCCATAAATGCATCCACATGGGAGAGAAACCCTATAAATGCATGGAGTGTGGAAAAAAATTCAGTGACAACAGTTCTCTTACTTCCCATAAAAGGATCCACACAGGAGAGAAACCATATAAATATATGGGATGTGGAAAGAGCTTCACTCACTCCAATACCCTTACTTCCCATAAAACTATCCACATAGAGAAGTCGTATAAATCTGTGCAATGTGGAAAGAGCTTCAGTACAGAGTTCCCTGAATTCCCATCAAAGGATTCACACAGGGGAGAAGTCATAAGAATGCATGGAGTGTGGAAAGAGCTTCAGAAGAAGCAGTTACCTTACTTCACATAAAAGGAATGGAAGGGTCCCTCCTTGTGGGGGAGATGGGCGGGATATAAATGTAATAAATAAATAAATGTGAAAAAATCTTCAATCATCCTAGCAACCTTACTTTCCATAAAATGATTCACACAGAGAAGAAACCGTATAAATGTGTAGAATGTGGAAAGTGTTTTGCTCAGCACTGTTGCCTTCTCATAAAAAGATCCATGGTGGGGATTAACTACGTAAACATAAAGAATGTGATAATGTTGCCTAGAAACTCAGGCACCCCGAGTTTGGCGTTGAACTGATAAGAACTTGGTCCCTGAATTTGAGAGAGAAACAACTTAACTTTGCAAAGGTGTCTTTCTGTCTACCCGAAAACACGAATCACAAAGTATTTCAGGCAAAAGCAAAAAGCATTTATTAAGGGGGGTCAAGTCCTTTTATAGGGTACAGACACAAATGATACATACATTTGGTATATGTGATACATCATAAAACAAGTAATCAAACAATAAAAGACACTGATTACATGTGAGAATTGAACAATAGAAAACATTGATTCTAGATAAGATTCCACAAGTAGCAAATCCATGAGCGAGGTCACTCCTTTTCTCAGCAGGGTTTGTATCATCTTAAAACTTGCAAGTGTATTCAAGGACTTTCAGAATACGCTCTCTATTGTTTAGATGCTGAAAAGGCTAGTTTTTGCAGGTAAAAGAAAGAAAGGGTTTTGGGTAAAAGGAAAACATGGTTTCTTGAACTTGAAAAGAAGGCATGGATGCCATGCTTAAATGCTAATATCACCTTTATTAAAAAGCTAATAAGGAAGCCTAAAATTTCCAGGTAACAATAAGACCTGCCTTCATTTTAGTGACCTAATATCTCACAAAAGAAAACACATGGAAAAGAAACTGAAGTGCTTCAGTGTGAATTCTCACCTTAGTTGACCTAAATAAAATGGATGAGACCTCATAGATCAGAAATCTATTTTTCTTGCCTGAGGTCACACATGGCCTTTGATGTTGAGCAAAAAAGTGGGTGGATCCAGGGCAAAATTGAAATTTGATTGCTTTTTATTTTTCATTTAATTTAATCAAAATTAAGATTAACCTTTCTCCATTAAATGCATGGGGCTAATGCTGCAGTTGGGCCCTAGCAAAGCCAAATTTCTGTCCCTTTGCTAGGGTTGCTAACTTATTTGAAGGAACAATTCCACATTTAGCATAAAAATGTATTTTTCTTTTCCAAGTGTGTGGTAAATTCTTTTAATCTAATAATGATTGGGTTGACCCAAGATTCAAGGAGACACAACAAGTTTTGGAGAAGAGTTGTTTTATCTCCCTCCAAAGCAAGGTAGACTTTTATTACACAAACTGAAATTTTGCAAAATATAATTGTACACTTTTGCTTATTTTACAGACCTATCTCTCTAACAGACTTGGTTCTTATTTCTCAATTTATGTCTGGGTCCTTATAATTAAACTTTTTAAATCTATGCAACTTTTGTCCTATGGCTGAGTCTATGTCTTATACTATTCTTAAGTTTCTCCCTACATTTCAATTGTTCTGCCTGCCTATTTCTGTTTTCTATTACTGTATTAATCATCCCATTTTAAACTTGAATCATGTCAACTGGATTTCTATTTTCTTAGTGGAAACGTTTCGCTCCTTATCCAAGGAGCTTCTTCAGTCTGAGCAAAGTTGGTAAGGGAATCCTAAATATGTTCCTAGGTAGCTGTGTGACCTTACACCTGGGGCTAGGTCATGGTTATATTGAGATGTAATTTTTAAGTCCTTTTATCATCTAATGGAGGGTCGTTAAAATCACCATGCTGCTGTTGAGCTTCTGAAATGACCATTTCAGCTTGGGGGGGGGGGAGAGAAGGGAGAGAGAGTGAGAAGAAGGGGGAGGGAGAGGAAAGCCCACCAAAAGCAATAGAGACTGCTCTTCTCTGTGTTGGCTATTTGCCTCCCTGATAAGGACAGAAACTGGAATATTGGAATGGTTTAAGTAAGTGTTGAGTTGGACTCTATTAAACCCTCCTTCTTATGAAATGTGTGTGTGTTCAGCAGAATGTATGAACTGTGGATGCCATGGAAAATCTTAATTAGGGACAAATAGTTAATCTCTTCACAAGAAGGAAGTCTCGATTGCATCCACCACTGTTTATCTCTTCACACGAAGGAAATCTTGATTACATCCACCTTTGTCTGTTTCACAAATCCCTGTGAGATAACCACCTAACACCAGACCTCTCCCCTCCTCTTACGTAAATTCTGGGATATTCATAATAAACTTGTGACATCTGTAAATTAAATTGTGATATCTGTAGAATCTTGACCTTTACACTATCGTTAAGTCCTAAAAGACCTTACTGTATATCCTGTGTGATGTATGTGTTAAAGATCAGAAATGTATAAATGTGGATGTCTCCTTTTGTTCGGGGCCCTCCTTTTCAGAGGAGGTTGCCCCCTATTACTTGAGCTCAATTAAAAGGGTTATCCTATTTCTCGTCTTGGTGTGAATTTATTTTGGGTTCTTCGTACCAAGTTAAACGTGCTTGGACACGGGACCAACTTTGGGTCCAACAAAATTGGCGACTCCGCTGCCGGGACAAAACTTGGTCTCAGGACTTGTGGTTCATCTAACCCAGCGCGCATTCAGAAATTTTTCTGAAAGGGTTTCTGACCGCTCTCCTGGGCTCAAAGACGAAGTCCTGAAAAAAACCGAGAAATAGACAAAAGAAACTTCCAAAAACTGCCACCGCTGACAACAGTCCACTGAAGACGGGTAAGATACCTTCTGTGTTTGTCTTTGTCCGAATCCCATGAGCCTAGAGGGGGCAGTGAGTGGTCTGGGAGGGAACCAGAGAAGTAGGACAAAATAGGGTCTGCGCAGACTAGACAAAAGGGACCGCAAGGGTCAAAAGGGAAAAATAAAAAGTTATGCAAGGTATCTGACCAAACCGGGGGTTCGAGTCCCCTGCAATGTTTGGTCTGCCACTTTGGTCATTTTGAAAACCCAGAAATGACAGTGGAAAAAGTGAATCATGGACTAAGGCAACGGAAGGCATTTGGCCAAAGGAAGGATCAATTGACTACAATGTGCACAAAAAAATAAAAAAAAATTAGGAGACCTTGTGTCGACATTTGGGGAGGAAGACCGGGCTTATTATAATTTATTTTGGAAATTATGGGATGACGATCCCACTAGAAAACAATGTGGCTTTGAAAAAAGGGCAGATCGAGGGAAAAGAGAGCTGCATCCTCCATCGTGTCCCTGTGTTAGTAATAATGTGGGCAGTTATGTAGGGTCCATTTATCCCTCTCTAAAGAAGGAAATGCCTCTCCCCCCGTACGTAACTCCCAGCGCCCCACCAGCCAGTTCCACACCCTTGCTCCCTCTATTAGAAGCAAGAAATAGTGGAGGAGGTCCGCGGAGTTTAATTCATGCCCCATTCTCCACCACGGACCTATATAAATGGAAGGAACAGTATGGAAGCTACAGTGAAAACTCAGCTAAATATGCAGATTTATTCTCCTCCATCTGCGCCACACACAATCCAACCTGGCCAGATATACAACAGATGATGGAAGTTTTTCTAACTAGGGATGAGGTAATGATGGTTTTTGCAAAAGCCCGAGAGGAGGCAGGGCGCCGGGCACAGCCTAATGCACAACCCCCGGTTAATGCTGAGGATATTTTTCCCGAAACAGATCCCCTTTGGCGCATTACTGATGTCACTAGCCCTCACCTAACTAAACTTAGGCAATACCAGCAAATAGTGGAAGAAGCGCTCCGGGTAGGGATCCCTAAGCAAAAGAATATAGGAAAAATTTATGAGATTTTCCAAGAACCTAAAGAAACCCCAAGCGCGTTCTTGGATCGAATCCAAGAAGCAATGAAAAAGTACACCGACCTAGACCCAACGAGTCCCGAAAATCGGACCATGGTCAATATGGTATTTATTGGGCAAAGTGCCCCTAATATTAAGAGAAAGTTGCAAAAATGGATGGAGGACCAGCCATGGACACATCCATGTTACTTGCATCAGCTTATAAGGTTTTTGTAAACCGACCTCTGGAAGAAATAAAAACCAAGACTCTAGAGGCTCGGAGAAATGCTGTCTTTCTAGCCGAAGCCCTAGACAAGAGGGAGCCGTCTAGGGGTATGAGGGGTGGGGCGAACGGAAGATCTGGGCGAGGAGGATTTGGTGGGGGTCACGGAAGTGTAAGTGGAAGGCAGGGAATGTCGAAAGAAGGAAGGAGAGGAAGGTTGGATAGGAATCAATGTGCTATTTGCAGAGGGTACGACCATTGGCGGCGAGATTGCCCCCAACGAAACAACCCAGGGTCTGACCCAGCCCAAATACACTTGATAGAAGAAGAGGAAGAAGACTAGGGGTGCTCAGGGCAAGGTGGGGCTGGCCCCCACCTTGCAAAACCCCCCGAACCCCTAGTGAGATGCAGAGTGGGGGGGGGGAAATGGATGGATTTTTGGTAGATACTGGAGCAGCTAGGTCAGTTGTGAATAAACCAATAGCGGATTTGAGTAATGAAAAGATCCCGGTTATTGGTGCTGAAGGAAAGCAAATGGAGTCGTGGGTATTACAGACTGTGGATTGCAAACTAGGGAAGAACCAAGTTAAGAACAAGTTTCTGTACATGCCCGAGTGCCCGGTTCCCTTGTTGGGGCGAGATATCTTGTTTCGCCTAGGGGCAGAAATCTCTTTCAAGGGCCAAGAAATAGTGATTAGAACAAAACCAGAGACCTCTTGGGTCATGGCATTGGTAGAAAAACAATTTCAGTTGGGGCAAGGGCTATCAGAAGTGGAAAGTGCGGTGAAACCATGGGTGTGGTATACGGGGGTGGCAGGAAGATCTGTAAACACTTCCCCCGTCCAGGTTGAACTGATGCCAGGGGTTGCACCCGTGAGCATTAGACAGTATGAGATTTCCCTTAAAGCGCAAGATGGCTTGGAACCGGTAATAACTGATTTTTTGGAGCAAGGGCTAATCAAGAGAGGATCTAGCCCCTATAACACCCCGGTGCTGCCAGTTTTAAAACCAGATGGCAGTTATAGGTTTGTCCAAGACCTTAGAGCTATCAATAAGATTACTGTGACTCTTCACCAAGTGGTCCCAAACCCATATACCTTGCTGGGACAAATGCCCAGAGATTTCACCTGGTATACGGTCTTGGACCTGAAGGATGCCTTCTTCTGCATTCCATTGGCAGAGAAAGTCAGAGGGTGTTTGCTTTCACTTGGAAGCAAGAACAAATGTACTGGGCAGTTTTACCGCAAGGGTTCAAGAACAGCCCCACAATATTCAGGACAGCCCTAGCAAATGATTTGAGGGGGTGGGCCCCCCAACCTGGTACTAAGGGAACTCTGCTTCAATATGTAGATGACTTATTATTAGGAAGCCCGACTAAACATGAGTGTGTTCAAAATACCATAAGCCTTTTAAATGACCTGGCAAAATGGGGTTACAAAGTTTCTAAAACAAAAGCACAGATAGTCCAGAGAAAAGTAAAGTATTTAGGATACTACCTTGAGGATGGGACACGAAGTTTGACTCCCGAGCGCATAGGGGCCATACAAAACTTGGCCCCTCCTAAAACTAGAAAAGAATTGAGGGGGTTCCTAGGAACGGCTGGGTTCTGTCACATCTGGATCCCCAATTTTGGGGTCCTGGCTAAACCCCTCTATGAGAGTTTGAAAGGGAAAGACAGTGAGCCTTTAAACTGGGAAATGTCTCACCAACAAGCCTTCCAGGAAATGAAGCGGGCTTTGTCAACCGCCCCCGCTCTTGGTCTGCCAGATCTGATGAAACCCTTTACTCTTTTCGTGTCAGAGACAAAGGGGGTGGCAAACGGGGTTCTGTCTCAAAAACTGGGAAATTGGGAAAGACCGGTGGCGTACTTCTCCAAACAAGTGGATGGGGTAGCGCAAGGTTGGCCTGCCTGCCTACGAGCGGCTGCAGCAGCAGCGCTCCTATTAAAAGAAGCAGAAAAAGTCACTTTCGGGGCAGCAATCACAATAGAGACCCCACACATGATAAAAGATCTGTTGGAAACAAAGGGGGGGGGGCTGTGGTTGACTGCAGGAAGGATGGCTAAATATCAGGCGGCATTACTTGACCCAACTAAAGTTACCCTAATACGGTCAGACCGATTCAACCCAGCTACCCTCATGACTAAACAGGAGTTGAAAGCTCCCATGACTGTGTGCAAGTGATTGAAGAGGTCTATGCCAGTAGACCAGACTTAAAAGATCAGCCCCTGCCTGCCTCAGAGGTGCAGTTTTACACCGATGGCAGTAGCTTTGTCTCTGATGGGAAACGAAAAGCTGGTTATGCAGTGGTGACTCTGAAGGAAGTGATAGAAGCCGAACCCTTGCCTGTGGGCACCTCGGCTCAAAAAGCAGAGCTTATTGCTTTGAGACGGGCACTGGAGATGGCTAAAGGGAAAAGGGCCACCATATTTACTGACAGTAAGTATGCTTTTAACGTAGTCCAAGCCTTTGGGTCAATTTGGAAAGAGCGAGGACTCTTAGATGCTAGGGGAGAGCCAATTAAATATGGATCTGAAATTAAGACTTTGCTGGACTCCGTTAACTTGCCAAGAAAAATAGCTGTGGTCCACATAAAGGGCCATGGGAAAGGGAAAGATGCCCATACTCAGGGAAATGCAAAGGCAGATAGGGCGGCAAAGCAAGCAGCTTCATTGCCAATAGACCGGGCACAAAGGATCTTGTCCCTCCTGCCTAGTAAAGACATAAGCCTCGAAAAACCCCAATACACAGAAGAGGAAGGAAGTAGGTGGAAAAGGCAGGGTGGGGTTTTAAAAGGACAGTGGTGGTATCTAGAAGGGAAGCCCATTTTGCCACGCCATGAAGTATTCCCGATTTTAAAAACCTTACACACCACCTCACATTTTGGACCAAAAGCCCTCATTGATGTCTTGACCACATCTTACATCTGCCCAGGGATCTATAAAAGGGCTGAGGAGGTGGAAAAAACCTGTGTGATCTGTCAGACAAACAACCCTAGACGGGGCCCGAACAAGCCAGAGTTGGGGAGGCTAGAAAAGGGATCGTTTCCTGGGAGCTTTTGGGAAATTGATTTCACTGAGCTACCTCGGACCCAGGGGCTCCAATACATGTTGGTCTTGGTAGACACCTTTTCGGGGTGGATTGAAGCCTTCCCCACCAGAAGCAATAAAGCCAGAGAAGTTGTAAAAGCCTTGCTACAAGAGATCATTCCCCGATTTGGGTTACCGGTGGGGGGGATTGGGAGCGATCAGTTGCGAAATTGGCTCAGGAAGCGAAATTGAAATGGCCACAAGCCCTCCCCATTGCACTTTTGCGAATGCGGGTCCTGCCCAACAGACGACTTGGATTGTCTCCCTTTGAACTTATGTACGGGCGCCCATATTTCTGCACAAGGACAAAGGGAGATCCATCGCAAATAGGGGTGGAAGCAACAAAGCAGTATACCATACAGTTGATGAAAAAATTTTAGGGCTCTTGCTAAATCTGTTCAGCTATCTGTTCCCGCAGGACTGGCACAGCATCGAGGAGAGGTAGCAAAGTTACAGCAACAAGCAAGAGAATTGGCCAGACAGGGATGGAATCCCTTTGAAATGCTCACCTCCTGGTTGCCTAATTTTAACTGGTTAAAGACCTTGGTCAGCGCAGTTGCTGTCTTAATCGCTCTAATTGTAACAACCTGTATAGCCCTTCAGTGTATGCCGATGTGTATTTCAGTATGTAAAACCTGCTTCCCCAACAAAGCCAGGACTAAAGTGCTCTATCAAACCACAGGAGAATTGGAGGGGATAAGTGACTCGTCAGCGGAAAGGGGCGCTGCGAGTCAAAGGGGGGGATTGTTGAGTTGGACTCTATTAAACCCTCCTTCTTATGAAATGTGTGTGTGTTCAGCAGAATGTATGAACTGTGGATGCCATGGAAAATCTTAATTAGGGACAAATAGTTAATCTCTTCACAAGAAGGAAGTCTCGATTGCATCCACCACTGTTTATCTCTTCACACGAAGGAAATCTTGATTACATCCACCTTTGTCTGTTTCACAAATCCCTGTGAGATAACCACCTAACACCAGACCTCTCCCCTCCTCTTACGTAAATTCTGGGATATTCATAATAAACTTGTGACATCTGTAAATTAAATTGTGATATCTGTAGAATCTTGACCTTTACACTATCGTTAAGTCCTAAAAGACCTTACTGTATATCCTGTGTGATGTATGTGTTAAAGATCAGAAATGTATAAATGTGGATGTCTCCTTTTGTTCGGGGCCCTCCTTTTCAGAGGAGGTTGCCCCCTATTACTTGAGCTCAATTAAAAGGGTTATCCTATTTCTCGTCTTGGTGTGAATTTATTTTGGGTTCTTCGTACCAAGTTAAACGTGCTTGGACACGGGACCAACTTTGGGTCCAACATAAGTAACAGGGAGAAAATTGATGTGTATAAAAAGGCTAGGCAAGACTGGAATTTGCGGAAGATTAACGAGGAGGAAAGGAAAGAAAAGTGAAATGGTCATTTCAGAAGCTCAACAGCAGCATGGTGATTTTAACGACCCTCCATTAGATGATAAAAGGACTTAAAAATTACATCTCAATATAACCATGACCTAGCCCCAGGTGTAAGGTCACACAGCTACCTAGGAACATATTTAGGATTCCCTTACCAACTTTGCTCAGACTGAAGAAGCTCCTTGGATAAGGAGCGAAACGTTTCCACTAAGAAAATAGAAATCCAGTTGACATGATTCAAGCTACAGACAATTCCACCTGGATGACTGAGAACCTTCATAGACATATCCCATTTTAAAGCCTATTTTCTTAGAACCATTTTTAGAATTGTTATTATTTCTGCCTTGTTTTTTGTTCTTTCTCCATGCTTTGTGTTAGAGAATTTGCAGGTGGTGCAAATTAGACTAAGTATGAAAATATTGAGTGAATTGAGCAGTAAATCCTCACTCAGTAGGAAACTGAAATTTTGACCTGATAAGAAGTTACCCTAGCCCTACGTGTGGAGTGAGCTCCTGCACTAGCTCCAGCTCTTGCCAACCTAATAATTCAAAAGCATGCAAATACAAGTAGATGAATAGGTACCACTTCGGTGGGTAGGTAACAGCATTCCACAGGCCTCATGCAGCCACATGACCGTGGAAGTGTCTTCGGACAACGCTGGCTCTTCAGCTAACAAACGGAGATGAGCACCGGCCCCTAGAGTCGGACACAACTGCACAACTGTGCGGGGGGAACCTTTACCTTTACCTAAGAAGTTACTGTACAAATAAACAAGTATATTCATGGCATTTCAGGAGAGCCTTGAAACCTAAAGGTCAGTAATGAAAACTTTACTTTTTGCAATTGCCTGGTTTCACTATGGAAACCATGATGAAACCACATTTGCTCATTTTTTAGTATAAAAGCATGGGTTACTCTGAATTAGGAGTCCTTCACACCTTGCGTAATAGCAAGGCACCACATTTAAGAAATAAATAAAGCCCTGGTTGTTTTCCTGCCATTATCTGGTTAATGGACACAGCCATTGGGCAACGGACACATATTTGGAAGATATTTCTATGACGTTAGGGTGCTCTTTTCAAAGACTTGTGTCTGCCTTTATCTCTTTGGTTCTTTCTTTCCAGTTCTTCTCTTTCTCCTTTGTCTTTCTTCTGTAAGGCACCAAAACTTGCCACGTGCCTTCTTAGAGAAATACCAAGTACACAACTGAGACTTTGTAAAAGGAACAGCAGCAAATTTATTTGGCGCCAAGCAAGGTTGCTGGATGGCAGTCCTACAGGTGTCACGTGCAGGTGACCTCTGAGTGGAGCAGCCATCCCGAGTACAAGAGTGCACAAACTTTTATACAGAGATTACAAGCAGGAAGTGAGGATGATGATGGTATGCCCATATGTGGGTGAGGTGTCCTCTGACCATTCCCTGGGATTGGCTAGATCTTGGGGATCAGGGTCCCTCCCAGAGCTGAAGGATTCTGGGATTCACCAGGTCAAGGGGGTGACGTGGGTCATCAACATATTTACAAAGAATGGAGCTTGGGAACATTCACACCAATTGTTCTATGAGCACTGTCCGGAGGCCCAGAGATTAACACTTGCATCTTACAGAGATAACAGTAACACTTACAGGGACATTGGGTTATACAAGCATACTAAATCACAGAGGTCAGAACCATAAAATCAAGTCTTTGCATATTCACATCTTGGGAAAGGGGACAAAGGATTTATTACAAGGAAGCCAAGTAAACATTTTAGCTTGTCAGGAAGAAGATGCTGACCAGATAGGGGTGGCCCCAAGCTGGTATGTATTCTGAAGAGAGGTAGGATTATTATGTAGCACCTAGCATTGCTATGCAGAATTCTCTGGGGCCTTGCTTGGGCAGGCCTATCTCAAGGGTCATCCTTGGGTTAACACTTTGGTTCAAGCACAATCTTTGGTTCAGTAAAGCTCTAGCAGCGTTGCATTATGGGAAACACTAAAGCAAGGTGTTTTCCAGGCCAAGGTCTGTGGCCCATGGTTTCTCAGATCCCTTCACTTCATGCCAGTGGAGTTCTTTTCTTCTTGCTCTGACACGTTTTTTCCTTGTCAACTCTGAGGGAAAAAAATATTCCTTCTTTTGGATTTGAAGGATTTTGGGGGAAGGGAAGAATATTCCATGCCTCAGTTTTATCTACTGCTGCCGCCACCCCACCTTAGCCTCAGCTCGCAGCTGGCCGCCTTCCTTGGCCTTCGATCTCCAGCCAGGGCTGAGGAAAACAGGGTTGTTCCAGCTTTTGTCCGGTATCTTCTCTTGCTCCCTCTATGGGCTCCTCTTTCCGCCCAACTGTCTTCCCTCAGAGGCTCTCGTGCCTCAGGCTCCAACTGCCACCCCTCCCCCAGCCCTTGGAACATTGCTGTTTTCCGGCCTTCTGCCTCTGAGGAAAGCCAACAGATCAGGACTATCCATTGGGCACAATAGGCCCAGTGTCCAAGCGCCCCCCATGTTTTAATTTTTAAAAAATCAAAAATAACAAGTATGAAGTAGAAAGCCTTTGCTTTCATGCCTTTTCATATTTATTTATTTTCAGGCCTTTTAATACTGAAACACGCAACATTTGAACATCAAAGCAAAGATCTTATTTGTAACCTACGGGTGTAGAATGAACACTAAAGTTTAATAACTTGGATGATAAGTGACAGACATCATAATTAATTGGCAGCAGTTATTACAAAAGAATACATATAATATATGTGAAGACCTAACTCTGTGATCTATTCTTTGTAACCTATATCATGAAAACAAACTAGATATATTCCCTGGTGAAGCTGGATTTCATGGACTCTGTGTAGGGGAAAAGGTCCCATCAGGTTGGAATACACCCATTGATCTATGAGTAACAGCAACCAACACTTCCTTTTCTCTCCCACATCTCCCCAATAACCTGATTGTAGCAATTTACCCCTTTAAGTCTACTGTATATTAATTCTTGATTCAGGAGCTGATGGCATTTCAACAGTTGTTAATACTTGGAACAGAGACTTTTTGTTTCATTTTTGCACAGTGGGGTGTGTGATGTGAAAGAGGAGGCAACAGGGGAGACATATCCCCATTCAAAGGAAGGGCCAAAATCAAGTTTCTACTTAAGGCAAGTTCATCAGATGCTCATAAGGTTTCTCATTGTATCACCCCTCCTCTCCCCATTTCTTCTCTTCTGTGGACAGAATAGAGCAGAGGGGGATGATGCAAAAAGCTTTGGGTGCAACAAAGCTGTGGCGATTCAGATGGCAACTTGCAAGAAAAAGGCCATTTCAGGAAGCAGAGTCCCCTGTTCCTTTGTAACAATTTATGTTACATCCCTGCGCAAGCTTCATGTGAAAATGTTTTTTTTTTAAAGGAAAGTAAACTTTGGAATTTTTGTTCTTTTGTCTGGCCCACATACTTTTTGGGCTTTCACCAAAAACCTTAGCCCTGTGATGGGTCCACGGACCCTGAGCTTATCAACCTATTAACAAGTTTCCTCAAAAGCCAAGGAAAGACCGAGGAAAAGCTTTATGCTAGCTTCTTTTTCAACTTATCAGGCAGGCCTGATATTCAGAAATCTTGTGGCTTTTCAGTCTAAACCCCCCCAACCTGCCTAAGGTCTCTTTGAATAACCGGAGTTGCCATGCCTATGGAGAAGAGGAATTCCCTCTTCCTTATGTTTTACCACCGGCTCCGCTCAGCCCACCAGCAGCTAATGCCTTATTGCCAACTGGCTCCACCCTAACCCCAGGAGAAAAACTCAGTGAGCCCTGCACACACACACCAGAGCAGGGACAACGTATGCCTCCGTTGTGGCCAGTTCATCTCTTGCTGTATTGGACCCTAAAGCCCCTGCTAACGTTCGTTAGCCAAAGTGCCCCAGATGTCCGGAAAAGACTGCAAAAACTCCAAGCCCTCATGATTGCATTCACTGCTCCTTCCCAACGGGAGGAGGAAGAAGGAAGGAAAATGCGTAAACAGGCTAACATTCTTGTGGCCGTCCTTCAGCCCCCAAAACCATCTGCCATAAAGAAAACGGGGGCCACCCAACTGCTGTCAGTCAAGCCTCCAAAAGAACCAATGCAAACGGCTTGACCACTGGAAAAATAAATGTCCCTGAGCCAACCACAATTTCCCAGTTGCTCAGAAGGAGAACGCTCTCGCCCCATGCCTCACCACCAGCTCTCTACACAGGGGCAATCTTCAGTGTTCTCAACGACCCCCCCATTTCCTGTTTGTTCTAAGAAAAAAGAGAAGAGAGAAAGAAAAAGGGTGTTTTGTGTTTGTCAGCGTCAAAGGCACCGGTGCATGTTTTCTGTTTATAAGTGTTTGTCCGTCTAAATGTGTGTGCGTGTAAGGTTGAAAACCTGTTTTAAGTTGTGAAGAGGAAGTTTTAAAAATTGCGTCTGTCCCTTTTGAAGGCTGAATCTCTTTGTAGTGGTAAAGGAATGGTTGGAAGTTAAATGCAAATTTTGGCCATACCTGCGTTTGTATGCATGAGGACTCGTGTTCAACTTAATGACAAGTCTTTGCCAGAGTTCTAAGTATTTCTTACTCATCTTAAGTGTGTTTTGTATATTATATTTTAAATGGTTTGAATGCATATTACAAGAAAGTTAAAAGGTGTTTTTTCCTGTGTATGTGTGTGCGTAACTTATCCAGGCTCTGCCCCCCCCTCCTTTCCTCTGGTTTGTTTATTGCCTGTTAGTTAAAAGCTTGGGGGGGGGGGAGAAGGGAGAGAGAGTGAGAAGAAGGGGGAGGGAGAGGAAAGCCCACCAAAAGCAATAGAGACTGCTCTTTGTGTTGGCTATTTGCCTCCCTGATAAGGACAGAAACTGGAATATTGGAATGGTTTAAGTAAGTAACAGGGAGAAAATTGATGTGTATAAAAAGGCTAGGCAAGACTGGAATTTGCGGAAGATTAACGAGGAGGAAAGGAAAGAAAAGGGGGAGAGAAGGGAGAAAAGGAGGAAAGGGAGAGAGAAAGTAAAAAGAGAGGGAAAAGGTCTCGGCTGTGTTAGCTCTTTAGAATATGGAAATGGCTTGAGTAAGTAAAAAGGCTAGATAGAAATGAAATTTTCCTGAAGAATGGGCGAGGAGACAGGAAACAGGGTTTTGGAAGAAAGAGGAGACAGGCAAGGATTTTTCTGATGCACAAGGGGTTTATAATAAACCATCTAGGAACTAAAGAGCCTCTTGATGAGGGTGAAAGAGGAGAGTGCAAAAGCTGGCTTGAAACTCAACATTAAAAAAACCCAGATCATGGCATCTGGTCCCATCACTTCCTGGCAAATAGAAGGGGAAGAAATGGAAGCAGTGACAGATTTTATTTTCTTGGGCTCCAAGATCACCGCAGATGGTGACTGCAGCCATGAAATTAAAAGACGCTTGCTCCTTGGAAGGAAAGCTATGGCAAACCTAGACAGCATATTAAAAAGCAGAGACATCACCTTGCCGACAAAGGTCCGTATAGTTAAAGCTATGGTTTTTCCAGTAGCAATGTATGGCTGTGAGAGTTGGACCATAAGGAAGGCTGAGCGCCGAAGAATTGATGCTTTCGAGCTGTGGTGCTGGAGAAGACTCTTGAGAGTCCCTTGGACTGCAAGGAGGTCAAACCAGTCAATCCTAAAGGAAATCAACCCTGACTGCTCATTGGAAGGACAGATGCTGAAGCTGAAGCTCAAATACTTTGGCCACCTAATGAGAAGAGAGGACTCACTGGAAAAGACCCTGATGCTGGGAAAGACTGAGGGCAAAAGGAGAAGGGGACGGCAGAGGATGAGATGGTTAGATAGCATCACCGATGTAATGAACATGAATTTGAGTAAACTCCGAGAGACAGTGGAGGACAGGAAGGCCTGGCGTGCTATGGTCCATGAGGTCACGAAGAGTCGGACACGACTGAACGACTGAACAACAACAAAAAACTTTAAACCCCTTCATTGGAATCTCATTTGAGTCTTAACTTTTTTGACTGTTGGGTTATGTTTTTGTTTTTCCTTTTTGTGTCTTTTTGTAAAGGAAATGTAGGTGTGTGCTTGTGTGGGTGTGTTTTCAGTTTGTTAAACTGTGTGGTGTGTGAATAACAAGAAGAAAGAAGACTTTTTTTTCCTTTTTGAAAATTCTGGCTGTAATAGAGCCTCCATGGATTGGTATAGTCTATCTGATGGTTTTGTTTTGTTTTTTTTGGAATTTTTTTTTCTGCAAAAGCAGTCTACTCATTAAAATACATTGTGCCAATGCTCAGTTTTATCTGAAAATTGGAAATTTTATACTGCTATGTGTCAATGTTTTTACTTAACATAGCTATGTTATTTGGTAACAGAGATGACTCTCATTGTTTTATTGCCCTTCGATTTTTATTTTTCTTTGAAACATTTAGCATGGTTTTTAAATTCTTTGCTGCTAAGTCCCAATAGTTTTTTTTAATATTATCTCACACATCAGAAGCTGCTGGTGTGCAGAGTACATGCGTGGGGGGGGAAACAATAACCCCTGCAACTGCAGGGCACATACACCCCCCCCCCCCAGGTTGCTTAAAAAGAAGCATAGACCCTGGAAGTTTTGGTTTTATTGTTTTGCTTTTTGTTTTTGTTTTTATTAAAGGTGGCTTTTTCAAAGCTCCTAATTTTTATGCGCCCAGGCATACATCCCTGAGCCAATTTAGCAGTTGTCTGTGCAAGTTTTGTTCTTATCATCCTTTCTGCAGGAACGCCAACCTTGGCAGGTGGACCAACCGGTGCACCATTCCAGGCTGAAGAGTTGGGGCTGGTGACGCTTGGTGCCAGGACAAAGGAGAGTTACAGCCTAAGTGCACGAGGCTGCCATAAAATCCCAGTGCCTGAGAAATCACCACCACCCCCATGCCTGGACTCTACAATAACCTGATGCTTGCACTGTGAAACAGCCTGCCTAAAAGGAAAAAGAACTCCTGCCTAATAAAGAAAGGAGGAGAGGAACGGAATGCTCAAACTCAGCGTGCAGTTCTATAAGACTTTGTTTTTGTTCTTTTGTTTTTCCTCAGACAAGCAATGCAGGACTAAACATCGCTTTCACTGACCTGCATTTTCTAACTGTAACTAATATTTTGCTTTTCTTCTAGGACTTGTTGATTTTCAGATGTAAGCTTATACTTTGTGTCCTGGAAAAAGGTGGATGGGCTCTGGAACATATTGGCCCTGGACTGCAGAAGAGAGCCACCATCCACTGTATTCTAAGTGGTCTAAACTTTTCCTTATCATCAGGGTTATCTGTTAACTTTTCTTTTATATTGCCAGTAGAGCCTTTTCAATTACAGACTCTGGAGTTGGTCATCTACTGATGTTAAAACCTGCTAAAGCCTACCACAGAGACGCAAGAACTTCAATCTTTGGTTTCACAAAATAAGATCACAAGGCTTTACCAGCCAAGCTAGTTTTGCTTGTTCTTCAATTGCCACTGCCTTCTATCAAGTGCCAGAGAGGGGCCTATAGCCCACTGTTCTGTATAACTGGACTCTTTTGCTCATGGTACAGTAGGATGCCTGTTTAACTTGTTTATGGGTTTTCTATTAACTGTGTTTTGTTCCTCTACACATCAGCATTTGGCCGCTTATAAAGTAAACCTTTTAGCTACTCCAAGTTTGACTTCAAAGTGGTGTACGACTTTGAACCCAGCAACTTTGTTTCCTGAGATTACAGATGGAAAGAAGTCAACAACATGACTGTTTGCAAACCATAATTCGATGAAGGACGCTTGCTCAGGTCTTACCAATGTGCCCCTACAGTATCTTGTCTCTGAACTCTTTTTGGATGGGTCTTCTCTTCTCGGTTGACGGACTCCAATTACTAGGGGCTGCAATTTCACCTATTGGGTACAACCCTTGTCACCTTCTTTGGGGGCCCAAACAGCTAAACTTCTGCCTTGACTCAAGCCTGTTCTATTTGCAGAGATATCTTCACTGACTTTTGGTGTTTGCTATGCTACAGGTGCCTATGGAAGCTAAGAAGATTTCTCATCACCTTAAGTCACCATATTGCTCTCAATGGCCTGGTTGTGTTAGGTGATGGTTAACTATGCGGGGTTTCAGGCTTGAAGTAATCCAAACAACGTGTTGTAAGGCTAACAATATCTTTATTGATAGCATAAGGCAATAATGGATGTATAGTGCATTATTGCAAAAAGGTAAAATCAAAGCATAAGCAGAGTTCCATCACCAGAAGTGAGGAAAAAAAAACATCATGGTCTGTGCAAAGACCAGGCATGGTTACAGTTCAGATACAAGTACATGTAGATAGCAGTCTACATAAAGAACAGAAGACATATGTGAAGAACATAAGTGAGAACATAAGTATAAAGGAATACCCATGGTTCATAGCTCACATCTGATTGGTTCAAACATGGGCATCTCTTTCAGCATAGCATTTTTGGTAGTAATTGTACTTACTATAAAGCGTCACACGATGGCAGTGTTGTGTATTGGCCTTTCTTTGAGCTATAGTTGTTTTGAGAACAATCGTGATTACAAGTTTTATTATGTCTAGCTAAAGAGACATCTCAACACCTGCCATCTACGTCTCAGATGTTTTGAGAACCAAACTTACAATGCGGAAAACAATGTAGATTGTTTTCACTTGTATTTTTCACTCTCTGGCCAGACACAGTGGAAGAAAATGCCATGCGTTTAATTCTGCATAGAATGCTTTAACCAAATAACCTTAACAGCCCTTCCGCATGGATTTTTTGAAACGCTGTGGGGGAAAACTGTTATTTCAAAAGCACACAGAGACACAAATGATTTTATTTCAGACACATTTGCTCCAACCCCAATCTGGTTACCATGGTTGCATGCTTTGTAGGAGAAAGTGCTTTCGTGAGAACGTCTGCGATGTTCAGCTCAGATGGACAATACTCTAATTGTATAAATTTTTCCTGAATTGCATGTCTTACATTTTGGTATTTTACATGGATGTATTTCGTGCGATTATTGACATTTTCCGAAGCAGCTAGAGATAGACAGGATTGGGAATCTTCATACATTGTTATTGGTGTATTTATATTTACAGATAAATCTGTAAACAATTGTTTTAACCAATACATTTCATTGATTGCCTCACTGAGGGCCGAAAATTCGGCTTCGCAGGTAGAAACGGCAATTAATGTTTGTTTTCTTGCTCTCCAGGCAATGGGTGTATTTGCAAACAAACAAACAAAACCACTCACAGACTTTCTGTCTCTCTCTTCTGCAAAAGAGCTGTCAGCATACATCACAGGCATTTCAGCCTTGGTGGCTGATATTTTAAGACAAAAATCAGCTGTGCCTTTAAGATAGCGTAGGACCCTCTTTAAACCTTTCCAATCCCGCATGGATGGTTTGGCAACCTTACGACTAAGCACTCCAACTGAGTAAGCTAAGTCAGGGCGTGTCCATTGTGTTAAGTGTAGCAAACTTCCTACAGCTGAGTGATACAATGCAGGTTGAGGACAAGGTTCCTCACATGCATCACCCTTTAGGAAATCAAGAGTCATTGGTGTTTTGGTTGGTTTTGCATTTGACATTTCAAGTTGACTCAACAATTGGTCAATTTTTCTTTTCTGACTCAGATAGAACTCACCACTCTGAGCTCTAGTGACTTCAACACCTAGATAGTATTTCAGCTCACCTAGGTCTTTCAATTGAAAGTACTGTCTCAATTGTGTTGCAAACTCTTGTACAAGGTGCAAAGAACCAGTTGCTAGGCAAAAATCATCAACATACGTTAGCAACACTGTGTAATCACTTCCAGAACCTCTTACATACACACAAGGATCAGCAACAGACTTCTTAAACTTTAGCTCTAACAAAGCCTTATCTAAACATTGATGCCAACAACGTCCGGCCTGCTTCAAACCGTACAGCGCCTTGCGCAGTCTGTACACCTTCTGAGAATTGTCACAAGCATAGCCAGGAGCCTGCTTCATGTACACAGTTTCAGGGAGCTCTGCATTCAAATATGCTGTGTCAACATCAAAATGATGGACAACAAGTCCACGCTGTGCAGCCAGAGAAAGTACCATACGTAAAGACTCTGGTCTAGCTGTGGGTGCATATGTGAGATCATAGTTCAAAAACCTCTCCTGTGCAAATCCCTGAGCAACAAGCCTGGCTTTGTACTGCACTGTATTATCAGGAAGAAGCTTCTTTCTGAAAACCCATCTGGAACCAACAGCTTTCTGGGATGGGGGCAAATCAGTGACCTCAAACACCTTTTGACTCACTAATGCCTCAAACTCCTTATCCATCGCTGTGTTCCACTTCTCTTGCTCTTCAACAGGCAGAAGCAACATCTCCTGGAAAGACTGAGGTTCACAGGTAATCTGACACACTCTCACCTGCTGAATCACAAATCTGTCAGGCTTCACACCCTTTGTGGAGCGTGCAGACCTACGAGGAATTACCACTGCCTCTTCCTCATCACTGTCCTCTGCCTTTTCACTACCTGAATCCCCCTTCAGATCCTGAACCTGCTCAGGTGAAATTTCCTCTTCCTTCACCTGAGGGGATCCTCTCACCACACTAGGAGACTGGGAACCAGAAGGCAGCTGAACTGGTTGTTGTCCAGCCACAGGAGCATGGACAGTTGGCTGTACACTAGATTGCAACAATACCTCTGAACTAGCATTCAACCTATCCCAACCAGTAGGGTGCTCAAAATTAGCACTTCTGGAGACTACTACACGACCATAGCCTGCAGAAAAACGGTAACCCTTAGATCTAGATGAATAACCAACAAACCTTAAGCGTTGTGCTTTTGGCTGGTTCTTCCTTCGCTGAGACTTAGGAATATGCACATATGCAAATGTTCCAAAAACACGCAGATGCTTCAGCGAAGGGCGCTTGCCAAACAAAAGGAAATAAGGAACTTCATTCACAGCTGAATTCCACACCCTGTTAGTCAGATACACTGCAGTCATGGTAGCCTCACCCCAAAAACGGGCTGGCACCTGGGCATCTAACATCAGGCTATTTCTAATGGTATTAACAACACCAATCTTCCTTTCAGCTATTCCATTCTCAGCAGGAACACCAACATTGGCAAGTCTATGGGAGATTCCTTTTCTACGAAGCCAATTCTGAAACTCATGGCCTAGAAACTCTCCTCCACAATCCGATTGAAATTGACCTACTTGATAGCCATAATTTCTTTCCACCATTGCAACAAACTCCTTAAAGCGAGCAAAAGCCTCCGCTTTAGATTTGAGCAAATAACAAAACGTATAGCGAGTATGGTCATCCACCAAAAGGAACATGAAACGCGCCCCCCCTTCACTAGGAGCATTGGGGCCGGCTAAGTCTCCATGAACCAACTGAAAAGGCCTAGTTGACACTCTGTCACTTTTTCTAGCAATAGGAGCAGCCTTAATTTTCGATTGTTTGCACACAGTACAATCAAGAAAGTCATCACACTTTTTGGATCCTAACTCAGGATACACCTTGGCCAGTTGGGACAAACTTCCCCACCCGGGATGTCCCAGAACTCTGTGATAATAGTGAATGCATTTGTTATGTGGGGGAACATTGGAAATACAATTTCCTGACACAATCCCCTGCTTAGGAAGCATTTCATACAATTGATTCACTAACCTCCCCCTAGCACATTCTATCCCATCTTTTTCAATAGAACATCCAGTACCCTTGAACACAACAGTATAACCAGACTTTACCAGGGCTGGAACGCTAAGGAGGGAAAAGTCAAGTGTAGGTACACACAACACATTTTGCATATTTATCCCCAAACAAGGAATGTATACTTCACCCTGAAAGGACACATCAGCCATAGATCCATCAGCCAGAGCAACCTGTTGGACTTTAGGCTTGCTTTTTGATAACAACAACTGTTCATTGTTGACAATGATTTGGCTACAGGCTGAGTCCAAAAGCCAAGTCTCTGGGGAACGTCTACTCACAGCCGTGAGCAAAGCAGACACCTGGGTACGTTGTCTAGGCGCTTGTTTCTTCTTTCGCACGAACCTCTTTCCACTGGCTCCACCGGCTGGGCGAGGTGGCTGGGGACAGTCTCTCATGAAGTGTTGGGTCGAGTTGCACCGGAAACATCTCCTCACAGCACACGCAGCCTCTGTTCCAACTGGATAACGCTGAGCTGAAGCCTCAGGAACAGCAACAGATGACTTACTCTGCATCTTCTCCAAATCACGAGCTTGCTGGATTTCTTGCAGCCGATTTGTAAGATAATCCACAGTTAGGTCTTGGGGCCTCAACGTCTGAGTTGCCTCGATGAGCATGTCAAAGCTCTTGTCCAAGCTTGACAGGATGATACAAGCTCTCTGGGTATCAGGGATCACAACATCCCGGTCCTCAAGTTCAAGAAACAAAGTCTTGACTTTATGGAGGTGGGTCATCACGTTTCCACCGGGCTGCAGCTTCAAATTGTAAAGCTGACGTGATATACCAACAATGGCAGCAGAGGTTTGCTTGGAATAAAGGGCTTTAAGAGCTTCCCAACAGGCATGTGCAGTCTCCAAATTACTGATATGCAGTAGCTGTGATGATTCTAGTCCCAGAATCAAGTTGCCATAAGCACGATCCAAATACAACTGCACTTCATCAGTAATAACACCGGTTGGAGGTGGGTCTTTCACATACTTCCCCAAACCTTCTTTTAGGAAGAAAGACTTGATCTTCACACACCAGGTCCGATAGTTTGTGCCATTCAAACGCTCAAAGGGCAGACTGGTTAGCCCTGCAGCAGCAGCCATGCTGACCACTCAAAGAAAACACGTTTACTTCAAAATGCAGCCTTAAAAACAAACCCCGTTGTTACAGCTAGATCCAGCGCAGCAAAGAAAAACACAAAATTCTCTCTGGGCCACCATAACCTGTTAGGTGATGGTTAACTATGCGGGGTTTCAGGCTTGAAGTAATCCAAACAACGTGTTGTAAGGCTAACAATATCTTTATTGATAGCATAAGGCAATAATGGATGTATAGTGCATTATTGCAAAAAGGTAAAATCAAAGCATAAGCAGAGTTCCATCACCAGAAGTGAGGAAAGAAAAACATCATGGTCTGTGCAAAGACCAGGCATGGTTACAGTTCAGATACAAGTACATGTAGATAGCAGTCTACATAAAGAACAGAAGACATATGTGAAGAACATAAGTGAGAACATAAGTATAAAGGAATACCCATGGTTCATAGCTCACATCTGATTGGTTCAAACATGGGCATCTCTTTCAGCATAGCATTTTTGGTAGTAATTGTACTTACTATAAAGCGTCACACGATGGCAGTGTTGTGTATTGGCCTTTCTTTGAGCTATAGTTGTTTTGAGAACAATCGTGATTACAAGTTTTATTATGTCTAGCTAAAGAGACATCTCAACACCTGCCATCTACGTCTCAGATGTTTTGAGAACCAAACTTACAATGCGGAAAACAATGTAGATTGTTTTCACTTGTATTTTTCACTCTCTGGCCAGACACAGTGGAAGAAAATGCCATGCGTTTAATTCTGCATAGAATGCTTTAACCAAATAACCTTAACAGGTTGTTCTACCTTTTGATGCACTTCCCCTTTTCTGAGGAGGTTGCTAAAAAGGCTGCTCGATAATCTTGTGTCTTTCAGTCTTTACACCTGTGTTTCTAGTTCCTATGTTGTTGTCTATAAGAAATTTCTTTCAGATGCTGAAACTGCTGCCTGCAATGTCTCTATGCTGCTCCTTGGAACGGTTCCTTCTGGATGGTTCCCAACAATTCTGTCTCAACAATGACATCTAAAAGGACTTTGTAACACTCAAGCAATTGTACACTAGAGCTTCTTCTAGGTCAAGGACTCACAAAGAGTGGTAGGGGCTTCCTACCTACCATCTCAGTGCTTCTATGGTTGACAGAGAAAATAAACTAACTGCCAAACAGTTTTATCCTTCCAGAAACAGCACAAACACTCTGGAAGACAATGAGGGCCACTGCCCCTCTAAGTGACTGAATCCCTCTATTCCAGCTGGGAGAATTTGTGTTGCTTAAAAATTCCACCACAAGACTAAGCAACCATGACTTCTGTTGAACTTTTGTCTAATCTTTTTCTGCTACACATGGGGAAGGGACTAATGGGAAAGGCACAAACTCTTACTACATTTGATTTTGTTTTGCATAAACACTCCAATGTCTTAATCTGTTTTCAAAAGGCATTAACAACTCTGTTACATTTCCAAAACACTATCAAAAATGGGTCTGTGAGCTGCCGCCCAAACACATCATCAAATGGGTAGGGCCTGTCACCTGGAAACATACATTTTGTCACCAGACCATCCTCATAAGAAAACGGGGGTGAGGGGAAGTTGTGTTTGTTTCTGGAAAAAGAGTGTTGTTCATAAGAAATGCAATCAATCCCACTGATAAGGGAATGGTCCTCACTACCATGCTCAACAAGCGCCATCATCTGGTGCATGGCAAGCATGCCATGCTAAGAAAACGGGGGAATATATGGCCCTGGGGGGCAATTTAGGTCCCCCCATAGTTTTGATATATATTTAGTTTGTATAGTTTTATCTGTGTAGTTTTAAACACCTTTATATAGTTTCTATAACACAAGTGTGTGCACTCTGTTTCACTCTAGCAAGGTTCCCTGAATGAAGTTGTAAGTGTCTTGTTTGTTTGGAGAGGAAAGGGGGCCCCACTGTCTCATTGGCGATCACTCGTAGCCGAGTAAGATTGTCTTCCAAAGGTAAAATTTTAACGGTGAATCCGTAAGTGGCTATAAAGGCCAATTCTGGATCCGCACAACCTCCCACAGTGAGGGCATAGGTTTCCGGGTGGGAGACGGTCATGATGAGGGTTTGCCTGACGTGCCTTCCTTTTAGCTCTCTTCTCCTTTTCGCCCTGTACTCGTGCTTCTTCAAAGTCCATAGCGCCATTAATAAAGGCTGACCTCCAATTGAAACGCTCATGAGTTAGGGCTTCCCAGTTCTCAATGCTGATATTACATTTTTTTAAATTAGCTTTGAGAGTATCTTTGAATCTCTTTTGCTGTCCACCAATATTCCGTTTTCCATTCTTAAGTTGGGAGTAAAGTAACTGTAGGGCCATAAAGAAGGAAGATAAGAGAGTGTTTTTTTTTTCCGCTCACAGAAATGGAATGTGTAAATGTTTTCCTTTGAAATGTAATCTGTTAATTAAGGCAGAACCAGCCGGACCTTGCAGCTCTAAGATCAAAGCTGGTGAGTGCTGTCTCTTATCAAAAGAATAGCTGCTGTCTCTTATTAAAAGTTACCAATTATTTTCTCTCTGTAATACATCTGGGGAATGCCAGGATGCCAAAAAGGGGAGGTTTAATGTCTGTAGAAACCACTTGATTGGTCCCTATGCTAAAAATGTAAATTTCTTTGTTCTCTGTAACTCTATAATCTGTAATCTGTTAGACTCCATGTTTGTGTGTGTGTGTGTCACACCCGGCTTTTCTTTTTGGCCAAATAATTAAAGCTGTATACTTTGAAAACCTCCGTTTTGAAATCTGTTTGGTAGTATGGGATTTCAGATATTTACAGGGAGGCTGGCCATACAGCATGTCAGGGTTCTAGTTTGAATCCTGCCATGTACTTCGGAGATGTGTGTTGGCTTCGAAAGAGATGGGAGGGGGAGTGCATTCCAGGAGCCAGGCCAGACTGCTAGAGACTGTTATGCTGAGCGTCAAGGTCGTCCACCTGCAAGAGTGTGGTGGGGACTTGAGCGGAGTAGGAAAGTAACGGACACTGACATCATGGGTGCAAAAGGATTGGCATGAAGGGGGAGAACTAAGTTTGGCTGTTTGGCGGGAAACCGTCATTCGGATCTTTGAGAATGCTTTGATTTACATGTATCCTTAATAAAGTTTATTCTGCATTTCAATTGAATTTGCACAAAGGCCCTCCTGGCCATGACTGCCACCAGCTCTTCGAGCAAGAGACATGAGTCCAGGAGGACCCCCAGGTTCCACACTGGGTCTGAATGGGGCAGTGCTACCCCATTCAGAACCAAAGATGGCAACTTCCTGGATGCAAGGGGCAATCAACCAACAGCCACCCCATCTTGTATAACTGGGTATCAGCAGCGTATTAATGATACCTGATCCCGTGGTGATGGATGATCTCACCCAGTGGTTTCATGTAGATATTAAATAAAAGAGGAGAGAGAACCGAACCTTGTGGCACCCCACACAGGAGGGGTCGAGGATCGGATCTCTCATCCCCTATCACCACCGATTGGGAATGGCCCCGGAGGAAGGAGGTGAACCAGCGTAAAACTACACCACCCACCCCAAACTCCCTGAGCCACCCCAAAAGGATACCATGGTCGATGGTATCGAAAGCCACTGAGAGGTCCAAAAGAGCCAGGATGGATGCACTCCCTCCATCCCGCTCCTGCCAGAGATCATCCATAAGCGCGACCAATGCAGTCTCTGTCCCATATCCTGGCCTGAAACCTGACTGAAAGGGGCCTAGATAATCTGTTTCATCCAGAATCCTCTGAAGTTGCAATGCCACCACTGTCTCAACCACCTTTCCCTAAAAGGTAAGGTGGGAGACAGGACGAAAATTGTCCAACACAGTAGGGTCCAGGGTTCGTTTCTTGAGGAGGGGTTGCACCAGCGCCTCCTTAAAGGCAGCCAGGAGCACCCCCTCACTCAAGGATGTAGTTCCCCATTGGGGGAGATGAGCAGTCATATAAATTAATTAATTAATTAATTAAATAAATAAATGTATGTACTGGGGAGTCTTTGGTGCTCTCTGAGCCTTGTTGTTTTCATGCAGACGTTTCATTGCCAGGCTAGGCAACATCTTCAGTGCGAAAAGGGAGTGGAACTTGCTGTCTGTTTATATACCCTGGCTTGTCCTGCCTGTGTTGGTGGGGGTCTTGTACTCTCCTTGGTAGTTCCTTGATTGGGCTGTTGTGTGCTGTTTGGGTGATTGACTGAGTTAATAGTTCCTTGATTAAGGTCTATTGTGTTGTTTGATTGCTCCTCTTAATCTATGCATATCTTGTTGTTGATTGCTGGCCCAGGGGTGTTCTGGTCTTCTGGCTATTCTATTGTCTCTTATGAATGGTATGTAAATGTTGTTAACCTCTATGTGTCTGTTGATGGCTGCTTTGTCTGAGTGCCAAGCTTCCAGGAATTCTCTAGCATTTTTGGATTTGGCCTGGTCTAATATGCTCACAGTTTCCCAGTTGAAAGTATGGTTAAGTCTGTCCATGTGTTGTGAGATTAAGGAGTTTTCATCATGTCTTCTGACTGCTAGTTGGTGTTCGTGGATGCGTTCTGCTAGTCTTCTGCCAGTCTGTCCTACATAGTGGCTGTTACAGTCCTTACACTGTATGTTGTAGATAACTCCTGTTTTTTCTTCTTGGGCTACTGGGTCTTTTGGTTTACTTACAATGTTCTGAAGGGTTTTGGTTGGTTTGTGTGCTACAGTGATGCCGTGTGGATGTAACAGTCTATTAGTAGTTTCTGAGATGTTTCTGATGTATGGCAGTGTAATCCTTTTCATAGCTTCTGTTGGGTTTGCTGTGGTGGGTTGAGTGGTCAGGCACTTTTTGATAAAGTTGTGTGGATATCCATTTTGCTGGAAGATGCTATATAAGTGGTCTGTTTCCTTTTTCTGGTGTTCTGGGTTGCTGCAGTGTGTTTGTGCTCGTCTGAATAGTGTTCTTACACAGCTCCTCTTGTGTGAAGTTGGGTTATTGCTTTGATAGTGGAGCACTTGGTTAGTGTGGGTAGATTTCCGGTAGACTTGTGTTTCTAGAATGCCATCATTTCCTCTACTGATGAGGATGTCCAAGAAGGGTAGTGTGTTGTTGTTTTCTTCTTCCCTTGTGAATTTTATTCCTTTGAAGATGTTGATGGCTTCATGTGTTTCCTCCAGTTGATCCTTTTTTATTATGACGAAGGTGTCATCTACATACCGGATCCATACTTTGGGTTGTATGTGTGGGAGTGCTATCCTTTCTAGACGTTGCATTACTATCTCTGCTATGAGTCCTGAGAGTGGTGATCCCATAGGTGTTCCTTTGATTTGTTGGAATATTTGTCCATCAAACTGAAAGTAGGTGGTGAGGCAGAGGTTGATGAGGTCCATGATTCTGGGTATTTTGATCTTGGTGTATCTTGTTAGGTCAGGTGTGTTACGTAGAACTGCTGCCATGGATTCAATCGCTAGTGCTTGGTCTATGGATGTAAAGAGTGCAGTGACATCGAATGACACCATAATTTCATCTTCATCTATTTTTATGTCTTTGATTTTCTGGAGGCACTGTAGTGGGGAATTGATAGAGTATTCACTCTCCTCTGTGAGATGCCCAAGTTTTCTTGTAAGTTCTTTAGCTATGTTGTATGTGGGGGTGCCTGGTAATGATACAATTGGACGGAGTGGTATGTCAGGCTTGTGTATTTTGGGGTATCCGTAGAAGTATCTCTGTGGAGATTGCTTCCGGGTGCTGAAGATGTCGGTGTGCTGAACCGAGTGCTCCTGTCTCGGCTCCGCGGTTTGCCTGGCTGCAGCAGTAACTGCTGAAAGAGACAGTAACTGCTGAAATCTCCCCTTTGAAGAGAAGGGGATCAGAAGATAAACCACAAGGGTCGCTGAATCGCTGCTCTTTCCCAATTCCCGTCTTTCCACCACGGGAAAAAGGAAATTGAAGCAGCGAAGGCAACTGGAAGAATCATCGTTTTTGCTCTACAGGAAACCGGGAAATCTTTTCAGATAAGTAACACCTAAATTCAGCACTTTTAGTCACTGATTTATATTTGTGTTTATTTTAGCTTTACGTATTATCTGCTAAGATCCTTCTATGGACATGATTGATTGATATTGCTGGTGCTTGTGTAACCTTCTTGCCAAGACGACTTGAGAAAATGATGGGAGTTTAAAGAATAATGACTTTACTCGGAGCTAAGTGATACTGAGTGACATTGACCATTGACAAATGGCTTATCTACTTATGTGGGACTAATCTATTTTCCTCTTTGGATTTTGAATTCAAATGGATTAATGGTCTGCCTTTTATTTTATTTTATTTCTGTTTTTCATCTTGATATGGCTTTTTTCTCTTTTTTTCTCCTGCAATGTGCTTGGATATTATTTGGATTATTTGGATTATAAAGGGTATTTTTGGAGTTCCTTTGCCTTGAACAGTTTTTTGAATTTCCTTATTATATGGGATTTTAATAGACTTATTTGTTATATTTTATCCTGGAGAGAGACATCTAGAGCTGAAGCTCTCCTTTTCCCCCCTCTTTTTTTTTTTTTTTGATTTTTTTCCTCTTTCCTCTTTGAGACTTCTGATTATAAGTTTGCCTGAGAACTGGATTGTTATTAAAATTCTTCAAGGATATTTTGACTACAGTTAAAGGAAATACCCGTTGTACTTTTATCTTCTATTTTTTCTAAATGAGAATTGTTGATTTTACCAAAGTACACTCTGTCCTTTTTTTTATGCAACAACTTTTAAGAAAAGGCAGTATTATTTTTACTTTTTAATTTCTACTGTATATTGAATTTTTTTTTCTTTTCCTTTTCCTATTCACCTTTTGCTTTTGAATTTTTGAATAAATTTTTTATCCTCCCTCTTTCACCTCCCTTTTTTTCCTTCCTTCCTTTTTTTGTTGTTGTCTGTTGCTGTTCTCTTTTGTCTTCCGTTATTTTTTTCTCTCTCTTTTTTTACAGGAATACTACACGCAATATGGCCACTCTGTCTGCAAGAGTGAAGAGAGACAGAGATAAGGAAAAGGAGAAAGAAACAGGGAGAATGCCTACTGATTCCATCGCATCATCTTCTGAAGTACCAACATCAGACATGAAAAAAATATTGGATGCGATTGCAGCACTGAACCAAAAAATTGATGACTCAACTGCTACCCTGAAAAAGATGGACGATTCAATTGCCTCCTTAGATATAAAAATGGGGAAAAAAATCAACAATTTAGGTCAACAAGTAGATAAAAAAATGGAAGCGATGAAAGAAGACTTAAAAGAAGAATTTAGAAAAGAAACACAAAATATTAAAGAGGTAGTAAATACCTTATCAGGGGAATCTAAAGAGACACAAGAACAAGTAAAGAAATTAGAGATTAAATCAGAATCTATTATTAAAGATATGGAATACAATTTAGATGCCATCGCTCTAGCAGAAATGAGAGAAAAAGAATTCATATTGAGATTGAGAGGAGTTCCAGAAAAGTCAGATGAGAATACGAGAGAATATATAATTGGTGCTTTAGCTCAATACTTACAGATAGAAGAAGAAGATCTGGATTCAGAAATAGATAAAATCTTTAGAATTAACTCACGTTACGCTAGAGAGAAAAAAGTGCCAAGAGACATATTGATATATTTTGTGAGGAAAGTTACAAAAGAACAAATTTTGAAGAAGCACTACAGTGACAGATTAAATATAGCAGGGAAAGAGATAATTGTCTTAAAAGAAGTCCCATTAAGAATATTAAGAAAAAGAAAAGAATACTCCTTCTTTACAGATAAATTAAAGCAAAATAACATATCATTTAGATGGGAAAGAATAGAAGGAGTATCTTTCACTTTTAAAGAACAAAGATTTAAAATAAATTCCATTTTGAAAGCAAAGGCCTTCATAGAGAAATATATGACAGATATGAGTGAAGTATCTAATGTTCTGGAAGAAATGAAAGAGACATTTAAAGATAAGGAAAAGAGTGAGGACTTATCGGAGATGGGAGCTACCGGAGTGGATTTAAAAAAGAACTTTTAAATATCTAAATATCATGGACTTTAAATATCTAACATGGAATATCAATGGGGCAAATTCTCCCCAAAAGAGAAAGAAAATTTTTCATTTTTTGAAAAAAATAAAATTGGATGTAATTTGCCTACAAGAGACTCACATTTGTAAAAAAGACATTAAGTATTTGATTCAAAACAACTGGGAGAAGAATTTATTTCAGCTGGATTAAAAAAAACTAAGGGGGTAGTCCTGTATATACAACAAAAACTTAATCCAAAATTAATATTGACTGATGATGAAGGAAGATATATTGCAGTGGAAGTAAATATACAGGGGATTAAAACATTGATAGTTGGGATTTACGCTCCAAATTTTGATAAAGGATTATTTTATAAGAACCTAATGGACAAACTTTTGGATTTATCATATGAGAATTGGTGTTTTATGGGGGACTGGAATGGGGTGATTAGCCCAATGGAAGATAGACATTCGCAAAAAAATGTGAAAACTACACAGGGAAAACTACCCCAAACTTTCTTTGATTTAAAAGATATGTTGGACTTACAAGACATTTGGAGACTTATGAATGGAAACTCTAAAGAATATACATATTACTCAGAAAGATACAGATCATTTTCCAGAATAGATATGTTCTTGATCTCTAAAACTTTAATGATGAATGTAAATAAAGCTGAAATTCTACCTAAAATTATATCAGATCATAACCCTGTTTTATTAACTATCAAAGGAAAAAGGAATGCATTTCGATGGAGGCTAAATGAGTCAATTTTCCAGAAAGAAGATGTTGTTGACATATGTAAGAAAAGACTAAGAGAATACTTTCTACTTAACTCAAATAAGGATACCAGTACACAAGTAATTTGGGATGCAAGTAAAGCGTATATGAGGGGTTATTTTATTCAATATAATGCTCAAATGCGGAAAAAGAAACAAGAAAAAATTCAATTGATTTTGGATGAAATTAAAAATAAAGAGAAATGTCTGAGGACCAAACCGATGGATAATACATTGATAACTCAAATTAAATTTCTACAAAAACAAATTTCGATGATTTTGGTACAGGAAATAGAAACTCAAATGAAATTTACAAAACAGAAATATTTTGAATTTGCAAATAAACCAGGAAGATGTTTAGCTCATAAGTTAAGAAAACAAAGACAAAAAATATAATTTCTAATATACAACATAAAGGGAAAATTCTAGTGAATAATGTGGAAATACAAGAAGCATTTCATTCTTACTATACAGCATTGTATAAAAAACAGGATGTTAATATAGCTGAAATTGATGAATATATGAGTAAGCAAAGATTAACTGTTTTAAATGATGAACAAAGAACATTACTTAATAATCCTATAACAAAAGAAGAAATGTTAATGGCTTTTAAGAAAATTAAAAGTGGAAAAGCACCAGGTCCGGATGGACTATCGGCAGCCTACTACAAATACTTTGAAGATGAATTGAGTATTCCTCTCCAAAAAACTATAAATTCAATTTTGGAAACAGGAATTATGCCAGAAACATGGAAAGAGGCTCATATTACTTTGATTCCGAAAGAACAACTAAATTTGAACTCAACAAAGAATTATAGACCAATATCATTATTGAATAATGATTATAAGATATTTACGACAGTTTTAGCGGAAAGATTGAAAAATACTCTTGGAAATTTTATTCATCAAGATCAAGCAGGTTTTCTACCCAAAAGACAAATTAGAGATAATATCAGAAATGTTTTGGATGTATTAGAGTATTTAGAACAACATAATGAAAAACAAGCCGCCTTGATATTCATAGATGCTGAAAAAGCATTTGATAATTTAAATTGGTCCTTTATGTTTAAAGTATTGGAGACTATGAACTTTGGTGGGAATTTTATTAAGTGGATTAAATCAATTTATACACCCCAATCTGCAAAAATAATTGTTAATGGAGAATTTAGTAAACCTTGTGAAATACAAAAAGGCACAACACAAGGCTGTCCTTTATCTCCGCTTTTGTTTATATTGATCTTAGAAGTTCTACTTAGAGATATTAGACAAGATGATGGTATTCATGGTATCAGAGTTAAAAAAGAAGTTTACAAATTAAGAGCCTTTGCAGACGACCTAGTCATTACATTAGAGAATCCACTGGATGGAATTGAATTATTGATGCAGAAATTGAAGGACTTTGGGTCGTTAGCAGGGTTCAAAATTAACTTACAGAAAACAAAAGTTTTGACTAAGAACATGAATTATCACCAACAAGAGAAATTGAGAGAAATTACAGGATATTCTTTGGAGAAAAAAGTAAAATATTTGGGAGTTTATTTAACATCGAAAAATGTTAAATTATTTCAAAATAACTATATCCCGCTTTGGATTGATATTAAAAAAGATTTAGAGCGTTGGGGGAAACTACAACTATCATTATTGGGGAGAATATCAGCGATTAAAATGAATATATTACCAAGAATTCTATATCTCTTTCAAACAATACCTATACTGACATCAGAGGAACCATTTAAACAGTGGCAGAAAGACATTTCTAAGTTCATTTGGCAAAGGAAAAAACCAAGAATAAAATATAAAGTCTTGCAAGATTCAAAAGAAAGAGGTGGTTTAGGACTCCCAAACTTGAGACTATACCATGCAGCTTGTGGTCTGGTATGGCTTAAAGAATGGATTGTTTTGAGAAATGAAAAATTATTAAATCTGGAAGGTCATGAATTGAGATTTGGATGGCATGGATATCTGTGGTATGATAAGGCTAAAATAAATGTGGACTTTAAAAATCATTATATTAGAAGATCCTTGTTGAGAATTTGGAATAAATATAAATCAATTTTATGTCATAAGAGACCTTTTCCACGCAAGAAGCCTTTTATAGAACAGAAGTAAGAAATAAAGACAAGTGGCTGACATATAAGGACTTCTTAAAAAAAGAACAAGGACACTATGTGATAAAATCAAAAGAACTTGCCCAAGAAGGTTATACCTTTCAATGGCTCTCCTATATGCAACTTATAGAGAAATTTAAATTAGATTAAAAAAAATTAGAATTTGAACAAACTAAATCAGAATTTGAAATACAATTATGTGAAAATGATGAACGTTTAATTGCTAGAATGTATAAATTATTGTTAAAAGGAGAAATGGTAGAGGAACAAGTTAAAGATTGTATGATTCAATGGGCGAAAAATATTGGCCACAATATACAACTTCATCAATGGGAAGATATGTGGACTAAAGGATTAAAATTCACCTTATGCTACAACTTAAAAGAAAATTTTTATAAGATGATATATCGATGGTATATGACCCCACAAAAACTCTCAAAAATGTACGGGAACATATCCAACTTATGTTGGAAATGTATAAAACAAGAGGGGTCTTTTTACCATATGTGGTGGACTTGTAACATTGCAAAAGAATTTTGGACTGAGATACATTCACTGATGCAAAATATACTACAGATACGAATACCATTTAAACCAGAAATTTTTTTACTTGGAATTTGGGAGGAACAAATAGAAAAACATTTCTTTAGAATAATACAGTATATGATCACAGCAGCAAGACTCTTATATGCACAAAACTGGAAAAATCAAAGTGTTCCAACAATACAGGATTGGATGTTGAAACTATTAGAGATGGCAGAAAATGATAAATTGACTTGCTTATTAAAAGATAATTCAAATTGTTACTTTCTTAAAGAGTGGAAACCATTGATGGACTATTTGCAAAAAGCAGGAGGAGTAAAGCTAACATGGGGATTTGATGATTAGATTATATATAAATAGTATATAGTATAATAGACAAGAAAAGTATATGAATGTTATATGAATAACCAGCATGTAAAAACAAACTATCTATTTTATTCTTATGACCATAGTTGGATCGGAGGTCATCCAATTTCTTTGTCTGTGTTTTTCTTTCTTTTTTTTTCCTTTACTGCACTTTTCTTTTCTTTTTCTCTTAATTTGTAGTTCTATTTTCATTTAATTCTTAACTTTTAGCTTTGTATATTTAAAATCCAATAAAAAAAAAAAAAAGAGAACTCCTCTGTATGGCCCTGTAAGTGGGTCACTGAGTCTACTTGACCCAAGAGTAATCTTAAACAGGGCCGTCGGGTGGCATTCTGCAGATGCAATAAGAGCGGAGAAATATTCACGTTTCGCCGCTCTTATCACCAAGTGAGTACTCTTGCATACTTGTTTATTTCTTTGTTTGTTGGATTTAGAAGTTGCCGGACTCCAAATGACTCTGAATAAATAATAAATAATAAAAAGCAAAACATCCAGAGAAAGGGCACTAGAACAGGCAAAACGACCTTTCTAATTCTCTTTTTCAGACCTTTGGAAATTGATTTTTTTCATCCTAAAATGCTAAACACACCATATTTGGGAGAAGGGAGACGTTGCTGGATTCCTGCCCCCCCCCCCCAATCATCTTTGGGACATTTTCTGGAGGGGATAAAAGGGATCCCTAATTCTGGGCAGGAAGAGAGTTTGGATCCTTGGAAGAAGAGGAATATTTCATAGATCTGAGAGTGTAGAATAAATAAGGAGTAAATCTTTATAAGGGGAATTTAATGGATTAAAGGAAATGGGGGTCCCAACATCCCCCTCCCGCAGGAAGCCCCTCCCTTCACCGGCCAATCAGATGTTCCATCTTGGCCATCTAGTAGTTGTGCCAGCAGAGGCCTTCTGGTGCTGCAGGTGGACCTTATCGCTGTTCTAGTAGTCGGCTGAGTGCTGTCCCAACTCAGTCACAGCCACAAACTTGCCGGAGTCGCTGTGGAAGCAGAGAATTTCCTGCCGGTCGTAGATTTACCTGGACAGGTAGCGCACCCGCTGCGTCCCGTTGAGGAAGTGGCACTCAAACTTCTCCTGGGCCAGGAAATGGGCTAGGAGGAGGAGGAGGAGGAAGGCCGTTAGGAGGGAGTCCAGCCATGAGGAGGGACCCACGCAGGGAGGGGGAGGGGCAGATACCTGCTTCAGAGACCGATGGATGGCCACTGGAGGGCCCAGCTGGAAGGGGGAGCCACGTGGGCCTTTCTCAGCCCGCTTCCACTTTCCTGATGTGGCTCCCTGTGGGAGAGGCGTGGTGGCCTGCGAAAGACCCCCGCCCAATGCACACAACCTCCCACCATTGGGGGAGAGTTGGAGGAAGAGCCCCAATCCACCCCAGTGGAAGAAACTCCAACACCTTCCTTTGGCAGCAGTGGCCCACCCCGCAGGGCTGTCACTCCCTCAAGATGCCCCCTGGAGGAGGGAGGGGGAAGTTTGTCAGTCCCAGTGGGGAGGAAAGGGGGGAGAGGGAAGAACAGTACGTTCTCCCAGCCGTTCCCTCCCCCCAACCCACCACCTTCCCTGGTTCCCCAAAACTTTTCTTCCCCCCCCCCCAAATATTCAGTCCTACTGCCTGCCTTAGGATGACTGTCGGGGGTTCAGGCCTCTTTCCTGTCCCCATCCCAAAATGGGCCCCCTGGAGCCCCCCCCCCCATGGCATTGGCCCTTTAGCAGATTTAGAATTTCCTCCTTCAGAAACAAAGCTGGCTTGCTGGGAACACCGGCTCCGAGACCCTGGGCGCGCTTGGAAGCAGCCCTGGTCAGCACGAGTGAAGCTGGCTCTCTTGGAGCCTGTGGCTCCCCAAGGATGCTTTCCCTTGGTTTACTTCCTGCTTCTTGCAAACGACGTTTTTGCTCAGTTGCAGTGGCCATGAGTGCAGCCTTGGGAGACCCGAAAGAACAGGTTAGGGATAGAACATCATGGAGAAGATCTATCGATGTGGTCGCCAGGAGTCGAAAAGGACTTGATGGCACAGAATGAATCAAAAAATCTCGCCAACGCCTTAGGGTAGAGACCGGACCAGTGGGTTTTTCAGGCTCGGGTCCCTGGATGGCGCTCTAGAAAAAAGCAACCCCCGCGCCTAGAAAGCTGTCAATGCAGCAGCGGCGTCTGTGCTTGCCGAGGACCGACATCCAACGGGAGGGGAAGCGGGGGAGCTGAAACAATAAAGTACTGGATTGCTAGAGGGGATGTCGGAGGAGAGGAGGAGGGCAGAGGAACTTCCTGTTCCGGCTTCCGCCTGGGAGGAAAGTGGCGGAGAGAGCTCTGTGGTCTTCCCGGGTTCGGAGCAGCAGCAGCCGGAAGGTGAGTCGAGGACAGGTGGGAGGAGAGGCCGGGAGCAAGTGGGGCTGTTTCCTTTCCTCCGTGGGGCAGAGTCAGAGAAGCAACTCTGCTGAAAAATGACAGCTGCTACTTATGCCTCCCCGCCCCAAATTTTATTCCCCTGGTGCTGCACGCTGTAAAACTGGTGCATGCAATTTTCTGGCGGTCGGGAGATTTAAAAAGTCGTCTTCAGGTTAGCGTTGACTTCTTGTGATTTTATGGAGATGTTGTTTTCTTGGCAACAATATGGGACTGATCTGCCACTGCCGTCTCCTGGGATGTTTTTTTACTTCCAAGTCTAGCCAACAAACTCTCCCATCCATGTATTAAGCAGGTTCAACTCTGCTTAACCCAGCACTTTTTTTTACATAGCCATTGAGGACCATTTGGGATGTTCAGGTGTAGAGGTAGTCTTCACATACGACTTGTTTAGTGACCATTCAAAGTTAGGATGGCGCTAAAAAGGAGACTTCCAAGTGGTCCTCAAACTTGTGGCCCTCAAAGCGATTTGGGTGCTGGCAACCGACGCGCCTTTACGACAGTGGCAGCGTCTTGCAGGCCCATGATTGCTGTTTGCCACCTTCCCATCCGGCTTCTGGCAAGCCAAATCAATGGGGAATCCAGCAGGAAGCTGCAACTCACGGTCGTGTGACGTTGCACTTAAAGACCCACAGTGATGTTTTCTTTTACTGCCAAATCTAGCCAACAAACACAGGATTTCCTAGTGGTCTTCCATTCATGTATCATGGTTGTTTGACATTGTGCTTAATGACCCACGGTGATTCGCTTAATGACTGCAGCCAGAACTGATGTTGTAAGTCAGCGCATTCACGTGACATCATCTTTATTTTTTTATTTATATATCCAATTTATTCTCCACCCATCTCACTCGGAGAGCAACTTAATGAGCGAGCTGCTTAGTGACAGAATTGCCGGTCCCAATTGCAGTCAGAAAGGAGGACTACCTGTATTGTATGGTGATGTCCCCAGAGAGGTTGTGGACAGTATTTCCTGCTCTTTTCTTATTTAGAGCTGAGGAGTTGAATGGACAGAACTGGTGCTTTAAATCTTGCAGAGGCTTTGGGCACCATTTCATCTGTTAAAGCCCCCCAGCCCTCTGAAAGTAGCCCCAAAACTTTGACCATACCCACTTCTGGGATATTTTGCAGGCTGAAATAACATGGATTTTCTACATACATACATTCATAGGTTTGTATATCTGTATTTCTCTGTGTGCATCTATGTGTATGTGTAGAATCTATCCCCGGCATTTCCATATATCCTTGATGATAACCCTTTGCAGTGCTAAGAATCTGTGATTGACCCAAGAATTTCAGGATTTGAACTTGGATCTCGCTAGTCTTCTATGTGTCAAATGAATCATAATGAATGTTAATTAATCTACCCTTCTGGCACTTTTCCTTTTTCATTGTAATGTATGCTTTTTTGTTGTTGTTTGCACCTGTTGTGCAGCCATTTTATAGATAATATTTAAAGTAACACTTTCATGTGAATCTTACAGACAAAAGGGATGCCAATAAGAGCCTTCTCGACAACTGAGAATCACAAGCAGCATTAAAAAAGAAAGCAAATCAAGCCAGCAATCAAATCTTTTCCACTTTCTCCAGAGAACGCCAAAACTCTTCTTCCCCAGCAGGTGACAGATAAGGGAGAGAAAAACAGGAAGAGAGTTTTTGAGCTGGAAAAAATTGAATATGTGGAACTCAAATATTACATGAAAAGGTCAAGGGGGATAATTTCCAAATTCAGAAAAAAAGGGAAATATCTGGAGGTGGAGGTCACTTCGATATCCAAGTAGGGCAGCCAGTAACACAAGCCTCACCCTGTGAGAAAGGAAACAGTCACTTGAATCAAAGCACCACCACACAAGGGATCAGAAATTGTTTTGTTCTCGAGAATCCAAGAATATCAATGGTGGAAAAGCCCCACAGAGGTCTATATTGTGGGAAAAGCGCAGATTATAGATCACAGCTGATTATGCACAAGAGGACCCACACCAGCGAGAAGCCCTACCAGTGTTCTCGATGCGGCAAAAGCTTTAGCAAGCATGCCACCCTGGTGAATCACAAGAGGACTCACACAGGAGAGAAACCGTATGAGTGTCCGGATTGTGGAAAAAGTTTCAGTCAGAATTCCCACCTGGTGATACACCAGAGGACTCACACAGGAGAGAAACCGTATGAGTGTCCGGATTGTGGGAAAAGTTTCAGTCAGAATTCCGACCTGGTGATACACCAGAGGACTCACACAGGAGAGAAACCGTATGAGTGTCCGGATTGTGGGAAAAGTTTCAGTCGGAAATCCAACCTGGTGATACACCAGAGGACTCACACAGGAGAGAAACCGTATGAGTGTCCAGATTGTGGGAAAAGTTTCAGTCACAATTCCAGCCTGGTGCAACACCAGAGGACTCACACAGGAGAGAAACCGTATGAGTGTCCAGATTGTGGGAAAAGTTTCAGGCACAATTCCAGCCTGGTGACACATCAGAGGACTCACACAGGAGAAAAACCATATGAGTGTCCAGATTGTGGGGAAAGTTTCAGTCAGAATTCCGAACTGGTGATACACCAGAGGACTCACACAGGAGAGAAACCGTATGAGTGTCCAGATTGTGGGAAAAGTTTCAGTGAGAATTCCAGCCTGTTGAAACACCAGAGGACTCACACAGGAGAGAAACCGTATGAGTGTCCAGATTGTGGGAAATGTTTCAGTCAGAATTCCAGCCTTGTGATACACCAGAGGACTCACACAGGAGAGAAACCGTATGAGTGTCCAGATTGTGGGAAAAGTTTCAGTGAGAATTCCAGCCTGTTGAAACACCAGAGGACTCACACAGGAGAGAAACCGTATGAGTGTCCAGATTGTGGGAAATGTTTCAGTCAGAATTCTAGCCTTGTGATACACCAGAGGACTCACACAGGAGAGAAACCGTATGAGTGTCCAGATTGTGGAAAAAGTTTCAGTCACAATTCCAGCCTGGTGCAACACCAGAAGACTCAAACAGGAGAGAAACCGTATGAGTGTCCGGATTGTGGGAAAAGTTTCATTCGGAATTCCAACCTGGTGATACACCAGAGGACTCACACAGGAGAGAAACCGTATGAGTGTCCAGATTGTGGGAAAAGTTTCAGTCGGAAATCCAACCTGGTGATACACCAGAGGACTCACACAGGAGAGAAACCGTATGAGTGTCCAGATTGTGGAAAAAGTTTCAGTCACAATTCCAGCCTGGTGCAACACCAGAGGACTCACACAGGAGAGAAACCGTATGAGTGTCCAGATTGTGGGAAAAGTTTCAGTCAGAATTCCAGCCTGGTGCAACACCAGCGGACTCACACAGGAGAAAAACCGTATGAGTGTCCGGATTGTGGAAAAAGTTTCAGTCAGAATTCCCTCCTGGTGACACACCAGAGGACTCACACAGGAGAAAAACCGTATGAGTGTCCGGATTGTGGGAAAAGTTTCAGTCGGAAATCCAACCTGGTGATACACCAGAGGACTCACACAGGAGAGAAACCGTATGAGTGTCCGGATTGTGGGAAAAGTTTCAGTCAGAATTCCGACCTGGTGATACACCAGAGGACTCACACAGGAGAGAAACCGTATGAGTGTCCGGATTGTGGGAAACGTTTCAGTCGGAAATCCAACCTGGTGATACACCAGAGGACTCACACAGGAGAGAAACCGTATGAGTGTCCAGATTGTGGGAAAAGTTTCAGTCACAATTCCAGCCTGGTGCAACACCAGAGGACTCACACAGGAGAGAAACCGTATGAGTGTCCAGATTGTGGGAAAAGTTTCAGGCACAATTCCAGCCTGGTGACACATCAGAGGACTCACACAGGAGAAAAACCATATGAGTGTCCAGATTGTGGGGAAAGTTTCAGTCAGAATTCCGAACTGGTGATACACCAGAGGACTCACACAGGAGAGAAACCGTATGAGTGTCCAGATTGTGGGAAAAGTTTCAGTGAGAATTCCAGCCTGTTGAAACACCAGAGGACTCACACAGGAGAGAAACCGTATGAGTGTCCAGATTGTGGGAAAAGTTTCAGTCAGAATTCCGAACTGGTGATACACCAGAGGACTCACACAGGAGAGAAACCGTATGAGTGTCCAGATTGTGGGAAAAGTTTCAGTCAGAATTCCAGCCTTGTGATAATCCAGAGGACTCACACAGGAGAGAAACCGTATGAATGTCCAGATTGTGGGAAAAGTTTCAGTCAGAAATCCAACCTGGTGATACACCAGTGGAGTCACACAGGACAGAAACCGTATGAGTGTCTGGATTGTGGGAAAAGTTTCAGTCAGAATTCCGAACTGGTGATACACCAGAGGACTCACACAGGGGAAAAACCATATCAGTGTCAAGATTGTGGGAAAAGTTTCATTCGGAATTCCCACCTGGTGATACACCAGAGGACTCACACCGGAGAGAAACCATATGAGTGTCTGGATTGTGGGAAAAGTTTCAGTTTCAAGTCCAAGCTGGTGATACACCAGAGGACTCACACCGGAGAGAAACCGTATGAATGTCCAGATTGTGGGAAAAGTTTCAGTCGGAATTCCAAACTGGTGATACACCAGAGGACTCACACGGGGGAAAAACCATATCAGTGTCAAGATTGTGGGAAAAGGTTCAGTCAGAATTCCCACCTGGTGTGACACCAGAGGACTCACACAGGAGAGAAACCATATGAGTGTCCACATTGTGGGAAATATTTCAGTGTTAGGTCTAGCCTTATAAATCATGTAGGTTTACGCATAGGAGAGAAACCATCCAAATGCCTAGACTGTGGACGGTGCTTCACACAAAATTCCTACCTTAACAGACACAAGAAAATGCACATGAGGCAGAAGGTGATGAGTGTAGAGAATGCTTGATTTTCACTTCTCATCTCCCATTGGACATCCAGCTGAAAAGTTGAGTATTTAACTTCTGGGCTGATTCTTTTTAGTCAAACATGTCTCAGTATTAGAGATGAGGGAGGAGAGAAAAAAATGGAAAATGTTAGTTTGAGAAAGGCTAACTACACATTTCTGGCTATCAGCAGAACTTCCCAGTAAGCTGCTGCAGGCCCTAAAAGATACATGAAAAAAAGATAGGAGCACTCAGATTTTATGAGAGAATATATTAGGGACGTTTGTGGCAGTGACAAAAGCACTGTAAGGTTTCAGATGGAAAGGCTTTTCTGCCTTGAAGTTGAACATGATGGATAAGAGCTGCAGGAATATTGAGTTGAGTTGAGAAAAGGCTGTGGTTTTGAGCATAGGATCTTCAGGTTTATGAACAGCCCCTGCTGTGATCTTGTTTGCTTGGAGGTGCCTGCTTGTTAACCTTTGATGGCTGTGGGTGATAGCAGCGCCCAGAGGCTGTTCCCTTTTGTTACATCCCCCTTATTGGTGGAGATGTGAGGAAAAAATTGCACAGTGGAAGATGTTTCATTTCTAGAAATGCATTGTGTAAGAACCATTCATTGCTTTTGAGAAGGAAAAAAACTGGGTAGTCTCAGCGTTGCTGTGAACGTGGGGCCAAGGTAAGGCAAAGCTCCCTTCCCAAGAAATGGCAGATGTTTCCATTTCTTTCACTCCTCTCTCAGGGCTTCTTTTTAAATTTTTCCCCCAAATCCCTACAAGTAAAGAGGAAAATTATTTGAAATTATTTTTTCCCTAGTACATAGCTTTCCAAACTGTGTGTCACAACACACAACTTAGTCACGAAGCGGCTGCGGGGGTGTGCACGGCGGCGGCGGGGGCCACACGGCGGCACCGACAGCAGCAGCGCACCATCAGCACTTCCGCGTTTGAGGCCGCCGCCACCGTGCACACCACTGCGTTCCCCGTGCCGCCGCCATGCACGCTCCCACGCTGCCGCCATTGGTGTGTCGCCAACGGCAGCAGTTTGGAAAGCAGTGCCCTAGTAGATCACTTTGCATATGAGCCCTTTGCAGAAGGACACTGAAGAGCCAGGACCAGGCCAGGGGTGGGGAGGAAGCATCTTTTGGCCTGAGCCTCAAGTTCTGAGTGGCTTCAAATTTAAAGGTCTGCATAGTTGTTACACTTTAAAATATTCAAATTATATTTAATTCTACCCCGCTTCCTCTCCCTTGCTCTTTTTTAGTGCCGTATTTTTGGACACACCTGTTATGATGTCCCATTTTATTATGGTTGGGAGCTGGAAATGCTTGAAATGGTTCAAAAGCCTCTGGATCTTTGAGGGAGCCATACCATAATGCAAAATCTTGCATTCTAAAACAGTGTTTAGAATCCACCCCAGTGAAGACAAAGTATACTTAGTGGCCACGGAATTCTAAGTGAATTTGAATATGCAAAGATACAAAGTAGACCCATTAAATCTGACACTAAAGCAGTGGTTTCCAAACTGCTGCCATTGGGAACACACCAATGGCAGTGCGGGGGTGCGCACGGCGGTGGGGTTGTGCACAGCGGCGGTGCAGGGGTGTGTGGTGGGAGGCGCGGCGGCAGCGGCCTCGTGTTTTCCGTTAAAGCGTGGAAGCGCTGATGATGCGCCGCTGCCGCCACACATCCACTTCCAGGTTGTGTCGCGACACTCAAGTGTTGCGACACACAGTTTGGAAAGCTATGCATTAAGGGAATAGTGGAATACCCAACAAGTAACCCCTTTACAATAAAAAGAATAGATAACAATCGAAGAGAATATTTGTAGCTCAGGGTTGAACTGGGGAGTCTTTGGTGCTCTCTGAGCCTTGTTGTTTTCATGCAGACGTTTCATTGCCAGGCTAGGCAACATCTTCAGTGCGAAAAGGGAGTGGAACTTGCTGTCTGTTTATATACCCTGGCTTGTCCTGCCTGTGTTGGTGGGGGTCTTGTACTCTCCTTGGTAGTTCCTTGATTGGGCTGTTGTGTGCTGTTTGGGTGATTGACTGAGTTAATAGTTCCTTGATTAAGGTCTATTGTGTTGTTTGATTGCTCCTCTGCTGCTAATCTTGCTGTTAATCTATGTGTATCTTGTTGTTGATTGCTGGCCCAGGGGTGTTCTGGTCTTCTGGCTATTCTATTGTCTCTTATGAATGGTATGTAAATGTTGTTAACCTCTATGTGTCTGTTGATGGCTGCTTTGTCTGAGTGCCAAGCTTCCAGGAATTCTCTAGCATTTTTGGATTTGGCCTGGTCTAATATGCTCACAGTTTCCCAGTTGAAAGTATGGTTAAGTCTGTCCATGTGTTGTGAGATTAAGGAGTTTTCATCATGTCTTCTGACTGCTAGTTGGTGTTCGTGGATGCGTTCTGCTAGTCTTCTGCCAGTCTGTCCTACATAGTGGCTGTTACAGTCCTTACACTGTATGTTGTAGATAACTCCTGTTTTTTCTTCTTGGGCTACTGGGTCTTTTGGTTTACTTACAATGTTCTGAAGGGTTTTGGTTGGTTTGTGTGCTACAGTGATGCCGTGTGGATGTAACAGTCTATTAGTAGTTTCTGAGATGTTTCTGATGTATGGCAGTGTAATCCTTTTCATAGCTTCTGTTGGTTTTGCTGTGGTGGTCAGGCACTTTTTGATAAAGTTGTGTGGATATCCATTTTGCTGGAAGAGGTCTGTTTCCTTTTTCTGGTGTTCTGGGTTGTTGCAGTGTGTTTGTGCTCGTCTGAATAGTGTTCTTACACAGCTCCTCTTGTGTGAAGTTGGGTTATTGCTTTGATAGTGGAGCACTTGGTTAGTGTGGGTAGATTTCCGGTAGACTTGTGTTTCTAGAATGCCATCATTTCCTCTACTGATGAGGATGTCCAAGAAGGGTAGTGTGTTGTTGTTTTCTTCTTCCCTTGTGAATTTTATTCCTTTGAAGATGTTGTTGATGGCTTCATGTGTTTCCTCCAGTTGATCCTTTTTTATTATGACGAAGGTGTCATCTACATACCGGATCCATACTTTGGGTTGTATGTGTGGGAGTGCTATCCTTTCTAGACGTTGCATTACTATCTCTGCTATGAGTCCTAAGAGTGGTGATCCCATAGGTGTTCCTTTGATTTGTTGGAATATTTGTCCATCAAACTGAAAGTAGGTGGTGAGGCAGAGGTTGATGAGGTCCATGATTCTGGGTATTTTGATCTTGGTGTATCTTGTTAGGTCAGGTGTGTTACGTAGAACTGCTGCCATGGATTCAATCGCTAGTGCTTGGTCTATGGATGTAAAGAGTGCAGTGACATCGAATGACACCATAATTTCATCTTCATCTATTTTTATGTCTTTGATTTTCTGGAGGCACTGTAGTGGGGAATTGATAGAGTATTCACTCTCCTCTGTGAGATGCCCAAGTTTTCTTGTAAGTTCTTTAGCTATGTTGTATGTGGGGGTGCCTGGTAATGATACAATTGTACGGAGTGATATGTCAGGCTTGTGTATTTTGGGGCATCCGTAGAAGCGTGGGATGTAGGTCCACGCTTCTACGGACGCCCCAAAATACACAAGCCTGACATACCACTCCGTCCAATTGTATCATTACCAGGCACCCCCATATACAACATAGCTAAAGAACTTACAAGAAAACTTGGGCATCTCACAGAGGAGAGTGAATACTCTATCAATTCCCCACTACAGTGCCTCCAGAAAATCAAAGACATAAAAATAGATGAAGATGAAATTATGGTGTCATTCGATGTCACTGCACTCTTTACATCCATAGACCAAGCACTAGCGATTGAATCCATGGCAGCAGTTCTACGTAACACACCCGACCTAACAAGATACACCAAGATCAAAATACCCAGAATCATGGACCTCATCAACCTCTGCCTCACCACCTACTTTCAGTTTGATGGACAAATATTCCAACAAATCAAAGGAACACCTATGGGATCACCACTCTCAGGACTCATAGCAGAGATAGTAATGCAATGTCTAGAAAGGATAGCACTCCCACACATACAACCCAAGGTATGGATCCGGTATGTAGATGACACCTTCGTCATAATAAAAAAGGATCAACTGGAGGAAACACATGAAGCCATCAACAACATCTTCAAAGGAATAAAATTCACAAGGGAAGAAGAAAACAACAACACACTACCCTTCTTGGACATCCTCATCAGTAGAGGAAATGATGGCATTCTAGAAACACAAGTCTACCGGAAATCTACCCACACTAACCAAGTGCTCCACTATCAAAGCAATAACCCAACTTCACACAAGAGGAGCTGTGTAAGAACACTATTCAGACGAGCACAAACACACTGCAACAACCCAGAACACCAGAAAAAGGAAACAGACCTCTTCCAGCAAAATGGATATCCACACAACTTTATCAAAAAGTGCCTGACCACTCAACCCACCACAGCAAAACCAACAGAAGCTATGAAAAGGATTACACTGCCATACATCAGAAACATCTCAGAAACTACTAATAGACTGTTACATCCACACGGCATCACTGTAGCACACAAACCAACCAAAACCCTTCAGAACATTGTAAGTAAACCAAAAGACCCAGTAGCCCAAGAAGAAAAAACAGGAGTTATCTACAACATACAGTGTAAGGACTGTAACAGCCACTATGTAGGACAGACTGGCAGAAGACTAGCAGAACGCATCCACGAACACCAACTAGCAGTCAGAAGACATGATGAAAACTCCTTAATCTCACAACACATGGACAGACTTAACCATACTTTCAACTGGGAAACTGTGAGCATATTAGACCAGGCCAAATCCAAAAATGCTAGAGAATTCCTGGAAGCTTGGCACTCAGACAAAGCAGCCATCAACAGACACATAGAGGTTAACAACATTTACATACCATTCATAAGAGACAATAGAATAGCCAGAAGACCAGAACACCCCTGGGCCAGCAATCAACAACAAGATACACATAGATTAACAGCAAGATTAGCAGCAGAGGAGCAATCAAACAACACAATAGACCTTAATCAAGGAACTATTAACTCAGTCAATCACCCAAACAGCACACAACAGCCCAATCAAGGAACTACCAAGGAGAGTACAAGACCCCCACCAACACAGGCAGGACAAGCCAGGGTATATAAACAGACAGCAAGTTCCACTCCCTTTTCGCACTGAAGATGTTGCCTAGCCTGGCAATGAAACGTCTGCATGAAAACAACAAGGCTCGGAGAGCACCAAAGACTCCCCAAGAATAGATAAATTTGGTCTTGTGTTTAAGGTGCTGGGCTAGAAACCAGGAGACTCAAAGTTCTAGTCCCGCCTTAGGCATGAAAGCCGGCTGGGTGACCTTGGGCCAGTCTCTCTCCCTCAGTCCAACCCACCTCACGTTGTTGTGGGGAAAATAGGAGGAGGAAGGAGTATTAGGTATGTTCCCCACCTTGAGTTATTTATAAAAATAATAAAGGCGGTATGTAAATAAATGAATAAATTAGACCCCGCAAAACCTACTAACAATATATTACTAATGAAATCAAGCAAAATTCAACCGCGGACAACATAAAATCCAGAGGAGCTGGTCCCCAGGGCCAGGCCAGAAGACACAGGTCCCTAGTCAGAGGAACACTCCCATCTTGAGCCCACTGTTGTTCACCCTGATGACACATGACTGTTGCGCCAAGTATACCACCAATTCCATTGTGAAATATGCGGACAATACAACTGTAGTGGGTCTTATCAGGGGTGAGGATGAGTGGGCTTATAGGGAGGAGGTAAAGGGTTTGGTGGAGTGGTGCAATAAAAACAGCTTGGTTTTAAATGTGGAAAAAACTAAGGAGATTATTACAGACTTCAGGAAGAACCGGTGCAGTCACACTCCACTTTTTATCAATAACATAGCTGTGGAGTCAGTCAGTAGCATTAGATTCCTGGGGGTGCAGTTAACAAATAGTCTGTCCTCGTCCCTTAATACCACATTTTTGGTAAAGCGAGCACAGCAACGTTTGCACTTTTTGCGTCGGATGAAGAAAGTACATCTCCCATCTTCCATTCTCCTTACTTTCTACAGAGGCACTATAGAGAGTGTACTTACAAGCTGTATTTCCATCTGGTTTGGAGGCTGTAGGGCCTCGGATAGAAAGTCTGTGCAGAGAGTGGTAAGGGCAGCAGAAAAGATAATTGGGATATCTCTGCCCCTCATCCAAGATTTAGCTCATGCACGCTGTTTGTCCAGAGCTCGAAAGATCATCAGTGATGCCTCCCATCCTCATCATGGTTTGTATTTTTTTTTATTACCCTCTGGGAAGAGGTTCCGCTGTATCCGATGTAGAACAGCCAGATTGGGAAACAGCTTTGTCCCCCAGGCTATTGGATTCTTGAATGCCAAATTCTTTTAGATTCACTTTAAATTCACTTTTAGGTGAAATATGTTGGATATGTAAAGAATGTATATTTTATAGTAATTATGGACTTTTATTAGTATTTTAATGTTTGACTGAATTTGTGAGTTAAAGAATGTATATTTTTTAAGAATGTATATTTTATAAGAATGGGTATTTTATAGTAATTATGGTTTTTTTATTATTATCATTAGTATTTTATTGCTTGAGTGAATTTGTGAGCCAACTGCAACGAAATTTCATTCTATTGTGCACTTGTATAGTGTATAGTGGGATGACAATAAAGTTATTATTCTATTCTATTCTATTTGTCGATGAAGGTTCTCAGTCATCCATGTGGAACAGTCTGTGGCTTGAATCATGTCAACTGGATTTCTATTCTCTCAGTAGAAACGTTTCACTCCTTATCCAAGGAGCTTTTTCAGTCTGAGTAAAGTTAGTAAGGGAATCCTTAAATATGTTTCTAGGGTGGCTGTGTGACCTTGCACCTGGGGCTAGGTCATGGTTATTTTGAGATGTTTATTTCTAAGTCCCATTATCATCTAAAGGAGGATCGTTAAGATTACCCTGCTGCTGTTGAGCTTGCGAAATGGTCTTAATCTTCCTAGGCACAGAAGACAAATCTAAGTCTACCAGACCTAAAACAGCGACAGATAGGGCTGAGACTCAGAGTAAACAGAAGAACCTGGTCATTCCTTACATGGCTGGCGTGTCTGAAAAGATAAAACGGATATTTGGCAAACACCACATACCTGTATATTTCAAACCCACCAACACACTGAGACAGAGGCTTGTACACCCCAAAGATCAAACTCCAAAACACAAAGAAAGCAATGTAGTGTATGCAATCCAGTGCAGTGAGGAGTGCTCTGAACTCTACATTGGAGAAACCAAACAACCTTTGTACAGGAGGATGGCCCAACACAGGAGAAGTAACACCACAGGACCAGAGTCAGCAGTTTATCTTCATCTAAAGGAAAAAGGACACTCATTTGAGGACATTAATGTTCACATTTTAGACAGAGAAGATAGTTGGTTTGAGAGAGGGGTCAAGGAATCCATTTATGCCAACTTGGAAAATCCTTCCTTGAATAGAGGTGGGGGCCTCAGGCACAACCTTTCCCCTATCTTACTTCCTGCTTTATCTTCTGTGCCTAGGAAGATTAAGACCATTTCGCAAGCTCAACAGCAGCAGGGTAATCTTAACGATCCTCCTTTAGATGATAATGGGACTTAGAAATAAACATCTCAAAATAACCATGACCTAGCCCCAGGTGCAAGGTCACACAGCCACCCTAGAAACATATTTAAGGATTCCCTTACTAACTTTACTCAGACTGAAGAAGCTCCTTGGATAAGGAGTGAAACGTTTCTACTGAGAAAATAGAAATCCAGTTGACATGATTCAAGCCACAGATTCGATTCTATTCTATTTCCCCAGAATAAAAGTTTCAAGCTCAGATTGAAAGACAAAAAGGATCTGTCACCTGAAGAGTAAGGGGGGACCAACTAGATCTTGAAAGGCTGCAGCCTTGGATTTGCTGTTGGAGAAGCAGGAACAGCTGAATGGGTAGATTTTGTGGGGAGTATCCGGTATATGAAGAGCCAGTTTGGTGGTGTGGTTCAGGCCTCAGGCTAGAAAGCGGGAGAGAGTTACGGTTTTTTTTTCCTTTAAAGCCATATTTTGCAAATGTAGAGTTACAAAGTTGTGAGCCAGCTTCCACATTCACCAGAAATCTTGAGGGACGAGTGCCTCTCCCAAAGCTTGTACTCATGACACTATAAGCAGCCTTAACGCAGAGTGGAGTGGTGACCAAACAGATGTGCCAATGGGGGCAGAGATGAAAATAACCAACAGCTGTTTGAAACCTCCCTCAGCGCTAAATATATTGCTTCCAACCAAACTCGAAGTTAATACTGGGCCTCCCCATCTGAAATCTCTGCAAATTAGTGCAATTAGTGATAGAGAAAATGTTCCCATGTGAGTTTTTCCCCCCTTACTGCTGATCCCGGTTAGTGGAGTCCTACGATGCCCGTGCTGAATGTCTGTTTCATCCTTGGGGACACTGAATTCTACCGGTAGAAAAGGGGCATTGGCTTGTTTTTAGGGTGCAGCTTCATTTTAAAGATGAAAACCCTGAAAATGGGAGAAGGAAGCCAGGAGAGCGACCGTCCTACTCAGAACAAGGGACTCTCCGCATGTTTGGGGGAGAGCCGAGTTGTTATTCTGTGGCAGCCCCAAAGCCGAAAGCCTGGAATAGCCGCTTTTCAGACGGAGCCAGGCCTTTGAATACAGCTGGTTAGGCAGCAAAGGTGCTACAGACGCCTCCTGACATACTGTCTAGGGTTAGAAATTGAGCACATCCCAGGATCGCCAGCCAATAATGCCAGGGGCGAAGGATGGTGAGTGTTGTAGTCTGAGGGCACCTGCAGGACTGTCTCGCCCATCTTCCATAGCAATGAATTACTAATTGGCAGCTGTAAATGCAGATTAGTGCATGCAACTTTCTTTTTCAATCTCAATTTCTTTTGATCCTTTGGCTTTCTGGGGGGGGAGGTGATGGGGGTGATCCCCTCTTGCGGGTCCGGCTGGGAGACTTTGGCATTGCTCAGCCCCACTGCCACCCAGCTTAAGTGAAGGGGTTAAATGCAGAGACTCACAGGGAGGGTCTCCAGCCTCCTTCACAAAAGGGAGAGTTTTGGGGAAGCCAATTTCGGAGGAGCAACTCAGACACCCCCCCCAGTTCCCCCTCCCCTCCAGGCCCTGATTTCACTATGGGGAATTATGGGTGGGGGCGCTGGCTGTCCTTTCCCAACTCAGAGGCTCCCCCAACAAGTCTTATTCGGGGACTGAAAGTCCAACTCCAACCCAGCCACGGGGCGGGGGGCAAGAGAGGGTCTCCCAGCTGCGTCTCGACCCAGGTCCGCTGCCTTCCCACGACTCCCGCTCCACCTGGGCATCCGCACAACCAGGGAAGGGGGGTCCCTCTCCGTCCTCCTGGGGGGCTGTGGGAAGGGAGGGGGCAGAGACCACACAGAGATCGAGGCTCCTGCAGGCTGTCCTCTCTCTTGCTCTCAACCCCTTCCCCAAAGTCCCTCCTAGGGTTCCAGCCCCTTTCTTCCCCCTCCCCCCAGCATAGGGGGGTCCTGCCCTGACCCCCTCCCCCCTTACTATTGTAATGGGCTGACACATTCTGATTGGCTAAAATTTGTCCAAAAGACCTATAAAAGGATGGAGAAAATTAATCCCTGGCACGGCTGCCCACTCAGAGAAATTTGACAACTTTGGGTGAATAAACATATTTTGACTCTCTACTTATCATCTGGTTATTTTGATTAATTCCCAGCTTGGGAGTGAACAATGAGAAGGAAGAAGTTTCCTCCTTCCAACAGTCCCTATATATGAAACAGGGGGAAAGGATAACCCTGCTACATTGTAGACCGATCAGCTGCCTCCACACAATCAGCAAACTCTATGCAAGACACCTACAGTGGAAATTCCAGGACTGGCTGGAACAAGAAACATCCTTGCAGAGAGCAAGCTGGCTCCAGGGAGGGCCGGTCCACCATTGATCTGTGCCTGGAACTCCAACACCTCACTGAAAAATGCTCCTCCCGCAACACTCCCTCCCTCTATGCCACTTCAGGTATTCTGATTTCTCACTAATTGCCCTGGCTCATGTTTACCCTTTGTTGCTAGGTAACCAATGTCTCTGCCAGGCAATCTATTGTTATGCAAATTATCTTGCCTCCGACATTCCAGTCTAATTGCTCCCAGAAGCTGAGAAAAATTCTTGCCTTCTAAATTCATGCCAGCAATGAATGGGGAAAATCTATTTGGTAAGGTGCTTAGCAAAAAAGACATCTTAAGTTTTTCATTCATGAGATTCTCAACTGTGCTCAGCTGATCAAAGATTCCCTGTATTCTGATCAGGTGGTCATTTACATTTCCACTGTCTTCCAAATTATATGCATGCAGTTCTCGCAACAAAGAAATCACTTTCTGATCATCAGCTTCTGAATATAGGGTGCATAAATTCTCAATAATTTCCTTAACAGTAGAAATACTTTTTAATCTCTGCTAATCTGTGATCTGGAAGAGATCTAGCAATGAGAACTTTAGCTCTCATTGTCAGGGTTCATAGCTGAATCCTGACATTATGGATATGGAGGTAGTTTGAGGCTGTGAACTGCAGGGAGGGGGGATGTGTTCTAAGTGACTCTTAGAACATCACTCTTAGACTCTTCCATCAGAGTCTGTGGAATGCAGCGTCAAGGTCAACCACCTGCAGGAGCCTGCAGGTATCCTGGATAAAGCTTAATCTGCATTTCAATGACTTGCATCGAGAAGTGTTTATTAGGGCATTGAAGTTGGAGTCGTTACACTTATCCTTTTTCTTCCATTGTTTATTGGCTTCCTCCCCATCCTCTGGTTTTGGTTCTGGTGAATCCAGAGCATCCAAAAGCTGAGTAATTATCCTTTAAGCTTAATTACATTCAGAAATAAATTCAGTCTTCACAAGAATAGAATAGAATAGAATAGAATAGAATAGAATAGAATAGAATAGAATACAATACAATACAATACAATACAATACAATACAATACAATACAATACAATACAATACAATACTTTATTGGCCAAGTATGTCTAAACATACAAGGAATTTGACTTTGGTGCAAGAGCTCTCAATGTATTTACCTAGCATCAAAAAAATAAACAATAATACCTATGTTTCATACTTTTCTTTTTCTTTTACTTTACTACCCTTTTTCTTTTCTTTTCTATTTCTATTTCTTTTTCTATTTCTAACTTTTAACTATGTATTGTAAAATTCTAAAAAAAAATAAACAATAATAAATTATACAATAAAGAAAAGAAAAAAGAAAAAAATAATACTACAGCTATTTAACTAACACACACTCATATTTAAAGGGAAAATTAAGGGACAATAATATTGCATCTGTTCTCTAGCATATGTTCACATATAACAGAGCATTACCGGTCACGTCTTAGCAGTCATGTCTTATCATACATCATCAATCAATATCTCATGCTACATTAATTAAAGTTCAACAGAGCAATGACATACATTATCAATCATTATATCATGCTGCATTAATTAGGAGTTCAACAAATCAATAGCACAAGGGAAAAAACTGTTTCGATGTCTAGATTTTTTGACCGCAGATGGTGACTGCAGCCATGAAATTAAAAGACACTTGCTCCTTGGGAGGAAAGCTATGGCAAACCTAGACAGCATATTAAAAAGCAGAGACATCACCTTGCCGACAAAGGTCCGTATAGTTAAAGCTATGGTTTTTCCAGTAGTAATGTATGGCTGTGAGAGTTGGACCATAAGGAAGGCTGAGCGCCGAAGAATTGATGCTTTCGAACTGTGGTGCTGGAGACTCTTGAGAGTCCCTTGGACTGCAAGGAGGTCAAACCAGTCAATCCTAAAGGAAATCAACCCTGACTGCTCATTGGAAGGACAGATGCTGAAGCTGAAGCTCAAATACTTTGGCCACCTAATGCGAAGAGAGGACTCACTGGAAAAGACCCTGATGCTGGGAAAGACTGAAGGCAAAAGGAGAAGGGGACGGCAGAGGATGAGATGGTTAGATAGCATCACCGATGTAATGAACATGAATTTGAGTAAACTCCGAGAGACAGTGGAGGACAGGAAGGCCTGCCGTGCTATGGTCCATGAGGTCACAAAAAGTCGGACACAACTAAACGACTGAACAACAACAACAACAACAACAACACTCTATAATGCCGTCCTGATGGAAGAAGTTGAAACAGTTTATATCCAGGGTGAGAAGGGTCTGCAGATATCTTCTCCACCCTACTTTTGACCCTTGCAACATACAGGTCTTCTATAGAGGGCAGGCAGATTACAATAATTCTTTCTGCAGACTTGACTATCCGTTGGAGTCTATGTCTGTCCTGCCTGATTGTAGAGCCAAACCAGACAGTTATAGAAGAACAGATAACAGACTCAATAGTTCCTCTGTAAAACTGTACCAGAAGCTCCTGATATAGTTTAAACTTCCTAAGTTGACGCATGAAGAACATCCTTTGTTGTGCCTTTTTGATAATAGTTCTGATGTTAAGCGTCCATTTCAGATCTTGAGATTTATGGAGCCCAGAAACTTAAAGAACTCTACTATTGATACTGATACTACTGATATGCCGAAGAATTGATGCTTTCGAGCTGTGGTGCTGGAGAAGACTCTTAAGGGTCCCTTGGACTGCAAGGAGGTCAAATCAGTCAATCCTTAAGGAAATCAACCGTGACTGCTCATTGGAAGGACAGATACTGAAGCTGAAGCTCAAATACTTTGGCCACCTAATGTGAAGAGAGGACTCACTGGAGAAGACCTGATGCTGGGAAAGACTGAAGGCAAAAGGAGAAGGGGACAGCAGAGGATGAGATGGTTAGATAGCATCACCGATGTAACAAACATGAATTTGAGTAAACTCCGGGAGACAGTGGAGGACAGGAAGGCCTGGCGTGCTATGGTCCATGAGGTCACGAAGAGTCGGACACGACTAAATGACTGAACAACAACAACAACTACTACTACTGATACAGGGCCATCAAGTATAAATGAAAGGGAAATTAAAGGAGTTCTTTCTAAAATCCACAACCATCTCTACAGTTTTAAGTGTATTCAGTTTCAAATTGTTGTAACTGCACCACAGGACCAGTTGTTGTACCTCCCGTCTATATGCTGACTCATCACCATTCCGAATGAGACCAATGACGGTTGTATCATCTGCATATTTCAAAACTTTAACAAAAGAATCTTTTGAAGTACAGTCATTGGTATAGAGGGAGAAAAGCAGCTGGGAGAGCACACATCCCTGAGGAGCACCTGTGCCGATTGACCAAATACTGGATATAGTTTTTCCTAACCTCACATGTTGTTTCCTATCTGTTAGAAAACTGATTAACCACCTACAGGTAAGGTCAGGCACAGTGAGCTGGATCAGTTTGTTGCAAAGAATTCCTGGAACAATGGTATTAAATGCTGAACTAAAGTCCACAAATAGGATTCGTGCATAAGACTTTGGAGATTCAAGATGTTGCAAAATATAATGTAAAGCCATGTTGACAGCATCATCTGCTGACCTGTTTCCTCTATAAACAAACTGCAATGGATCTAACAGGGGATCCGTGATAGCTTTCAAGTGAGCCAGCACTAGCCTCTCAAAGGTCTTCATAACTACAGACGTCAATGCAACAGGTCTGTAGTCATTCAGCTCACTAATGGAAGATTTCTTAGGAACTGGAATAATTATAGAACTTTTAAAACAAGAAGGAACATAACACATCTCCAACGATTTATTAAAAATATATGTAAAAATAGGGGACAATTGTTCTGCACAAACTCTCAGACAGGAAGGAGTCACACCATCTGGGCCTGGAGCCTTTTAAATCTTTCGTTTTTGAAATAAATCTTGCACTTCTTTTTCCAAGATCACCAGAGGTGAGGAGCCTAGGGAATTGGAAATGGATATAGGAAAATTTGGTGCTAACAATGTATCTGAAATACAATTGGAAGTAGCAGATAACAGACTTCCGGTAAAGATGGACGACGGCTGGAGTGAAAACGAAGACGCTCCGTGAAGAAAAAATCTGAGATCGCGCAGAACCAAGCCGCGCTTTAAAAAGAAATAGCGAAAAGCGGCTCCAGAAAGTGCGGGAGAATTGGCACCTTCGGAAGGAGAGAATCTTCGGCGGCTTCGGAAAGCTTGGGAAAGAAAAGCAGATCTAAAGTCGTCTTGTCTTGTCAGCGTGTTGGTGTGGATTCGCGGATAAAGATCAAGCTGAGAAGCCTAAATCGAAGGTCGGTTCTGCGGGAAAGAGTCTTGAAATAGACAAACGTCGTTGTCTACTTTACTAAATTGTTTAAAAGAACTACAAGATAAGAAGAAAATTGTTTCTGAATGAAGAAGCAAATAAAGAGGAGGGTGAGCAAATATAAAATCACCAGAGTGTGAATAGACAGTGAATGTACATCTGGACTGGTATATTTAATTAATTAATAACTTGAAGAAGACATTTTGCCTTAATAGAATTATATAACGCAATATCTCTGTTCAAATTTAGTACACAAACTCGTTAAATATAAGATAGCAATATATTAACTCCATCTTCACTTTTTGTTAGAAAATTTAAGAAATATATTTGTTTATATATGTATAGATATAGATAAGTCTAACACAAGTTTATTACAAGTTAAAGACAAGTATTTATTTATTTATATCTTAGTAAATATAAAAAGTTAAGAATTTGATTAAAGGGTAAAGAGTGGATAAAGAGGAGGCAAAGAAATATACCTTTTATCTTCCTTCTTTAAATATCTGGTATATCTTTTGGAAATGAGTATGACCACGAGAAGACAGGAATTACAAGGAAGAAGAAACTCAGACCCTGGGGGAGGAGAATGGCTGAAAGCTATAATGGAGGATTTTACAGTTAAAACCACACAAACAATCACCCAAACCATAACAAAAGTTCTGGAGTTAAAAATAGAAGGGTTAGAAAAAAGATTAGAATTGAAATTAGGACAAATAGAGGAAAAATTAAAAGGAGATATAGGGGAAGTGAAAAAAAAGAATAGAATGTTGTGAAGAAACTTTGGACAAAGAAGAAGAGCGTATTACATTATTGGAACTAAAAGAGAAAGAATACTGTATAAGATTGAGAGGGATACCAGAAGAAAAAGAATATAATATAAGGGATACTGTTATTCCAATGTTGGCCAATCTAATAGAATGGGAAGAAGAAAAACTAGATGAGAAACACACATTAGGAAAGCAGATCTAAAATATTTTAAAAATAAAAAAATAGGAACAGAATTTATTACAGCAAATAAAAAAATGGAATAGTAATATATATAAAACCATATCTGAAACCTAAATTACTTAAAGAAGATGAAAATGGAAGGTATATTATCATTGAAACTGAAATATATAATTCTAAAATGTTGTTAATGGGTATATATGCTCCTAATAAAAACCAAATTTTTTTTATAAAGAATTACTAAATATCTCTACAGAATATACACAAAATAATTGGTTATTGATGGGAGATTTAAATGGAGTTGTAGACCCAAAAATAGACAAGAAGACTCAAAGTCAAATAAACAAAAACCTTGGTAAATTACCAAAAGAATTCTTTAACATAGTTAAAAACTTATCATTAATTGATGCATGGAGAACAGTAAATGAAAATGAAAGAGACTATACCTTCTATTCAAACAGACACAAATCATTTTCGAGATTGGATATGATATGGATGTCAAATAAGTTACAAAATAAAATTAAAGAGTCTACAATTCTGGCTAAAACACTATCTGACCATAACCCAGTACAAATTAATATAAAAACAGGGCCCAGAAATTTTAGATGGAGACTTAATGAAAATATTTTGAAAAATGAACAAAATTTGATGGATCTTAAAAAAAAATGCAAGAGTTTTTCCTTTGGAACATAGACACAGGAGTGAAAATAGAAACAATATGGGATGCAAGTAAGGCATACATGAGAGGTCATTTTATATCAATAAATAGTTATCCAAAAAAAAGAATATCAAAAAATTACAGATAATTATGGACCAAATTAAAGAAAAAGAAAAAGAACTACAAAATAACAACAATAAGGAAGATTTATTAAATCAAATCAAACTATTACAAATCCAAGTCCAAATTTTAATGACAGAGGATATGGAAAAAAAATTGAAATTTAGTAAACAGAAAAATTTTGAAAATGCAAATAAGCCAGGCAGATGGCTGGCTTATAAATTAAGAAAAGAGAGGGAGAAAAAAATAATTTCTAAAATTAGAGAAAATGACATGTATTTAATTCAAAATGATAAAATTAAAAATGCCTTTCATGTTTATTATACAAATTTATATAAAAAACAGGAAGTATCATTAGAAAAAATAGAACAATATATACAAAATTGCAATTTAAGGAAACTAACAAAAGAACAGAAAGATCTAACTAATAATATAATTACAACTCAAGAGATATCAGATGCAATTGACAAGCTAAAAACAGGTAAAACACTGGGACAAGACGGACTATCAACAGGTTATTATAAATATTTTAAAGAACAATTGGTTGAACCATTAAAAATATTGTTTAACTCGATTCTGGAAGGAAACAAAATACCAAAATCATGGACTCAGGCCAAAATAGTCTTGATTCCAAAGGAAGACCAAGATCCAACAAAATGTCAAAATTATAGGCCAATTTCATTATTAAATAACGATTACAAACTGTTCACTATTGTATTGGCAGAAAGATTAATTTTTTTTTTACAAAATTTGATAAATGGGGACCAAAACGGATTTTTACCAAATAGACAAATTAAAGATAATTTAAGAACAGTAATAAATTTAATAGAATATGCTAACATACATATTGAAAAACAGATAATGTTACTATTTTTGGATGCGGAAAAAGCCTTTGATAATGTAAATTGGGATTTCATATTTAAAATTTTAGAATATAGAAATTTTGGAAATAACTTTATAAAAGCAATTAAAGAGATTTATAATGTACAAAAAGCCAATATAATAGTGAACGAAGAAGAAACAAAAGAAATAAACATAGAAAAGGGAACACGCCAGGGATGTCCAATGTCTCCACTGATATTCATATTGGTGTTGGAAACTATATTGGAAAAAATTAGAAAGGACAATAATATTGAAGGAATAAAAATTAAAGGAGAAATATATAAATTAAAAGCATTTGCGGACGACTTAGTGATAATAATTCAAAATCCATTGAAATCAATAGAAAATTTAAATGAAAAATTAAAGGAATTTGGAGAATTGGGAGGTTTTAAAATTAATAAGCAAAAGACAAAAATGATAAATTTAAACATGAAGAAAGAAGATAAGATGAAATTGGAAGAGAAAACTGGATTTCAAAACGTTAAATTAAATATTTGGGAGTACAAATAACAGGTAAAAATATAGATCTATTTAAAAATAATTATAGTAAAGTATGGAATGACATCAAAAAAGATTTAGAAAAGTGGAAAAATGTACAATTATCATTACTAGGGAAGATTGCCACAGTAAAAATGAATGTATTGCCCAAAATCTTATATCTGTTCCAGATGATACCTATAGAAATCACAGATCAAACATTTTCAAAATGGCAAAAAGACATTACAAAATTTATATGGAATGGAAAAAAACCCAGAATAAAATTAAGATATCTACAAGATTTAAAGGAAAGAGGAGGATTGGGATTACCAAATTTAAAATTATATTATGAATCCTCTGTTTTGGTCTGGCTAAAAGATTGGATAAAATTAGATAATTCGAATATATTAAACTTAGAGGGTCACGATAATAGATTTGGATGGCACGGATATATGTATTATAATAAAAGCAAAAGCAATAAGGCATTCACTAATCATAGAATTCGGAAATCAATTTTAAGAATTTGGAACAGATATAAAAAATATTTACTGCCGGTATTACCATTGTGGATATCTCCTCAGGAGGCAAATGCCAAAATAGAAATTCCAAAAGATAAAAAATGGATAAGGTATAAGAACTTATTGAAATTTAATGGGAATAACTATGAAATTAAAACGAGAGAGGAACTAGAAAGAGAAGGATTTGAATGTTATTGGTTTAAATATTTACAATTAAAAGAACAATTTAAATTAGATCAAAAGATGTTCAAATTCACGGAAACAACAGAAAATTGGGATAGTATATTATGGAAAGAAAACGATCATTTAATATCTAAAGTATATAAAAAATTATTGGAACTAAAAAGTAAAGATATAAAAATTAAAAAATATATGACAAAGTGGGAAGAAAATTTGAATAGAGTAATTAAATATGAAGATTGGCAAAGAATTTGGACGAAAAATATTAAATTTTCATTAAGTAACAACCTAAGAGAAAACAATTATAAAATGATATTTAGATGGTATTTGCCTCCTGAGAGATTATATAAAATGAAATGTTCAAGATCAAATATATGTTGGAAATGCAAAATAAATGTGGGAACCTTTTATCATATCTGGTGGACATGTCAAAAGACTAAAAAATATTGGAACAAAATTCATGGTAATATATGTAAAATATTCAAAATTGATACGGAAAAAAACCCAGAAATTTATTTACTGGGATTTATGGACACGAAGATGAACAAGGAACAAAAAAAAATTATTATACCATTTGACTACAGCGGCGAGGATTATATTCGCAAAACATTGGAAAGAAGAAGTTACCCCCTCAATAGAAGAATGGATAATCAAAACGATGGAAATAGCACAGATGGACAGACTGACAATTCTAATAAAGCAAAAAGAACTGGGAGATTATGAACTTATATGGAACCCATTTATAGAGTTTTTGCAAAAAGAATATAAAATAAAACTATTGTAATGGGAAAAGTACTAAAAGGGATAAATAAGATAATATATTAGAATATATGTATTAGAATACAAGAATAACTGAAAGGTTTAAAATAAAATAAGAGATAAGAGATATAAATATTAAAGGAATATTAATAAAAAGAGGAATATAATAGAAATATAGAAATATAGTAAAAATTAAAAGTAAGAAGCTATCGTCAAAGAAGAAACAGGAAGTCGTTTTAAATTAATTGTTTCATGTGATGTGATGTTATAAGGGGTTTGTTATGTAGGGTTATTTAGATTTGAATGTATGTTTGTTAAGTTTATTATGTACTTTGTTTTTCATTTTTATGTTGTTTTTTAATAACAAAATTAAATATTAAAAAAATTAAAAAAAAAGAAGTAGCAGGTAACAGAACTTGCACTTTAAGCTTAATTATGTTCAGAAATAAATTCAGTCTTCACACATTAGTTAGATGAAGAAAAATAGAGATAGCTTACATTTATTCAGTAGATCTGGATACAAGTAGATTCATTGTAGATCTGCGTGCAAGCGAGATGTAATGGACGAGAGCTGCATTGTGCAGCACCTCCTGCTTGCAGGTGTGCCCAAAGCATAATGGAGAATGAGAATCCCCCAAACCAAGAAGAAGGAGGAAGAGGAAATCATGTGACCCAGGTAACATCCCACAAGCACAGTATAGATGCGTTTACTAGAAAGACCCCCTATTATGTTTATGAGACAATGCTGAGTTGACTCCTGATAATCCCAACACAATGTAAATAGAAAATAAATAAATATAAAATCCAGTGACGATTAGATCTCATTCCATAGTGAGAGCTCTACGGTGCCAGCCACCCCCAGGAAGAACTATTGCCCTTCCCGTTCCAAGCAAGGAGGCAGAGGCAGGTCTTCAGATTCTTCCAGAAGGCCGGGAGTGAAGGGGCCCATCTCGCCTCCGGGGACAGAATATTCCAAAGGGCAGGCGCCACTGCAGAGAAGGCCCATCTCCTGGACCCCACCAAATGAAATTCCCTTGTTGATGGGGTCCGTAGCATGCCTTCTCTGCATGACCGGGTGGGGCAGGTAGATGTTTCTAGACCTACTAGCCCTCTGATCACATCGGGCAAAGGTGAATCCACTGAGGACAGCGAGGAAGAGGAGGAGACATCAGAACCTGATGAAGGTGCATGATCCTCTACCCGAGGAACACATGTGAATGTCAGACCACTAACTATGCCAACTAAAACTATGACCATTAGCAAATTAAAGATGAAATTTGATGGTGACCCAGCGAAGCTGGCATGCTTCATGACCCATGTGAGAGGGTTCATGGAAGAATTTGAAGGGTCCTTCACCAACGAAGAAGCCAAGGTGAGATATGTTTCAAATTTTCTTGAGGGAGAGGCAGCAAACTGGTTGGTGGCTATGCATGAAGCAAAAGCTAAAGAGCTGTCAAACTTTAGCATGTTCATGATGGCATTACGCAAACGTTTTGAAGATACCTTGTCAAAAATGTCTGCCAGAATAGAGTTGCAAAATTTAAGACAAGGCAATCGCACTGTAGCAGAGTATGCCATGGAATTCAAGAAATTGATAAGCCGATTACCAGATTGGCCTGAAACATTCCAAACAGAATATTTCCAAATTGGTCTGAAACCAGAGATTCTCGAAATGGCAGCCGGGAGAGGGGATCCAGAAACTTTAGACGAGTGGATCCAGTTGGCAGGAAAAGCAGAAAGTACTAGACTACGTATAAGATCATACAGACAATTCCAGACCCCAAACAGAAGGATCATCAGTACTACAACATCAACCAAGTGAAGTTCTACACAGAAAACCTGGGAAGATGAAAAGAAACATCGCGCCAAGAGTGGATTATGCTTTAAATGCAGAAAAGGTCATTGCATCAGCAGCGGCCCACAAGCTACCAACATCCCAAAGAAGAAACCGGAGAGCAAAGGAAGTAAACAATTTCAACCCAAGTGGAAGGGAGTGGCTGTAGCAGTAGAGGAACAGATCAAGACAGATCTCTTCAAAGGGGAGAATGACTCGACAGATGAAGAATTTTTGCTGGCGGGAAACTCCAACTGCCTGTCCTAAGATGCACCAGAGGGCCGGCATTTACCAATGGGCGCACAGATCCACTGGTGAGTGGAGATTGTCCAACTATGCAAGTAAAGGTAAAAAACGAGACTTTAGATGGGAGGGAGCAAGCCAGTTTATTGGCAATGCTGGACTCTGGGTGTTCAAGATGCTTGATTCACCCTGCCATAGTGACTGGACTAAGACTAACTTTACATAAACTCAAAGTCCCCATAATTTTTTGTCAACTTGATGGGTCCGATATGAAAGGGGGTCTGGTGGAATACTATACAGAAGTGGTGAAAATGAAAATTGGGACCCATGAAGAGACTTTGAGATTCATTGTAGCCCCGATAGCCAACCACCCAATAGTCCTAGACTTGAAATGGCTTCGGGAGCAAAATCCCCACATTGACTGGGTTTCTGGGGAATTGGAATTTGCTGATGGGTCTTATGGTGGGTTGGAAGCCAAGGATATACAGATTGGAACAGAGATGGGAGCCGCTGGTATGGAAAACAGTAGTCAGCCGAACGAGGAAATAGAAATTCCTGAGGCATATGATGAAGCACAGGTGGTTTTTGATGAAGCTGAGTCAAATCAGTTACCCACCACCACCACCACCAACACCATAAGACAGACTGTGCTATCGAGATTGAACCTGGGGCGGTTTTGCCAAAGACTAAGTTATATTCCATGACACATAAGGAATTACAAAAGTTAAGAAAATTTATTGATAAGAACCTTGAGCGTGGTTTCATTGAACTGGCCACTTCACCAATGGCTGCCCTGGTCTTATTCAGGAAAAAGAAAGATGGCTCATTAAGACTGTGGACTGACTGTAGGGGTCTAAATGCCATTTGTATTTCCAACCAGTACCCTTTGCCTTTGCTGAAAGACATGCTGGCCCACCTCACCAAAGGGAAAATCTTTACCAAGTTGGATTTAAGGGAGGCGTACTTTAGAGTGCGCATCTGTGAGGGAGATGAATGGAAAACTGCCTTTAATTGTTAATTTGGGTGTTTCCGGTATTGGGTCATGCTTTTCAGCTTGTCTGGAGCCCCTGGTGTGTTCATGAACTTGATTAATGAGGTGCTACATAAATTTTTATATAGAGGGGTCCTGGTCTACCTGGACGATATTCTCATTTATACTGAAATAATGGAGGAACACACACAATTGGTACGTGAAGTGTTAAAAAGACTGTTAGAAGCCCAATTGTATGTCAAACTGTTGAAATGTGAATTTCATAAAGAAAAATTGGACTAATCAAAGAGAATATTTGTAGCTCAGGGTTGAACTGTGGAGTCCTTGGTGCTCTCTGAGCCTTGTTGTTTTCTTGCAGATGTTTCATTGCCAGGCTAGGCAACATCTTCAGTGCAAAAAGGGAGTGGGACTTGCTCTCTGTTTATATACCATGGCTTGTCCTCCCCGTGTTGGTGGGGGTGTTATACTCTCCTTGGTAGTTCCTTGATTGGGTTGTTTGCTGCTTGGTTGATTGACTGAGTTAATAGTTCCTTGATTAGGGTCTATTGTGTTGTTTGATTGCTCCTCTGGTGCTAATCTTGGTGTTAATCCAGAGCTTTCCAAACTGTGTGTCGCGACACAAAAGTGTGTTGCCACACCATCCGGAAGCGGCGGCGCGTGCGTGCACGGCGGCAATGGCAGCGGTAGCGGCAGCGGCAGCAGCACGGCATCAGTGCTTCCGTGTTTTAACGGAGGCTGCCGCCACTGCCGCCACCACCATGCACACGCGTGCTGCCGCATGCCCCCCCGTGCCGCCACCGTGCACACGCGCGCTGCCACACACACCCCGCGCTGCCGCTGCGCTGCCACCGCCGCCCCCACTGCTATGTCACCAGCGGCGGCACTTTGGAAAGCCCTGTGTTAATCTTTGCCTCTCTGGTTGTTGATTGCTGGCAAGGAGGTGTTCTGGTCTTTTGGCTTTTCTATTGTCTATTATGAATGGTATGTAAATGTTGTTTATCTCTATGTGTCTGTTGATGGCTGCTTTGTCTGACTGCCAAGCTTCCAGGAATTCTCTAGCATTTTGGGATTTGGCTTGGTTTAAGATGCTCAGAGTTTCCCAGTTGAAAGTATGGTTAAGTCTGTCCATGTGTTGTGAGATTAAGGAGTTTTCATCGTGTCTTCTGCTAGTTGGTGTTCGTGGATGTGTTCTGCTAGTCTTCTGCCAGTCTCTCCTACATAGTGGCTGTTACAGTCCTTACACTGTATGTTGTAGATAACTCATTTTTTCTTCTTGGGCTACTGGGTCTTTTGGGTTACTTATGATGTTCTGAAGGGTTTTGGTTGGTTTGTGTGCTACGGTGATGCTGTGTGGTTGTAACAGTCTATTAGTAGTTTCTGAGATGTTTCTGATGTATGGCAGTGTAATCCTTTTCATAGCTTCTCTTGGGTTTGCTGTGGTGGGTTGAATGGTCAGGCACTTCTTGATAAAGTTGTGTGGGTATCCATTTTGCTGGAAGATGCTGTTGTTGTTGTTGTTCAGTCATTCAGTCGTGTCCGACTCTTCGTGACCTCATGGACCATAGCACGCCAGGCCTTCCTGTCCTCCACTGTCTCTCGGAGTTTACTCAAATTCATGTTCATTACATCGGTGATGCTATCTAGCCATCTCATCCTCTGCCGTCCCCTTCTCCTTTTGCCCTCAGTCTTTCCCAGCATCAGGGTCTTTTCCAGTGAGTTCTCTCTTCTCATTAGGTGGCCAAAGTATTTGAGCTTCAGCTTCAGCATCTGTCCTTCCAATGAACAGTCAGGGTTGATTTCCTTTAGGATTGACTGGTTTGACCTCCTTGCAGTCCAAGGGACTCTCAAGAGTCTTCTCCAGCACCACAGCTCGAAAGCATCAATTCTTCGGCGCTCAGCCTTCCTTATGGTCCAACTCTCACAGCCATACATTGCTACTGGAAAAACCATAGCTTTAACTATACGGACCTTTGTCGGCAAGGTGATGTCTCTGCTTTTTAATATGCTGTCTAGGTTTGCCATAGCTTTCCTTCCAAGGAGCAAGCGTCTTTTAATTTCATGGCTGCAGTCACCGTCTGCGGTGATCTTGGAGCCCAAGAAAATAAAACCTGTCACTGCTTCCATTTCTTCCCCTTCTATTTGCCAGGAAGTGATGGGACCAGATGCCATGATCTGGGTTTTTTTAATGTTGAGTTTCAAGCCAGCTTTTGCACTCTCCTCTTTCACCCTCATCAAGAGGCTCTTTAGTTCCTCTTCACTTTCTGCCATTAGGGTGGTATCGTCTGCATATCTGAGGTTGTTGATATTTTTCCCGGCAATCTTAACTCCGGCTTGTGATTCATCCAGCCCGGCATTTCTCATGATGTACTCTGCATATAAGTTAAATAAGCAGGGTGATAATATACAACCTTGTCGTACTCCTTTCCCAATTTTGAACCAGTCGGTTGTTCCATGTCCGGTTCTAACTGTTGCTTCTTGACCCACATACAGGTTTCTCAGGAGACAGGTAAGGTGGTCTGGTACTCCCATCTCTTTAAGAATTTGCCACAGTTTGTTGTGATCCACACAATCAAAGGCTTTAGCGTAGTCAATGAAGCAGAAGTAGATGTTTTTCTGGAACTCTCTTGCTTTTTCCATGATCCAGCGAATGTTGGCAATCTGATCTCTAGTTCCTCTGCCTCTTCGAAACCCAGCTTGCACTTCTGGTAGTTCTCGGTTCACATGCTGCTGAAGCCTAGCTTGTAGGATTTTGAGCATAACCTTGCTGGCATGTGAAATGAGCGCAATTGTACGGTAGTTTGAACATTCTTTGGCATTGCCTTTCTTTGGAATTGGAACGTAAACTGACCTTTTCCAATCCTGTGGCCACTGTTGAGTTTTCCAAATTTGTTGGCATATTGAGTGCAGCACTTTAACAGCATCATCTTTTAGGATTTTAAATAGCTCAGCTGGGATACTGTCTTCTCCGCTAGCTTTGTTGTTAGTAATGCTTCCTAAGGCCCACTTGACTTCACTCTCTAGGATGTCCGGCTCAAGGTCAGTGACCACACCATCGTATTTATCAGGGATATTAAGATCTTTCTTGTATAGTTCTTCTGTGTATTCTTGCACCTCTTCTTAATCTCTTCTGCTTCTGTTAGGTCCCTGCCTTTTTTGTCCTTTATCATGCCCATCTTTGCACAAAACGTTCCCTTGATATCTCCGATTTTCTTGAAGAGATCTCTAGTCTTCCCCATTCTATTGTTTTCCTCGATTTCTTTGCATTGTTCATTTAAGAAGGCCTTCTTATCTCTCCTTGCTATTCTCTGGAATTCTGCATTCAGTTGTTTATATCTTTCCCTTTCTCCCTTGCCTTTTGCTTCCCTTCTTTCCTCAGCTATTTGTAAAGCCTCATCAGTCAGCCACTTTGCTTTCTTGCATTTCTTTTTCTTTGGGATGGTTTTAGTTGCTGCCTCCTGTACAATGTTACGAACCTCCATCCATAGTTCTTCAGGCACTCTGTCTACCAGATCTAATCCTTTAAATCTATTCCTCACTTCCACTGTATATTCATAAGGGATATGAGTTAGGTCATACCTGATTGGTCTAGTGGTTTTCTCTACATTCTTCAATTTAAGCCTAAATTTTGCAATAAGAAGCTCATGATCTGAGCCACAGTCAGCTCCAGGTCTTGTTTTTGCTGATTGTATAGAGCTTCTCCATCTTTGGCTGCAAAGTATATAATCAATCTGATTTCGGTATTGACCATCTGGTGATGTCCATGTGTAGAGTCGTCTCTTGTGTTGTTGGAAAAGAGTGTTTGCTATGACCAGCGTGTTCTCTTGACAAAACTCTATTAGCCTTTGCCCTGCTTCATTTTGTACTCCGAGGCCGAACTTGCCTGTTATTCCGGTTATTTTTTGACTTCCTACCTTAGCATTCCAGTCCCCTATGATGAAAAGGACATCTTTTTTTGGTGTTAGTTCTAGAAGGTGTTGTAGGTCTTCATAGAACCGGTCAACTTCAGCTTCTTTGGCATCAGTGGTTGGGGCATAGACTTGGATCACTGTGATGTTGAATGGTTTGCCTTGGATTCGAACTGAAAGCATTCTGTCGTTTTTGAGGTTGTACCCCAGTACTGCCTTTCCCACTCTTTTATTGACTATGAGAGCTACTCCATTTCTTCTAAGGGATTCTTGCCCACAGTAGTATATATAATGGTCTCCTGAATTAAATTCGCCCATTCCTGTCCATTTTAGTTCGCTGATTCCCAATATGTCGATGTTCAATCTTGTCATCTCATGTTTGACCACATCCAGCTTACCTTGATTCATAGTTCTTACATTCCAGGTTCCTATGCAATATTGTTCTTTACAGCATCAGACTTTCCTTCCACTTCCAGACACATCCACAACTGAGCGTCCTTTCGGCTTTGGCCCAGCCGTTTCACACTTTCTGGAGCTACTCGGAATTGCCCTCCGCTCTTCCCCAGTAGCATTTTGGACACCTTCCGACCTGAGGGGCTCATCTTCCGGCGTCATATCTTTTAGCCTTTTGATACTGTCCATGGGTTTTCTTGGCAAGGATACTGGAGTGGTTTGCCATTTCCTCCTCCAGTGGACCACATTTTGTCAGAACTCTCCATCATGACCTGTTCTTCTTGACCTGACTTCATTGAGTTACGCAAGCCCCTTCGCCACGACAAGGCAGTGATCCATGAAGGGGGGAAGATGCTGTATAAGTAGTCTATTTCCTTTTTCTGGTGTTCTGGGTTGCTGCAGTGCATTTGTGCTCATCTGTATAGTGTTCTTACACAGCTCCTCTTGTGGGAGGTTGGGTTATTGCTTTGGTAGTGGAGCACTTGGTTAGTGTGGGTAGATTTCTGGTAGACTTGTGTTTCTAGAATGCCATCCTTTCCTCTACTGATGAGGATGTCCAAGAAGGGTAGTGTGTTGTTGTTTTCTTCTTCCCTTGTGAATTTTATTCCATTGAAGGTGTTGTTGATGGTTTCATGTGTTTCCTCCAGTTGATCCTTTTTTATTATGATGAAAATTGGACTATTTGGGATATAGAGTATCTCACCAGGGAATTGAAATGGATCCAGCAAAAGTGTGCGATGTATTGGGGTGGGAACCTCCAAGAACCCAAAGGCAATTGCAATCATTCCTAGGGTTCTTGAATTTTTATCTCCAATTCATACCCAATTTTCCACAAATTGCCCTGCCTTTAACTGATCTTTTGAAGATGAAAAGTCAGGGTGAGGGCCAGAAAGCAACGAAACCGGGGGCGGTGCTGAAATGGACTCCAGACTGCCAAGCTACTTTCGATAACCTAAAAGCATTTTTCACAGCGGAGCCAATTTTAAAATACCCTGATTCTGAGAAACCATTTGTTATTCAAACTGACGCTTCAGATACTGCGGTGGGGCCTGTGTTATTACAAAGAGACTCTAATAATGTATTAAGACCCTGTGCTTAGATCTCTCGCAAATTCACAGAAATTGATAGATGCTGGCATGTTTGGGAGAAGGCGGCTTTTGCAGTACGCCATGCACTGGCTACTTGGAGACACTTGTTAGAAGGCTCTCCTCACCCATTTGAAGTATGGACTGATCATAAAAATCTAGAAGCACTAAAATCCCCACACAAATTGAATCCAAAGCAGGTGCACTGGGCTGTTTATCAGCTGATTTAATTTCACATTAAAGTACCTCCCCCATGGGGAAATTTTTTTTGGCAGATGCTTTCTAGATTGCCCCAACATGATACCCAAAGGGAAGAAGCCATTAGCACTGTAATGTCTCCCCAACAACTGCCCAGAGTCCCCTTTGGGGGAGATGGAGTGGTGATATAAATTGAATTATAAATAAAATAAATAATTAAACTTGGTATTCACCAAGACAAAGTAGGAAGAAAAAACAATGCATCAGAGATGTGTCTGGATTCACAAGTGGGGAAAGCAGCAGTCACTCGCAGTAAAAAAAAAAAACCCACCTGATCTCCCTTTAGAGACAACATTAACAAAGGAATTACGAATTGAAATTCAAAAAGATCCATGGTGGAAGGCTAACAAACACACTCTCCAAGAAAGCAATGGATTGTGGTGGAATGGGGAGAGGCTATACATTCCCGGTGTTTTAAGAAAGCACATTTTTGAGCAGTGTCATGATGATAATGTAGCTGGGCATTTTGGTTTTATAAAGACATTACATTTGGTCAGAAGGCAATTCTGGTGGCCCACATTGAGGAAAGATGTAAAAGACTATGTAACTACTTGTCAAATTGGGCCACCACAAAGAAATCACATGGGAAGCCAGTGGGGTTATTACAATCAGTGACAAACCCTTCTCAACCTTGGAAGCAGATAGCTATGGACTTTATAGTTGATTTACCTGAAAGCAAAGGGAAGACTGTGATTTGGGTTGTCACAGATTTGTTCTCTAAGCAAGCACATTTTATTCCGTGCAAAGGTCTGCCTTCTGCTAGCCAGCTTGCAAAGCTATTTATCCAGCACATCTATTGCCCCCATGGTGTGCCCGACAGGGTAATTAGTGACCATGGAAGTCAATTTACTTCTAAGTTTTAGAGGGCATTTTTAAAATTAATTGGAGCAGAACAAAGTTTAAGCTCTTCATTCCATCCCCAGATGGATGGATCGACTGAATGTCTAAATGCCGAGTTAGAGCAATATTTAAGGTATTATATTAGTTATTAACAAAATGACTGTGTCGATCTGTTGCTGTTTCCTGAGGTTGCTTATAATAATGCGGTGCACCAAAGCATGGGTTTTTCTCCATTCAAGATCACTATGGGGCAAGACTTTGTACCTATACCTGATTTGCCCTCTTCCCCCATGGGAGATGGATCCAATCCTGTGTTGGCTGCTGAGTGGATTAAGAAAATGACAGCTAATTGGCCAATTATAAAACAGACTTTACAAGAAGCAAAAAATAATTATAAAGGATTTGCCGATAGAAAGCGATCCCGAGAGGCAATTAAAAGTTGGAGAAAAAGTTTACCTTTCAACGAAGCACCTCCACACTAACCAACCATCCAATAAACTAGGGCTAAAATATGTTGGACCATTCTCAATTACTAAAGTAATAAATCCAGTGACTGCTCAATTAGCTTTGCTGAAGAATTTAAGAAAAGTATATCCTGTGTTTCATATCAGCCTGTTGAAACCCGTGAAAGCTTCTGGAAAGTGGCATCCCGAACCACCTGAGCCTCCCTGTTATGGTGGAGGGTGAACAACACTTTGAAGTTAAAGATATCCTTGATTATAGATGGCACAGGGGAAAACTGCAGTACCTCATTCAATGGCAGCATTTGCCGAGCAGTTTCAATAAGTGGATGGAGAAATCCCACGTCTCCGCTCCCAGACTCACTGCTCAGTTTCATCGCAAGTTTCCAGATAAACCTTCTTAATGTATGTTACTGTGTAATTTTATTTTGTCTTTAATGTTTTACAGATATAAATGCCAGCAACAAGCATCTTCTATTCTATTTGCAAATATCCTACTTTTCTTTTTCTTTGGGGGCCAGCATGTCAGGGTTCTAGTTTGAATCCTGCCATGTACTTCGGAGAGGTGTGTTGGCTTTGAAAGAGATGGGAGGGGGAGTGCATTCCAGGAGCCAGGCCAGACTGCTAGAGACTGTTATGCTGAGCGTCAAGGTCGTCCACCTGCAAGAGTGTGGTGGGGACTTGAGCGGAGTAGGAAAGTAACGGACACTGACATCATGGGTGCAAAAGGATTGGCATGAAGGGGGAGAACTAAGTTTGGCTGTTTGGTGGGAAACCGTCATTTGGATCTTTGAGAATGCTTTGATTTACGTGTATCCTTAATAAAGTTTATTCTGCATTTCAATTGAATTTGCACAAAGGCCCTCCTGGCCATGACTGCCACCAGCTCTTCGAGCAAGAGACGTGAGTCCAGGAGGACCCCCAGGTTCCACACTGGGTCTGAATGGGACAGTGCTACCCCATCCAGAACCAAAGATGGCAACTTCCTGGATGCAAGGGGCAATCAACCAACAGCCACCCCATCTTGTATAACTGGGTATCAGCAGCGTATTAATGATACCTGATCCCGTGGTGATGGATGATCTCACCCAGTGGTTTCATGTAGATATTAAATAAAAGAGGAGAGAGAACCGAACCTTGTGGCACCCCACACAGGAGGGGTCGAGGATCGGATCTCTCATCCCCTATCACCACCGATTGGGAATGGCCCTGGAGGAAGGAGGTGAACCAGCGTAAAACTATGCCACCCACCCCAAACTCCCTGAGCCACCCCAAAAGGATACCATGGTCGATGGTATCGAAAGCCACTGAGAGGTCCAAAAGAGCCAGGATGGATGCACTCCCTCCATCCCGCTCCCGCCAGAGATCATCCATAAGCGCGACCAATGCAGTCTCTGTCCCATATCCTGGCCTGAAACCTGACTGAAAGGGGCCTAGATAATCTGTTTCATCCAGAATCCTCTGGAGTTGCAATGCCACCACTGTCTCAACCACCTTTCCCTAAAAGGTAAGGTGGGAGACAGGATGAAAATTGTCCAACACAGTAGGGTCCAGGGTTCGTTTCTTGAGGAGGGGTTGCACCAGCGCCTCCTTAAAGGCAGCCAGGAGCACCCCGTCACTCAAGGATGTAGTTCCCCATTGGGGGAGATGGGCAGTCATATTAATTAATTAATTAATTAAATAAATAAATAAATAAATAAATGTATGTACTACCTATCACCTGGACCCAACCACATGACACCTCCCAGGCTGCTTTTACCAGCCAGGGAGGGCACGGGTCTAGATGGCATGTGGTGGCATTTACAGTCCGGAGGATCCTGTCCACTTCCTCAGGCCCAACAGGATCAAACTGTTCCCAGATAACAGGGTAAGTACACCCCCTCGGCATCTCCCCAGACTGTGCCTCATGCTGAGAGTCGAACTTGGAATGGATCTGAGCGAACTTATCCTGCAGATGCTCAGAGAACTCCTCTGTATGGCCCTGTAAGTGGGTCACTGAGTCTACTTGACCCAAGAGTAATCTTAAACAGGGCCGTCGGGTGGCATTCTGCAGATGCAATAAGAGCATCTCAGCAACTCAGTCACAGCCACAAACTTGGCGGAGTCACTGTGGAAGCAGAGAATTTCCTGCTGGTCGTAGATTTACCTGGACAGGTAGTGCACCCGCTGCGTCCTCTTTGAAGTGGCACTCAAACTTCTCCTGGGCCAGGAAATGGGCTGCGAGGAGGAGGAGGAGGAGGAGGAGGGCCGTTAGGAGGGAGTCCAGCCGTGAGGAGGGACCCACGCAGGGAGGGGAAGGGCAGATACCTGCTTCAGAGACCGATGGATGGCCACTGGAGGGCCCAGCTGGAAGGGGGAGCCACGTGGGCCTTTCTCAGCCCGCTTCCACTTTCCTGATGTGGCTCCCTGTGGGAGAGGCGTGGTGGCCTGCGAAAGACCCCCGCCCAATGCACACAACCTCCCACCATTGGCGGAGTGTTGGAGGAAGAGCCCCAATCCACCCCAGTGGAAGAAACTCCAACACCTTCCTTTGGCAGCAGTGGCCCACCCCGCAGGGCTGTCACTCCCTCAAGATGCCCCCTGGAGGAGGGAGGGGGAAGTTTGTCAGTCCCAGTGGGGAGGAAAGGGGGGAGGGGGAAGAACTTCCTGGTGGGCATCCTCCATCCTCCCAGGGTGGGGAAAGGCAGGCAGAAGCTCAAATGATGCAGCACACCGCCCTACTCTCTGCAGCGAATATTGGATCCAGGGGGCAGGAAATATATGGAGGGGGGTGAAGAGACCACCAGAAACTCTCAGGGCTGGAGTGAAAGTAATATCCATACCTCCGTCTCCCTCTTCCTTGGGGGGGTGTAGGGAGGGGGGCACAATAAGGGTGTCTGGACTGATGTTCCTGGGGTCTCCCAGCCGTTCCCTCCTCCCAACCCACCACCTTCCCTGGTTCCCCAAAACTTTTCTTCTCCCCCCAATAATCAGTCCTACTGCCTGCCTTAGGATGACTGTCAGGGGTTCAGGCCACTTTCCTGTCCCCATCCCAAAATGGGCCCCCTGGAGCCCCCCCCCCCATGGCATTGGCCCTTTAGCAGATTTAGAATTTCCTCCTTCAGAAACAAAGCTGGCTTGCTGGGAACACTGGCTCCGAGACCCTGGGCGCGCTTCGAAGCAGCCCTGGTCAGCACGAGTGGAGCTGGCTCTCTTGGAGCCTGTGTCTCCCCAAGGATGCTTTCCCTTGGTTTACTTCCTGCTTCTTGCAAACGACGTTTTTGCTCAGTTGCAGTGGCCATGAGTGCAGCCTTGGGAGACCCGAAAGAACAGGTTAGGGATAGAACATCATGGAGAAGATCTATCGATGTGGTCGCCAGGAGTCGAAAAGGACTTGATGGCACAGAATGAATCAAAAAATCTCGCCAACGCCTTAGGGTAGAGACCGGACCAGTGGGTTTTTCAGGCTTGTGTCCCTAGATCAGGGCTTTCCAAAGTGCCGCCGCTGGCGACACACCCAGCGGCGGCGGAGGCAGCGGCGACACGTGCGCGCACGGCGATGGCGCGGGGGGGGTGCGGCGGCGCACACGCACGGCGATGGCGCGGGGGGGTGCGGCGGCGCGCGCGCACGGTGGCGGCACGGGGGGGCGTGCGGCGGCGCGTGCGCGCACGGTGGCAGCGCGGGAGGGGCGTGCGCCGACGCGGGGGGCGTGCGGCGGTTCGCGCGTGCATGGCGGCCGCCGTGCACGCGTGTGCCGCCGCTTCCGGGTGGTGTGGCGACACACCACGCTGTGTGTGGCGACACACTTTTGTGTCGCGACACACAGTTTGGAAAGCTCTGTCCTAGATGGCGCTCTAGAAAAAAGCAACCCCCGCGCCTAGAAAGCTGTCAATGCAGCAGCGGCGTCTGTGCTTGCCGAGGACCGACATCCAACGGGAGGGGAAGCGGGGGAGCTGAAACAATAAAGTACTGGATTGCTAGACGGGATGTCGGAGGAGAGGAGGAGGGCAGAGGAACTTCCTGTTCCGGCTTCCGCCTGGGAAGAAAGTGGCGGAGAGAGCTCTGTGGTCTTCCCGGGTTCGGAGCAGCAGCCGCCGGAAGGTGAGTCGAGGACAGGTGGGAGGAGAGGCCGGGAGCAAGTGGGGCTGTTTCATTTCCTCCGTGGGGCAGAGTCAGAGAAGCAACTCTGCTGAAAAATGACAGCTGCTACTTATGCCTCCCCGCCCCAAATTTTATTCCCCTGGTGCTGCACGCTGTAAAACTGGTGCATGCAATTTTCTGGCGGTCGGGAGATTTAAAAAGTCTCCTTCAGGTTAGCGTTGACTCCTTGTGATTTTATGGAGATGTTGTTTTCTTGGCAACAATATGGGACTGATCTGCCACTGCCGTCTCCTGGGATGTTTTTTTACTTCCAAGTCTAGCCAACAAACTCTCCCATCCATGTATTAAGCAGGTTCAACTCTGCTTAACCCAGCACTTTTTTTTACATAGCCATTGAGGACCATTTGGGATGTTCAGGTGTAGAGGTAGTCTTCACATATGACTTGTTTAGTGACCATTCAAAGTTAGGATGGCGCTAAAAAGGAGACTTCCAAGTGGTCCTCAAACTTGTGGCCCTCAAAGCGATTTGGGTGCTGGCAACCGACGCGCCTTTACGACAGTGGCAGCGTCTTGCAGGCCCATGATTGCTGTTTGCCACCTTCCCATCTGGCTTCTGGCAAGCCAAATCAATGGGGAATCCAGCAGGAAGCTGCAAGTCACGGTCGTGATATAAATTTTTATTAGAATTTTACAATACATAGTTAAAAGGTAGAAATAGAAATAGAAATAGAAATACAAAAGGAAAGGAAAGAAAAAGTGTAGTAAAGTAAAAGAAAAAGGAAAGGATGAAACAGGTAACTTCCAATCTATGCCTGATCATAAGAACAAGAAAATCCATCCTAAGTGCTAGTTTTTCATGCAATAGATAAGAATAATTCTTTGTCTGATATACCCTATTATATTTATAGCCTAATCTTCAAATCCTCCTGTAAGCTTCGCCCCTCCTGCATTTCGCAAATAGTCCACCAGTGGATTCCACTCTTTGAGATAACAACAACTTGAGCTTTCTTTTAATAAACAAGTGAGTTTATCATATTCTGTCATGTCCATCAATTTTAACAACCATTCTTGTATCGTTGGTAAAATCTGAGTTTTCCAAAATTGTGCATAAAGAAGTCTTGCTGCAGTAACCATATATTGTATGATTCTGACTAGATGTTTTTCTATTTGTAAATCCAATATCCCCAACAAAAATAATTCTGGTTTGAGTGGAATATGTATTTGTAGTCTGCATCTAGTTACATATTTGATTCCAAAATTTCTTTGCAACCTTACACGTCCACCACATATGGTAAAACGACCCCTCTTGTTTATTACATTTCCAACAAACATTGGAAATAGCCCCATCCACTTTTAAAAGCTTTTTTTGAAATATGGTCATATGCCATCGATACATCATCTTGTAAAAATTTTCTTTCAAGTTGTAACACAAAGTAAATTTCAATCCTTTAGACCAAGGGTCGGAAACTGCGGCTCGCGAGCCACATGCGGCTCTTTGGCCCCTTGAGTGTAGCTCTTCCGCAGCTGAACTCACCCCCGCCCCTTCCACGTGATTGGATCCCACCCCCAAACTCTGATGGCCGGCGCTGGAGGAGGGCGATTGATTCTTCCTCCTCCCGCCCTCGGGAGCCTTCCAACTTTCGCCCGAGTCGGGCAGCGCTTCTTCGAGGTCGGCGGGTGGGGAAGTTGGTTGGTCGCCGCCGCCACCGCCTCTTCCTCCGCCTGTGTTGCAACGGCTGCCGCCCCCCCAAAGCGCTCGCCAGGCAGGCAGGAGAGCGTCGCCATGCCGGGCGCGCTGCGAGAGGAGACGGTGCAGCTGCTGGGTGACTACCTGTAGCACCGGCTGGGGGGCGTGGCACTGCCCCCCAGCCGCACGGCCGAGATGCTGCGGCGGGTGGCCGACGAGCTGGAGAGCCGCAAGCGCCTCTTCTTCCGCAATGCCTGCAGCGCGGCGGCCTTACTGGAGCCGGGCGAGGCGGCCGCCTTGCTGGGCCGGGTGGCGACGCAGATGGAAGCCGAGGGTGGCCTCAATTGGGGCCAGGTGGTGGCACTGGTCATGTTTGCCGGCAACCTGGTGGCGGCGCTGGCCGAGCGGGGGGCTTGCAACGAGACCGGCGCTCTGGTCGAGGCGCTGGCCGCCTACCTGGCCAAGGAGCAGCGAGACTGAGAAGGAGGTCCAGAAGTGGCGGGTGGGGACAGAAAACCAAGGACGGAACAAAGTTTTAGTTGCCTTATTGTCCCACCGCATTGATCCTGCTGTAAATCTGCTTTTCTCTTCCTGCCCCAGCCTGGAGGAGGGGGCAGGAGGCAGCGTGTTGCGCCTTTCCTTTCTTTCGCTCTGCGAGCCTCCACCAGCGCCGGGAGGCAAGCGTTGATGGGGAGGGGGGCTCGCTAGCCTGCTTTTGTTGTGCGCTCGTTCTCCCCCCTCCTTGTTTGGATGACTTTAGGAGATAGGGAGGGGTCTGCGAAAAGGGGAGAGAGATTTCACCCTTCGGGGGGTTGGAGAAGCATAGAGCGTGCTGGCTGAACTCACCCCCGCCCCTTCCACGCAATTGGCTCCCGCCCCCAAACCCCGCCCCCTTCTGCGCAATTGGCTCCCGCCCCAAACCCCGCCCCCTTCCGCACGATTGGCTCCCGCCCCCAAACCCCGCCCCCTGGCCCTCAAGCATGTCAAAATGTCCTCGAGCATGTCAAAATGGCTCCTGGCATAAAAAAGTTTGCCGACCCCTGCTTTAGACCACATATTTTCCCATTGCTGCATGTGTATATTATGACCGATATTTTTGCCCATTTAATCATACATTCTTTAACTTGTTCTTCAACCATTTCTCCTCTTAACAATAATTTATACATTTTAGCAATTAAATGTTCATTTGTTTTACAAAGTTGTATTTCAAATTCCAATTTACTCTGTTCAAATCCAAAGTCTTTTTTATCTAACTTAAATTTCTCTATAAGTTGCATATAAGAAAACCATTAAAAAGTATATCCTTCTGAGGCAAGTTGTTCTTTCGATTTTATTTTATATTCTCCATGTTCTTTTTCTAACAAGTCCTAGTAAATCAACAATTTATCTTTGTCTCTTGTTTCAGTTCTGTAAAATGCTTCTTGTGTAGAAGTCCATAAAGGCATCTTAGGACATAAAATTGGTCTATATTTATTCCAAATCCTTAATAAAGATCATCTGATATAGTGATTTTTAAAATCCACATTAACTTTAACTTTATTATACCATAAGTATCCATGCTATCTGAATCTTAAATCATGGCCTTCTAAATAAAATAGTTTTTTGTTTTTCAAAACTATCCATTCTTTAAGCCATACTAAACAACAAGCAGCATAATATAACTTTCAAGTCCGGAAGTCCCAGACCACCTCTCTCTATCGCGTCTTGCAAGACTTTATATTTTATTCTCGGTTTTTTCCCTTGCCATACAAACTTAGAAATATCATGTTGCCATTGTTTAAAAGATGCTTCTGAAATCAATATAGGTATTGTCTGAAAAAATATATAAAATTCTTGGCAAGATACTTTTTAACCACTGATATTCTACCTAATAATGACAATTGTAATTTTTCCCATCTAAGTCTTTTTTTAAATCTGTCCAAAGTGAAACATAATTGTTCTGAAACAAATTGACATTCTTTGATGTTAAATATACTCCCAAATATTTCACTTTTTTCTCTATTGTAAATCCAGTTAATTCTCCCACTTTCTCTTGTTGATGACGATCCATATTCTTAGTCAAGACTTTTGTTTTCTGTAAATTCACTTTGAACCCTGCTAGCGACCCAAAGTCTTTCAATTTTTGCATTAATAACTCAATCCCTTCTAAAGGGTTTTCTAAAGTAATTACTAGGTTGTCAGCAAAGGCTCTTAATTTGTAAACTTCTTTCTTAACTCGTATTCCAGAAATGCCATCATCTTGTCTAATGTCTCTAAGTAAAACATCTAAAACCAATATAAACAAAAGTGGAGATAAAGGACAATCTTGTCTTGTACCTTTTTGAATTTCACATGATTTGCTTAGATTCCCATTAACAATTATTTTAGCCATTTGAGTTCTGACAATTTGACAAATTTTTGACAATTTGACAAACAATTTGACAAAAATCTGAGCCATTTTGTTCTGACAAAATGTGGTCCACTGGAGGAGGGAATGGCAAACCACTCCAGTATTCTTGCCAAGAAAACCCATGGACAGTATCAAAAGGCTAAAAGATATGACGCCGAAAGATGAGCCCCTCAGGTCGGAAGGTGTCCAAAATGCTACTGGGGAAGAGCGGAGGGCAATTCCGAGTAGCTCCAGAAAGTGTGAAACGGCTGGGCCAAAGCCGAAAGGACGCTCAGTTGTGGATGTGTCTGGAAGTGGAAGGAAAGTCCGATGCTGTAAAGAACAATATTGCATAGGAACCTGGAATGTAAGATCTATGAATCAAGGTAAGCTGGATGTGGTCAAACATGAGATGACAAGATTGAACATCGACATCTTGGGAATCAGCGAACTAAAATGGACAGGAATGGGCGAATTTAATTCAGGAGACCATTATATATACTACTGTGGGCAAGAATCCCTTAGAAGAAATGGAGTAGCTCTCATAGTCAGTAAAAGAGTGGGAAAGGCAGTACTGGGGTACAACCTCAAAAACGACAGAATGCTTTCAGTTCGAATCCAAGGCAAACCATTCAACATCACAGTGATCCAAGTCTATGCCCCAACCACTGATGCCGAAGAAGCTGAAGTTGACCGGTTCTATGAAGACCTACAACACCTTCTAGAACTAACACCAAAAAAAGATGTCCTTTTCATCATAGGGGACTGGAATGCTAAAGTAGGAAGTGAAAAAATAACCGGAATAACAGGCAAGTTCGGCCTTGGAGTACAAAATGAAGCAGGGCAAAGGCTAATAGAGTTTTGTCAAGAGAACAGGCTGGTCATAGCAAACACTCTTTTCCAACAACACAAGAGACGACTCTACACATGGACATCACCAGATGGTCAATACCGAAATCAGATTGATTATATACTTTGCAGCCAAAGATGGAGAAGCTCTATACAATCAGCAAAAACAAGACCTGGAGCTGACTGTGGCTCAGATCATGAGCTTCTTATCGCAAAATTTAGGCTTAAATTGAAGAACGTAGGGAAAACCACTAGACCACTCAGGTATGACCTAAATCATATCCCTTATGAATATACAGTGGAGGTGAGGAATAGATTTAAAGGATTAGATCTGGTAGACAGAGTGCCTGAAGAACTGTGGATGGAGGTTAGTAACATTGTACAGGAGGCAGCAACTAAAACCATCCCAAAGAAAAAGAAATGCAAGAAAGCAAAGTGGCTGACTGATGAGGCTTTACAAATAGCTGAGGAAAGCAGGGAAGCAAAAGGCAAGGGAGAAAGGGAAAGATATAAACAACTGAATGCAGATTTCCAGAGAACAGCAAGGAGAGATAAGGCGGCCTTCTTAAATGAACAGTGCAAAGAAATCGAGGAAAACAATAGAATGGGGAAGACTAGAGATCTCTTCAAGAAAATCGGAGATATCAAGGGAACGTTTTGTGCAAAGATGGGCATGATAAAGGACAAAAAAGGCAGGGACCTAACAGAAGCAGAAGAGATTAAGAAGAGGTGGCAAGAATACACAGAAGAACTATACAAGAAAGATCTTAATATCCCTGATAAATACGATGGTGTGGTCACTGAGCTTGAGCCGGACATCCTAGAGAGTGAAGTCAAGTGGGCCTTAGGAAGCATTACTAACAACAAAGCTAGCGGAGAAGACAGTATCCCAGCTGAGCCATTTAAAATCCTAAAAGATGATGCTGTTAAAGTGCTGCACTCAATATGCCAACAATTTTGGAAAACTCAACAGTGGCCACAGGATTGGAAAAGGTCAGTTTACGTTCCAATTCCAAAGAAAGACAATGCCAAAGAATGTTCAAACTACCGTACAATTGTGCTCATTTCACATGCTAGCAAGGTTACGCTCAAAATCCTACAAGCTAGGCTTCAGCAGTATGTGAACCGAGAACTACCAGAAGTGCAAGCTGGGTTTCGAAGAGGCAGAGGAACTAGAGATCAGATTGCCAACATTCGCTGGATCATGGAAAAAGCAAGAGAGTTCCAGAAAAACATCTACTTCTGCTTCATTGACTATGCTAAAGCCTTTGATTGTGTGGATCACAACAAACTGTGGCAAAGTCTTAAAGAGATGGGAGTACCAGACCACCTTACCTGTCTCCTGAGAAACCTGTATGCGGGTCAAGAAGCAACATTTAGAACCGGACATGGAACAACCGACTGGTTCAAAATTGGGAAAGGAGTACGACAAGGCTGTATATTATCACCGTGCTTATTTAACTTATATGCAGAATACATCATGAGAAATGCCGGGCTGGATGAATCACAAGCCGGAGTTAAGATTGCCGGGAGAAATATCAACAACCTCAGATATGCAGACGATACCACCCTAATGGCAGAAAGTGAAGAGGAACTAAAGAGCCTCTTGATGAGGGTGAAAGAGGAGAGTGCAAAAGCTGGCTTGAAACTCAACATTAAAAAAACTCAGATCATGGCATCTGGTCCCATCACTTCCTGGCAAATAGAAGGGGAAGAAATGGAAGCAGTGACAGATTTTATTTTCTTGGGCTCCAAGATCACCGCAGACGGTGACTGCAGCCATGAAATTAAAAGACGCTTGCTCCTTGGGAGGAAAGCTATGGCAAACCTAGACAGCATATTAAAAAGCAGAGACATCACCTTGCCGACAAAGGTCCGTATAGTTAAAGCTATGGTTTTCCCAGTAGTAATGTATGGCTATGAGAGTTGGACCATAAGGAAGGCTGAACGCCGAAGAATTGATGCTTTCGAACTGTGGTGCTGGAGAAGACTCTTGAGAGTCCCTTGGACTGCAAGGAGGTGAAATCAGTCAATCCTAAAGGAAATCAACCCTGACTGCTCATTGGAAGGACAGATACTGAAGCTGCAGCTCAAATACTTTGGCCACCTAATGCGAAGAGAGGACTCACTGGAAAAGACCCTGATGCTGGGAAAGACTGAAGGCAAAAGGAGAAGGGGATGGCAGAGGATGAGATGGTTAGATAGCATCACCGATGTAATGAACATGAATTTGAGTAAACTCCGGGAGACGGTGGAGGACAGGAAGGCCTGGCGTGCTATGGTTCATGAGGTCACGAAGAGTCAGACACGACTAAACGACTGAACAACAAATATTGATTTAATCCATTTAATAAAGCTTTCCCCAATACTTATAGATTCCAATACTTTAAACATAAAAGACCAATTTAAATTGTCAAAAGCTTTTTCAGCATCCAGAAATATCAAAGCAGCTTTTTTTTCATTGTGGTGTTCCAAATATTCCAATATATCCAAAACATTTCGAACATTGTCTCGAATTTGTCTCTTGGGCAAAAAACCAGCCTGATCCTGATGAATAAAATTCTTAAGAATAATTTTCATTCTTTCCACCAACACTGTTGTAAATATCTTATAATCATTGTTCAATAAAGATATTGGTCTATAATTCTTCGCTAAAGTCAAATCTTGTTCTTTTGGAATCAATGCAATATGAGCCTCCTTCCAAGTCTCAGGCATTACACCTGTTTCTAAAATCAAATTCATAGTCAATTGTAAAGGAAGGCAAAGCTCATCTTCAAAGCATTTATAATAAGCCACAGACAAGCCATCAGGGCCAGGTGCTTTTCCACTAGTCATTTCAACAACAGTTGTCATTTCCTCTGGTGTTATAGGGTCATTTAATAATGACCTCTGTTGATCAGTAAGAACAAATAGTTTTTGTTTACTTAGATATTTATCAATATCACCTAATGAAACGTCTTGCTTTTTATATAATGATAAATAATAACAATGAAATGCTTCTTGGATACCTACATTGTCGATCAAAGTTCTCCCCTTATGTACCTTAGAGATTAAATTCTTTTGTCTTTGTTTACGCAATTTATAAATCTACCTGGTTTATTTGCAAATTCAAAATGTTTGTTTCACAAATTTCATCTGAGTCTCTAATTCCTGTATCATTAACATTGACATTTGTTTTTGTAAGAATTTAATTTGAGTCATCGAAGTCTCATCCAATGGGTTATCTCTCAAACAAGTCCTTGCGTAAGTTTCAGTTCTTTTTGAGATTGTCTATCTTCCATCGGAGACACTACCCCATTCCAATCGCCCATAAGGCACCAATTCTCATAAGGTAAATCTAACAATTTTATCCATTAAGCTTTTATAAAATAGTCCTTTATCAACATTTGGGGCATACAGTCCGACAATCAACGTTTTAGTTCCTTGTATATTAACTTCGGGGGCGTGGTGGCTCAGTGGGTAAGACGCCAGGCTTGTTGATCAGAAGATTGCAAGTTTGGAGGTTCGAATCCCTAGCCCTGCGTGCGGAGTGAGCTCCCGCACTAGCTCCAGCTCTTGCCAACCTAGCAATTCAAAAGCATGCAAATGCAAGTAGATTAATAGGTACCACTTCGGTGGGTAGGTAACAGCGTTCTGCGCGTGTCATGCAGCCACATGACCGTGGAAGCGTCTTCGGACAACGCTGGCTCTTTGGCTAACAAACGGAGATGAGCACCGGCCCCTAGAGTCGGACACGACTGCACAAATGTGCGGGGGGTACCTTTACTTTTATATTAACTTCAACTCCAACATATCTTCGTTCATCATCAGTAAATATCAGTTGTGGATTCAACTTTGTATATACTAAACAACACCTTTGGGGTTTTTTAATCCAGCCAAAATAAATTCTTCCCCAAGTTGTTTTTGAGTCAGATACTTAATATCTTTTTTACAAATAAGAGTCTCTTGTAAACAAATTACATCCAATTTCAATTTCTTAAAAAAATGAAAGATCTTTTTTCTCTTTTGGGGAGCATTTCCTCCATTTATATTCCAAGTTAAGTATTTGTAATCCATAGGTATATTCATATTTTTTAAAAAAATTCTTTTAAAAATCCAATCCAGACGCACCCAAATCAGAAAGGTCCTCACCCTTTTCAGTGTCATTGGGGTCATTACTTTTTCTTCTAAGTCTTTACTTATATATCCTAGGTCTGCCTTATATTTCACCAGGAAAGCTCTCACCTTTAAAGTAGAATTTAGTCTGAATCTTTGCTCCTTGTACATGAATGTTACTCCTCCTAATCTCTCCCATTTAAATGAAATATTATGTTGCTTTAATTTATCTGTAAGAAAGGAGTAATCTCTTCTTTTTCGTAATATTCTTAAAGGGATTTCTTTTAAAACAATCACTCCTTTTCCTTCTATATTCAAACCAACGTTGTAATGTTTTTTCAAAACCTGATCTCTTGTAACTTTTCTCACAAAGTATCAATATACCTCTTGGAACCTTTCTTTCTCTGGCATAACGTGAATTGACTCTAAAATTTTTATCAATTTCAAGATCAAGCTCCTGTTCTCTCATCTCCAAGAATTTAGCTAAAGCAGCAACAATCATCTCCCTTGTATTCTCATCAGGGTGTTCAGGAACTGCTCTCAATCTCAAAATAAATTCTTTCTCCCTCATTTCCACTAATATAATGGTATCTAGATTTGTATCAATATCTTTGACAACTGCTTCTGATTTAGATTGTAACGTCTGCACCTGCCCTTGTGTATTTTTGAGGTCAACTGACAAATTATCTACAGCTTCTTTAACTTTCTGCACCTCCTTCCTAAATTCCTGTTTTAAATCTTGGGTCAATTCTCTCTTCATATCTTCTATATTTTTATCCACTTGTTGACCCAGTGTTGTAATTGCAGCTACTACGTTTTCCATTTCTGTGGAGCATCCTTCTGCTGGCTCTAAAGAAGGTCTCCTAATTTCTTTCTCTCTTTCTTTCTCCTTGTCTCTCTTCCCTCTATACAATGTCACTGCTACCAGACTTTTAAAAGTTCCCTTCTTGCCACTTAACTCTTCCTCCTCCTCCTTCAAACAAAAAAATAAAAATATAATCACCCAGTAACAGTTGTCATAGCAACACAATTATAATCCAGTAGGTGTAGGAGCCTTTAAAAAAAATCCAGAAGGCAACAGACAAAACAAGATAAGGAAGTATAAACAGTCCAGCCAATTCTCAGGCAGTTTTAAATTCAATGAAGACTCAACCCTAAAAACACATCAAAAAATTCATTAATCCAGCAAACATTTATAAGTAAATAAAATAGTTTGTAATCCCAAAAGGAGTTAAACCACTTTTCAGTCAAAAAATCTTTTAAAATTCATAAAAAAAACCTTCCATAACAAGGCAAAGTCCATCCACTAATTCCCACCATATAACAATTCTGTGGCAAAGAATAAAAAGCAACTCACCAGCATCCAAAAGCAAAGTCCAGGGATAGATCTTAGATAGTAATAAGAAAAATACTTTTAAAAAGAAAAAAAGAAGAGAATCCTCCTCCCCCTCTCCTCTGAGTGATCTAAGAAGCCAGAATTAGCTGACGCTAAAGTCTCTACCTTAAAGGCTTGCTTGTTGCTCTCGGTAGAGCTCGGTGTTTTTCCAGTCGCTCTCGCCACTCCAACTCTCAGCTTCTCTCGTGGTGGAAAAGATGAGAGAGCTAAGAGGAGCACCGATCCGTGACCCTTTTGGGAAATCTTCTGAACTCCCCTTATCCAGGGGAGTATTTCAGTGGTCTCTTCCTCCCAGACCCTCCGCACACTGAGAGCAGCTGGGAAGAGGCTCCAGAGCTCTGAAAACCTCTTCTAACGTGTCGCCATGTTCCGACCAGTAGTCAAAATACTCAAATTATATTTAATTCTATCCCCCTTCCTCCCTCTTGCTCTTTTTTGGTGCTGTATTTTTGGGCACACCTGTTATGATGTCCCATTTTATTACGGTTGGGAGCTGCAAATGCTTCAAAATGGTTCAAAAGCCTCTGGATCTTTGAGGGGGCCATACCATAATGCAAAATCTTACATTCTAAAACAGTGTTTAGAATCCACCCCAGTTGAGGACAAAGTATACTTAGTGGCCACAGAATACTGATGTCTTTGGGGGATAAAATGGGACAATAGGACAGAGGGAATGGAATGGAATGACTTGGAAGAGGCCATGGCTGCCTGGCTACTGCAGTTGTTTATTGCAGATAGTCTGTTTCTTTTGATTACCATTTTGCAAAGACTTCATATTTTTTCTTTTGGGAGATGTCTCATACGTAGAACCCCCAGAAGGCAAAAAGTGGGGCAATGGGTATGAGTCTGAGGATAACATTAACAAGTGTGGAACAGAAAGAAAGGAATATTAAGTGAATTTGAATATGAGAAGATACAAAGTAGACCCGTTAAAACTGACACTAAGGGAATAGTGGAATACCCAACAATATATTTCCTTTAAAGCTATATTTTGCAAATGTAGAGTTATAAAGTTGTGAGCAAGCTTCCACATTCACCAGAAATCTTGAGGGAGGAGTGCCTCTCTCAAAGCTTGTACTCGTGACACTATAAGCAGCCTTAATGCAGAGGGGAGTGGTGACCAAACAGACGTGCCAATGGGGGCAGAGATGAAAATAACCAATGGCTGTTTGAAACCTCCCTCAGCGCTAAATACATTGCTGCCAACCAAACCAGATGTTAATACTGCGCCTCCCCATCTGAAATCTCTGCAAATTAGTGCAATTAGTGATAGAGAAAATGTTCCCATGTGAGTTTTTTCCCCCCTTACTGCTGATCCTGTTTGGTGGAGTCCTACGGTGCCCGTGCCGAATGTCGTTTTATCCTTGGGGACACTGAATTCTACTGGTGGAAAAGGGGCATCAGCTTGTTTTTAGGGTGCAGCTTCATTTTAGAAATGAAAACCCTGAAAACGGGAGAAGGAAGCCAGGAGAGCAACCATCCTATTCAGATGTTATATTCAATGGAGACTCCCATCAGCTCTCTTATTTTTTAACTAATGTGGGGGCTTTTATGGAAGAGTTTGAAGACACATTCCTTACCGAACAGTCGAAGGCATGTTTTGTGGGGTTTAGATTGAAGGGAACCACAGCTGACTGGCTGGTGCAATTGTATGATGCTGAACCACCAGAACTCCATCACCTAGATGATTTTTTGATGGCCCTTAGAGAGCGTTTCGAAGATCCCTTAGCAAAGCTCAGAGCCAAGACTGAACTCCAGCAACTTAAGCAAGGCACTAAAACAGTTTTATTTGTTATTTGCACCACGGGGGCGTGGTGGCTCAGCGGGTAAGATGCCAGGCTTGTCGATTGGAAGATCACAAGTTGGGAGGTTTGAATCCCTAGCCTCGCGTGACGGAGTGAGCTCCCGCACTAGCCCCAGCTCTTGCCAACCTAGCAATTCGAAAGCATGCAAATGCAAGTAGATGAATAGGTACCACTTCGGTGGGAAGGTAACAGCGTTCCGCGCACGTCATGCCGGCCACATGACCGCAGAAGCGTCTTCGGACAACGCTGGCTCTTCGGCTAACAAACGGAGATGAGCACTGGCCCCTAGAGTCGGACACGACTGCACAAATGTGCGGGGGGAACCTTTACCTTTTTAAAAACAGTTTTGGAGTATGCCATAGAATTCAAAGCCTTAGCTGGGAAACTGACTGGCCAAAATCTATGAAAGTGGATTAATTTAAAGGGGGATTACAGCCTGAACTATTACGCTGGTCTTTGGGACATGGGGATCCTCGCACACTAAAAGAATGGATATGCCTGGCAGGAGAGGTGGAAAATACCCAGTACCAAGTAAAAAGATAAATTCAAGCTCAAGCCATGGGGAAGAATCCTGTAGCTCCCAGTAGCTTTTCCACCACAATTAAAAAATGAAGCAAGATGTCGGAAGAGGAAAAAGATTGCTGCCTCAAAAAAGGATTATTTTTATGATAATAAAAAATTACTTAATTTGGAAGGACACGATCTCAAATTTGGTTGGCATGGATACCTCTGGTATAACAAGATTAAAGCAAATTTGGCATTTAATTATCATCCCATTAGGAAATCAATTATAAAAATTTGGCTTAAATATAAAAATACACTTTTACCAAATTTACCTCTGTGGATTTCGCCACAAGAAGCTTTTACATGGTATGGAAATTTAAACACAGGGAATTGGCTAACATACAAAGATTTATTAATATTTGAGGGATCAAATTACAAATTAAATCAAGAGAAGATTTATTAAAAGATGGGTTCAATTGTAATTGGTTTTCATATGCTCAGATTAAAGAACAATTTAAAGTGGATAATAAAAATTTTAAATTTAAAGAAAATGTGACTAAATGGGACAGTGTGTTATGGAAAGATAAAGATCACCTAATTACAAAAATTTATAAAATATTAATTCAAAATAATTCGATTAAGCTGTCTAATAAGAAATGTATGAGTAATTGGGAAGAGAATTTAGGTCATAAGATTCAAATTGATACCTGGGAAAATATGTGGTTAAAAGATTTAAAATTTACATTGAATTATAATATGAAAGAAAACTTTTATAAAATGATGTATAGGTGGTATTTAACTCCTAACACTGTCTAAAATGAACAACATGTTATCTAATAGATGGTGGAAATGTAAAAAAGAAGTGGGCACTTTTTTCCATCTTTGGTGGTCTTGTCAGAAAACTAAAAAATATTGGAATACAATACATCAAACAATATGCGAAATATTGAAAGAAGATTTAATCAAAGAACCAGATATGTACTTACTGGGATTTATAAAACCAGAGATACACAAGAAATATGGAAAACTATTATTTTATTTAATAATTGCGGCCAGAGTTACTTTTGCAAGACATTGGAAAGAGGACTATTCACCTACAATCGACGAGTGGCTGTTAAAAACGATGGATCTAGTGCAGATGGCTAAGTTAACGGACTTATTAAACGACAAGAATTTGGAAGAATTTAACTCATGTTGGGATCCATTCTATAGATTTATAGAAAAAACTCAAAAAATACAATTAGAAAACTAATGTAAATAAGATTTGTAAATGTAAAAAACTATATATATTAAATCTATATAGAAATAGTTGTAGAGAATAATGGTGAGAAAGTAGGAAGTCTACTTTTTTATTTTTTATTTTTTTTATTTTTATTTTTATTTTTATTTTTATTTTATTTTATTTTTTTCTTTTCTTTTTTTAGGAGAGGTAATGGGAAGATAGAAAGTAGATAAAGTTAGAGTAGGTAGAGGAGGGGAAGAAGGAAGTGGTTAGAGAGCTTCAAGAAGATGTAAGTATATAGCAAGTAGAAAAGGTTAGAGTAAGTAGAGGAGGGGAAGAAGGAAGTGGTTAGAGAGTTTTAAGAAGGTGTAAGAAAGAAGAAAGAAGAAGGGCAAGTGACTTAGGGGTAAAGGGTAAAAGTGTATTTTAAAGTAAAAAGAAGTTTGAAGGTTATGCAATATATTATATTTGTTTTATGCTTATGGAATTTTTTTTTCTTTGTTATGTATGTATGTGTTAATGGTGTTAAAGAATAAAGATTGTTTAAAAAAAAGGATTATGTTTTAAATGTGGCAAAGAAGGACATCGAGCCTCTACTTGCCCCCGATTCACTGCACCTACCAGCATCAAATCTGGGATTAAAACAACCAAGTCACCTCCAGTCAAACGTAAAGGAACAGCAGCCAGTGCCACTGCGTGTGAGGAAGAACAGTTGTTTTTCTCAGAGGACTCTGCAGATAATGCCCCCCAGCCAGCAGGAAACGAGTCACGCCTGCACTGAACAGCGCCGACAGGCAGGTGGGGGATAAAGGGTGCGAAGATCCACTGGTAAGTGATGATTGTCCTACAATGATGGTGGGGTTACAGCTACAGAATTTGACAAATAAGCGTAAAGCTGACTTGAATGCCAGGCTTGATTCCGGATATACACGATGCTTAATCCATCCAGCCATAGTCACAGGATTAGGACTAAAATTGAGAAGGCTGAAACAGCCTATTATCTTTACTCAGCTGGATGGATCAGAAGCATGAGGGGGCCCAGTGGAATTTTACACAAAGACTAGAAATGCAAATGGGTAGTCACAAAGATATGTTAAAGTTCATTGTGGCCCCCACAGCCAACAATTCTGTCATTTTGGGGCTACCCTGGCTACGAAAAAGAAATCCCCAGGTAGATTGGGAAGTTGGAAGTTTGAGATTTAAGGATGGCTTTTACCCAGGAAGGCAATCAAATGGTGACTTCCCCAAAAAGCCATTGGCATTGGCAGCCCCCATAAACCAGAACCAATTTTTAACCTCTGTGGAAGAGGAAATCAAAAAGACATTGGCAGCCACCATGACCCAGACCCAACCTTGTTCCTCTGTTGAAGTTGTTGTTGTTTATTCGTTCAGTCGTTTCCGACTGTTCGTGACTTCATGGACCAGTCCACGCCAGAGCTTTCTGTCGGCCGTCACCATCCCCAGCTCCCCAATGGTTGAGTCCGTCACCTCCAGAATACCATCCATCCATCTTGCCCTTGGTCGGCCCCTCTTCCTTTTGCCTTCCACTTTTCCTAGCATCAGCTTCTTCTCCAGGGTATCCTGTCTTCTCATTATGTGGCCAAAGTACTTCAGTTTTGCCTTTAATATCATTCCCTCAAGTGAGCAGTCTGGCTTGATTTCCTGGAGTATGGACTGGTTTGATCTTCTTGCAGTCCAAGGCACTCTCAGAATTTTCCTCCAACACCACAGTTCAAAAGCATCTATCTTCCTTTGCTCAGCCTTCCTTATGGTCCAGCTCTCGCAGCCATAGGTTACTACAGGGAATACCATTGCTTTAACTATGCGGACCTTTGTTGTCAGTGTGATGTCTCTGCTCTTAACTATTTTATCAAGATTTGCCATTGCTCTCCTCCCAAGAAGTAGACGTCTTCTGATTTCCTGGCTGCAGTCAGCGTCTGCAGTAATCTTTGCGCCTAGAAATACAAAGTCTGTCACTGCCTCCACTTTTTCTCCCTCTATTTGCCAGTCATCAATCAAGCTCGTTGCCATAATCTTGGTTTTTTTGAGGTTTAACTGCAGCCCAGCTTTTGCACTTTCTTCTTTCACCTTCGTCATAAGGCTCCTCAACTCCTCCTCGCTTTCAGCCATCAAAGTGGTATCATCTGCATATCTGAGATTGTTAATGTTTCTTCCAGCGATTTTAACTCCAGCCTTGGATTCCTCAAGCCCAGCATGTCGCATGATGTGTTCTGCGTACAGGTTGAATAGGTAGGGTGAGAGTATACAACCCTGCCGTACTCCTTTCCCAATCTTAAACCAGTCCGTTGTTCCGTGCTCTGTTCTTACTGTTGCTACTTGGTCGTTATACAGATTCCTCAGGAGGCAGACAAGATGACGTGGTATCCCCATACCACCAAGAACTTGCCACAATTTGTTATGATCCACACAGTCAAAGGCTTTAGAATAGTCAATAAAACAGAAATAGATGTTTTTCTGAAACTCCCTGGCTTTCTCCATTATCCAGCGGATATTGGCAATTTGGTCTCTAGTTCCTCTGCCTTTTCTAAACCCAGCTTGTACATCTGGCAATTCTCGCTCCATGAATTGCTGGAGTCTACCTTGCAAGATCTTGAGCATTACCTTACTGGCATGTGAAATAAGTGCCACTGTTCGATAGTTTGAACATTCATTAGTGCTTCCCTTTTTTGGTATGGGGATATAAGTTGATTTTTTCCAATCTGATGGCCATTCTTGTGTTTTCCAAATTTGCTGGCATATGGCATGCATCACCTTGACAGCATCATCTTGCAAGATTTTAAACAGTTCAGCTGGGATACCGTCGTCTCCTGCTGCCTTGTTATTAGCAATGCTTCTTAAGGCCCATTCAACCTCACTCTTCAGGATGTCTGGCTCTAACTCACTGACCACACCATCAAAGCTATCTCCAATATTATTATCCTTCCTATACAGATCTTCCGTATATTCTTGCCACCTTTTCTTGATCTCTTCTGCTTCTGTTAGGTCCTTACCATCTTTGTTTTTGATCATACCCATTTTTGCCTGGAATTTACCTCCGATGTTTCTAATTTTCTGGAAGAGGTCTCTTGTCCTTCCTATCCTATTGTCTTCTTCCACTTCCGCACATTGCTTGTTTAAAAATAATTCCTTATCTCTTCTGGCTAACCTCTGGAATTTTGCATTTAATTGGGCATATCTCCCCCTATCACTGTTGCCTTTTGCTTTCCTTCTTTCTTGGGCTACTTCCAGTGTTTCAGCAGACAGCCATCTTGCCTTCTTGGTTTTCTTTTTCTTTGGGACGTTTTTTGTTGCCGCCTCCTGAACAATGTTGCGAACTTCTGTCCATAGTTCTTCTGGGACCCTATCTACTAAATCTAGTCCCTTAAATCTATTCTTCACCTCCACTGCATATTCCTTAGGAATATTAGTGAGCTCATATCTAACTGATCTGTGGGTCTTCCCTATTCTCTTTAGTCTGATTCTAAATTTTGCAATAAGAAGTTCGTGATCTGAACTACAGTCAGCTCCAGGTCTTGTTTTTACCGACTGTATAGATGTCCGTCACCTTTGGCTGCAAAGGATGTAGTCAATCTGATTTCGGTGTCGACCATCTGGTGAAGTCCATGTATAAAGTCGTCTTTTAGGTTGTTGGAAGAGAGTGTTTGTTATGCACAGTGAGTTGTCTTGGCAAAATTCTATCAGCCTATGTCCTGCTTCATTTTGTTCTCCCAGACCATGCTTGCCTGTAATTCCAGGTGTCGTCTGACTACCCACCTTAGCATTCCAGTCTCCTGTAATGAAAATAACATCTCTTTTTGGTGTATTATCCAGTAGGTGCTGCAGATCCTCATAGAACTGATCTACTTCTGCTTCTTCGGCATCTGTGGTTGGGGCGTATATTTGGATCACTGTGATGTTAAATGGCTTACCCTGAATTCGAATTGAGATCATTCTATCGTTTTTTGGATTGTATCCAAGCACTGCTTTAGCCACTTTATTATTAATTATGAAGGCTACTCCATTTCTTCTGTGGTCCTCTTGTCCACAGTAGTAGATCTGGTGGTCATCTGATGTGAAGTGGCCCATCCCAGTCCATTTCAGTTCACTGACACCTAAAATGTCTATATTTAATCTTGACATCTCACCAATAACCACATCCAATTTGCCCTGGCTCATAGATCTTACATTCCAGGTTCCTATGGTGTGTTGATCTTTAGAACATCGGATTCGTCGTTCACCACCAGCACCGTCGGCCGCTAGCCGTCCTTTCGGCTTTGAGCTAGCTGCGTCATCACGTCTGGGGCTAGTTGAACGTATCCTCTGTTCCTCCCCAGTAGCATTTTGACCATCTTCCGACCTGGGAGTCCCATCTTCCGATGGTATACCGACATATCTTTGGTTGTACTGATCCATTTAGTTTTCATGGCAAGAATACTGGGGTGGGTTGCCATTACCTTCCCCAGGGATCGTATTTAGTCTGACCTCTCTGCCACGACCTTCCCGTCTTGGGTGTCCCTTCACGGTTTAGCTCATGGTTTCATTGAGGTGCTCAAGCTCCAGCACCACGACAAGGTAACGATCTCCTTTGCTGGAGCCTCTGTTGAAGGGGAAATAGTAATTCCCGACTGTTACAAAGACTTCACAGATGTATTTGGAGAAAAGGAATGCGATCAATTACCTCCCCATAGAAAAACTGACTGTGCTATTGAAATTGATCCACAAGCCAAATTGCCAAAACCCAAATTGTATGTTATGTCTCAAAAAGTACTGGGAGTTCTCAGGGAATTCATCGATAAAAACTTAGCCCGGGGTTTCATTGAACCTGCAACCAATCCGATGGCTCCACTGGTTTTGTTTCATACAAAGAAGGATGGCATATTGCGGCTATGCACTGATTATCGGGGTTTAAATGCCATCTCCACGACAAATCAATATCCTCACCCATTAATGAAAGACATATTAGCTCATCTATCCAAAGGAAATTTTTTTACCAAATTGGATTTGAGGGAAGCCTATTTCAGAATATGCATTCAAGAAGGGGATGAATGGAAAACTGCTTTCAATTGCTTTTTCGGCTCTTTCCATTATCGGGTCATGCCGTTCGGCTTGTCCGGAGGACCTGGGGTGTTTATGCATCTCATAAATGAGGTTTTGCATGAGTATTTATACAAAGGTGTATTAATATATCTTGATGACATCCTAATCTACACAGAAAATGAGAAGGAACACATTGAATTGGTCAAGAAAGTATTAACCAAGCTTAGAGAAGCTAAGCTGTATGCAAAACTATCCAAATGTGAATTTCATAAGTAAAAATCGGACTATTTGGGGTATAAGGTGTCCAGCAAAGGCATAGAAATGGATCCAGCCAAAGTCCAGGACATTTTGGCATGGGAGCCGCCACGCACGTGCAGACAGTTGCAAAGCTTCTTAGGGTTCACCGGGTTCTATTGCCAATTTATAAAAACTTTGCTCAAATTGCTCTCCCCTTAACGGATTTGTTAGAAACAAAAGGGAAGGGAGAGATGAAAAAGGTTACAAGCTCCGGGGCAGTACTGAATTGGTCACATGAGTGTCAAATGGCTTTCAAACACCTCATGTCTCTCTTCATTGCTGAGCTGATATTAATACATCTTGACCCTTCGAAACCCCTAACAATCCACGCTGACGCATCAGATACCGCTTTAGGGGCCATTTTATTACCAAAAGATCATACTGGCACCCTACACCCCTGTGCATCTTGTAAATTCACAGAAACTGAACGCAGATGGCAAGTCTGGGAGAAAGAGGCTTTCGCAGTCAAATGTGCTCTGGATACCTGGAGGTATTTGCTGGAAGGAGCTCAACATCCTTTTGAGGTTTGGACTGATCATAACAATTTAGAAACATTAAAAACCCCAAGACGATTGAACACTAAACAAATTAGCTGGGCTCAGTTTTTTAGCCGATTCAATTTCACCCTGAAATATTTTCCTGGAGGAAAAAATTTCCTTGCTGATGCTCTTTCTCGCTTACCTCAACATAACTGCCAACAAGCAGAAATTGTAGACACTGTGCTTTCTTCTAAACAATTGGGAATGACTGCTGTAACCCGCAGTCAAACTTTACCAGAAAAAGTGAAAGTGCAAACCGATATGCAACATGAATTAGAAACAGAGTTGCAAACTGATACTTGGCTTGGAAGCAACAAACCTAACAGGTCAAAATGGTCTGTGGTGGTTTGAAGGGATGTTATATATTCCTGAATCTTCGTGCAAGAAAATTTTGCAAAGGTCCCATGATGACAAAACTGCTGGACATTTTGTTTCTTAAAACTCTTCATTTAGTACGGAGGCAATTCTGGTGGCCCACTTTAAGAAAAGACATCAAAGACTATGTATCCAGCTGCCCCATCTGTGCTAGGGCTAAGAAAAATGGCAGAAAACCTCAAGGACTTTATAGCCTGTAGCTAATCCTTCCCAGCCTTGGAAACAAATTGCCATGGACTTTATTGTAGAACTACCAGAAAGTCAAAAGAAAACTCTCATTTGGGTGGTGACTGATTTATTTTCTAAACAAGCTCACTTTGTACCATGCACTTCAATCCCCACAGCACCTCATCTTGCCAAACTCTTTATACAACACATGTACAGATTACACGGAAAACCTGACTGTGTAATCTCAGATCGAGGAACACAGTTCACTTCTATGTTTTGGAAATCATTTTTAAAATTAATTGGCACTGAACAAGCCCTCAGCTCTAGTTCCCATCCCCAGACTGACGGAGGGACTGAATGATTGAACTCTACTCTTGAGCAATTTTTTTGTTGTTATATTAATTACCAACAGGATGACTGGGTGGACCTTTTACCATTTGCTGAAATAGCGTACAATAACTCTGTTCACCAAAGCACTGGTCTTTCTCCTTTTCAGGTTGTAAATGGCCTGGAATTTGCTCTGATTCCTGAACTCCCACTGCAAACCCCCAAGGACTGTTCTGCCGCTGACTGGAGTAAACAAATTGCTGCCACTTGGCCCATAATACAACAGGCTTTAGCTCATGCTAAAGAAACTTACCCCTTCATGGATCACTGCCTTGTCGTGGCGAAGGGGCTTGCGTAACTCAATGAAGTCAGGTCAAGAAGAACAGGTCATGATGGAGAGTTATTACAAAACGTGGTCCACTGGAGGAGGGAATGGCAAACCACTCCAGTATCCTTGCCAAGAAAACCCATGGACAGTATCAAAAGGCTAAAAGATATGACGCCGGAAGATGAGCCCCTCAGGTCGGAAGGTGTCCAAAATGCTACTGGGGAAGAGCGGAGGGCAATTCCGAGTAGCTCCAGAAAGTGTGAAACGGCTGGGCCAAAGCCGAAAGGACGCTCAGTTGTGGATGTGTCTGGAAGTGGAAGGAAAGTCCGATGCTGTAAAGAACAATATTGCATAGGAACCTGGAATGTAAGATCTATGAATCAAGGTAAGCTGGATGTGGTCAAACATGAGATGACAAGATTGAACATCGACATCTTGGGAATCAGCGAACTAAAATGGACAGGAATGGGCGAAATTAATTCAGGAGACCATTATATATACTACTGTGGGCAAGAATCCCTTAGAAGAAATGGAGTAGCTCTCATAGTCAATAAAAGAGTGGGAAAGGCAGTACTGGGGTACAACCTCAAAAACGACAGAATGCTTTCAGTTCGAATCCAAGGCAAACCATTCAACATCACAGTGATCCAAGTCTATGCCCCAACCACTGATGCCAAAGAAGCTGAAGTTGACCGGTTCTATGAAGATCTACAACACCTTCTAGAACTAACACCAAAAAAAGATGTCCTTTTCATCATAGGGGACTGGAATGCTAAGGTAGGAAGTCAAAAAATAACCGGAATAACGGGCAAGTTCGGCCTCGGAGTACAAAATGAAGCAGGGCAAAGGCTAATAGAGTTTTGTCAAGAGAACACGCTGGTCATAGCAAACACTCTTTTCCAACAACACAAGAGACGACTCTACACATGGACATCACCAGATGGTCAATACCGAAATCAGATTGATTATATACTTTGCAGCCAAAGATGGAGAAGCTCTATACAATCAGCAAAAACAAGACCTGGAGCTGACTGTGGCTCAGATCATGAGCTTCTTATTGCAAAATTTAGGCTTAAATTGAAGAATGTAGAGAAAACCACTAGACCAATCAAGTATGACCTAAATCATATCCCTTATGAATATACAGTGGAGGTGAGGAATAGATTTAAAGGATTAGATCTGGTAGACAGAGTGCCTGAAGAACTATGGATGGAGGTTCGTAACATTGTACAGGAGGCAGCAACTAAAACCATCCCAAAGAAAAAGAAATGCAAGAAAGCAAAGTGGCTGACTGATGAGGCTTTACAAATAGCTGAGGAAAGAAGGGAAGCAAAAGGCAAGGGAGAAAGGGAAAGATATAAACAACTGAATGCAGAATTCCAGAGAACAGCAAGGAGAGATAAGAAGGCCTTCTTAAATGAACAATGCAAAGAAATCGAGGAAAACAATAGAATGGGGAAGACTAGAGATCTCTTCAAGAAAATCGGAGATATCAAGGGAACGTTTTGTGCAAAGATGGGCATGATAAAGGACAAAAAAGGCAGGGACCTAACAGAAGCAGAAGAGATTAAGAAGAGGTGGCAAGAATACACAGAAGAACTATACAAGAAAGAACTTAATATCCCTGATAAATACGATGGTGTGGTCACTGAGCTTGAGCCGGACATCCTAGAGAGTGAAGTCAAGTGGGCCTTAGGAAGCATTACTAACAACAAAGCTAGCGGAGAAGACAGTATCCCAGCTGAGCTATTTAAAATCCTAAAAGATGATGCTGTTAAAGTGCTGCACTCAATATGCCAACAAATTTGGAAAACTCAACAGTGGCCACAGGATTGGAAAAGGTCAGTTTACGTTCCAATCCCAAAGAAAGGCAATGCCAAAGAATGTTCAAACTACCGTACAATTGCGCTCATTTCACATGCCAGCAAGGTTATGCTCAAAATCCTACAAGCTAGGCTTCAGCAGCATGTGAACCGAGAACTACCAGAAGTGCAAGCTGGGTTTCGAAGAGGCAGAGGAACTAGAGATCAGATTGCCAACATTTGCTGGATCATGGAAAAAGCAAGAGAGTTCCAGAAAAACATCTACTTCTGCTTCATTGACTACGCTAAAGCCTTTGATTGTGTGGATCACAACAAACTGTGGCAAATTCTTAAAGAGATGGGAGTACCAGACCACCTTACCTGTCTCCTGAGAAACCTGTATGCGGGTCAAGAAGCAACAGTTAGAACCGGACATGGAACAACCGACTGGTTCAAAATTGGGAAAGGAGTACGACAAGGCTGTATATTATTACCGTGCTTATTTAACTTATATGCAGAGTACATCATGAGAAATGCCGGGCTGGATGAATCACAAGCCGGAGTTAAGATTGCCGGGAAAAATATCAACAACCTCAGATATGCAGACGATACCACCCTAATGGCAGAAAGTGAAGAGGAACTAAAGAGCCTCTTGATGAGGGTGAAAGAGGAGAGTGCAAAATCTGGCTTGAAACTCAACATTAAAAAAACCCAGATCATGGCATCTGGTCCCATCACTTCCTGGCAAATAGAAGGGGAAGAAATGGAAGCAGTGACAGATTTTATTTTCTTGGGCTCCAAGATCACCGCAGACGGTTACTGCAGCCATGAAATTAAAAGACGTTTGCTCCTTGGGAGGAAAGCTATGGCAAACCTAGACAGCATATTAAAAAGCAGAGACATCACCTTGCCGACAAAGGTCCGTATAGTTAAAGCTGTGGTTTTTCCAGTAGCAATGTATGGCTGTGAGAGTTGGACCATAAGGAAGGCTGAGCGCCGAAGAATTGATGCTTTTGAACTGTGGTGCTGGAGAAGACTCTTGAGAGTCCCTTGGACTGCAAGGAGGTCAAACCAGTCAATCCTAAAGGAAATCAACCCTGACTGCTCATTGGAAGGACAGATGCTGAAGCTGAAGCTGAAATACTTTGGCCACCTAATGCGAAGAGAGGACTCACTGGAAAAGACCCTGATGCTGGGAAAGACTGAGGGCAAAAGGAGAAGGGGACGGCAGAGGATGAGATGGTTAGATAGCATCACCGATGTAATGAACATGAATTTGAGTAAACTCCGAGAGACAGTGGAGGACAGGAAGGCCTGGCGTACTATGGTCCATGAGGTCACGAAGAGTCGGACACGACTAAACGACTGAACAACAACAACAACAACGAACAAAGAAACTTACAAGAAATTCGCAGATCGTAAACACTCTCCCGAGTGGAACATGAAAGTGGGGGGGGGGGAGTGTATCTATCCACACAATTTCTCCAGTCCCCCCAAACATCAAAGAAACTTGGCCCCAAATTTGTCGGTCCTTTTCCTATCACCAAAATCATAAATCCAGTCACAGTGCAATTACAATTGCCTAAGAACTTACACAGAATTCATCCTGTGTTTCACTGCAGCCTTTTGAAACCACTACATGAATCTCAACACTGGCATCCTGAACCACCTACTCCAACTCCCATCCTAATTGATGGAGAAAAACATTTTGAAGTTCAAGAAATCATTGATGCTCGCAAACATTGAGGCACTCTTCAATATCTGATTAAATGGAAGCATTTCAATGACAACAAATGGGTCCTCAGTCACCATGTAAATTCCCCTGTTTTGCTTAAACACTTTTATACCAAATACCCTGACAAGCCTCACAATTAACTTTTGACTATTAAGTAATGTGAGTTGTATCTTTGCATTGTTAACTATTTTTCTGTTAAGTTTCTTTTTTTCAGGTGGGCGATATGTCAGGCTCCCCAATCACATGTTCTCAGAACCTTTGATTGTTTTCGCCTGCATGAAATGTCCGAGTCTGGAATGAGAGCTGGGAGGGGGCATGCCAGGAGTGTGAAAGTAAGTTGTTTGGACTATCTGGAATCCAAGGTCAGGTCGTTGGAGACTGTTGGAGACAACTGCATGGAGCAGCGCGAGGCTGGCATGAAGGGAGGGCTAGGGGGGATGGGGGGGAAGAAGAGGTTTGACTTTTGAAATGTTTAACTTGGGGAAAAGAGCAGGAACTTTCATTTGCAACTTTTTCGTTGATCTGTGTACTACTTTCCATTAAATAAGATTCTGTAATTCTTTTGCATGAGCTTGTTTTAATCGGAATTGAGTATAGCAGTCATTACAGGTGCCCTATAGCGACTCAGGAAGGTAAAGCCCACTAAGACTGAAATTGAAGACTTCCTCAGCTCCTTATCATCAAAGTAACCAATCCATGAAATAGAAAGTAGTAACAGAAAGGGCCCCCATGGGAAAGTAAAAGCAAATAGGTCAGAATTCCAATCCACAGATTCAACAAAAACTTTTATACTTCTCAAAACTCACTTCGTTAAAAAAAAAAAAAGACAAAATTCTTTAGTTCTCAGTGTTACAAATTATATATTTCAAAAAGCCAAATTACCATATTAGCCACAATATTGTGGCTCTCCTGTGAAGAGGCAGAACAAATGAGGCAGCTATTTTCGTGGAGCTAGGGGTCGGCCATCAGCTCCTCCAAATGTGGTCAGAAAAGATGGCTTCACATTTAGTCTTCTGCTCTTCTTCCTCCCCCTTCAACGCAATCAGCACAAGGTAAGGCTGATGGAAGATGAAACCTCGGAGCTGCAACCGAGAGGGAGGGGACGAGTGGCAACAGTGTCGGCATCAGGGCTCCCTTGGTCACCACGGAGTAGCCATGTTGATGTGCAGAGCAGTGGACTGATGACTCCGCCGTTTTTCCCAACCAGAAGTCAGAAAGTTGTACTTTCTAAATGATGGTAATTCAAAATATAATGGCACTTCCACTTTAAAGAATGTTGCCCAAGCCCTGGTGTGTAACACTGAAGGCATCAAATTACCTGATGGTTTATGGTGGACTTGTGGCATACATGGTTTTAAAACTCTACCAAAGTCCTGGCAAGGAATTTGTACAATTTATTGGCTATGGCCAGGAGGGATTCACCCACTCTCACCAGAAATTAAATGGTCATTCAGACATCACTATAGAACATGCAGGGCAATTACTCCTGACATAAAATTTCCCAGAGGAAAACAAATTGGGAGGGCAATATTTCCAGCTGTTGGAGTTGCTAGAAACTACAAAGACATTCATAATTTGTATGTATTTGTTGTAAACATGTCTAGCTTTTGAGGTCTTTATTAATGAAACCTCACAAAGCCATAAGCTACTTCAGGATGAAATCCTTTCTCTGAAAAATGTAGTAATGCAAAATAGGCTTGCCTTAGATCAGGCATTAGTAGAGCATGGTGGAGTCTGTGTCTATATTAATCAAACCCTAACCCTAACCCTAACCCTACATGACAGAAGTGAAGGCTTGATTACACAACAACAGAAGTTAGCTAACATAGTTGCTTGACCGGACCTTAATAAATGCTCTTTGCTTTTGCCTGAATTGCTGTGTGATTCATGTTTTCAGGTAGGCAAAAAGCCACTTTGCAAAGTTAGTCTCACTCCCAAATTCAGGGACCAAGTTTTTATCAGCTCCATGCCAAACTCGGGGTGCCCTAGTTTCTAGGCAACAGTGCCACACTTGATACCCAGCTGGTCATATCTCTGAGAGAGGAACCCCTTCCTCAAGCCCCAGCTAGGTCTCAGCAATACAAGCCAGATCGGCCTTCTCTGCAAGAACCAAATCAGACATGCGCAGACTAGTTGTTGACACTTGACTATAAACTGGCCTTGCACCCCTTGCAAGGGCAAAATGCTTTTGGCTTATGTGCTAAATAAAACTTTTGAACTCTGAATTACGGCAGGGGTCCCCAATCTTTTTGGCGCCAGGGACCAGTTTCAAAAGACGATTTTTCCACGGACTGGGGGGCCGGGTTTCCGGGATGTCCACAGACCGGGGGGGTGGGGTTTCCGGGATTTCTGCAGACCAGGGAGCGGGGTTTGCGGGCGGGAGCCAAACGCATGGAAGGGGGCGGGGTTTGCAGGCAGGAGCCCTGTGGCCCAGTTCCTAACAGGCTGCGGCCCACTAGTGGGCCGTGGCCCACAGGTTGGGGACCCCTGAATTATGGCATCTGGCATTTTCACCTGAGCAAGGGACGAACTAAGGGAAGAACTTCTAACACCCCATATTTATTTATTTATTTATTTATTTATTTATTTATTTATTTATGTTTCAACTTCGATCACCGCGCCATCTCCCACGAGGGGACTCTGGGCGGTAGTCATGCATTGTTACCCAGGAGGAATCTGTTATCTCCCTCCCAAATAACCAGCTTTTAATTGCTTTCCTTTTCCTTTTCCCAGGAAAGTTGGCAAAAGTCAGATCGGGGGGGGGGGGGAGTCTCTGGGAGTCAGGCAGCATACACATTTTATTATTATTATTATCATTATTATTGAAGCAGTGATGAGGTTTTGGGCTGAATGGCCAGAGCAGAGCTTTCCAAACTGTGTGTCGCGACACAAAAGTGTGTCGCCACACACAGTCTGGTGTGTTGCCACACAACCCGGAAGCGCTGATCATCATCAGCGCTTCCGGGTTTTCCCGCAGTGACACACCAACTGCAGCGTGCAAAACCCGAAAGCGGCAGCAGCGCTTCCGGGGTTTTGCTCGCTGCCACACTTCCGGGTTTTCCCGCGGCGACACACCAATGCCGGTTGGTGTGTCACCGCGGAAAGAACTTTGGAAAGCCCTGGGCCAGAATTTAGTGATATTTTGTTTGGACGTTTTGCCAGCAGCTGTGGCAGGCATCTTCAGAGGCAGAGTGAGCTACTTTGTGCTGAAACCTCTTGGCAGTCCACAGGCAACTGAAATGGGCTGGCTGGGCTCTTGTATTTGAACCTGGCAAGCTGCTCTCAGATTGGTTCATGTCAAGGGAGTCTAAAAAAGCTGGTTCCTGACTGGTTCCTCATCTGGTCCATTTTGAAGAAATTCCAAGAGCACCGATTTCTGATTGGCCTGGCTTTGAGCCAGGCTGCTGATTGGTTCTTTGTGTAAGTGGTCTTCTGATTGGGTTATTTTGGAGAATTCCAAGATAGCTGGTTCCTGATCGAGCTGTTATTGAGCCAGGATACTGCTAGGTGTTCTTTCTGGTGAGGCTGTGCAGATTCTTTTGGCCTAGATAACGGCTCTTTAATCTTGGTGTGGCATAAAGCTGGGGTCCATGCTTTATTCAGTTTCAGTCTCTCTACCTTTCTATTGAAGTTGTTGGGATATTTATGGATCTTGATGGCCTCCCTATGTTTCTCTATCTAGAAAGCCTGCACCAGCATATCCTCATCATCATCCTCATCTTCCTCATCATTTTCAGAGCAGGTCAGCAGAAATTGAGAAGACCCATGTCCCAGAACCCTGTAGATGGCATTCTTATAAAGAAAGAACCTGGAGGGAACTCTCCTTGATCTGTTTGGGTAGCCAGACCCTCTTGTGAGCAGGTGTCCTATTCTTCCCAGGTCCTGTGCTATGAAAGGCTTTACAGTTGACAACCAGCACCTTGAATTGCTCCTAGCACCAGTGCAGTGCTGTGTTACCAAGGTATACATATTACTGAACTGCTCCATTCTGGATCATTTGGAGCTTCCAAGTAGTCTTCAAGGGTAGCACTCTGTAGAGCACATTGCAATACTTCAGATCTCTGCCATTAAATATCTAATGGTATAAAACAGGAAAAGACTAGAGTAATAGGATGACAGAATTTCATAGCAATAATACCATTATTTTGTTACGGTTGTATGACTTTTTTCTTTTTTTAGCAGTGAGGACAGCAAAGTTGGGATTCACTGCTGCCACTGTCCTGTCTTCCAGGGCCTTGAAGTTTAGAGCCTGGGAGGTTGATGAACTTTCACAAGTATATTGCAAGCAATTGTACAATCTGGGGATGTCCCCAGAGTCATGAGAATGTTGACTATCTTGCTGGAACAACCCGGGTGGAGAGAAAGACTCCATTTCCCTCATCTATTCAACCTTTCCTTGACCCACACAATCCATTTGTTCTCCTTCAGATATAAGAGACCACACCATGTTGCTCCATGGGAATGGGCCAGAGGCCCTGGAGTGAGTGAGGCTAAGATCAGGACTGGGAAAAACGTCACAACACTGTCCCTGGGAATCCACAGGATTTCTCTCCCTAGAACAATAATGGAAAGAATGTGGAGAATTCCTGTGAAATGGAAAGTCCTGCTTGACACGAGAGGGTAGGACTAGTAGAGCTCTGCATGCCCTGTCATGCTCTGTAATGCTATGTGGGAATGACCTTGGGAGACAGGAGGAAGAGCTGCAGCCTCGACAATGGTCTGAGAAATGAAAGCTGAATCTGAAGGTCAGGTGAAGGTGGAGAAAGTGTCTCAGAAGGGACCCTTCCTAGTTTTGGGGAGAGTAAAAGTAAGGAAGTGGAGAGGTACTTCCAGACTTGCAAGATTCTATTACTGCAAGCTTACAAACAAGGTTGTGTTAGTACTCATGGTTGGTGCTTCTTCTCTGGACTACCTCAAAGGGCTGACAAGTTCTGAATTCCTGGTCATCTTGTTTCTGAGCCACAGAAAGGTAGACCAACTTGCCCAGCTTAGTTCAGTAATGGATGCCTGAAGGAGAGAGTCTCCCAACTGTAGGTGGTAATGGAAGACCTCTAGGGTACCATGTAGACCCTGGCATCTGCCCACAGCAGCAAGTTAATAACCCCAGCCCTGGATTTTGTAAGCCATCCAGAGTCTACTGGAGTGGGCGAACATAACACATTTCAATCTCCCCCCTCCTCCACCTGGAACAAGAAGGCAATGTTTAGTTCAGCAAAAATTGGAGGTAATCGAGCTGTATCATCCGATGAAGCAAACACATCCAAAATTAATGTATTGCCCTTGGATATCATTAAAGGTCATTGCACACATGCACACACACACACACACACACACACACCCTGTCTGACTTGACTTTTCAGAAATATGTTTTTTCCAGTCGTGCACCTGCTTGGAGCCAAGAGAAAACCAATGCTTCTCTCCCTTATAATTATCCAGAACATGGTCTGTTTTCTCCTCCAAACCTCAAGGGCATTGGCTCCAAATCACGCCTGAACATGGAAAGCCACCTGCTGCAACAGCTTGCTGAGTCTTGCTCGGGAAGGCAGATGCCCAAATAAATGCTTCCTTTCAGACCACTGAGAGTCCAGACAGAGATTCAAAGCAGGCAGAGAGACAACCTCTGACCCAGATGCGGTGCCCCCTCCCCCCTTTCCTTGGAAGCTCTGGGTGGATCCTGATCTCTGCTTTCTGGAATGCCACCAATTGCTTCCATGAGGAAAGAGCTGCTGCTGCTGTTACTTCTGCTTCTGCTGCCCGGGGCAGTCAGGGGGAAGAAATGCCCCCTGAATTTCATCAAGGATAGGAATGGGTTGTACAATTATTACCGGCCGGGAGATCTTCACGTGGGTGGGATTGTGCCTGCCAGCCCTACTGTGTTCAAACCGGCAGTCTTCCATGAGGCCCCCATCACCAGACTTCTTCTGTAAGTCCTTCCCTTTGGTTCTCTTTGCATAGATGCTGAACCTCCCAGTTCTTCGAGGATGGTCCCATTTCCTGGTCTTCAGCTCGGGAAATTGCTTCCACCATAATCCTCCTGCCAGACCAATTTACAGTCTGGGACCATAAATGAACAATTAAATTCAATAGATCCCCCTGGTGTACCTTTGGGGAAGAATCTGACCTTTGGCATTCAATATTAGTCTGTTGTATAACCTACCATATTAGATCCTGGACAGTTTGCTTTTAGAATGTGTGGATTTGTTCCACAATGCAGCAAAAGTGTCAACACTCTAAGATTTTTATCATTTATTTTTTCACATGATTACAGGTAGTCTCTTTCAAATCTTGGCGACTTCATGGACACAACCATGTTGTTTTGTTCATAGCAGTAGAGAAAACATTTGTCATTGCTTTTTCCCAGGCATTTTGACTTTCTCTTTTTTTTATAGAATTTTTATTAGAATTTTAAAATACATAGTTAAGAGTTAGAATTAGAAATACAAAATAAAAAGAAAGAAAAGAAAAAGTGTAGTAAAGTACTTTATTTTATGGTTGTGGGTTTTCCAGGCTGTGTGGCCATGTTCTGGCAGTTTTTGTTCCTAATGTTTCGCCAGTAGCTGTGGCTGGCATCTTCAGAGGACAGGAGCACAGCTAGAAGATTCTCTCTGTGCCCAAGTGGAGGGTGTGTGTTCCTGCTGGTGTTTATAGCTGCTGAGAGGTCATTTGCAAGAGATTGGGAGAGGGTTTTTGTGGTGATTAGGGGGCGTGGTGCTGTCGACTATACATTACTTTACTTTACTTTACTTTGGTATTTTGACTTTTGAGTTTAGCCTACAGTCTTTGAATTCTCCTTTCAATTCTTCATCCCAGTAGGAACATGCCTGACGCTGCTTAGCTTCCGAAGCCAGAAAGCTACAGCCAGGCACCGACACGTCTCTTTTCTAACTGAACTTTCTCTCCCCAGCCCTTTCCCAACAGGAACGTCCCTGAAGCTCTGCTTCTCTTGCAGACACGCTCAGCCAGACAGATTCTGGATCTGTAACTCAAGTTCCAGGATCTGAGATCCAAGATGAATTTCCCTAAGGCTGAAATGTCCAGAAAGCCTCCTGAAGGTGAATCACCAGAAATGTCATATATACATTTGCAATGAAGGGCGAATGACCAGATGACACATTTCTTTTTCAATTCAGGAGACTGCAATTTTTCTACTGGCACATTCTGTCTTTTCTGTTTGCCACCGCAGAGGTCAACCAAAATCCCAAACTTCTTTCCAATCTCACTCTTGGGTATGACGTATATGATACCTATCATGATATAAGGATGACCTATGAGGCCACAACAGACCTTCTCTCAATTGGGCAAGCAAATATTCCCAACTACAGCTGTGGGAGAAGGAGCAATCTGTTGGCAATAATTGAAGGCGTGGATTCTGATACTTCTAAGCAGATTTCAATCCTGTCAAGCATCTACAAGATCCCACAGGTATGACTCAAGGAAGGCTGAGATGGGGGAAATTCTTGGATTGGTCCAAGTCAAAAGGGGCATGGAAAAGATTGATGTTCCTTTCTGCTTAAGGAGGAACAGATGTGGAACCAGTCAAAGATAGGAGTGGAATGGGAACTACATGTCTCCCTTGTCTTTGTGGATCTTTCCCAAATCCAGGGTCCTCCTATGCTCAATGCTATCAAAGTTCTTGAGGTGCTATTATTAGGATTATTATTATTACAGGATCGCGCCTATGCGACCTCTCTTACCTCGTTCGACCCGTCACTCCCCGTGGTTCATGGAGGAGTTGAGGGTGTTGAAGAGGGTTAAGAGATGTCTGGAGCGCCACTGGAGGAAGACGAAGACTGAATCTGACCGGACACAATCTAGAGCCGCTGTTAGGGCCCACCTTGTGGTGGTAAGAGCGGCGAAACGTGATTATTTCTCCGCTCTTATTGCGTCCGCAGAATGCTGTCCGACGGCCCTGTTTAAGATTACTAGATCTCTTTTGGGTCGGACAGATTTGGTGACCCATTTACAGGGCCGGTCGGAAGAGTTTGTTGAGCATCTGCAGGACAAAATCGCTCAGATTCATTCCAAGTTGGACTCCAAGCATGAGACAAGATCTGGGGAGATGCCAGAGGAGCGTGCTTACCCTGTTATCTGGGAACAGTTTGACCCTGTTGGGCCTGATGAAGTAGACAGGATCCTCCGGATTGTAAACGCCACCACATGCCATCTAGACCCGTGTCCCTCCTGGCTGGTTAAATCAGCCGGGGAGGTCACATGTGGTTGGGTCCAGGTGATGATTAATACATCTTTGGGGGAGGGGGTGTTTCCGACGGTCTTCAAGAAGGTGTTGGTGCACCCCCTCCTCAAGAAGCCTTCCCTGGACCCTACTGTTTTAAATAACTTTTGTCCTGTCTCCCACCTTCCCTTTTTGGGAAAGGTGGTTGAGAAGGTGGTGGCGCTGCAACTCCAGAGGATTCTGGATGAAACGGATTATCTGGACCCCTTTCAGTCAGGTTTCAGGCCGGGATATGGGACAGAGACTGCATTGGTCGCGCTTATGGATGATCTTTGGCGGGAGCGAGATGGAGGGAGTGCATCCATTCTCGCTCTCTTGGACCTCTCAGCGGCTTTTGATACCGTCGACCACGGTATCCTTTTGGGGCAGCTCAGGGAATTGGGGGTGGGCGGCATTGTTTTACACTGGTTCGCCTCCTTTCTCCAGGACCATTCCCAATCGGTGGTAATAGGAGAGGAGAGATCTGACCCTCGGCCCCTATTATGTGGGGTGCCACAGGGTTCGGTTCTCCTCTCCTATTTAACATCTATATGCAGCCGCTGGGCAAGATCATCCGTCACCATGGGATGAGGTATCACCAGTACGCTGATGATACCCAGTTGTACATCTCCATCCCGGGTGAAGTAAGTGTTGCATTCGGCACCCTTTCTCAGTGTCTGGAGGCTGTAGGGGCCTGGATGGGGCACAACAGGCTTCAGCTGAACCCTGGTAAGATGGAGTGGCTGTGGATTGATGGCCTCTCGATTTCTAGGAAGTTGTCATCTTTAACTCTGGATGGGGTGGCACTACCCCGTTCAGATTCAGTACGGAACTTGGGGGTCCTCCTGCACTCACAACTCCTGCTCGAGGAGCAGGTGGCAGTCGTGGCCAGGAGGGCCTTTGCACAGCTTCGGGTGGTGCGCCAGTTGCACCCCTTCCTGGATCAGGAGGCCCTCCGAACAGTCACTCATGCCCTTGTCATCTCCCATATAGATTATTGCAACGCGCTCTACATGGGGCTACCCTTGAAGAATATCCGGAAGCTTCAGCTGGTCCAGAATGTGGCTGCACGGGTAGTTCTGGGTGCTAGGAGATCGGCACATGTAACACCGCTACTCCGTGAGCTGCATTGGGTACCAGTTTGCTTCCGGATCCAATTCAAGATGTTGGTTATCACCTTTAAAGCCCTACATGGCATGGGACCAGGATACCTAAGGGACCGTCTTGTCCCAACCATATCCACCCGCCCCACCCGATCATGCAGGGAGGGCATGCTTCGGATCCCTTCATTAAAAGAGTTCCATCTAGCGGGGTCCAGGAGGCGTGCCTTCTCTGCTATAGCACTCGCCCTATGGGATAACTTGCCCCCTGAGGTGAGACTGGCACCGTCGCTCCTAGCCTTTAGGAAGTCCTTGAAGACCTGGCTCTGCTGCCTTGCCTGGAGTGAAGGAAAGGATAGTTCCTCCTGGGGGTGGTTGGTTTAGTGGTTTCCTCCTTTTAAGAACAGACCATCTTCTGGATTTTTATTTTTTTTATTTTTATAGTAGTTTTAAATGTCTAGGTTTTATCTTTTATATTCTGATTGTAAACCGCCCAGAGTCTGCCATGGTAGAGATGGGCGGGGATAAATCCAATTAATTAATTAATTAATTAATTAATTAATGAAGGCTCTCCTGTTTCTGCTTGAACACAGTCAGCCAGGGAAAGCCCACCACCTGGTCAGCCAACAAGTCAATTGTTGAAACGCTTCTAACATTCAACATTTGGGGGACTTAGTCTACCTGTAACTGGTCCCTGATTCCATGACCTGAACTCAGGGCCATTATTCCCTTGGCCACTCTTGAGTGTTTTCACATTACTTCTTTCATAGCTTCAGAATGGTTCATTAACAGCATTAAGCCATAATATGGATGGTTTGCTTGGTTTCAGCTGTGAACCAGCCCTTCTGCTGCTCTTCCATTTTTTCTCTGAGATTTTCTAGGGGTAAAAAGGAAGTGAAATTAAACAGGAAACCCTGCCCTGCCCTTAAATGCTTCATTTGAATTGATTAGACTCCAAAAGAGGCAGAGTGGGAGGAAAAGAAAAAGGAGTGAGATCCATTCTTCAAAGTGGTAAGCAAGAAGCTGGTTTGTCCTTCCCTTGCAAACAAGGTGGATCATCCCTTCCTAGAGCCTGCCCTTTCCTCATTCTCAGGTCAATGATCCAGAGAGGATGAGCTGGGGGCAATGATCCAGTGGGCTGGGGGCAAAGGGAGGGAGGAATATTTTTAGCTTTCTTGTCAATGTAAACTCACAGGTTTGAACCAACCCATGAATCAAACTCAGTTGATCTTTGATAGTATCACTTTTTTATTTTTGTGAATGAACACATACCTGTACACCAACCCATGGATGCATGTAGATGGAAATCTGTATAAAATGGATGAGAATAAAAATTGGAAAAACAGGAGATTAAGAGGAACTCTTGGCAGTACTCTAGTAAAAAGTATATTGGAGCAGCAACACTATTTCAGTGGAAAGCTTCTTTTTAAATAATCATAGACAAGAATGGGAATGAGATACCCTGATTGTGTGTAAGGAAGAGGAAGAGAAACCAGAGCTTTCTTTTCCCTTCCTTTGCTCCTCCTGCTTCCACTCTTCCCATACTTGAAGATAACGGGACTTAACCTGGAGAGCTTCCAAGCTGCCAAGATGCATATCTCATCTGGATGCATCTTCCCATCTCTCTTACCTTCATGCTCATCTCTCTGGGAATCCCCTTCTCCTTGCTTCATTAGGTCAGTTACGGTTTTGTTTCTGAAGTTCTGAATGATAAAACTCAGTTCCCGTTCATCTACCGGATGGTCCCCAGAGAAGAACATCTGTACCAGGTGATCGCCAAATTGCTCCTGCATTTTGGATGGAATTGGGTTGGCCTCCTTGCTCCAGATACTGACAACGGAGGAAGGTTCATGAGGACATTGACTCCAATCCTGAACAGGAATGCAATTTGCGCTGCCTTCTCGCTGATGATCTCAGGACTGACAGTGGAGGCTGAAATATTGCCCCTTGAAGTATTTAATATGTGGAACAATGTCAGTGTCTTAATTTATTATGGGGAGATACGTTTCTTCTACAGTACAATTAAAAGGTTACATGATAGAGTGGTAAAATATAGCGTCCCCACTGGGGGGAAGATCTGGATCACAACAGCTTTCTGGGACCTCAAACTGTACTTGTCTTATGAGGTTCTGTCTTCCACGCAAATCCATGGCTTTTTTTCTTTCATACTTGATCAGCATAAAAAAGCAAGAAATGTTAATTTTCGAGCATTCTTCCATGATATGGAACAGTTTAGAATGAAGGCCTTTAGATGTCCGCATGCAAAGCACAGATTGTCTGTCAAAGGGAGGATAAGGTATAAGGAGAGCATTCTGGAGACTCCACCTGAAGAGTTTGTTGAAACCACTCTGTCCCTGGACAGCGACAGTATTTACAATCTTGTCCAGGCTGTAGCACGTGCCGTCGATGCTGGAAGTTCCAGCAGATCCAGAAGGATGAGAACTGGCAGTGAGAAGAGACTGAGCCCATCAACGATTCAACCATGGCAGGTATGGCTTTTCTATGAGAGAACTCTCTGTCGAAAATGGCAGCCAATTCTTGATGTCTAATCCAAGTGCTGAGGTAAATCTTGATGCCCAGGTGTGGTTAAGCTTTCAAACTTTCAAATGAACTCCATTTTGGAATCTTCCTAAAGGAAGATCAAGTGTTGCCAAGTATGATGAATTTCAAAGTTGCACAGATCTCTTTTTCACTTGTTGGATGCAGGACATCATATCGGCATTGTGATGCTGTCCTAAAAGTACTGAAACTTACCAAAACAGAATAACATTGGTTTGGTTGATAAGATTGCCTTGTGACATGAACTAGAGCAGCTGTTTCCAACCTTTTTTGGTATGTGAACCATTACATCATCACTTAAACTGAGACCCACCACAGATGCCAGATGTTGATGCCTCTGAATGTCTATTCTTAGATGGGGGCAGTCGGATCCCAAAGTCAATTAAGTTCTTGTTTTTAAAATACATTAAATGGCTGAAATCTTCAGATTTCAACAGGAATGTCAAAATCACATAAGATTCTGAGTGAAATCATTTTATAGATTTTAAATTTTAGGTTTTAGACTTTGGACTGAATGGTCTTAGAACTAGCCCTAAAGTGGCATCTAAGTCTGTACAATGAGACTGAAAACTATTCACTTTCTTGTAACTTTTCTGTTCTATTAGAATATGAATGCAGTGTCAGATGGCTCCAACATAACCTAGGATGTGTAAAGACCAGCAGTGTGCCAATGAGTTAATTAAAGGCCATCACTTGGAATATTAATGGGGCCAATTGTCCTGTTAAAAGAAAATGATTGTTCCAACTACTAAGTAAATTAAAACTTGATATTACATGCCTCCAGGAAACGCATATCAAAATAATAGATACAAAATACTTAATCAATAAAAAACTAGGAATAGAATTTATTACAGCAAATGAAAAAAAAATGGAATAGTAATATATGTAAAACCCTATTTAAAGCCCAAATTAATACAAAAAGATGAAAATGGAAGGTATATTATCATTGAAATTGAAATTCAAAATTCTAAAATATTAATAATTGGAATATATGCCCCTAATAAAAATCAATTTTTTTTTACAAAGAATTATTAAATAATTTTACAGAATATACACAAAACAATTGGCTAGTAATGGGGGATTTAAATGGAGTAATCATGCCAAAATTAGATAGGAAATCACATTGTCAAATTAAAGATTACCAAGGCAAATTACCTAGGGAATTTTTTGATATGACAAAAAAATTATCTCTAATTGATGCCTGGAGAAGCCAAAATGGAAACGCCAGAGAATTTACCTTTTATTCAAATAGATATAAATCATTCTCAAGAATTGACATGATATGGACATAAAAAAATATGGAAAATAAAATCAAAGAATGTACAATTCTACCGAAGACTTTATCAGACCATAACCCTGTACAAATAACTCTGAAGATAAATTCAAAAAATTATAGATGGAGACTAAATGAAAATATCTTGAAAAATAAGAAAAATTTAGATGATCTAAAAAAGAAAGTAAAAAAAAAAAATCAAGCCAGACTGCTCACTTGAGGGAATGATATTAAATGCAAAACTGAAGTACTTTGGCCACATAATGAGAAGACAGGATACTCTGGAGAAGAAGCTGATGCTAGGGAAAGTGGAAGGCAAAAGGAAGAGGGGCCGACCAAGGGCAAGATGGATGGATGGTATTCTGGAGGTGACGGACTCAACCATTGGGGAGCTGGGGATGGTGACGGCCGACAGAAAGCTCTGGCGTGGACTGGTCCATGAAGTCACGAAGAGTCGGAAACGACTGAACGAATAAAAAACAACAAAAAAAGAAAGTACAAGAATTTTTCATTTGGAATTTGGATACAGAGGTTAAATTAGAAACAGTTTGGGATGCTAGCAAGGCCTTCATGAGAGGACACTTCATATCGGTGAATAATTACCAAAAGAAAAATAGTAATAAAAAATTACAAACAATTTTGGACCAAATAAAAGAAAAAGAAAAAGAAATACAAAACAATAATAAAAAGGAAGAAATTTTAAACCAGATTAAAATATTACAATTACAAGTAAAAATTTTAATGACAGAAGAGATTGATAGTAAATTAAAATATACTAGACAGAGAAATTTTGAACATGCGAACAAACCAGGTAGATGGTTGGCATATAAATTAAGAAAAGAAAGAGAAAAACAAATAATTTTTAAAATTAGAGAAAATGACATGGATTTAATTCAAAATGAAAAAATTAAAAATGCCTTCCATACTTACTATACAAAATTATACAAAAAACAAAAAACACCATTGGACAAAATTGAACAATATGTTCAGGAATGTGACTTAGAAAAATTAACAAATGAACAAAAAGATATTACAAATAATTTGATCACATCACAAGAAATAACAGAAGCAATTACAAGACTGAAAATAGGTAAAACCCCAGGACCCGATGGGCTATCTGCGGGATATTATAAATATTTTAAAGAACAATTAACAGAACCACTTAAAAAATTATTTAATTCAATTCTCGAGGGCAATGAGATACCAAAATCATGGACAGAAGCTAAAATTACTTTAATTCCCAAAGAAAACCAAGACTTAACAAAATGTCAAAATTACAGACCAATTTCTTTATTAAATAACGATTATAAATTATTCACTAGCATTTTGGCTGAAAGATTAAAAAAAATTCTACAAAATTTGATAAATCGTGATCAGAATGGATTTTTACCGAATAGACAAATTAATGAGAATTTACGTACAATAATAAATCTGATAGAATATGCAAATGTACATAATGAAAAATCTATAATGCTACTATTTCTAGACGCAGAAAAAGCATTTGACAACGTAAATTGGGATTTCATAATTAAAACACTAGAACATAGAAATTTTGGGGATAAATTTATAAAAGCAATTCAGGCAATTTACAAATTACAGAAAGACAGAATTATAGTGAATGAAGAAGAAATGCAAGAAATTAATATAGAAAAAGGTACACGTCAAGGTTGTCCATTATCTCCGTTAATATTTATATTAGTATTGGAGGGTTTATTGCAAAAAATTAGAAAAGACAATAATATTGAAGGCATCAAAATTAAAAAAAGAAACTTACAAATTAAAAGCCTTTGCAGATGATTTGGTGATAATTTTACAAAACCCACTAGATTCAATAGAAAACTTAAACAAAAAGTTGCAAGAATTTGGAGAGGTAGCAGGTTTTAAAATAAATAACCAAAAAACTAAAATGATAAATTTGAATATGACAAAAGAAGAGCGAGAAAAATTGGAACAAAAATCAGGATTCCAAAATGTTAAACAAATTAAATATTTAGGAATACAGATAACTGCTAAAAATATAGACTTATTTAAAAATAATTATGTTAAAATATGGAAAGAAATCAAGAATGATCTGGAAAAATGGGAACCTCTACAATTGTCGCTGTTGGGTAGAATAGCGACAATAAAGATGAATATATTACCTAGAATTTTGTATCTGTTCCAGATGATCCCTATAACAATAACAGACCAGACCTTTATAAAATGGCAAAGAGATATAACAAAATTCATATGGCAAGGGAAAAACCCCAGAATAAAATTAAAATATTTACAAGATAATAAAGAAAGAGGAGGATTGGGATTACCAAATTTAAAATTATATTATGAAACTTGTGGTATGGTCTGGCTAAAAGAATGGATAATATTGGAAAATACAAATATACTAAATTTAGAAGGACATGACAATAGATTCGGTTGGCACGGTTATATGTGGTACAATAAAAGTAAAGTTAACAAAGCATTCAATAATCATATAATTAGGAAATCATTATTAAGAATATGGAGCAGATACAAAAATTCTTTATTACCTTCACTTCCACTGTGGACATCATCTCAGGAGGCATATGCCAGAAAAGAAAGTTCAAATGATAAAAAATGGTTAAGGTACAAAGATTTGCTTAAATTTAGTGGAAATAATTATGAATTTAAAACAAGAGAAGAATTAGAAAAAGAGGGTTACAAATGTCAATGGTTCATATATTTCCAATTAAAAGAACAATTCAAATTAGATCAAAGAACGTTCAAATTTCTGAAATCAACAGAAAACTGGGATAATATATTATGGAAAGAGAATGACCATTTGATTTCAAAATTATATAAAAAATTATTAGAACTAAAAACTAATGATATAATAACTACAAATTATATGATAAAATGGGAAGAGAATTTGGGCAAAGAGATCAGTTACGAAGATTGGCAAACCATTTGGACTAAAAACACTAAATTTACTTTAAGTAATAACTTAAAAGAAAACAATTATAAGATGATTTTCAGATGGTATATGACTCCTGAGAAATTACATAAAATGAAATGTTTAGGATCAAATATATGTTGGAAGTGTAAAATAAAAGTGGGATCTTATTATCATTTATGGTGGTCTTGTAAAAAAACAAAAAAAATTTGGGAAAAAATCCACAATTGTATTTGTAAAATCATTGGAATTAATATGGAAAAGAAACCAGAATTTTACTTATTGGGACTTATGGATACAAAGTGGACTAAAGACTGTAAAAATTTACTATTACATCTGATCACTGCAGCAAGGATAACCCTAGCGAAACATTGGAAAGAAGAACAGACTCCATCAATAGAAGAATGGATTTTTAAAACAATGGAATTAGCACAAATGGACAGATTAACGAACTTGGTAAAAGGTAAAGAAATTGGAAATTATGAATCAACATGGAACCCCTTTTTAAATTTCATACAAAAGAACTATAATATAAAACAAATTTTGTAAGATAAAAAAGATTAAAGATAAAAGAGAAGGATGAAAATGAAATCAATAAAAGAGATAAAATACTAATATAAAGACAAAATATCAAAAAGGAAGGAAAGATACAAAGGAAATAGTTTTGTTAAATATATATTATAAAAGTTTTTTCGTAAAAGAAACAGGAAGTCATTCTGTTCTATATGTAACTATGTATGTTGTCTTTGTTTTGTGTTATGTGTTTTATGTAATTATGTTGTGTATATGTTGTAAATCTTTGTAAATGTAGCTATTGATGTGATGTGTAAATATTTTAAATAATAAAACTTTATTAATAAATTTTTTTTTTAAAAAAAGTAAGATTTAACGGATTTGCACCCTTCCAAACGATATTCATAAATAGATTCCCTTTATTCCCCTCCCAAAAAGGAGATGCCCTGATGTTAAAGTAATGGTGATAAAATGAACTAATTCTTTCCAAAACATCCCTGAAACATCCCATCTAATTGTTTTTAAAAGTACAGTTCAATGATACTCATAAAATTGCTCTTTCTGTGCAAAATTAAGATAGACATTGCATGGCTCTCATCTTCCCTCAAATTCTGAAAGAGAAAAAGTGGATGCAGCCATCCCTGCAGATTCCAAGAACTTGGAACTATCAGTTGTCCAATGGATAAAAAGGTAAAGGTTCCCCCCACACATTTGTTCAGTCGTGTCCGACTCTAGGGGCTGGTGCTCATCTCCGTCTGTTAGCCGAAAAGCCAGCGTTGTCCAAAGATGCTTCCACGGTCATGTGGCTGGCATGACACACGCGGAATGCTGTTACCTACCTACCCAAGTGGTACCTATTCATCTACTTGCATTTGCATGCTTTCGAATTGCTAGGTTGGCAAGAGCTGGGGCGAGTGCGATCTCTATCTGATCCTATCTATCCTATCCGATCGACAAGCCTGGCGTCTTACCCGCTGAGCCACCACGCCCCATGTCCAATGGATAGGTCTGGCATAAATACTTTTATTTTTTTTTTATCAATAGCATTTTGTACCACCTGAATCAGATGACACAAGCTGATGGACAATATCCCCATAATTTATGTAACATAGTTACTCAACATCATCTGCTAGGCATTACCATCAAAGGGCCATGTTGAAAGAAAGCTGTTGACTCACCTGCTTAACCCCACGGGAGAGGGGATGAAGCATATCATTGGTGGCATCTTGGGGCTGCCACCATTCGGAAGACCTCTGGCCTATGTTTCCTCACTTCACCTGGGGGCAGGAGACTAAGCCGGTCTTCTCTTGATCTGATACAATTGGCTAATTCGTTCTGGACAAGATGTTCTCTAATGTAACTTGGATAAAAGATCTCCATGTTGCTTTCCTGTTTTCTGGAAACTTGTTTTCTCTGTTGTTTTAGCTCCACTCTTTCCTAGGAAATGCCCACTTCTACAATACTTCCATGGATGGAATATCCTTGGATGAGAAAGGGGAGCTGAAAGGCAAATTTGACCTTGTGAAGTGGGTGGCATTTCCCAATGAGTCCATACGTGCCACGACGTTTGGGAAAGTAAACCACTGTTGGGGGTCCTCAGAGATGGATTTCACCCTCAACCAGGATGGGGGCTCCAGGCAATTTAAGCAGGTGGGTGCTATCAGTTCTTCACACTTGGCTTCAAGCCAAATCAATTCTAATCCCTTCCTGCTTCAGAGGATGTCAATATGGGAGGGATGTCTCCTATTTTTCTGAAAATCAAGTTGTGGCTCTCCTGAACCTTAAGTCTCTGTACCCTTGCAGTTTAAACAGGGATCAGAAAAGGACACTAAAAATGTCACAGCCTTCCCAACACCCACTGTCAATCCTTCCACCATGTTCTTTGATTCAGATAGTAATACCTATGTCTGGGTTCACAAATGGTGCTAAGCTTTGATGTGTTTATTTCCTTTTGGCTTCATGGGCTGTGTGCTCCCATGGAACTGTGATTTGTGTACAAGACTCAGCCTTCCATAGGACTCAATTCCATCCTCTTTTCTAAATATGTCTGCTCTCTTGGAAAAGCATCTAAGCTTGTAACTCCTGCAATGATCAAGTAAATAGGAAGAGTTCCCATTCTGTATAGTTCTGTAGAGAACCATTTCTAATCTTGAGAATCAGAGAAGAGATGGGAAACAAATCTGAGATGGAAATCACCTCGCCTAGATCACCTCGATTGACCAGACTGTTGCTGGACAGAATCCTGCTGGTCACAACTTGCTTTCCATTCGTCTTGATTCCTGGCTTTTCTTCTCCAGGTTCGGCCAAAGTTCTTGACTATTGGGTCTTCCCATCTCTTTGGAGGTTGGCCAAGGGGTCTTTTTACTTCTCTTGGATACCATTTGGCAACTGCTGTTGTCCAATGGCCATCCAACATGTGCACAACGTGTCCTGCCCAGCGTAGCTTCCGTTTGCAATATTTGATGACGACATCATTTATTCCACTTTGTGCTCTAATCTGACTACCTGGGATGTGGTCTCGGAGAGAAACTTTCAGCATGGATCTTTCCATAGCCCTTACTGCTCTTGAAAGCAGTAAGCATCTTTCAAGAGATGGAAATAGTGTGAAAATTCTCTTCAAGTGTGAAAATTATTGCTTATACCAAGGGTGAAGCCCATTTAGCAGTCTGTTAGAACTAATGAAATGGAGCAGAGCTGCTAAACTCATGTACAGAAAAAGAATATTGTTTAAAAACCGAGCCCATGAGCATATTAGAGAGATCCAGGTTAGTCTTACACCTTTAGCCCACCTTAGCATAAAGAAACACACACTTAGACATGGCAGGTATGAAAAGTAAGTTCAAAAGAGTCCTTACGTTTATTCATTGCAGGTAAAGCATTTTTGGTAGATAAATGATGTTCCAATTCTTCTTTCTGTTCCCTAAACTTAGTTATCTCTTGCCCCTCATTGCTGGCAAGAGATGCGTGTAGAAAGGGGGAAAAATCTCCTAGGCCCCATCCATGGCCTAAGATGGAGCAGCACACAGCCATGTGCTTTGCTCCCGGTTGAAGGAAGGAGAGAGAGAGAGAGAGGGCATGGAGAGTATGCATGGAGAGTATGCATCCTAGAGCAGCCATCCATATGCTGATGAGGCATGCTGGATTTGCCAGAATCTCCAACAAAGGGTAGGAGGGAACAAATTATTCCCAGAATCCTGGAGTTTGAAGGGGCTTTTAGAGATATTTATACCTCTGGTTTTTATGCACAGCCACCCGATTTGCCCCTCACACTCTTCCTGATGGAAAGTTGCCTCGAATATCTAACATACTTTGCTTCATTTTCTTCTTTTTGCTAGGCCCTCCCTCAATCCAGGTGTACTGGAAGGTGCCAGCCTGGACAGGCCAAGGTGGTTCTGGAAGGAAAGCCCCTTTGCTGCTATGGCTGTTCCTTGTGTGCAGAAGGGACCATCTCTCCTCAGGAAGGTAGGTGTCTCCAGAAGAAGGAGCAGGACTTTGTGAACTGCAATGAGATTAATTAAGGATATTCTGACGTTTTGCAAATCCTGGCCACAGAGGCTTAACTGAATTAGCTGATGTCAAGTATGAACTGAACATGAGCTCCATCCAGCACATATCTAGTCTTTTCCTTACCTAAGAAATTTTCTGGATCTCCTTATCTACCCAGATCCTTCCTTACAGAGATCCAAGCCAGGTTTTGTTTCTTTTGAAACTTCTCTACCTAGAAATTCCCAACTGAAATTCCCCTGAAATGGGAATGCAAAGGATTGGGCTTAGCATCTTCCACAGGTCTTCCATGATTCATTATTATGAAATGCAGGGTGTACAACGTCTACCTAGAGAAGAAAAAGGCCCATACAAGAGTTCCCATTAAAATCCAGACTTCCAGTGGGGACATGGCAGACTGAACAGCTGTGCCTGTGGGCTCAGCAGGCAGAACTGACAACGTGGCAGTTTTTTCAGGCTCAGGCAGGTTTTTCCTGAAGCCCAGGAGTGTTTTTCCAGAAAATGGAAAACACCTGGAATCACCCCATCTGTCCTCTGGATGGCTGCTTGCAGCCAGAAGATTGCAAACAGTGTTTGCATCTGACTGGTAAGAGCTAGCTGGGAGGCTGGGATGTCACCATTTCCAAGCCACACTGTATCCTTAAAGGGACACAAAGACTGGCCACCCCATTTCTAAATCACCCAATTTATATTTCTTTTAAGTATGCGTACCCTAAGAGAGGCTTTCTACAGCAAGGAGAAATGGTTTCTCTTCGTGCATATCGTTATTTTTGGGATCAATTTAAAAAAAAAATATTTCATTTTAAGTTTTGGACTTTGTTTTCTTTCCAAATATTAAGGAGGATTGAGAGTAAATAATTGTATCCCAGCAACATATGTTTTCCCATGGTCCTCCCTTTTAATTTTATATTATTTTTAAATAGTATATTTTAGCTATTTTTGTATTGCTTTCTTTAAATAGTTTTAGTTAAAATGAATATATTAGGTTACCATAGATTTTAAATTAGATTTTTACTAGTAGACTATTTTAAATATATTCCCAATTTTTTATGTTGAGACGATTGTGGAGTAAAAGGTGCAAGCAAAAGTGTCTGAGTGGATTTGAACAACATGGGAAAAAGAGAGAAACAACATGGAATCAGTCTGGGCTTTCTCTCCTCTTCAAAGTCTGCTAAACAATCAAAGATAGAAGAACTTTTAACACAAAAGGAAACTGTAAGTAAAACAAATCTTCTTCCCACTTCCAACAAATATGCAGCCCTTGAATCACTTGAATGGAACTTTCAAACAGAACTGGAAAAACAAGAGTTTTTAGATCTCTCACTGTCAGGGAAGAGCTAAATGAAAATTTGGACTCCCTCTCCGACTCTCACTGTATGTCTCCAGTACAACTTGCTAGCTCACCTAATAACTTCAAGGGAAATAAAAATAAGTTTAAAAATAAGATACAAAATCAGAATTTGGGGAGGCTCCCATGGGAAAAAACAACAGAATTTATGGCAAAGCAATGTCTTCTTACAGCTCAAACTGTTATCTCACTATTTGAACAGCTGTCAGCTATAAAATATGACTTAGATCTGCTGAAAAAAGGCTTTGAGGCTTTTGTTCAAAAATACGCAGGACCTGCCGCCTCCATTAAAACTAATGAAGAAGCTCCGGTAAAGCAAGATATTCCTGGCATGTGCTCTGATCAAGGGCAAGTCATTAAAGTAAAACAAACTGACAAAAGTGTGCAACGACCAAATGACTGTACTAATAAATCCCTACTCTCTGATAAGGTAAAGAGTGGTGGTCTTATACAGACTAACGCTTCTCTGGATTCAAAAGAGGAAATTCCCTGCAAGCAAAACCGTTTACTTCAGTCGATGTCGTTTCTACTGAGAAAATAGAAATCCAGTTGACATGATTCAAGCCACAGACGTTTACTTCAGACACAGCAGGTTGCTCTCTGTATCTCCTTGAATAGTCTCAGTATTGGAAGTTGGGATTCTAGGAGAGCAATCAAAACCTCTTTAGGGCAACTTCTGCACTGTCACTACAGACAGATAGATCTATCTGCTATTGAATGGCTTCCTACTGTACAAAACTGAAAATGGATTTTGCTATCTTTAAATCAGTCTACTATTCCACTAATGCTATTTAAGATGAGACCATAAAGTAAAAAGGTAAAGGTTCCCCCCACACATTTGTGCAGTCGTGTCCGACTCTAGGGGCTGGTGCTCATCTCTGTTTGTTAGCCGAAGAGCCAGTGTTGTCCGAAGACGCTTCCATGGTCATGTGGCCAGCATGATGCACGTGGAACACAGTTACCTACCCACCAAAGTGGTACCTATTAATCTACTTGCATTTGCATGCTTTCAAATTGCTAGGTTGGCAAGAGCTGGGGCTAGTGCGGGAGCTCACTCCGTCATGCAGGGCTAGGGATTCGAACCTCTGAACTTGCGATCTTCCAATCGACAAGCTTGGCGTCTTACCTGCTGTGCCACCATGATGATGAGATGAGATGAGACCATACTTAGCATTATTTCAAATTTTCCCCATCAGAGTTTTTCGTGATGTAATAGTTACTTCTTTATCCGGCTTTGCTTCATCTAGACTTCATACCCACTCCAAAACTGTAACAAAAGTTAGCAAGCCCTCCTTCCCACATATGACCTTGAAAAAGCAAGTCAGTAGGAGTCAGCCATTCTTACAAAATGACGGTGTGTTAGATCCAGCTGAAGCCGGTCTTATCAGTGCTTTTGGTTCTCTGCCCAAGAAGGAACAAGATAATATAATACATATGCTGGAAAATCTTAAGAAAACCTTACTGGTCACTATTGCTACAGCAGAACCACTTATTAATCTTGTGTCTCCAAATACTGACACAAATTACCATTATTCGGTGGACAATGAAATGGATGGAAATCGCCACCAAAATAACAATTGTTCCAGCCTTTATGGGATGAATGGGGAGCCTGCTGGAGAGTGCCAGACCTTGCTAACTACTGAGGAGGAAGTGTTTCCCATACCACAGACAGATGCTGAACAATGCTCTTTGGATCTTAGACCTTTCCCACATGATGGCCTTTTATTATAGCCCTTGGAACCTACTAACCTTCTTCCCCAAAATTTAGATCTGTATACTGCTTCTGGAAGTTCTAAAATCATCCAACTGGAAGCTACCCCCCAAACTCAGGTGGTGTCACAACAGGCAATACTAGATGAAACTCCAACTCTGGCCCCATTTCAGAAGAAAGACTCTATGTACATCTAATTCACTGATAGTACCCTCAGATTCTAAATGACTCTATCCTACAGAAGGGGGCATCTCTATCCTCTCCTGGAATGTTGCAGGCTGGAAAGCAAAGATGTCGTATGTTTCATTTATGGAATATATTTCTTCTTTTGATATTCTTTTGTTTCAAGAAACATGGGCTATGGAGGATCTATTACTACCTGGATATATTCCCTTTACTTTGAATGCAATTCCCAGTACAAAAAAGGGTAGACCATCAGGTGGCCCGAGTTCTATGGTTTCTGTTAAGCTCAATGTCCCAGTATTTATGCTGGAGTCTTGCTCAAATGTGGCTCTAGCCCTCCTACTCAGATTTAAATTTTACACTGTATTACTTGTTAATGTATATTTTCCCCCAGTTCGTGGGCATAGGGAAATAAATAATTTGTGGGATCAGTTTGATACCTACGTAAATTTGCTATCATGTATTATATGTATGTATGTGTGTTTGTGTGTTCCTCATATATACACTGTGTGTGTGTGTGTGTGTGTGTGTGTGTATTTAAAGTAAATAAATAAGAGATTTGACTGATGTCCAGCACAGAAGTAATGAAACTTATGGGCTTGTTTTGGAAAAATAGATTCGGATGGCACGGATACTTATGGTATGACAAAGTTAAAGTTAATGTGGACTTTAAAAATCATTATATTAGAAGATCTTTGTTAAGAATTTGGAATAAATATAGGTCAATTTTATGTTACAAGATGCCTTTGTGGATTTCTACAGAAGAAGCATTCTATAGAACTGAAATAAGAGATAAAGACAAATGGTTGACTTATAAGGACTTGTTAGAAAAAGAACAAGGAGAATACAAAATTAAATTTATTTAATTTCCCTGTTATGACTGTTTCTAACATTTGCTGGAAATGTACTAAACAAGAGAAGTCGTTTTACCACATGTGGTGGACATGTAAGATTGCAAAGAAATTTTGGACCCAAATACATACGTTGATGCAGAGTATACTACAAATACAGATTCCGTTTAAACCAGAATAATTTTTGTTGGGAATATTGGATTTACAAATAGAAAAACATTTTGTCAGAATTATACAATATATGATAACAGCAGCAAGACTTCTTTATGCACAATTTTAGAAAACTCAGACTTTACCAACAGTACAAGAGTGGATGTTAAAATTGATGGACATGGCAGAAAACGATAAACTGACTTGTTTATTGAAAGAAAACTCAAGTTGTCAATATCTCAAAGAGTGGAAACCATGGATGGACTATTTGTGAAATCCAGGAGGGGCGAAGCTTATATGGGGTTTTGAAGATTAGATTAAATATAATAGAGTATATTAGACAAAGAATTATTTCTATCTATTGTATGAAAAAACAACATTTAAGGCAGATTCTTTTATCTACATGAATTGGAACGTAAACTGACCTTTTCCAATCCTGTGGCCACTGTTGAGTTTTCCAAATTTGTTGGCATATTGAGTGCAGCACTTTAACAGCATCATCTTTTAGGATTTTAAATAGCTCAGCTGGTATACTGTCTTCTCCGCTAGCTTTGTTGTTTGTAATGCTTCCTAAGGCCCACTTGACTTCACTCTCTAGGATGTCCGGCTTAAGTTCAGTGACCACACCATCGTATTTATCAGGGACATTAAGATCTTTCTTGTATAGTTCTTCTGTGTATTCTTGCCACCTCTTCTTAATCTCTTCTGCTTCTGTTAGGTCCCTGCCTTTTTTGTCCTTTATCATGCCCATCTTTGCACAAAACGTTCCCTTGATATCTCCGATTTTCTTGAAGAGATCTCTAGTCTTCCCCATTCTATTATTTTCCTCGATTTCTTTGCATTGTTCATTTAAGAAGGCCTTCTTATCTCTCCTTGCTATTCTCTGGAAATCTGCATTCAGTTGGTTATATCTTTCCCTTTCTGTCAGAGATCACCCGATCTCTGCCAAAAGGCAAGCAGACAAAGGAATCATCGGGAGACTGAAAGTGGCGAGAAACTGACATCGCCAGTCTGACAACTAGAGTAGACCGGCTCGCAACCACCCGACGATCGGGAATACACATCTTGGCGAGCGTTGTCTGAGCAACCGGCCAGACCCGACTACACGTGTCAGCAGCAAAGGACACTGGGGGAGGGAAAGGTTTAAATGTGCTTGTTGTTCTTTGTTCCTGCATTCCAGTCTTTGTTAGTGATAACTGCTGTATACTCTAATAAACCATTCTGCATCTAAGAAACCGCGTGTCCGTGGTTTGCTGTAGAGGAGTGGATTTAGAGATCCAGAGAGGAACGGCTTACATAAAGACTGGAATACAACCAAAAAAAATTTCACCTACGTATCCTGAGAGGTGCATGGGAAAACCCCAACGACTTCAACAGTGAGGGTAGCACCCAAATCCGGAGACGGTCGGATGGAGCAAGAGGCGAACGAAGAGCCCCAGGCTACCACGTCAGAGGAGGCAGTCCGGGAAGAAGCAGAGACGGCTGAGGCAAATGAACCGGGACCCAGCTCAGCCCCCACGAAGAAAAAGGTACGGGTGGGGGCCAAGAAGCACATGAAGACCAAACACATAGAGACACTTAATACCCCCCCACACCCCACCACCCACGGAACCTTGAAAGCAGACTGGTCATTGGGAGTGGGTGAAGGGATGGAGGGACGCAGAGAGCAGAAAACCAAAAAGCGTGTCACCCAAACGCAACGAATTGGGGCAGTTGAGGAAAAATTGTCCCGTATAGATTATAAGATGGAGGAAAAGCGGTCTCGCATGGACCACAAGGTGGAGGAATTAAGCGAGAGACTAAATGTGATTATTACAATCCTGGAGGGGAGGGAGTGGCATAAGCCCATAAAATGCTCACCCCCCTCCGAAGAGAGTAGCGAAGTAACAGACTCTGGGGAGGAATCAGAGGAGGAAGACGAAGAAGAAGGTCCTAACGCACAGTACCAGCCCCGTACAATCCCATCCAACCTACAACGGAGGTCGCCGGGTGGTGGGAAGGCACCGATAGGGCTGCGAGAGCTGAAAATGAAGTTCGATGGAGATCCCAAAAAATTGGCATGCTTCATAACTCACGTAAAAGGGTTTATGGAAGAATTTGAAAACGACTTTTACACAGAGGAAGCGAAGGTCAGATATGTTTCTTGCTTCTTGGAGGGGGAGGCGGCTAGCTGGCTTGTGAAATTGCACGATACCAAGGCAAGCGCGCTTCGTGACTTCAATAAGTTTATGCAAGCTTTGCAGACCCGGTTCGAAGACACACTGGCAAAAGTGTCGGCCAGAGTGCACCTCTGAAACCTTGATCAGGGGAAAAGTACTGTGGCGGAATATGCTATGGAGTTCAAACGAATCCTTAGTGAATTACCGCAATGGCCGGAAGAATTACAAATTGAATACTTCCAGTACGGCTTGAGACAAGACTTATTAGAACTCATGGTGGGGAGGGAAGAACCAAAAACACTAGAAGGCTGGATCCAACTGGCGGGTCGTATCGAACAAAGCCAGACACAGCTGATGACTATTAAAAAGTTCAAATATTTGAGGAAAAAGCCTGAACCCACCATACATCCCGCCCGAACGGATCGCAAGCAAAAACAATGGGAAGAAGAGAGAAATCGGAGAATGAGAGCGGGCGGTTGCTTTCGATGCAGACAGATGGGACACCTCATCAGTAACTGCCCACAGAACGGGACGATGGCTAGAGAGAAGTTACAACCAAAGAAACCCCCAGAGAAGAAAAGAGAAAAAGAGGCGGGGGACAAGCGCAAAGGCACCGCAGCAGCCATGGCGAAATGGAGACACCCCACACACATGGACGACGACAGCGACAGCGAAGAATCAGACTATGAATTCCAGATGGCGGGAAACGAGAAAGGTCTGCTGTAAAGTGCGCCGCGGGGCAGGCCTTCACAAAAGGGCGCAACGAGAAGAATTGCCGCAACCCCACAATGCACATTCAGGTACACCTAAAAGCTGTGGGGGGGAGGAGGAAGTACTCTGGGTTGGCAATGCTAGATTCGGGCTGCTCAAGAAGTTTAATGCACCCGGACGTGGCTGACTACTTGGGACTGAGACTTTTTGAGCTAAAAACGCCCATTACCTTTTGCCAATTGGATGGTTCTGAGATGAAAGGGGGGCCAGTGGAGCAGTTTACGGAGGAAGTACAAATGACTTTGGGAAACCACATAGAAACATTGAGGTTTATTGTGGCCCCCATTGCAACAAGACCCATTGTGTTAGGACTGAAATGGCTGAGAGCTAGAAATCCTAGGGTGGATTGGGTCTCTGGGGAAATTGACTTTTTGGACGGGACTCATGGGGGGACGCACAAAGAAAGTGGTGTGGATGACTGGGAAGTGGGGGCAGCTGGGATGGAATTTTGGGACGAGGATTGGGAACAAGGGGACGAAAGTAACCTACAGGCAATCCCGGAAAAATATCTCCCAGTAAGGGAAGTGTTTGGCAAGCAGGAATGCGACCAAGAGCCTCCCCACAGACAGTCAGATGCAACGGTAGACCTCATCCCTGGGGCACCGTTCCCAAAACCCAAGATGTATGCCATGACCCAGAAAGAGTTAGAAGAGCTCCGTAAGTTCATTGATAAAAATTTGGCACGAGGCTTCATTGAACCAGCCAATTCCCCGTTAGCGGCCCCAGTGTTATTCAGGAAAAAGAAAGATGGGTCACTGAGGCTGTGCACGGACTACCGGGGGCTCAATGAAATTTCTGTCACCAAGCAGTACCCCTTACCATTGTTGAAAGACATGTTAGCCCAACTGTCGAAAGGGAAGGTCTTTACGAAGTTGGATGTAAGGGAAGCGTATTACCGTGTACGCATGAGGGAGGGGGACGAGTGGAAAACAGCATTCAATTGCCCACTAGGATCATTCCAATATCGAGTGCTCCCGTTTGGGATTGCGGGGGGACCGGGAATCTTCATGAGATTCATAAATGAGGTACTGTATGAATTTCTGTACAAAGGGGTAATTGTTTATTTAGATGACATATTGATTTTCTCGGAAAACCTAGAAGAGCACATGGAACTGGTCAGAAAGGTGCTAGAGAGGTTGTTGGAGGCAAAATTATATGTAAAACTGGAAAAGTGTGAGTTTCACAAGGACAAGCTGGACTTTTTGGGGTATCGCATCTCGAATGTGGGCATTGAAATGGACCCCGAGAAGGTTAAAGTGGTTTTGGGGTGGCAACCCCCCCGAACGCGCAGGCAGCTCCGAGCATTTTTGGGATTTGCGGGGTTCTATAGGCAGTTCATTCAGGATTTCGCACAAATTGCGCTACCCCTAACTGATTTGCTGAAAACGAAAGGCAAGGGGAAAAAAGCGAAAGCCCCGCCGCCAAGCACAAAAATAGTGTGGACCCAAGAATGCCAAGAAGCTTTTGATAAGCTAAAGGCATTGTTCACGGAGGAGCCCATCCTCAAGCACCCAGAGCCAGACAAACCATTCATCATTCACACGGACGCATCGCTCAATGCAGTTGGCGCCATTTTGCTACAAGTAGATGACAGGGGGAAAGTGAGACCATGTGCTTATATTTCTCGGAAATTTAATGAAACAGAGAAAAGATGGCATGTTTGGGAAAAAGAGGCATTTGCGGTAAAACATGCTTTAAGCATGTGGTGACACCTCTTGGAAGGGACAGCTGAGCCGTTTCAGGTGTGGACTGATCATAAAAATTTGGAAGCCCTCAAATCCCCGAGAAAATTAAACCCCAAACATCTCAGGTGGGCAGAGTTCCTTAGTAGGTTCAACTTCATGTTGAGATATTTCCCTGGGGGGGAAAACCTCTTGGCGGATGCATTATCACGCCTGCCGCAGCATGAAGGCAAGATGGAGGAGATCTTTGAGTCACTGATCCCTTCCCAGCCAGGGGAGGAGCCGACGCAATCGGTACCAGTGGTTAGGGGAGAGGGGAACTTGGCTGTCACCCGCAGCAGCACGAAACAAAGGACTGAGAGCGATTCATTTGCAGGAGACCTGCGAATGGCAACGGCAACTGACACTTGGTGGGTGGAGCACAAACACACACTAGAGGAGTGGGATGGAATGGGCTGGAAAGACAAGAAAGCATACGTCCCAGAATCCTTAAGACAAAGGGTTTTGAGTATGCACCACGACCACAAAACGGCAGGGCATTTCGGATTCCTAAAAACACTACATCTAGTCCGGGGAAAGTTTTGGTGGCCATCGTTGCGCTCGGACGTGAAAGCTTATGTACGAACATGTTCCACGTGCGCCACAGCAAAAAGGAAAATGGGCAAACCCACAGGGAAATTACAAGAGGTAGCTAGTCCAACACAACCATGGAAGCAAATTGCCATGGATTTTATAGTGGACTTACCAGTGAGCAAAAAGAACACGGCCATTTGGGTGGTCACAGACTTCTTTTCCAAACAGGCACACTTCATTGCATGCAAGGGCATACCGAACACGCAGAAGCTAGCTAGACTTTTCATTCAGCACATTTATAGGGCCCACGGAACGCCGGAACGCATAATCAGCGATCGCGGCAGCACTTTCACTTGCAAGTTTTGGCGGGCATTTTTGAAGTTAATTGGATCAGAACAGGGACTTAGTAGTGCGTTCCATCCGTGCACAGACGGATCGAGCGAACGCCTTAATTCCACATTGGAGCAGTACCTTAGATGCTACATAAATTACCAACAAACTGATTGGGCAGAACTCTTGCCGTTTGCAGAAGTTGCGTACAACAACGCGCTGCATCAAAGCACAGGGATTTCACCATTCAAAACGGCTACCGGGCAGGACTTTGTAACGATACCTGAATTGGCAATGACCCAGAGCACAGACTTAGAACAACCTCTGAGAGAAGATGAATGGGTCAAAAGAATCACCAGCAACTGGCCAATAATGGTTAAAACGCTGGAAGAAGCAAAGGCTAGTTACAAAAAAACACGCAGACCGCAAACATGCGAAGGAATGGGAATTGAGAGTAGGGGATAAAGTGTACTTATCCACCAAAAACTTAAGGTCCACTCAACAGTCAAGAAAACTAGCGCCCAAGTTCATAGGTCCATTCAACATCATTGCAGTAATTAACCCGGTAACGGCTAAACTACAATTGCCAAAGGCTCTGAGAAAGATACACCCCGTGTTTCACATTAGTTTGTTGAAACAATACCATGGTTCACATCAGTGGCACCCGGAACCAGAGGTACCCACACCAATATTAGTGGAGGGATATGTCATGAACAACACCTTCTAGAACTAATACCAAAAAAAGATGTCCTTTTCATCATAGGGGACTGGAATGCTAAAGTAGGAAGTCAAAAAATAACTGGAATAACAGGCAAGTTCGGCCTCGGAGTACAAAATGAAGCAGGGCAAAGGCTAATAGAGTTTTGTCAAGAGAACACGCTGGTCATAGCAAACACTCTTTCCAACAACACAAGAGACGACTCTACACATGGACATCGCCAGATGGTCAATACCGAAATCAGATTGATTATATACTTTGCAGCCAAAGATGGAGAAGCTCTATACAATCAGCAAAAACAAGACCTGGAGCTGACTGTGGCTCAGATCATGAGCTTCTTATTGCAAAATTTAGGCTTAAATTGAAGAACGTAGAGAAAACCACTAGACCAATCAGGTATGACCTAAATCATATCCCTTATGAATATACAGTGGAGGTGAGGAATAGATTTAAAGGATTAGATCTGGTAGACAGAGTGCCTGAAGAACTATGGATGGAGGTTCGTAACATTGTACAGGAGGCAGCAACTAAAACCATCCCAAAGAAAAAGAAATGCAAGAAAGCAAAGTGGCTGACTGATGAGGCTTTACAAATAGCTGAGGAAAGAAGGGAAGCAAAAGGCAAGGGAGAAAGGGAAAGATATAAACAACTGAATGCAGAATTCCAGAGAATAGCAAGGAGAGATAAGAAGGCCTTCTTAAATGAACAATGCAAAGAAATCGAGGAAAACAATACAATGGGGAAGACTAGAGATCTCTTCAAGAAAATCGGAGATATCAAGGGAACCTTTTGTGCAAAGATGGGCATGATAAAGGACAAAAAAGGCAGGGACCTAACAGAAGCAGAAGAGATTAAGAAGAGGTGGCAAGAATACACAGAAGAACTATACAAGAAAGATCTTAATGTCCCTGATAAATACGATGGTGTGGTCACTGAGCTTGAGCCGGACATCCTAGAGAGTGAAGTCAAGTGGGCCTTAGGAAGTGTTACTAACAACAAAGCTAGCGGAGAAGACAGTATCCCAGCTGAGCCATTTAAAATCCTAAAAGATGATGCTGTTAAAGTGCTGCACTCAATATGCCAACAAATTTGGAAAACTCAACAGTGGCCACAGGATTGGAAAAGGTCAGTTTACGTTCCAATTCCAAAGAAGGGCAATGCCAAAGAATGTTCAAACTACCGTACAATTGCGCTCATTTCACATGCTAGCAAGGTTATGCTCAAAATCCTACAAGCTAGGCTTCAGCAGTATGTGAACCGAGAACTACCAGAAGTGCAAGCTGGGTTTCGAAGAGGCAGAGGAACTAGAGATCAGATTGCCAACATTCGCTGGATCATGGAAAAAGCAAGAGAGTTCCAGAAAAACATCTACTTCTGCTTCATTGACTACGCTAAAGCCTTTGATTGTGTGGATCACAACAAACTGTGGCAAAGTCTTAAAGAGATGGGAGTACCAGACCACCTTACCTGTCTCCTGAGAAACCTGTATGTGGGTCAAGAAGCAACAGTTAGAACCGGACATGGAACAACCGACTGGTTCAAAATTGGGAAAGGAGTACAACAAGGCTGTATATTATCACCCTGCTTATTTAACCTATATGCAGAGTACATCATGAGAAATGCTGGGCTGGATGAATCACAAGCCGGAGTTAAGATTGCCGGGAAAAATATCAACAACCTCAGATATGCAGACGATACCACCCTAATGGCAGAAATTGAACTAAAGAGCCTCTTGAGGAGGGTGAAAGAGGAGAGTGCAAAAGCTGGCTTGAAACTCAACATTAAAAAAACCCAGATCATGGCATCTGGTCCCATCACTTCCTGGCAAATAGAAGGGGAAGAAATGGAAGCAGTGACAGATTTTATTTTCTTGGGCTCCAAGATCACCGCAGACGGTGACTGCAGCCATGAAATTAAAAGACGCTTGCTCCTTGGGAGGAAAGCTATGGCAAACCTAGACAGCATATTAAAAAGCAGAGACATCACCTTGCCGACAAAGGTCCGTATAGTTAAAGCTATGGTTTTTCCAGTAGTAATGTATGGCTGTGAGAGTTGGACCATAAGGAAGGCTGAGCGCCGAAGAATTGATGCTTTCGAACTGTGGTGCTGGAGAAGACTCTTGAGAGTCCCTTGGACTGCAAGGAGGTCAAATCAGTCAATCCTAAAGGAAATCAACCCTGACTGCTCATTGGAAGGACAGATGCTGAAGCTGAAGCTCAAATACTTTGGCCACCTAATGCGAAGAGAGGACTCACTGGAAAAGACCCTGATGCTGGGAAAGACTGAAGGCAAAAGGAGAAGGGGATGGCAGAGGATGAGATGGTTAGATAGCATCACTGATGTAATGAACATGAATTTGAGTAAACTCCGGGAGACGGTGGAGGACAGGAAGGCCTGGCGTGCTATGGTCCATGAGGTCACGAAGAGTCGGACACGACTAAACGACTGAACAACAACAACAAATGTCGATGAAGGTTCTCAGTCATCCAGGTGGAACAGTCTGTGGCTTGAATCATGTCAACTGGATTTCTATTTTCTCAGTAGAAACGTTTCACTCCTTATCCAAGGAGCTTCTTCAGTCTGAGTAAAGTTAGTAAGGGAGTCCTTAAATATGTTTCTAGGGTGGCTGTGTGACCTTGCACCTGGGGCTAGGTCATGGTTATTTTGAGATGTTTATTTCTAAGTCCCTTTATCATCTAAAGGAGGATCGTTAAGATTACCCTGCTGCTGTTGAGCTTGCGAAATGGAAGATTAAGACCATTTTGCAAGCTCCACAGCAGCAGGGTAATCTTAACGATCCTCCTTTAGATGATAAAGGGACTTAGAAATAAACATCTCAAAATAACCATGACCTAGCCCCAGGTGCAAGGTCACATAGCCACCCTAGAAACATATTTAAGGACTCCCTTACTAACTTTACTCAGACTGAAGAAGCTCCTTGGATAAGGAGTGAAACGTTTCTACTGAGAAAATAGAAATCCAGTTGACATGATTCAAGCCACAGATTAGTGGAGGGAGAACCACACTTCGAAATAGACAGGATCTTGGATTCGAGATTGTCAGATTTCTTATTGGGTTATATGAAATTGGAAACTGGGTTTCTCTACAAGGCAAAAGTGTCTTGCCAAATTGCATCTTTTACAAAGCACAGCATTCTCATGGTGACCTGAAGTGCAGGTGCAAGATAGCAACGGTCACGTGTGTATTGTTATGACTAGTGCCCACACAAGCACTGGATCTTCCCATGGGAACTAATCCTCCTGATTTCCTTCTGTGGGAAGCCTTGCCCAGGCCCCCCCTGAGCAAGGAAGGGGGGAACTCAGTGCGTAGATGCAGCACTGCTGAATGCTTTGAGGCCTAGTGCGTGTCACAGCTAACATCCAGCCAATCAGAAAGCTAGAAGGTCTGAATATACAACCATGCAAACTGGTGTTCTATGTCTTCTTGATTTCTAGTGTCTTTTAGTCATGTAGTTCTTCACGTGTTCACTTCCCGTGGACTGGGCAGAGTGAGCTATGCCTGGCTTTGGGTATAGGCCATGGCAGGAACTCTGGCCCTGGGATCAATACACGGAACTCTGCTTATAAGTTTGTTTTGTTTTTCCTTTTACAATGATGTATCCTGTATATTCATCTTTTTCATTTTTGCGATAATGAACTGTATCTGCATTATTGCCTTATGCCTATCAGTAAACACTGTTGGCCCTAACAAGCTGCATTCTTGTCTGTTTATTCTCAAGCCTCGGTTTTTCCCCTTTAAGCCAGCATATATCCCATCAGAGATGGCACAGGGGGCAGCTGCAATACCTAGTCAAATGGACCAACCTGCCGATTGGTGACGGAGTCAGTCAATGCCAAACACACACGTGCCCCCAAATTGATCAAGAAGTTCCATAGAGAGTTCCCAGACAAACCCCAGTGATGGAAATAGTCTGGTTTGTATATAGAGGGGGTGGGGGTGAGTCTTGGGGCGGGAGCATGTCAGAGATCACCCGATCTCTGCCAAAAGGCAAGCAGACAAAGGAATCTTTGGGAGACTGAAAGTGGCGCGAAACTGACATCACCAGTCTGACAACTAGAGTAGACCGGCTCGCACCCACCCGATGATCGGGAATACACATCTTGGCGAGCGTTGTCTGAGCAACCGGCCAGACCCAACTACACATGTCAGCAGCAAAGGACGCTGGGGGAGGGAAAGGTTTAAATGTGCTTGTTGTTCTTTGTTCCTGCATTCCAGTCTTTGTTAGTGATAACCGCTGTATACTCTAATAAACCATTCTGCATCTAAGAAACCGCGTGTCCGTGGTTTACTGTAGAGGAGTGGATTTAGAGATCCAGAGAGGAGCGCCTTACACTTTCTCCCTTGCCTTTTGCTTCCCTTCTTTCCTCAGCTATTTGCGAAGCCTCATCAGTCAGCCACTTTGCTTTCTTACATTTCTTTTTCTTTGGGATGGTTTTAGTTGCTGCCTCCTGTACAAAGTTACGAACCTCCATCCATAGTTCTTCAGGCACTCTGTCTACCAGATCTAATCTAATTCAGTCTTATGCTGTATATAAATTGACCTCAAAAAAAATAAAAAAAGAATGACCAGGATATGGCTGGTATAGTCAAAAAGGAGAGAGGGAGGAGAATAAATGAATAAGTAAAATACTTGGCTTCTTGCAATACTCATCCCAATGCTTTTAGGAGCTTCAGAAGTTATTGCAGATAAGACTGCATCCACTCATGGATTCCTTTGTCACCGTTGTCCCAGGAACTCTGGGTTTTTTAAACCTGGCATGCTTCGCCAATTAACACGCAAGGTGAAAATCCCTTTTATAGCTTTATTCTGTACAGGTTAATGGCACTTGGAAACTGGCTTTCAAAGCAAGCGCAAAAAAGGAATTCTAAGGCATCAGGCTTTAAACAGCTACTATCAGGCTTTAAACAGCTACTTATTACATCATAAGCAAATACAATTTAATTGGTATACAATAATTATTCACACCCTTGGGTGGGCAAAACACTTAGGCACTAATGCCCAAGAGTGGGCATTTGCTATTGCTAAGGGAAAGATGAGCTAAGCTGGTGCCTTATCTATTAGGTTACAAGTGCTTCCCACTTCCCATTCTCTGCTTTCCACAACTTAGTTATCTGCTCAGCAACTAGTGAAGGACAATTCTGGGGCCATAATTTATTTATTTATCACATTTATATCTCGCCCATCTCCCTCACAAGGAGGGACCCTGGGCAGTTTCTGGGGCCATGATGTTTCTGCTGTCTTCTTCAGATTAACCCTAAAATCACAATTCCATCAGTTGGACAAAGATCATCTTCTGAATCAGCTCTCCATTTTGAACAGTAAAGGTTTTCCTGATGCGTGTGTGGAAATATGTAATTTAACAATATTAGCCAATGAGCATGGGGCTCTGGAGGCCCTATTTTCTCCTGAACTGGCATTCATGGCCCTGCAAGCTGCCGGCAGAATTGCAACAGGGTCTTTGCACACCACCTTTTTTTGCCAGGTTGCATCTGTATTGTGTCCGTACTGGAGGGGAAACTGGATCGGGGGACGTTTGTGCACAGGGAAAAAATAGCAAGCCCTCCTTCACTCTCCAAGAGATAATTCCAAAATACTTGCTTGGGAGACAACTCTAGTTTTAATGTGGGAGGTTTCTTCCTGATGTCACCCCGAACAGGGCAGATGGCTTCAAGCAATCTGGATCTCTTCTAAGTGTGATTTGAGCTAGACTCCTGTTGATTTGAGCAACAAATCAGAAGTGATGGTTGTTGTGGGTTTTCCGGGCTGTGTGGCCGTGTTCTGGCAGTTTTTGTTCCTAACGTTTCGCCAGTAGCTGTGGCTGGCATCTTCAGAGGACAGGAGCACAGCTAGAAGATTCTCTCTGTGCCCAAGTGGAGGGTGTGTGTTGTGGGATAATGCTGGCTTATGGGGTTAAGGCGCAGAGTAAACAGACAGAGTGCAGCGTTTATGGCTAAAAAATGTTTACTTGTAATAAAAGGCAATAAATGTACAGTATATACAGTTACATTATTGCAGAAAGGAAAAACATACATACAAGCAGAGTTTCGTGTTTGTTTCCATTGACAGACATGAAGGCCCATGCCATGGCCTAGACCAAGGGTCGAAAATGGCGGCTCGCGAGCCAGATGCGGCTCTTTGGCCCCTTGAGTGTGGCTCTTCTACAAAATACCACGTGCGGGCGCACGCGCACGTACAGTCGCGTCAGCCTCCCGGCTCGTTTTGCTCCTGCCGCTGCCAGCGCCTTCATTCAGCTCCACAGCAGTTCCGGGGCATACCGCCGGTGAAAGCGGAGGCCGATCCCTGGCCTCCTTCCCCGTCTGTGTAGGTCTCGTGGGCTGAGTTTCCTTTCTGCACTGCGGGACAGGGGTGCTCCCTGAAAGAGGGGCGCCGTGGAGGCTTTTGTATGTGATGTCCCTCCCAATGCCACAAACTTTTCTACCCTTTCTTTCCTTTGCCTCTGGCGGGAAGCCACGTTGTCCCGGCAATGGGAGGATCAGGGGATGGGGCGAGTAAGGCATCCCCAGCTGATTGAAGTAAATCTTGGGGGTGGTAGTTGTCCTCCGATTATGGGGGGGCTACTGGGGGGACAGTTTATTTCCCTCTCCTTAATTTCTGAAGGCAGGAACAAAGAGGCCGGCGTTGCAAGCAGCGCGCAGGCATGGGAGAACTAAGAATTGGGGGTGGCTCACAGCGTGTGCGTGTGAATGCGTGAGAGGGCCGGCCAGATCCGAGCCTTTCCTCCCCGATGGGGTTCAGGGTCTGAACAGGCAGCATGGCTGTGGGGAAGAGGAAGGCTCTCTGTCCGGCTGGTCGCTTTTTCGCTTCACCCCCGGACTCGGCGGTGAGGTTTCGCACACGTGCGCCAAGGGCGCGTTTGAGACTGGGAGCCGGGTGGAGGGAGAGAGAGGGAAGAGGGGGCATCTCGCTTCTCTAACCTACTTGCTGCAGGGGCATTTCCAAGCCTAACAATTCCTCCCCCCCCCCCACAGCTCCAAGAGTTGAGAATCGGGAAGGGCCGGATCTGGCCGGCCCTCTCACACATTCACACGCACACGCTGTGAGCCACCCCCAATTCTTAGTTCTTCTCTCACACACACAGACACGGCCTCTTCTCTCACACACACAGACACGTGGCCCTTCCCGATTCTCAACTCTTGGAGCTGTGGGGGGATGAGAATGCTTTTGCTTTGTACAGGAATGATTCGCCAGGGCAACACAAGAACTCTAACAAAAAGGACTTAAAATAACATCTCAATATAACCATGACCTAGCCCCAGGTGTAAGGTCACACAGCTACCTAAAACATATTTAGGATTCCCTTACTAACTTTGCTCAGACTGAAGAAGCTCCTTGGATAAGGAGTGAAACGTTTCCACTGAGAAAATAGAAATCCAGTTGACATGATTCAAGCTACAGACAATTCCATTTGGATGACTGAGAACCTTCATAGACGATAGCTTCTCAGACTAATTACAATCCTGGTATCCCCCAGTGGTTTCACATCCAAGTAGTAATTAGGTCTGACGCTGCTTAACTTTTTGAGATCAGCCACCATCTGCCCCCTAGTGGGAAACTTCTTATAATCAGCTGCCAAAGCACCCAGGAAGGTCTTGCCTTCACATATGGCATCACAACTCCTGCCCTCTTCCTGGAGCCCCAGGGGAAGTGCTTCCTTCCCACTGTGAGTACTAGGAGACTCTCCCAGCCTTGGTTATTACCCGCCTGCTATGAAAGCTGTGCATCCCATTTCTGGTAGTTCTACTTAAATCTATGTAGTAGTTCTACATGGTAGTTCTCTTCCAAAGACTGCAGAAGTGCCCCCTACTTTGACTTCTGCCACTGATATTTTCTTCATGTTGCATGAGACCTAATGCCAGGCTTGACTTCCCAGTAAGGCACTGTTTTCTCTTCCTGCCCAGCATGATGTAGGTGTCCTCCTCCAGTGGCACCATTCCTGCTTATTTCTTCCTGAACTGGAAGGAAAGTTGGTGGAGGCAGGTTGCATGCCGGTGTATCCTGCTTACTGCTAGTCTGCCCAGCAGCAATAGCCAGAATCTGAATATATTATTCCTATTAGTCTAATGTTTTTCTCTTAGCCAATTCCAGCTTTACAATAGGAAGGGCGGAACAAATGCTTCTAACACAGAGCTTTCCAAACTGTGTGTTGCGACACAAAAGTGTGTCGCCTGTGGGGCCCAGATGTGTCGCATCAAAACCCGGAAGCCTCCGAGTTTTCCTGCGGCGACACGCCAACGGCAGCACGCAAAAATCCGAAAGCGCCGCAGCCACGGCGGCGCGCAAAAACCGAAAGCGGCAGCAACGCTTCTGGGTTTTTGCGGGCTGCCGCAAGAGCGGCACTTCCGGGTTTTCCCGCGGCGACACACCAACCGCCGTTGGTGTGTCGCCGCGGGAAAACTTTGGAAAGCCCTGTTCTAACAGATCCATTAGCTGCAGCAAAGAGGGCCGCACAAAAGAGGGCCGCACATGGTCCTTTGTTGCCGTTGCTCAAAAGTGAACTTTTCTGAACCAGCTGCCTATTCTCAACAGTCCATGTTTTCTTTACATGCAGCACATGAAAAGATGTAATTGAATAACCTGCACATTGAGGGGGTTTCCAATGGCCTCCTGAAATGGCTCCTACAGCTCGTCCCTTCTGCCATGAGCTCTTCCCACAGAACACTTTTAGCAAGATCCCTTTTTACCATATACAGCCTACACTAGCAGGAAAACATGGGGTTTCATGTGAGAAAGGAATAACAAACCTTCTTTCACCCTGCAGAGTAGAGTTTTCTTCTTCCCGCCCCCATCAAGCATCACCCAGTGTGAGATAGGAATATTTTTATTTATTTATTTATTTATTATTCAAATTTATTCCCCGCCCATCTCCCATGCAAGGGACTCTGGGCGGGTTACAATATCATGCACAGGAAAAGTACCTAAAATCCAACCTACATAATTTTGGATGTATCACTAACACTTCAATTCAGTTTTATCCACCACTCAATACGCAGAAACTGTCGATGGGGGGACACCCCAGTTCGCCGCAACACCGCAGCATGCGAAAGTATTTGAATGAGGGGTGAATTAAACCTGGATTCCCATGTCCTAATCCAACACCTTAATCACTACACCACAGGGTATATAAATCACAATGGCTATTCACAATTCTTTTTTAGTAGTTTTTTAGTAGTCTTTTAGTAGTTTTGCCCTGGTTATAATAGCAACACATACTCAATGAAAGGCTAACTTTTCCCTGGTTCCCATTATTTTTCATAAACGTTTCAACTGATTTTGTTAGCCTGATGCTCCTTGATCATTATCCATAAACGCTGAAACAATTCCCTTTGTGATTTCCTTGTTCCTCCTAAGCTTTCAAGTTCTCAGCTGCCCCTCATCGGTCAGTCTCTGCTTCAGATACTCCAAATATGCTGTACCGGATTGCATCTCTTCTGCAAGCCCTCTGTCTGCACTTCCTTGTAATATGTTTTGTGAGGAAAAACCTCACCTCTTCTTCCTTCAGTGCCTTCATGAGGGAACCGTCTCTGCTTCCACTCCTTTGCTACCCCCACCTCGTCCGACGACCAACATCTGGTGGCCGTATTGGCCTGTTGGTTCGTTTTTAGGTCAGGACGCTGCCCTCAGCCACGTTCTTCTCCCCTCAGCGTTGCCAGCGACGCGTCTTCTGCCAACCTTTGCCTCCCAAGCTCCCTGAGGCTCTTCTGCCTCTCCACTGGGGAGCCCTTCTTCCTGCTCCCCAACTTCAGGCGTCACCCTTCGAATCCGGCGCTAATCCTAACCCTAACTCAAACCCGACTCCTGGTTTAGAAAGCCGGTCAGTCTGAGGGAGGTGCGGGCAGCAAAGACCCTGGGAGCAAGGAAAGAAACGGGCCGGGAGGCAAAAACTGAAAATGGGCTTTCAGGGGATCCCTCCGTTTGCAAGGCCCCTCCACCCTGCCAAGACGCCTTCACACGACGCATCAAAGGCAGCTGGTGGGGACCCTCCGCAGTGACGTCTCCTGGTCCCGCGACCCCCCTTTGTCGTTCCAGAACGGGACGAGGGAGGGGGAGGGGTTCCCCGGGCATTCTGGGAGGAAGAAACTTCGGCCTTTGGTGCGCGCGGCCGGCGCCCCAGTCCGCCCAGCAACCGCAGACGCCCCTACCGCACTGCACTCCCATTGGCCAATCGTCCTCCCCTCGGCCAATCCCGGCGTTGCTGCGGGAGGCGGGATCCTCCGCGAGGAAGAGGCCCACCTGCCGGGCGGCTGGTCGGCTCGGCTGCCTGTCGTTCGGGAGGCTGGGCCTGGGCGTGGGCGGGGCCGGAAGCGGGAGCGCCTCTCCCAGAGCCTTCGCGGGCGGCGGACGCAGGTGGGTCGAGGGCTGCGGGTGACCGCCGCGTCTAGGTGAGGGACCTCCTGCTCTGGCCCGGGCGGGGCGGGCGGACGGGCCGCCTCTCCCTCTCTGCTCTCTCGCAGGTGGGAATCCGGAGTGACTCCGGCTCCTCCCGGGGGCGGGGGGCGTTAACTGGTCCACGCGAGCTCTGGTGCCCCTTCCCTGCCCCAGACCCTCCGGCCCCCCCGCTGCAGATCCGGGGGGGGAGCCCCAAGGCTGCAGCCCTCTGACTCTCAAGCGACTCGGGGGGCGACTGGGGACCCCCACTTGTGGGGCCCCTGGCCGGAGGGGCTGAGCTGGGGGGTGCCTGCCCGGAGGCCCCTCCAAGCGGGAAGATGCTGAGCTGGGAGAGTTGCTGTGCTGGATCTGCCCAAAGAAGCCCCTCCGGTGAAAAAGCCGCCTCTGCTGGAAGGCTTGCAAGTCAGAAGATTCCCAACAAGGCAACGCTTGGAAGGCCTTGGACAGGATCTTGTCCAATCGAACCCGACGCTCCCCCTGGTTTATGGAGGAGCCGAGCGTTCTGAAAAGGATTAAGAGCGCTGGAGGAAAGCAAAGAGTGAATCCGACGGAACACAATCTAGAGCCGCTATTAAGGCCTACCTTGTGGTGGTAAGAGCAGCGAAACGTCAATATTTATCCGCTCTTATTGGATCCGCAGAATGCCACCCAGCCGCCCTGTTTAAGATTGTTGTTGTTGTTGTTCAGTCGTTTAGTCGTGTCCGACTCTTCGTGATCTCATGGACCATAGTACACCAGGCCTTCCTGTCCTCCACTGTCTCTCGGAGTTTACTCAAATTCATGTTCATTACATCGGTGATGCTATCTAACCATCTCATCCTCTGCCGTCCCCTTCTCCTTTTGCCCTCAGTCTTTCCCAGCATCAGGGTCTTTTCCAGTGAGTCCTCTCTTCGCATTAGGTGGCCAAAGTATTTGAGCTTCAGCTTCAGCATCTGTCCTTCCAATGAGCAGTCAGGGTTGATTTCCTTTAGGATTGACTGATTTGACCTCCTTGCAGTCCAAGGGACTCTCAAGAGTCTTCTCCAGCACCACAGTTCAAAAGCATCAATTCTTCGGCGATCAGCCTTCCTTATGGTCCAACTCTCACAGCCATACATTAATACTGGAAAAACCATAGCTTTAACTATACGGACCTTTGTCGGCAAGGTGATGTCTCTGCTTTTTAATATGCTGTCTAGGTTTGCCATAGCTTTCCTCCCAAGGAGCAAGCGTCTTTTAATTTCATGGCTGCAGTCACCGTCTGCGGTGATCTTGGAGCCCAAGAAAATAAAATCTGTCACTGCTTCCATTTCTTCCCCTTCTATTTGCCAGGAAGTGATGGGACCAGATGCCATGATCTGGGTTTTTTTAATGTTGAGTTTCAAGCCAGCTTTTGCACTCTCCTCTTTCACCCTCATCAAGAGGCTCTTTAGTTCCTCTTCACTTTCTGCCATTAGGGTGGTATCGTCTGCATATCTGAGGTTGTTGATATTTTTCCCGGCAATCTTAACTCTGGCTTGTGATTCATCCAGCCCGGCATTTCTCATGATGTACTCTGCATATAAGTTAAATAAGCACGGTGATAATATACAGCCTTGTCGTACTCCTTTCCCAATTTTGAACCAGTCGGTTGTTCCATGTCCGGTTCTAACTGTTGCTTCTTGACCCGCATACAGGTTTCTCAGGAGACAGGTAAGGTGGTCTGGTACTCCCATCTCTTTAAGAATTTGCCACAGTTTGTTGTGATCCACACAATCAAAGGCTTTAGCGTAGTCAATGAAGCAGAAGTAGATGTTTTTCTGGAACTCACTTGCTTTTTCCATGATCCAGCAAATGTTGGCAATCTGATCTCTAGTTCCTCTGCCTCTTCGAAACCCAGCTTGCACTTCTGGTAGTTCTCGGTTCACATTCTGCTGAAGCCTAGCTTGTAGGATTTTGAGCATAACCTTGCTGGCATGTGAAATGAGCGCAATTGTACGGTAGTTTGAACATTCTTTGGCATTGCCTTTCTTTGGGATTGGAATGTAAACTGACCTTTTCCAATCCTGTGGCCACTGTTGAGTTTTCCAAATTTGTTGGCATATTGAGTGCAGCACTTTAACAGCATCATCTTTTAGGATTTTAAATAGCTCAGCTGGGATACTGTCTTCTCCGCTAGCTTTGTTGTTAGTAATGCTCCCTAAGGCCCACTTGACTTCACTCTCTAGGATGTCCGGCTCAAGGTCAGTGACCACACCGTCATATTTATCAGGGATATTAAGATCTTTCTTGTATAGTTCTTCTGTGTATTCTTGCCACCTCTTCTTAATCTCTTCTGCTTCTGTTAGGTCCCTGCCTTTTTTGTCCTTTATCATGCCCATCTTTGCACAAAACGTTCCCTTGATATCTCCGATTTTCTTGAAGAGATCTCTAGTCTTCCCCTGTTTAAGATTAATCTGTTTAAGATTACCTGATCCCTTTTAGGGAAAGGGGAGTCAGAGATCCATCTGCAGGGCCGTGCTGAGGAATTTTCTGAGCATTTGCAGGATAAATCGCTCGGATTCGCTCCAAGTTAGACTCCGAGCGTGAGACAGAGTCTGGAGAGTTACCCAGGGAACGTACTTGCTTTGTTATCTGGGAGCAGTTCGATCCTGTTGGACCTGAGGAAGTGGACAGAATCCTCCGGGCTGTGAATGCCACCACCTGCCAATTAAACCCATGCCCCTCCTGGCTGGTGAAAGCAGCTCAGGAGGGGACTTGTAGTTGGGTCCAGGCGATGGTGAATACATCCCTGAGAGAGGGGGTGTTTCCGGCAGCTTTTAAGGAAGCGCTGGTGCGCCCCCTCCTCAAGAAGCTGTCGCTGGACCCTACTATACTGGATAGTTTTTGTCCAGTCTCCCACCTCCCCTTTTTGGGGAAGGTGGTTGAGAAGGTGGTGGCATTGCAACTCCAGAGGATTCTGGATGAAACGGATTATCTGGACCCCTTTCAGTCAGGTTTCAGGCCTGGTTATGGGACGGAAACTGCATTGGTCGCGCTTATGGATGATCTCTGGCAGGAGCGAGATGGAGGCAGTGCATCCATTCTCGCTCTTCTTGACCTCTCAGCGGCGTTTGATACCGTCAACCATGGTATACTTCTGGAACGGCTTAGGGAGTTGGGGGTGGGCGGCGTGGTTTTGCGCTGGTTCACCTCCTTCCTCTGAGGCCAGTCTCAGTCAGTGTTGATCCCAGCCAACGGACCCTTCTTTGTGGGGTCCCACAGGGCTCGGTACTCTCTCCGCTCCTTTTTAACATCTACATGAAACCGCTGGGTGAGATCATCCGGCACCACGGGGTGAGGTATCATCAATACGCCGATGATACCCAGTTGTATATCTCCATCCCGGGTGAAGTAAGTGATGCAGTGACCACCCTTTCCAAGTGCCTGGGGGCTGTAGGGGCCTGGATGGGGAAAAACAGGCTTCGACTGAACCCTAGTAAGACGGAGTGGCTGTGGATTAATGGCTCCTCGGCATCTGGGAAATTGTCATCTTTAATTCTGGATGGGTTTGCACTACCCCAGACAGATCCGGTGCGTAACTTGGGAGTCCTCTTGGACTCACGACTCCTGCTCAAAAAGCAGTTGTGGCCAAGAGGGCTTTTTCGCAACTTCGTGTTGTACGCCAGTTATGCCCCTTCCTGGAACGAGAGGCCCTTCGAACGGTCACTCATGCCCTGGTTATCTCCCACATAGACTACTGTAATGCGCTCTACATGGGGCTACCCTTGAAGAATATCCAGAAGCTACAACTGATCCAGAATGCAGCCGCGCGGACAATTTTGGGTGTCCCAAGGAGGACACACGTAACACCTTTGCTGCGCGAGCTGCACTGGGTTCCAGTCTGCTTCCGGGTCCAATTCAAGGTGTTGGTTATCACCTTTAAAGCCCTACATGGCATGGGACCAGGATACCTAAGGGACCGTCTGATCACCATTACTTCATCCCGTCCCACCCGGGCATGCAGAGAGGGCATGCTGCGGCCCCCTTCGGTTAAAGAGCTCCATCTAACGGGGTCATGTAAGCGTGCTTTCTCTGCTGTTGCCCCTGCCCTTTGGAACATTCTCCCCCCAGAGATTAGACAGTCCTCCTTGCTCCTGGACTTCCGGAAGAAACTTAAAACCTGGTTTTGTCAGTATGATTGGGGCGGGAAGGAGAATGTGCATACCTGGAGATGGCTAGCACTTTAGATTATCACTGGAGTGCCCTTTTTACTTAAGAAGAACTTACAAGATTCCGTCATTGGACTTTATTATATTTTTTATATTTTAAATTATTTAATTTGTATTTTAATCTTGTTAAGGTTTGAGAATTAAACCTAGTATTTACAGATAGAACAGAATGGAAATATATCCAATGTATCTAGGTAAAAGGGTATAGAAACTGCTATGTCATTCTATCAGCAAAAAAGATGATGACACAAGGATGTAATAGGACTGATGCAACCTACTGGCAATTTTATGCAAATGTGTCATGTGGCTGATGCAATGCTACTGTAATGTGAGTCCTGATTGGACAGATATATGTATAAAGGTACTGTGTAAGGTGCTATACTCTCTCTTTCTATTTGATGTGCCTCTGGACAACGTATCTGTATTTCTTGGACTGCTGTGTATGAAGACTGTGTATGTATAATTGTAAATAGACTTTTTATCTAAACCTCTTTTGTGTGAGTCTGTTTACTCTTATCAGGACTAGAAGAACGTACTGCTCTAAGGTCTCTTGGATATTGGGCTGCATCAGAACCGCTGAATCTCACAAATCTATTTATAATTGTACATTATTGATTATATTTTGTTGTAAACCGTCCAGAGTCCCCCTTGGGGGAGTTGGGCGGTGATAAATTTGATTAGATGGATGGATGGATGGATGGATGGATGGATGGATGGATGGATGGATGATAGATCTATCGGCAGTGGTGCAGAGATTTTGCTTCCCAATCTGGCATACGCTCCAGGGATTCCCTGGTGGTCTCCCATCCACGCACTAACTAGGTCTGACGTGCTTGCGTTTGCAGCACAAAAGCGTGGTCGGTCGGGTAGAAGCTTCCCCCTTCCTGCCTGCGAGAGAGCTGCCCTCTCCTAAACTAAGTCTACCAGATCCTCCCCTTCTTTGGGGGTTGAGGTCAACTCTCCCCCTTTCCCGCCTGCCACCTCCGCGCCCTCCCTCTTGGTCTCCCGTAAGCACAACCCGGCGGGCGCTTTCCCTTCCGGACAAGCGCTGTTGAGCCTGCCTAGCAACGCAGGAGCGCTGATTTCTATTGGGCGACTATTTCCCTGTCAGCCAATCCGGGGCCTGCCATCGGAAGGCCGAGTTTTTTTATCCTGGAAGGCTGCGCTGGGATTTTGCGGGCAAGTACTGCACTTCTGGCCTCTCTAGGAAGACGCCGTCACTCGTCTTAACCTTTTGGGGCGCCTTCCTGGAGGCGAAGCGGGTGCAGGTGGGTTCCCGGGCCTCCCACGCAGCAGGGGCAGCCCTCGGGTGGAGGGGCCGGGCTCTCCCCTTCCTCCCCAGGCATGAAACCGGAGTGAGCCCGCATGAAAAGCCAGGATGGGGAGCGGGCTGGGGAAAAGCCAGGCTGGGGAGCCTAAGAAAGGGGAAGCGGGTATAAGGACGGAGCCTGCCTGGTGCAACTGGGTTGGCTTGCAAACCATGGTGCCCCGGATCCCGGGGGCTGGGGAAGCCCTGGAAAAGGGGTGGGACGGCTGCCTTCCTGCCTCTCCTATTGCATGGTCCTGGCAGAGTTCCTGCTGTGATACCGAAGTACCAAAGAAGCCTCTGCTTCTCCTACTCAGAAGATGAGGGTGCAGAGAATGGGGAGCCTTTTCTCTGGTGGGACCCCCAAGGAAAGGCCAGTCCTTGGCCAAAGCATCCATTCTGTGCCAGCTCTGCTGCAGAGGACCTGGGCTGAGTGCAGAGGGCCTGCGGAGAACATCTGGGGCATCTGCAGCTCAGTGGATCTTGGCTCCCAGAGTAGGGGGGCTTCCCCTCTACTCAGACTTGGATGCAGAAACAACGCAGGGGCCTCAAGTCCATCCCTCCACTTGGAATGAGAACATTCCCTTCTGGAGAAAGAGAGGGAGCTGTCGCTGATCTGAAAAGGCTCTTTTTGTGGATCTTCTCTGCAAACATTAACTCTGAAGGAGTTTTCTTAGAAAACTCAAACTTTGGGAAACGTTTATGAACAATATTGATCTCTCAATGCCTTGGCCTGTACGAATGCTTTTTTCTTTTGTTTCCACTTCAGGTTGGGAGCTAGAAGTACAGTATCTACTTTTGCCAGTGAAGTTCTACTTGGGGAGAGACCAAGATAACATGTCTCCAAAGATGGTTCAGTGGCCCTTATAGGTTTTTCGAGAGTAACCTCTTCCTGAGGTTCTGGTCCTACAAAGGAAAGAGGCTTGGAGATCTTTTACCCTTTGGGAGCTGCTGAAGAGCAGAGAGTGAACATGGATGGAGAAAGACCAGAATGTGAGGGAGCAGCCATTTGTCGTCTTCCTCTTCACAGGGAGAGTAGTGCGAAAGTGAGGGAAAACGCCAGGCAGAAGCTTCTGGATCTTGAGGGGACAATGAGCTTCAATGTACAAAGACAATCTTTCAGGGATTTCCACTATCAGCAGGCTGAAGGACCTTGATGGGCTTGTACCCAACTCTACTACTTTTGCCATCAGTGGTTGAACCCATAAAAGCACACAAAAGCCCAGATGCTGGACCTGGTGGTCCTGGAGCAGTTCCTGGCCGTCCTGCCTCCGGAAATGGAGAGCTGGGTCCGGGAGTGTGGAGCGGAGACCAGTTCCCAGGCGGTGGCCCTGGCTGAAGGCTTCCTCCTGAGCCAGGCAGAGAAGAAGGATCTGGAAGAGTTTCGGGTCTTGTTGTTTCCAAGGGGGTGATGATGAATATTTGGGGAATTTCACTTGGGGCCAATTCTACCTCCAATTCCTGTGAACCATTTTGATCCTGGTTTCTTCTGTGTTTAGTTTTGATGTCCAGTTTCTCTAATTCCCTTTTCTCCTCCTGTCTGTGGTTTCAGGATTTGGTCACTGACTGTTCTGAGATGAGAGGGGATATGTCAAATTCTTCCCAGGATCCACTCTTTGGTGGGAGCTCCCAAGAGGATCCAAAGCAGGGCACATTGCCAGGTAAGAGAAGGTTCCTTGTGCCTGCAATGAAGTTCTCAAGAGCTCCCCAATTCCCCTAGATTATTTCATTCATGAGCATCTTTTACAATCAATATTTGGCCAATGTTCCTGAATGGCAGTTGTGTCTAGTTTCCCCAGAATGTATTTGAAATGCTTTAGATAGGTAGATAGGAGGGGAGAGAGAGAGAGAGACAGAGAGATTTATTACAGATTGAATATACAGTATATATACGGTATATAAAATCCTTAATAAAATATAAAATTTATTAAGGATTTTAATTACAATAGTAAAATCTAATACAAACTAAAAGAAGGAAAGAATAAAAAGAAAGAATGAAAGGTGCAAAGGAAAAGAAAAAATGTAGAAAATAGAAAGGAAAAAGAAAGGAAAAAAGTAAGAATATAGTAAAGAAAGAGAAAAGAAATATATAAAGAAATTACTTCCAAGCTTCATCACAAGTATAAACAATTTTACTGAATCTTCACCCCCTCTTAGTTTACGAACAATGATCTCTTCATCCCATATCCCATCTCCTATCTATAGACAATTCCACAAAGCATCATCTTTTCAGTCCTGGTGTCAGCAGAAAGTCCATTAAGGTTTACCAGAAATAACAACATATCTTATTTTAACCTTCATCAAATAAACCAACTTCATATTCCTTCCTTTTACTTCTAACAGTCTTAATCTTTAGTTCATTCAAATAATGTCCTATAATTTGATTTCTTTTCATTTCTTCTATGTCCCTTCTCACAAGATTCTTCAAAGCTTTAACAGGTCTCTTTTGTAAATCCAATATAAAAAAATTATCCAGGCCACTCTCTTGGTTTATTATTTGTATTTCCCTTTTGATTTTTTAAAGATCAACCAGTTTCTTTTCTATGTCCAGTGAGACATCCTTTTCCATGGCATTCTCACAGCCTGTCATTTGTAGATCCACTTTCAATGCCATCTCTATCTTGTCAAATAAAACTTGTTCCTCATCTGCCATTTCTTCCATAACATCTTTTGGACATGGTCTATCCATAGAAGCAAACATTGGCTCTGGAGATGCCATATTATTGTAGGGACCTAACTGAAGTCTTAATGTAATTTATAACTAGGCTTTCCTCTTTATCACTCAGCTATTTTACATACAGCTATTTTACATACTCCCCTTGATAGAACAGTAATTAGCAGGAAGATCCCTTTTGTCTTTTTTTCTAAATAGGGATTATTATGGCTAAACTACATTTCCTACAAAGTCTTAGCGTTTGATCAACGTACACAAAGAGATGTTAATCCTGCAGTCTGCCAATCCAAATTACTACAAACAACCTCCACAGTCACAAAATTGTTTTCTGGAGCTTTCAGTTCTTTAATTTAAGAGGCAATCTCGGTACCTGATACTGGATGCTGCTCCAGAATAGAATTCACTTAAGCCACACAATCCATCAGAGTCATGGCTTGTTGCCCATATAAAGCCTGAAAAGACTCCTTACGCTCCTTCTAAATGTGGTGTGTCATCCAAGAAGTAGATCACCAAAATATTGATGAATTCTTTCAAATGGGTTGTAGATTTTTATTTTTCCCAGCTCTTTTCTTGCCAGTTGGCCATCTAAATCAAACCACAGTTGAAGTAAGTTCCTTATTCTTAGTTTTTGAAGGAGCTGTTGTACATAACATATTTAAAAATTTAATTTGAAAGGCACAATCTACTGTCTTAGAGTTCCAACCTGCAACGTTCCATGAAATAACAGACAATAAGTGAGGAAAACTAGAGAGCCAACCTGAACATAGAAGAGAAGGCTAAGCTATCTGAGGGTCCTCCTCATCTGCATTCAGAGGGAATTGGTGTCTGATCATCCAACCCTAACACACCTGATTACCATTTACCTTAAGTAAATGGAGTTTGAACTGTCAGTGCATTGGACCTCCAAGACAAATTGGCAAGGTTCTTCTTCCAGTGCTAGCAGATCTAAGCTCAAAAGTAGCTCAGAATTACTAGAAGGGATAACTCTGGCCTAAATTTATCAGATATAGTTGGCAGATATGACCCAAGTGAGAAAAGAAAGCCAGCAGGTTTGTGTATATTTCTTTTTGTTAATCCCATAGCCTCTCATGGCTCTTGTGAGGTTTCATAGCCTGACTCACTCCCTTCTCCTGACACCCCATTTGGGGTTCTATCTCCCCACTATTTCTCCATCACCGCAGCCTGTTTTTAAGCCGAGGATGAGATATTTTTTCCCAGGGTCTTCAGTAAACATTGTACTATTGGATTTATACAACTCAGGATTGCTCCTCCTCAACCGGAGGAACCGTTATCAATGATGACAGCTGCTCTGCATTCAGCAATATCTATTTCCTTTATTTTTGTCCTGACCACAGAGAATAGAACAATGTACCAGTTCCTGCACTGCGAAACATCTCATTTTGGTGGACCAGAAATAGAAACTATGTTTCCAGCTCAGGTAGGAGAATGTCCCCCACCTCCCAAAATTGTGAATGGGCTTATTCAGGCATTTCCTTTATTTTCCTCCCTTCCCCAACGATTTTATTGCACCAGTGCCCTTCCTGACCAACAGCTCTATTGGGAGGAGCTTCACTTGATCAGCCACTTTCCAACCAAAGGTTAAAGCTGGATCAGCCCTAGCGGGTGAAAGACAGAGCATGGACTCTGTCATTAAATTCTGAAAATTACCAGGAAATTGTCTGTGTACTCTACTGAAAATTTCAGCTTGGGGGGTTTCTGAGAGACCTTAAAAGACTTCTCAGCCTGTCTCATAATAAGGAACTTTTCCTTCCTCTTTCAGGGTCCTATATCCTTCAAGGAAGTGGCTGTCTGTTTCACCAAGGAGGAGTGGGATCTGCTAGATCCTGATCAGAAAGCTCTCCATCAGGAAATCATGCTGGAGATGTCTAGGGATGTGGCTTTGTTGGGTAAGAGTCTCTCTTCGTTCAGCATTCAAACTGTTGGGAAGATTTTTTCTAGTTGGAAAGAACTTGGACACTGGCTTGGCCATTGGAATCTGTGAGTTGGTGTCCAGACACTGAGCTTCAAAACAGCAACTGCATTTCAGTGTGAACTAATGCAAAGTGCTACCTTCTCCCCAAAAGCCAGATATCATATCTATACTAATGGGATCTGAGCTGGCAGTGGCTGATTAGAAAAGGGATCTTGGAAACATGGGAGATTGCTCAAAGGAAATGCCAACCCTGTGTGTGGCTGCCATAAAGAAAACCAATTCCATTTTTCAAATAATTTAGATTTTCCCCCCAAAGAGAAGTCCAGTAGAAAAAGTTCAATTTATACACATGACTGTGCAGGGGAAACCTTTACCTTAATTTTAATGAGACCATGAGAGCCAGTTTGATTAGTGGTTAAGGCAGAGCTTTCCAAACTTTTCATGTTGGTGACACACTTTTTAGACAGGCATCATTTCGCGACACACTCTTACAGCAGGGCACAAGGCAAGCACTAGGACCTGCACGGAATCACAGCAGGTTCGGAGGCAGCAAGGCACATGGCAGGCACTGGACTAGGACCTGCGCGGACTCCTGGCAGGGCTTGGAGGCAGCAGCAGCCACGACACACCCAGACACTGCAGCCGACACACGCATAGCTTTCCAAACTAATGTGTTGCGACAAAACCCGGAAGTGCTGATGGCTGCCCCTGCAGCGGCAGCAGCGGTGGTGTGCACGGCAGTGGCGGCGCGCCATCAGCGCTTCCGGGTTTTAGCGTGACACACGAGGCCGCCGCCGCCGTTGGTGTGTCGCCAACAGTGGGACTTTGGAAAGCACTGCACTAACGTGTTGTGACACAGAGTTTGGAAAGCTCTGGGTTAAGGCATCAGGCTAGAAACTGGAAGACCGTGAGTTCCAGTCCTGCCTTAGGCACAAAACCAGCTGGGTGACCTTCGGCCAGTCATTTTATCTCAGCCCTAGGAAGGAGGCAATGGCAAACCACTTCTGAAAAACCTTGCCAAGAGAAGTCCCTGTTTCACAACATATTGTAATGATTCAGGTTATTCAACTAGGACTGAATCTGGGCAAGGAGAAACATGATGGAGAGATATGATATGATTCACTGCATAGAAAATATGGATAAAGAGAAGTTTTTCTTCCTCATTCACAGCATTGAATGTCAGAGTCCTGTATTAAAACTAAAAGTGAGAATAGAAGAGCCAACCCTAACCTTTCAGAAAGCAGTTAAGACCGGCTACTATCCCAGGCATGGGGGTCATGAAGTTAATTGAGCTCAAGTAGATTGTTAGTTGGGTTCCTTGTAGCCATAGTATTTTTATTTATTTAGTCAAATTTATATGGCCGCCCATCTCACACAAAGCGACTCTGAGCAGTGTAAAATAAAAACAATGAAAACATTCTACAAGACCACATTAAAAACAATTAAAAATAAATAAAAACAAGATTGTGAGAGGGAATGCATCCGAATGTTGCATGTGATGCAGCCAGCGTATGGGCTCCATGTTGCCAGGGGATCCCCGGCCTGTTGGGAAAAAAAATGTTTTAAGAGATTTCCAGAAGGTCGCAAGTGTTGGGGCTAACCTCACCTCAGGGGGGATGATGTTCCAGAGGGCAGTTGCCACGGCGGAAAAGCCTTGTCTCCTAGGTCCTGTCAGATGGAACTCCTTAGCAGATGGGACCGCAACATGCCTCTCCTGCCGGACCTGATGGGACAGGTAGCTGTATTGGGGGGAGGCAGTCCCTCAGGTAACCTGGCTCCATGCTTTGTAGGGCTTTGAAGGTCAAAACCAGCACCTTGAATTGGAATGTAGCTTCTCTTTGTCTTTAGTTATTGTTTTTATTTCATTGGTTGTATGGTTCTTAAATGTTGTGAGCTACGCAGGGTTGCATTTGCGAGATGGGTGGCTAGATAGATAGATAGATAGATAGAATAAATGAATAAGGAAGTACTCATTTGTAGAATATATATTAACAAGCTGGAATGTTCTTCTTTTCGTTTCTTTTTCTCTCATGTAGGCAACATGCAGAAGAATGAGAATTACCAGGAAAGAGGGGTGGTGCGGTTGCAAATCATCAAGGATGAAATAGAAGAGACACTGGAAAGTCAATCACGACCAAAAGGTCAAGAGGGAATCCATTTAAATAATTATAGAGGAACAATTCCTCCTTTATATTCTGAAAATTATGATTTCTTGACCCAAGATGATCAGAAACAAAACACAAGTAGACAGTCTTTAGGCTGTATAAATATACTTGAAGATCAATTAGTTTTAAGTAAACTGTGTGACTGTAGAGAAGATGGTAATATGCATAATCAAGGAGGTAACATGGGAGAGGAAGTATTTCAACACAAAGAATGTGGAAAAAGCTTTACTCAGAGCAGTCACCTTAGATCCTACATAAAAATCAATGCAGGGGAGAAACCATATAAATGCATCGAGTGTGGGAAATGCTTTGGTAGCTCCAGTAACCTGACTTCCCATAAAAGCATTCATGCAGGAGAGAAACCATATAAATGCTTGGACTGTGGAAAGTGTTTTAGGAGTATTTATAAACTTATTTCCCACACAAGGATCCACACAGGAGAGAAACCATATAAATGCATGGAGTGTGGAAAGAGCTTCTCTCTTAGTGGCAATCTTACTTTCCACGAAAGGATCCACACAGGAGAGAAACCATATAGATGCATGGAGTGTGGAAAGAGCTTCTCTCATAGTAGCAATCTTACTTCCCATGAAAGGATCCACACAGGAGAGAAACCATACCAATGCATGGAGTGTGGAAAGAGTTTTAGGAGGAATGATAAACTAACTATCCACAAAAGGATTCATACAGGGGAGAAACCATTTCAATGCATGGAATGTGGAAAAAGTTTTACCCAGTGGAGTGCACTTGCTTTCCATAGAAGGATCCACACAGGGGAAAGACCATATAAATGCTTGGAGTGTGGAAAAAGCTTTACTCGAAACAGCCGACTTACTTCCCATAAAAAGATCCACACGGGGGAAAAACAGTATAAATGCTTGGAGTGTGGAAAAAGCTTTACTCAAAGTGGCCGACTTACTTCCCATCAAAGGGTCCACACAGGGGAGAAACCATATAAATGCATTGAGTGTGGAAAGAGCTTCACTATGAGAAGTCAACTTGCTTCCCATAACCGGATCCACAAAGGGAAGTAACCATCCAAGTGTACAGTATGTGGAAAGAGCTCTACTCAAAGCAGCTGATCTCCTATACAAGGAACCACATGGGAAAAATGAACTGCATAGACTATGTACAGGTAGTCCTTGCTTAACAACCATCAGTTTAGTGAGTTCGGACTTAGGATGGTGCTGAAAAACCCGACTTGCAACTGGTCCTCACAAGACCGTTGCAGCATCCTCACAGTTACGTGATCACAGTTTAGGCGGTTGGCAACCAGTTCGCATTTATGACTGTTGCAGCGTCCCATGGTCATGTGATCGCCATTTTCGACCTTCCTGGCCGGCTTCTGGCAAGCAAGATCAATGGGGAACTGCGTGATTTGCTTAACCACATGGTTCGCTTAATGCCCGCAGCAATTTGCTCAACGACTGCTGCAGAAAAGGTAAAATCAGGTCAGATTCACTTAATGACCGCTTCACTTAGCAACCAAAATTCCGGTCCCAATTGTGGTCGTTAAGTGAGGACTACCTGTAAAGAATTTTATTGAGAAGCATCTCTTTTTTCCCCACACATGGGGGAGAAACCATGTAAATGCATGGAGTGTGGAAAGACCTTCCCTCATTCCAGTACACTTGTTTCCCATATAACTATGCACAGAGGGGAGAAGCCGTATGAATGCATGCAGCGTGAGAAAATGTTTATTCAAAACAGCCACCTTATTTCCCACAAAAGAATCTATACAGAGGAGAAACCATATGAATATACAAAGTGCCTAAATATCTCCTTTTTTATATATGTGTATTATTTGTTTGCGGGATTTGATGAATGTTTAGTTTTTTCCCCATGTGACCCATTATTTTTCATAAAGGTTTGGATTGATGTTACAGTTGTTTTTCTAATTGTCTTTGATCCGTTTGGCAAATTAAGACAAGGTAAGAAAAGCACCATTTTAAATCTACATAAATCCTGGAAATTGAGGACTATGCTGGCCATTCAGCTTTGGTATTAGAATCAAAATCCTAGGGTTGGAGAGGACTTTGGGGGTCTTCTAGTCTAGCCCCCTACCAGGACAAAAATCCTCAAGCCATTCCAGACAAGTGACTGTCCAGCCTTGGCTTGAGAATATCCGGTCATGGACCACCCACGACTCCAGGAGGGAGTCTGTTCCACTGGTTAAGAACTCCCACAGTCAAATAGTTCTGTTGCCATTGGTCAAAGATAAACTTTTCTGAACCAGCTCTTTATTCTAAATATTCCATGTTTTCTTCACGTGGGGCACATGAAAAGATGTAATTAAATAACCTGTGAATGAGGGGGTTTGGGGAACCATAAAGGTAAAGGTTCCCCCCGCACGTTTGTGCAGTCGTGTCCGACTCTAGGGGCCGGTGCTCATCTCCGTTTGTTAGCCGAAGAGCCAGCGTTGTCCGAAGACACTTCCACGGTCATGTGGCCGCATGACATGTGTGGAATGCTGTTACCTACCCACTGAAATGGTACCTATTCATCTACTTGCATTTGCATGCTTTCGAATTGCTAGGTTGGCAAGAGCTGGAGCTAGTGCGGGAGCTCACTCCGCACGCAGAGCTAGGGATTCAAACCTCCGAACTTGTGATCTTCCAATCGAGAAGCCTGGCGTCTTACCCGCTGAGCCACCAAGCCCCTTGGGGAACCATAGTCTGATCCAAAATGACATTCCTAGCTCTTTTCTGCAATGAGATCTGTCCGCAGAACTTTGCAAGCTTACCTTCTGCCCAAACTAGGGGGGAAATGGAGTTGTGTGAAGGGAAAAAATATAGCAATCCCCTTTTTTCCCTCTCCCAGTGATTTCTCCAAAAAAAAAAAAAGTTTAGGAGACAAGACTGGTTTTTATTTGGTGGAGTTGTCTGTATCTTCCCAACCAGCAAAGGAGGGATGGATGGCAAATAGTCAGGTAGGTCATAAGCAGGAAAGGCAACATACAAGCAACTGGACGTGTTGTCAACCTCTCCATTTCATTTTGTCCACCATTTAATATTTCAATACTTGATAGATGGGAGGACACCCCAGCTGGCTGCAGCTAATTCACCATTGCAGGTAGGAGAAAAGTTTCAAGTGTCCTTCCAACATCCCCATTCCTCAGAGGGCACCAAATTATGCAGGGGAGATATATTCAAGCCATTGTGATACCTACTTATAAGTAAAATTTTTGAATTTCGAAATGAGCTCCTGTGGGAGCTGTTCCCACACATAAAGGGGAGTGTCCACTGGGTGCCATAAGATTTTATGTCCCTTTTCTGCCCATTACATTCCTGTCCTGGAATTTCCTGGTCTCTCCAGAGGAAAATGAGAGAAAGATGCAATTCCTAGCTCTCACCAACACCTGTCAGCGTTGCTCCTCTGGATTCTATGTGGGACAAACAGGCCAGACTTTGTGTAGAAGAATTAATGGGCATACGTTTGACATTAAACTCAGAACAAGGACAACGCATTAGCAGAGCATTTTAGCCTTAAAGGACATTCTACTGCAGATCTCAAAGTTCTGGATCAAAGAACCTTCACCAGCAGAATTGAACAGATGAACTTAAATAGCTCAAGAGGTTTCAGGTTATCTCAGAAAGTCTCAACAAACCCTATGGATTTGTTAAAAAGATACAGATATTTTTGTAAAAGTAAGTGAAGTTGTTTAAATCCATTTTTAATTATTTTATAAAAGTCAATTTGGTTCATTTCTGTGTTTACCAATGTCAGAGTACACAACGCTGGGGCTGCCAATGTTCCTTCTAGACCTCCAAGTAGGTGTTTGATTCACTGACACACTCCACAACCTGTTAATTAAATAATTATTTGTCAGAATAGCCTCTCCCCAGTACCCTCTGGATAACCTGAGTCAGCTAACAGTGAATCCTTAACTGTTTGTAATGCTAAGTTCCGTCGTTCAGCCACTCCATTCTCCAATGAACTATGCGGATTGGTTCTTCTGTGTGCAATGGCCCTCCTACTGAGCCATTGCTGAAAACTCTTGTTCATAAATTCAGTACCCCGGTCAGTCTGCAAACTACACACCTTTGTGTTGTAACTACGTTTTACAAACTGCACCCAATTCCTGAACTTCTCAAATGTCTGGCTCTTAGCTTTCAACAGATAACAAAAACCAAAACGTGAATAGTCATCAACAAATACAAAAACATACTGTGCACCACCTAATGTGGCTGGCAATGGGCCGATTAGGTCAGCATGAACAAGCTCAAAACATTTATGTAACTTTCTATCATTATGTTTGCTTACTGGATAAACCTTTGACTTAGACATCTTACATGCCGTGCAATCCAGATAAGCTTGGCACGGTTCCAAATCCATTCCAGTACTGGCTACAGACATCTTTTCAACCACTTTGAAACTAGCATGTCCTAGCCTTCTGTGCCACAAATGTTCACACGAACTATGATATGGTATGTGGATAAGTGCTGCATGGGCTACATCATCTGTCTTGGGTTCCAATTCGTATAAATTGTTCTGTAATAAACCCTTTCCACAGACATGATTATTCTTCAAAATAATACATTCACCCCCAACAAACCGTACTTCATATCCTTTCTTATCCAATTGAGAAACACTAAGGATATTATATTCCAGGTCTGGTACACATATTTAAATCAACATTTAAATAAGGTACAAATACAGACCCCTGCCCAGATACAGATGCAGAGTTACCATTAGCCAAGCTAACATGATCCCGTTCAGCTTGCTTGAAATCTGTAAACATCTTCTGGTCATTGGCAACATGTTCGCTTGCTCCGCTGTCCAAAAGCCACTTTTGCTTTAAATTCCTTTCAGCCGACTTGATAACAGACACCTGGGCTCCGCTCCATTGCCGAGCTGTCTTCGGCTTGCCCTTTGCCCTACTTTTCTTATCACAGTCTTTCTGAAAATGCAGCGTCAAGCCACAGCGAAAACATTTCTTCACAGCCAACACTTTTTCATTATCTGTGCAGGAAAAATCCTCCCTCGCAGAATTCTTTTTCCGTGGCATAGTTACGTTGCTATTAGATTCATTTCTCCTTTGCTCTTCCTCAAGAAGCCAACCGGTTAAATAATTAACAGTCAAATCCCTTTCAGATATTGACCCAAAACTGGTCGCTAAGTTATCCCACGTCTCATTTAGGGAACTAAGAATAACAAATACTTTACGTGCTTCTGTAAATTGCATCCCACGCTGTGCCAATTCTAAGAGCCCCTTCATGTACTGTAAATCTGCTGAGACGCTGTCTCCTTCACTCAAACGTGCACGATACAGCTTTCTGGTTAACATGATATTACAAAGAAGTGTGCTTCTGAGATACACATCTTTTAAGGAATCCCAGCACTCTTTAGCTAACTGCTTGCCACGCACACCACGCACTGCCACACCAGTGACAGTCCCAACTGGACACATTCCACTTCTGGGCCCGTAACCTGTCAGAGTACACAACACTGGAGCTGCCAATGTTCCTTCTAGACCTCAGAGTAATACGTTCTATTGAGTAAGCAGACACTCACAAGAGATTAGATAAAATAGTCTATTTACTCTATATACATACGCAGTCAATACATAGTCCAATAACGTCCAACAGATACAGATGACAATGAAGATAGTAACGAGAAGAAGAATGAACACCAGAGCTCCTCTGCTTATATACTTAAATTGACCAATCACATTATAGGTCAAATTCATTATCTACCACACCCAGCTTAAACTACATCAGCTGAAGTATGAGTCACTTCTTTCACCATTCTTCAACAATGGCTGCTAATAGAATGACTTGCAGAACTTAATGCCTCTCACCTGTCTAATTATTCTAGCTGTAAATTCTGGGTATTATACAAACCCCAACAACCAATTTTCTTGGTATATATATTCCAAGAAATATATATTTAAATATATATAGAAATTATCCTATATCTTCATGTTCCACTCAATTATGTTAACCTTAAATAATTTTTAAAGCCTCAAAGGATATTATGATGGGAGCAGAACAAAAGGTTAATAAAGGAAAAGGCCCTCATAGCAAGGAAAGTGTATACCTGGCAGGGGAGAAACCTTGATCATGAAGCAGTGCTGTAATTTTAACTTGCACTAGAACTGTGTTTCTCAACCTTGGCAACATTAAGATGTGTGGACTTCAACTCCCGGAATTCCCCGGCCAGCACTGAGAAACACTACACTAGACGTTGGTGAGCCGAAAGGAGCATGTCAGTGGAGAGACATCAATATCAAACAATTTTTATTGTGATGTAATGATTGTCAGAAGATGCATCCCGGCAAGTGGAAAAAAGAGAGACATAGAACTGGTTTTTGACATAAAAATGAATAGACCTAGTAAATTCTGGTCAACAGACAAGGTGGCTTTAATAAAGGAATGTCACAAGAGAAGTTTCCATCATGAAGATGTTGAGGGTGTAGAAGAGATGAAGAACAGATGGTTTTGCAGGGAAGTGTAGAGGAAGAGAGAGAGAAACAGATCTGCAGGAGTTTCAAATATTTGAGACCAGGATGACAGAGCAGTTATGGGGTTGGCCCTGACCAGGAAAACCCAGATTTAAATACAGATAAAGCCACAGAGTCTCCTAGGTTGTCTTTTGCCAAGACCCTTTCTAGGTCTTTCAGCTACTAAAGGCCCACCAAGCTCTAAAAAGGAGGTTTTTGAATGAGGGCCAAATAACTATTTGAGGCAAATCAAAAGGGGCTTAAAAAGGAGACATTTACATTAACAGGAAATACTGGAAATTGAAACTATGAGCAGAGTCAGTTTCAGAGCTGACAGAGGAAATCTCACCAAGAAATACCAAACAATTGGAAAGGGTCCAAACAATTTTTATCAAACCATGAACATTGGACTATGCTCAAAAATGAAGCCCCTATGTTTTAGAGTTCTTTTACAGCAAACACATTTTTAGTGAAACAGCATAGACAAGGAAAATATTTTTGTAGCTGATAAGAAAGGAATGTGAGAGCCTAGTATCTCCAAAACTGTTTGTTTTTCTTCTGGAATCCAGTCGATACTCATTCTATGGTATGCCTGTGTGAGGTGCCTGTTCAACCTTGGTGCAAAACAGCTGCTATTAATTGGAGGCTGAAAAGCCTCTTAGCAAAAAGCCATCCATAATAAAAACATTATAAAATATTGTAAAATATTACAAGAGTGTTTTGTAATACATGCTTCTAGTTCAGCATGTATCCTCCACTTAAGCCCCTTGCGGTTACTTTTATTGATTTGATTTATTCCTCACTTTTCTGTCTCATGTTCAGATTCTGCAGCTTGCCTTTTTGAGGAACTGAGGATAAAGTGAAAATTCCTTAGTCTATCCTGTAGTCCCTTCAGTCAGTTTCTGATTAGTTTTTAGGCTTGCAACTATAGAATTGTGGCAGCATCCAAACCCTGAGTGCCAGCCACAGTGCAAAGCCTTTCTTTTATTATTTATTTATTTATAAAATTTATATCACCGCCCATCTCCCTCCACCGGAGGGACTCTGGGCAGTTTACAACAAAATAATAAAAACAAAAAACATAAAATATACATAGAATATAAAAATATAAATTATAAATCAAGATTAAAATCCAAGAGGCAAGAGTGGTAAAACGATCTAACTTAATCCAATGTAGGAGAGGAGCTCTCTAAGGTATTAGCCAACCCCAAGAGTGACTATTCCTTCCTTGGTCCCAAGCAAGGCGGCAGAGCCAGGTTTTCAGGTTCTTCCGGAAGGTCAGGAGTGAAGGGGCTAATCTCACCTCCGGGGGCAAGTTGTTCCACAGGGCGGGAGCTACTGCAGAGAAGGCACGCCTCCTGAACCCCGCCAGATGGAACTCTCTTATAGATGGGGTCCGTAGCATGCCCTCTCTGCATGATCGGATGGGACGGGTGGATATACTGGGGACGAGGCGGTCCCTTAGGTAACCTGGCCCCATGCCATTGTTGTTTATTCGTTCAGTCGTTTCCGACTCTTCGTGACTTCATGGACCAGCCCACGCCAGAGCTTTCTGTCGGCCGTCACCATCCCCAGCTCCCCAATGGTTGAGTCCGTCGCCTCCAGAATACCATGTAGGGCTTTAAAGGTGATAACCAACACCTTGAATTGGACCCGGAAGCAAACTGGTACCCAATGCAGCTCACGTAACAACAATATTGTTATATGTGCCGATCTAGGGGCACCAACAATAGCCCGTGCAGCTGCATTCTGGACCAGCTGAAGCTTCCGGATACTCTTCAAGGGTAGCCCCACGTAGAGCGCATTACAGTAGTCTATATGGAAGATAACAAGGGCATGAGTGACTGTTTGAAGGTCCTCCCGATCCAGGAACGGGCGTAACAGGCGCACAACACGAAGTTGTGCAAAAGCCCTTCTAGCCACGACTGCCACCTGCTCTTCGAGCAGGAGTCGTGAGTCCAGGAGGACACCCAGATTCCACACCGGATCTGTCTGGGGCAGTGCAACCCCATCCAGAACCAAAGATGATAATGTCCCAGATGGGGAAGAGCCATTAATCCACAGCCACTCCGTCTTACCAGGGTTCAGTTGAACCCCATCAAGGCCCCTACAGCCCCCAGGCACCAAGAAAGAGCAGTCACTTACCTCACCAGGGACCGAGATATATAGCTGAGTATCATCAGCATATTGATGATATCTTATCCCATGGTAGCAGATGATCTCACCAGTGGTTTCATGTAAATGTTAAACAGGAGTGGAGAGAGAACCAAACCCTGCAGCACCCCACAAAGGAGGGGTCGAGGGTCGGATCTCTCGCTCCCTATCACCACTGATTGGGACCGGCCCTGGAGGAAGGAGGTGAACCAGCGCAAAACCACGCTGCCCACCCCCAACTCCCTGAGCCGACCCAAAAGGATACCATGGTGGATAGTATTGAAAGCCACTGAGAGGTCAAGAAGAGCTAGGATGGATGCACTGCCTCCATCCCACTCCCGCCAGAGATCATCCATAAGTGCGACCAATGCTGTTTCTGTCCCATGTCCAGGCCTGAAACCTGACTGAAAGGGGTCTAGATAATTCGTTTCCTCCAGAATCCTCTGGAGCTGCAACGCCACCACTTTCTCAACCACCTTCCCCATAAAGGGAAGGTGGGACACTGGGCGAAAGTTGTCCAGTACCATAGGGTCCAGTGATGGGTTCTTGAGGAGGGGGTGCACCAATGCCTCCTTAAAGGCAGTTGGAAACACCCCCTCTCCCAAGGATGCATTGAACATCGCCTGGACCCAACCACGTCACCTCCCTAGCTGCTTTCACCAGCCAGGAGGGGCATGGATCTAGATGACAAGTGGTGGCATTTGCTGCTCGAAGGATCCTGTCCACTTCCTCAGGTCCAACAGGATCAAACCGTTCCCAGATAACTGGGTAAATACGTTCCCCCGGTATCTCCCCAGACTCTGTCTCACGTCTGGAGTCCAACTTGGAACGGATCCGAGCGATTTTGTCCTGCAGATGCATAGCAAATTCCTCTGCACGGCCCTGTAGGTGGGTCTCAAGACCCACCTTCCCCAAAAGGGACCGAGTGATCTTAAACAGGGCAGTTGGGTGGCATTCTGCAGACGCAATAAGAGCGGAGAACAAGGTAGGCCTTAACAGCGGCTCTAGCTTGTGTTCGGTCGGGTTCGGACCTTGTTTTTCTCCAGCGGTGCTCTTTTTCTTTTTATTCATGAGTAGTACTCACAAATAAGTTGTTTCATCCATATCCTATGTTCCATTTGTTGGGAATTGCAACCCTGGATTACAGGGGTCCCAAGAAACATGATTCTGGGTTTTTTTTAGACAACTCAAAACAGTCCAGATGTTGAGTAATTGGTCTATTGGTTTGTTTTTAGGTTAAGACCCTGCCCTCGGTCACGCTCTTTTCCACTTTGAGCACTTCTACATATGCCTCGTTCTTCCCCCAGTGAGGGAAACGTCTCTGCTTCCACTCCTTTGCTACCCCCACCTCGTCCGACGACCAACATCTGGTGGCCGTATTGGCCTGTTGGTTCGTTTTTAGGTCGGGACGCTGCCCTCAGCCACGTTCTTCTCCCCTCAGCGTTGCCAGCGACGCGTCTTCTGCCAACCTTTGCCTCCCAAGCTCCCTGAGGCTCTTCTGCCTCTCCCCTGGGGAGCCCTTCTTCCTGCTCCCCAACTTCAGGCGTCACCCTTCGAATCCGGCGCTAATCCTAACCCTAACTCAAACCCGACTCCTGGTTTAGAAAGCCGGTCAGTCTGAGGGAGGTGCGGGCAGCAAAGACCCTGGGAGCAAGGAAAGAAACGGGCCGGGAGGCAAAAACTGAAAATGGGCTTTCAGGGGATCCCTCCGTTTGCAAGGCCCCTCCACCCTGCCAAGACGCCTTCACACGACGCATCAAAGGCAGCTGGTGGGGACCCTCCGCAGTGACGTCTCCTGGTCCCGCGACCCCCCTTTGTCGTTCCAGAACGGGACGAGGGAGGGGGAGGGGTTCCCTGGGCATTCTGGGAGGAAGAAACTTCGGCCTTTGGTCCGGCGCCCCAGTCCGCCCAGCAACCGCAGACGCCCCTACCTCACTGCACTCCCATTGGCCAATTATGCTCCCCCCGGCCAATCCCGGCGCTGCCGCGGGAGGCGGGATCCTCCGCGAGGAAGAGGCCCACCTGCCGGGCGGCTGGTCGGCTCGGCTGCCTGTCGTTCGGGAGGCTGGGCCTGGGCGTGGGCGGGGCCGGAAGCGGGAGCGCCTCTCCCAGAGCCTTCGCGGGCGGCGGGTGCAGGTGTGTCGGGTTCTGCGGGTGACCGCCGCGTCTAGGTGAGGGACCTCCTGCTCTGGCCCGGGCGGACGGGCCGCCTCTCCCTCTCTGCTCTCTCGGAGGTGGGAATCCGGAGTGACTCCGGCTCCGGCGGGGGGCGGGAACGGGGCGCCCACTGGTCCACGCGAGCCCTTGTGCCCCGTCCCTACCCGAGTCCCTCCGCCCCCCCGCTGCAGATCCAGGGAGGGAGCCCCAAGGCTGCAGCCCCCTGACTCTCAAGCGACTCGGGGGGCGACTGGGGACCCCCACTTGGGCCCCTGGCCGGAGGGGCTGAGCTGGGGGACCCCTGCCCGGAGCCTCGAGGCCCCTCCAAGCGGGAAGATGCTGAGCTGGGAGAGATTTATTTATTTATTTATATCTATCTACCTATCTGCCCCATCTTCGTTCGTGAAGTGGCTCTGCGGGAAGGCTTGCAAGTCAGAAGATTCCCAACAAGGCAACGCTTGGAAGGGAGTCTCTAATGCAGTGATGGTCCTTTGTTTTATTTACATTGTAGGTTGGGAACTAGAAGCAACTTGTGCCTCTTTCTTGCACAGGGACAAAAGGAGTCGGGCAGCAGAGATGGCTGAGTGGCCCTGTTAAATTCCTAGTCGGAGTTTTTATGACATTCCGGTCCTGGGAACGAAAGAAACTTTGAGGACTTTCACTCCTTGGGAGTTGCAGTTGAGCCCAGAAGGAAAATGAACAGAGGAAGACCAGCTTGGGAAGGAGCAGCAGTTTGCCCTCCTCCTCTTCATAGGGAGAGCAGCGCGGTAGTCACGGAACGGGCCAGACAGAAGATCCGGAATGAAGGAGCGGTCGGTTTCGGTGTGAAAAGACAACGCTTCAGGGAGCTCCACTACCAGGACACTGAGGGTCCCCGAGGACTCTGCAGCCGCCTCCACCACATTTGCAACCAATGGCTGAACCCAGAAAAGCACACCAAAGCCCAGATGCTGGACCTGGTAGTCCTGGAGCAGTTCCTGGCCGTCCTGCCTCCGGAGATGGGGAACTGGGTGCGGGAGTGTGGAGCCGAGACCAGCTCCCAGGCGGTGGCCCTGGCCGAAGGCTTCCTCCTGAGCCAGGCGGAGGAGAAGGAGCAGGGAGAGGTGCAGGTCTTGTTGGTTCCAAGGGGGGAATAATGCCAGTCTTGAATATTTGGGGCATTTTCCCATGGTACTGTTTCCACGCCCAAATGACTTTGAAGCTGGGTTGTTCTGGGTTCCCACGTGCGGTTCTCCTAACGCCCTCCTTTGCTGCTCTCTGCAGTTGCCGATGGAGGCGTCCTTTCCGGGGTTGATCGCTGAGCGTCCTGAGGCAGGAAGGGATCCATTAAATCCTTGCCAGAACGATATTCTTGGGGGAATCTCTCCAAAGGATCTAAGTCGGGGTAAGTCGCCGGGTAAGGGAGGATTCCTTCTGATTGCAGCAAAGTTCTTAATAGTGCTCAGAGGGTTTTCATTACTAATCTTTTAAAATGAACCCTTGGCCCTGTGTGCTTCAGTGCCACCTGTTTCCAGTTTCCCCTTGAATTTATAAAGCATGTTTTTTAAAAATGTCTTTTTCCTCCATCTTTGCCTCAGTCCCAGAGAACAGAGTCGTATACCAGCTGGTAGTAGGAGAAACGTCTCCTCTGTCTGGTGAAGCAGAAACAGGTGTTGGGCTTCCAGCGCAGGTAGGAGGAAAGTTTCCTATGCCCCGAAAAGTGCAAATGTGATTAAGACAAGCATCCCGTCGAAACCCCCCCCCCCCCCAATTCAACCTCTGTTGCAGCGTGAGTCCCTTTCCACTCCAGAAGGTCCTCCTGGCTGGTCCTTCCCTTGATCGGCTGCCTGCCGATTAAAGGGTAGAGCTGGAGCAGTTCTGGAGGATGGAAGGCAGAGCCGGAGCTGATGGGTCCAGAACAAGTTTGTGATTCGGGCATTCAGTTTGTCATTCAGGGGCACTGGATCCTGTGGAGATGCAGTGAAGTTAATCAGCCTTTGGGACCAAGGTGGTGTCAAGAGAGGGTGGAGAAGGAAATCTTTCCTTTTACTTTCTCAAATTCTGGAAGCAGCCAGGAAAATGTTTATGAATTTCACTGCTCGGGGGGTTTCTGAGGGAACTTGATTTTTCCTGGCTTTTCTGTTAATAAGAAACTTTCCTTTCTCTTTCAGGGTTCCATATCCTTCAAGGAGTTGTCCGTCTGCTTTACCAAGGAGGAGTGGGATCTGCTAGATACCGATCAGAAAGCTCTGCATGGGGAAGTCATGCTGGAGACCTCTAGGAATGTGGCTTCTCTATGTAAGAACTCCTCTTCGCCCTCTGTCCAAATATGGTGTTTTTTTAGTTGGAAGCAGTCTGTTTAACTGTTTCTTCCAAAGTATTCTCCACCTGAGAACCATCCTGGCCATTTGAATCTGTGAGGTGAAATCCAGACAGTGAGCTTCAACTAGGCAATCCTTACAAAGTGCTACCTGTTATATTAGCTGATCTGTAGGAGGCACTAGGCGACCAGTTTCATCCTTATTGAGGCTCTTCAAGCATAGGTATCTTCCATACTAGATGTTCTATGTTCTGCCCTTTGAACACACAGGCCTTGCACTTGATGACTATACAGTGTATTTAGTTTTAGAGCTACCTTGGCTTGGCAGCCACTAGCTTTCAGGAAGGGAAGTCTTACAGAAGCTGTGGAGTTACATGTTCCTTTTTTCTATATGCTCTCATACTTGAGAGTACTGTGATTTTTAAACCAGGAGACTGAGAATTCTAGTCCTGCCTTAGGCGTGAAAGCCGGCTGGGTGACCTTGGGACAGTCACTCTCTCTCAGCCCAACTCACCTCACAGTGTTGTTGTTGTGGGGAAAATAGGAGGAGGAAGGAGTTTTAGGTATGTTCGCTGCCTTGAGTTATTTATAAAAATAATAAAGGCGGGATAGAAAATAAAATATAAAATAAAATAAATGCATTGTATAATCAAGTGTAAGGTGTGTTGTGTAGTGCCTCCTACTGGTCTATTATAACATCCCAAGCTGTATAAGCCTTAAGGGAAGGTGGTCCTGAGGTTCCTAGCACGTGGTGCAGAAGCATAGCTTCTATAAAGTGCTACCTTTCCCTCCAACAGAACTAAATATAACCTCTACCTTAATAGGATTTGATTAGGAAATGGATTTTGGAATCTTGGGGGATTTTTCCAAGAAATTGCCAGTCCAGCAGGGGTGAACACTACACTCATCACCACTGTAACTAAATCCATCCACCTTACTGATGGGCATCCTCTTCTACACATTCCTTCCACCATTCCCAACATTAGAGCCTTTTCCAGAGAGCTTGGTCTTTTCATAATGTGTCCGAAGTAGGATAATTTGAGCCTGGTCATTTGTGCCTCAAGTTGATTTGTTTGTCTGATTTCTTGGCTGTCTACTAGTATTCTCAGGAGTGTTATCCAAATGTGAAATACCAAGGAGCAAAAAAAAGGAATTACTACTTCTACAATGTATAGCTTAACTGGAATTTTCTGCCACTGTTTTTCTTCTCTCAAGCAGGCAATGAGCAGAAGAATGAGACTTACCAGGAACCAGGAGTGACACCATTACAGGTTTTTAAGGTTGAAGTGGGGGAAGAGACCTTTCCAAATCAATGGCAACCAAAAAGTGAAGAAGGAGACCAATTAAATGATCAACGAGAAGTAAATCCTCCATTATGTCTGGAAATCTATGATTTGCTAACCCAAGAAGAACTTAATGGAAAGAGGATGGGACAATGTTTAAGCTGTGATGAAATATTTGAAGAACAATCAAACCTCAGTAACCCATGTGAATGGAGAGAGGATAGGAACAGGTACAATCAGAGCTCTCCTCCTCATTGGAGAGATGAGATGGGGAAAAAAACATTTGAATGTAAGGACTATGAAAACAACTTCAATTACGCCAGTAACCTTATTTCCCATAAACGAAACCACACCGGAGAGAATCCATATAAATGTATAGTGTGTGGAAGGAGCTTCACAAGGAACGATAAACTTATTGCCCATATTAGAATTCACACGGGGGAGAAACCATATAAATGCACGGAGTGTGGAAAGAGCTTCACAAGGAATGATAAACTTATCGCCCATATTAGAATTCACACAGGGGAGAAACCATATAAATGCACGGAGTGTGGAAAGAGCTTCACAAGGAATGATAAACTTATCAACCATATAAGAATTCACACGGGGGAGAAACCATATAAATGCATGGAGTGTGGAAAGAGATTCACAAAGACCACAGATCTTACTTCCCATAAAAGGATCCATACAAAAGAGAAACCATATAAATGCACAGAGTGTGGAAAGAGCTATAGTCACTCTAGTAATCTGAGTACCCATAAGTGTATCCACAAAAAGGAGAAGCCACATAAATGCATGGAGTGTGGAAAGAGCTTCATAAGGAGCACAGATCTTACTTCCCATAAAAGGATCCACACAGGAGAGAAACCACATCAATGTATGGAGTGTGGAAGGAGCTTTACACACTACAATACCCTTACTTCCCATAAAACCATCCACACAGGGGAGAAATCATATAAATGCATGGAATGTGGAAAGAGCTTCAGGACAAACAGTTCTCTAACTTCCCACAAAAGGATCCACACAGGGGAGAAGCCATATAAATGCATAGAATGTGGAAGAAGCTTCCGGACAAGCAGTTATCTTACTTTCCATAAAGCAATCCATACAGGGGAGAAGCCGTATCAATGCATGGACTGTGGAAAGAGCTTCAATCACCCAAGCACCCTTACTTCCCACAAAAGGATCCACACGGGGGAGAAACCCTATCAATGCGTAGAGTGTGGAAAGAACTTCAGTCACCCCAGCACCCTTACTTCCCACAAAAGGATCCACACAGGAGAGAAACCCTATCAATGCATAGAGTGTGGAAAGAGCTTCAATCACTCCAGCAACCTTGCTTCCCATAAAAGGATCCACACAGGGCAGCGAAAATATAAATGCCTAGCATGTGGAAAGGGTTTTACTCAGAGTTCTCACCTTACTTCCCATAAAAAAATCCACAGTGAGGATTAGCTATATAAATGCATAAAATGTGGTAAGATATTTCATTTTCGGGATCTGAAAATGAAGGAAAGCAGATGGAAGATTAACTGCAGTGCTTCAGCGAGAACATTCATCTTACTTGACCTCAAAATGAGGTATCTGCATATATCCCAAATTTGCAACTAATTTTTCTTGTCTGAGATCACACCTGGCCTTTGAGGGTGAGCAATGTCCTACCTTTCAAACACTGGTTGTGTTCAGGAGGAAATCTAAATTTGATTTTCAAGCAATATGAAGATCAACCTGTTAAGTAAACATCATACATTTACTCCCTTGTATTTTTAATGATTTTCCTTTTCATGTTAAGAGTTACAGGCTGATGATCAACCTTATAAGGAGCTTTGGGAGCCACACCCAATTTTGCAAGGGCCCACATGACCGTTTGGTCTGTGGTTTTTCAGAGTTTACTCTGAGCTCTTAGATGATAGGGTTAACCCTGCTTTTGCTTGTATTATTGCCCCAAGCAAAGTGTAAAGTGCTAGAGAAAATCAGAAAAAGTATTTTTCCTCATTGTTTCATACAATTAGTTTTAGGAATAATGATTTCCATTAGTCTTGCGATTTGCTTGTACGTGAAGCCAAACAATGGGTTCCTTAAATAAAAGTGGCCACGCCATGACCTTACCTCAAAATTATAGAAGAATTTAAAATGTCCAAAGACCAATTTGTTTATGCAGATTAAAGGTAGGAAAGATGAGAATGTTTCTTGAATGTTCACAGTGTTGTCTTTCTAGACCTGTTGATAATGATTAATTAATATGTTTAGGAGGAGAATACATAGAAATGAATGGGATATGGAAAAGCCTTCCAACACTGCAGTGACTTTATTTCATACAAAGCAAACTATTTAGAAATAAGGTACGGAAAGAGGCAGCGTTCTTACTCAGTATGACACGAATCAGACGTCAAGACCCAAAAATGTATGGAATGAAGGGAAAGCTGCAGCTATAGCAGAATTCCTTAATATGCGTGAAATCTCAAGGCCTTTGTAACCTCAGAGCCAGATTTCTGCAGTGCAATCCATATACGATTGAAGATGGTCTGCAAACTGCTATTGGCACAGAAGATGATTCTGTGATTGATTGATTGATTGATTGATTGATTATGTGAAGATTATTATTATTGAAGATGATTCAATCTGATTCTTCGATTGATTGATTGATTATGTGCCATCAAATCAGTGTTGACTCTTAAGAATCACATAGATTTTTTTCCCATTATGATCTGTCTCTAAGCTGGTCTTTCAGATCTTCCCTGATTATTAAATGGGACCATCTAATACTGGTCCTGAGGCCACCAGAATTAATTAAGTTATAGATACTCATCTAAAAAGACCTGCCTGGCTGAAGTGCTAAAAAAGGTGGTCTTGCTCAATATCATTCAGCAGCTGCAGGAAGATCAGGTTGGTTGGACTCCTGAAGGGGCCAAGTCCTTGAAGGAAGTGCAGCTTATTTTTAGATAATAAAGACACATCTTTTTGCCCAACATTTGTAGAAGAATAAACTGCCCCGTGATCAGCCTCTCTTATTTTTCTTCTCCAGCAAAAGCTCTGATTTAATTTTTGTACTGAACGTTGTTGTGGAGCGTAGGTTTTGTTGTGATATTTTTTCAGATAGCCTGCTTTTTTTTTCTTGTTAATGGCATTGGGCTCCTCTAGAAAGTACTGTAGTACACAGTATCTATAAATGAATGGCATCCTTGAATCATTAGTTTCAAACTGAACTTCGTAGGTTAGTGAAATAGGCTGAAAATAGCAGAATGAGACCGTGCAAAGTTCTTCACTTAGGAAAAGGAAACTAAATATACAGATATAAAATGGGGATACCTGTTTTTGTAATGGTAATTCTGAACTGAAACATGAAACTTAGGCAATCTGAGCAGTGATTATGAATCAGGGTGTGATAGAGTGTTAAAAAGGGAAATGCAGTTTGATGCTGGGCAGTGATGGGTGGGCAAGAGAAGAAAACACAGTCCATGCTTTTACTTCTAACACATTTGGTAGAACATTTTTTGTTTTTTCATACTTAACTGAGTCCCATGCTCCAGGATGAGACATCTCTTCTCTTTGACAAACGGATTCATTAATTGCTTTATTTAAATAGTTTGAACTTTTTGTTGTTTATAATATTTATTATGTCTTTGGCACATTCAATGAATATATAATTTATATAAAACGTTGGCACTTTTTCACAGAAGTCTGAATTGATTTTTATGTTTCATCTGGGCCTGGTTCTTTTTTAATTTTATTTAATTGATCTATATTAGATCAATTAAGGTAAAGGCTCCCCCCGCACAGTTGTGCAGTCGTGTCCGACTCTAGGGGCTGGTGCTCATCTCCATTTGTTAGCCGAAGAGCCAGCGTTGTCCGAAGACGCTTCCGCGGTCATGTGGCCGGCATGACGCACGCGGAACGCTGTTACCTTCCCACTGAATTGTACCTACCGTATTTTCCAGCGTATAAGATGACTGGGCGTATAAGACGACCCCCAACTTTTCCATTTAAAATACAGAGTTTGGGATATACGCCGGAAAATACGGCACTCGCCGTATAAGACCTCTCCTGGCCAAGTGCAGCCGCTCGCCGGAACGCAGCCCCCAGGGAACAGCAGGAGGACGAGCGCGGGAGAAACGCGGGGAGGGGGGAGCGAGCTCTGTTCCCTCGGAGCAGCCTTGGGAAGGGAGGGGGCAAAACACAGTGGCTCCACGACGGGCTCCAAAGTCGCTCACAACGCTCAACGGGCGCCTCGCCTTCCCTTCCCTTCCCCTCCCAGCCGCGCTTTAAATGGAGCGGGGGCCCAGAATTGGCCGCGTTTCCTACCAGGCTTCCCGAAACGCGGCCAATTCTGGGGCCCCGCTCCATTTAAAGCGCGGCGGGGGAGGTGAGGCGAAGCGAGGTGCCGGTTGAGCGTTGTGGGCGACTTTGGAGCCCGTCGTGGAGCCACTGCGTTTTGCCCCCTCCCTTCCCAAGGCTGCTCCGAGGGAACGGAGCTCGTTCCCCCCTCCCCGCGTTTCTCCCGCGCTCGTCCTGCTCTTTCCTGGGGGCTGCGTTCCGGCGAGCGGCTGCACTTGGCCAGGAGAGGTCTTATACGGCGAGTGCTGTATTTTCCGGCGTATAAGACGACACCCGGCGTATAAGACGACCCTCGACTTTTGAGAAGATTTTCCTGGGTTAAAAAGTCGTCTTATATGCCAGAAAATACGGTATTTATCTACTTGCGTTTGCATGCTTTCGAATTGCTAGGTTGGCAAGAGCTGGGGCGAGTGCGGGAGCTCACTCCGTCACACGGGGCTAGGGATTCGAACCTCCGAACTTGCGATTTTCCGATCAACAAGCCTGGCGTCTTAACCGCTGAGCCACCACGCCCCTATACTATATACCCTACTTAACATATAATTTAGGGTGGCATGTTGAATGTTGATCACTCTTCATAAATACTTTGAGGCAAATTTAGGTGGGAGAGAAAAGCACAACTTAAAATTAACGTAAATGCTGGAAATTAAATTCCTCTTCATTGATTGGATTTATCCCCTGCTTTTCTTAAAAAATGTCTCTAGATTTTCTTTTTTCCCTCTCAGAAATGTAATTGTTCACCAGCGGTGGAAGTTTGCAAGAGAACATTGAATATTTGAGACCAGTATGTTCTGGGGTTCTATTAGAATCAGGAACACCCAGATTTTAATACAGACTCAGCTGCTTGGTTATCTTTGCCCAAGACCCATTCTGGGTCTTTCAGCTCCTAAAGCAGTCCCACACAACTTGCAGAGGGAAAAGGGCCAGATTAATACCCTAAAAATAATTGCAGGCCACAAAGGAATATCTGGCACACCAGTCAGCTGTGCAACAGCAGCCAAGGAGCTGAGGGTGTCTGTGAGGCCTGGAGGTGTTGCTCAGCAGCATCTCTTTTGGGGAGGAAGTGGCTGCAGAAACGTAGGTGGTGGATCCTTCCTGGTGGCAGCAACATTTGGAAGCAGCGGATTGGTTATTTTTCAGAAAAATGCTGGCGGATCACATGTTCAGGCTCGTCCTAAAGGCTCAACCAGCTGGGAAGATATTTTTGAGTGAAGGCCGCATTCAATTTTATGGTTTTTATGGGTTGCACTGAGGGGGCGGGGGGGGGGGAGGAATGTGCAAAAAAAAATCACATGAGATGGGGACAGAGCAGAAAAAGTGTGGGGAATCAACATTACAGTGTAATAAATTAATTTTTAAAAATACTAGTTCTCTTGCAGTGGTCAACCCAGTGCTTCTAAGAAATCTAGGAGCTGTAACGGAGTGCACACCTGTCACCATCAGCTGAATATAAACTTTCCCAAACCAGTTCCCTATTTTAAACAATATTTTCTTCATGTGGAACACATGCAAAGATATGATTTAACAGTAGCAAATAAGCAGGAGGTTGTGGGGCCAGTATCTCCTTTCCTGCCAGCTAGAGCAGAATTGCAACAGGCTCTTTCCACAAAGCAATTTTTGGAAGATTATCATCTGCCACAGTCTGTCCAAATTAGAGGGAAAATAGGTTCTCCACAGGGAGAATAGTGAGAAATCTCTCCAAAACAGCGTTGCTCCAGAAATAATCTGGCATGTAGCTTGGGAAGTTTCCTCCTCCTCGCTCAGCAAATTAGGGTTGGGTTGAGGACAGGCAGGAATGCAGAGAGGGGCTTAAGCCACCTGGAGGTCTCTTCTCATGAACAGAATCTCTTGATTAAGCCCAACTTGTTTCTCAGAACCACACAGATGTGGTTTGTGATTTTTTCAGTGTATTTTTTTACTTCCCAGTTGTCAGGGAGACTCAAGAGAGCAGGGAAGAGGGCTGGGCGATAGATAAGAAGCGAGCACGCAGCTCAGAGAGCCTGGCCTATTTCCCCAAGCGTCAGAAGAAAGCTCCGCCCTAGGTTGAGCTGATATACTTGGGAATCTTCAGGCACTGTTAGTTTAGCAGGATTTCTGCTTGTAGGTATGCAATAAACACTAGAGACTAGATTCCTGGCCTCGGCGTGTTATTTCTGCATCTACACACGACACCAGTCTAGCTTAAGAGTTTCCCACTGTGGCCTACAGGAGATTTCCCAGGGGTCTTGTGTCAGCACTGCTCTAGTCCAACCTTGTTTAGCTTCGGACAAGGTCAGCCAGATGCTGGTCCAATTTTCATAAATCTGTTTAGTTACAAGGACATCCTTGGGTCCTTCTTGATCAGGGTTCCCCAAAGTGGTCAATATCGACCCCCAAGGGTTGACGGGACTATCCATTGTTGTTGTTATTCATAGTACTATGAGTTAAAGTAGCATTTATTAAATTATTTTCATATAATAAATGTTTGGGGGTCGATGAACAATCTGAAACTTCATGAAGGGGTCAATGAGCTAAAGGCTTTCGTGACCCCTGCTCTTGGTGACTTAATGGACGTAACTAAGCTCTTATCAGCAATACAGAATGGTTTTTGCACTACATTCTTTGAGAATTTTTTTTCAATTTCCCAAACTAGCCTACAGTCCTGAGGTATCCTGGTGATCCAAGTACTAACTAAATCTGATCCTGCTCAGTTTTTTGAGATCAGCCAAGATCAGCTGAGTGCTGCCCCTTAGACAGGAACATCCTATAAACCAGAGCTTTCCAAACTGTGTCGCGACACAAAAGTGTGTCGCCACACACAGTGTGGTGTGTTGCCACACCACCCGGAAGCGGCGGCGCGCGCGTGCACGGTGGCAGCGGCAGCCGCTGCGCACATGCACGCCACCGCACACCGCCCGCGCTGCCACCATGCACGCCCGCGCCGCCGCACGCCTCCCCACGCCACCGCCGTGCACGTGCGCGCCACCGCATGCTCTCGTGTGTCGCCAGCGGCGGCACTTTGGAAAGCCCTGCTATAAACAGTGGTGTAAAGCCCCCCCCCCCGGCCCAAGTTCTGGCCACCTCACTCAGCATGCTTGCACATGGCTTCTTATGGCTTCTTTTAGGGGGCCACAGAGGGAAGCACACCCTCCCTGCACTGGATATGAAATGGCAGGCATACTACTGCTGCCAAACTGAGGTGCAAAATTTGGTTGACCCCTAGATGGCAGCAGTGAGAAACAACACCATCTACTGGTCAGTTTGGTGCAGTGGTTAAAGGCACCAGGCTACAAACCAAAAGACGATGGATTCTAGTCCTACCCTAGGAATGAAGCCAGCTGGGTGACTTTTGGCCAGTCACTCACTCTCAGCCTTAGGAAGGAGGCAATGGCAAACCCCTTCTTAAAATGTTGCCAAGAAAATTGCTTGGACTTATCCAGGCAGTTGCCAGGAGTCAAAACTGATTTGATGAACAACAAACCTTCACTGAAACTTTTATGCTAATTCTTTTTGAAAAACCTGGTAAGTTGCCCCAGATGCTTTCTTAACTTCATGTTGCCAGCTGCTAGAGCTCCATTTCCTTGGTGAGCAAATGGCCCTCTTGTCCATACCACAATTCCAAGAAAAGCTTGCTTATCGAAGAGAATATTTGTAGATCAGGGTTGAACTGTGGAGTCCTTGGTGCTCTCTGAGCCTTGTTGTTTTCTTGCAGACGTTTCATTGACAGACTAGGCAACATCTTCAGTGCGAAAAGGGAGTGGGACTTGCTCTCTGCTTATATACCCTGGCTTGTCCTGCACCTCCACCAACACAAAGCTTTCCAAACTTTTCACTTTGGCGACACATACCAACAGTGGCAGCAGCGGCGTGGCCTGCAGTGTCCTGGTCTGTCGCGCAAAACACCCGGAAGCGCTGATGGAACCGGAAGAAGCGGCACCCCCGCCAATCAGCGCTGCTGCTGCCACACTACTAGCAGCGGCAGCAGCACTGATTGGCGGGGGTGCCGCTTCTTCCGGTTCCCCCATCAGCGCTTCCGGGTTTTTGCGTGACACACCAGGACACCTGGTGACAACACAGTAGTGTGTTGCGACACACACTTTGGAAAGCTATGGTCTAGTGGTTAAGGCAACAGGCTAGAAACCAAGAGACTGTGAGATCTAGTCATGCCTTAGGCATGAAAGCCAGCTGGGTGACCTTGGGCCAGTCCGTCTCTCAGCCCTAGGAAGGAGCCAATGGCAAACCAGGAGACTGAGAGTTCTAGTCCCGCCTGAGGCATGAAAGCCGGCTGGGTGACCTTGGGCCAGTCACTCTCTCTCAGCCCAACCCACCTCACAGGGTTGTTGTTGTGGGGAAAATAGGAGGAGGAAGGAGTATTAGGTATGTTCGCCACCTTGAGTTATTTATAAAAATAATAAAGGTGGGATAGAAAATAAATAAATAAAATGGGTATGTAGCGGAGACTGAGTGGGTGCCAGCCTCCTGGGTTTTTAAACATTTTGGACCCCACCTTTCTGGTAAGGTCTTCAAGGCAAGGCAAGACAGTGTTGAGCTTTGCAGTTTAGTGACCATGGTCTAGACAACAGATTTTCTGACATTTCACCAGCAGCTATGGCTGGTGTCTTCAGAGGCAAGGTGGTCTGCGTAGCTGTGGAGCCCAGTCAGTGTAATGGACTGTGTGATGATCTCAACAACAATGTCCCAATAAACACTTCTCCATGCAATTCACTGAAATGCAGATAAAGCTTTATTCAGGATACATGTTCATTGAAGCACTCCTAAAGACTTGAATGCTAATTCCCGCCAAACTATGCCCTCTTAACCATCCCCCTTGCGCGCCAATTCAACAACGATGATCTCATGAAGCAAACGGTCCCATCTCCACTCCGTTGCAGGTGCGTGACCTTGGCCGAGCTGTCTCTAGCTTCCAGCAGCAGACATAACACTCAACTACCATTCCCCCTCCTAACTACTATGCAAGCACTATGCCATGGTTAATTCTAATGGCAGGATTCATAGACATAAACCCTGACATGCCGACCCTCCAAAAGAAAGAGTAGTATGCAAAGAACCAGAAAGGTGAGAAAGTATAAGTATACATAAAGGCAGATGGAACAATTCCAAAAATCTTCAGGCTGCAAGACAATGGGAGGCACTGAGATCTGAAAAACAGAAACAATAACAATTGTGCAGTTAACCAGGTTTAGCAGGGAATTGATCATGGAATTTCTTTAATAACCTTGGCGCTGAAACATGGATTTTATCAACCCACTCCTCAAACCCCACAGGCAAATGTTTCCATTGAACCAAATACTGTAATTTTCCTCTGTGCATTCTGGAGTCCAAAATGTTCACAATCTCAAAATGCTCGTTATCTCCCACCATGATAGGTGGAGGCGTCACTGGATCTGGATGCCATTGATGAGCAGGTTTAACTGGTTTCAGTAAACTGATGTGGAAGACAGGATGTACTCTACGAAGGTTCTTTGGCAAGTCTAACTGAGCGGCCACCGGGTTGATCACTTTCACAATAGGAAAAGGGCCAATAAACTTAGGTCCCAGTTTCTTGGATGGCTGAGTTGATTTCAAATGTTTTGTAGACAGGTAAACCTTTTCTCCCACCACTAAAGGCCATTCTTGAGCCCGTTTATGATCAGCACAGGTTTTGTAAGAATCTTTGGCCTCCTGCAATATATTCAACATTATAGGCCAATTTGATCGTATTTTTGTAATCCATTCATCTGCCAGTACAGGATCAGTCTGTTGAATTATGGCAGGGTCAGGTAGTTCAGGAATAGGGACAAAATCCTGGCCCGTAGCTATTTTGAATGGAGAGAATCCAGTGCTCTGATGAACAGCATTATTATAAGCTACCTCAGCAAAAGGTAGCAGCTCCACCCAGTTATCTTGCTGATGACTGATGTAACACCGTAAATACTGTTCCAATACGGAGTTAAGCCGTTCACAAGCCCCATTCGTCTGGGGGTGGTGCCCAGAGGTGAGACCCTGCTCAGTGCCAATTAATTTTAAAAACGATTTCCAAAATTTGGCGGTAAACTGACTTCCGCGATCGCTTATAATCCGCAAGGGGGCGCCGTGCGCTCGGTAGATGTGCAAAATGAATAACTTTGCTAGTTGACCAGCAGATGGCAATCCTTTACAAGGAATAAAATGAGCTTGCTTAGAGAATAAGTCAGTCACTACCCATATTACAGTCTTGCCTTTACTCTCTGGTAAGTCTACAATGAAATCCATTGAAATTTGCTTCCATGGGCTTGTTGGCTCAGCCACAGATTGCAACAGTCCCACAGGTTTCCCGGGCACTTTTTTCATGGAAGCACAAACATGACATGACAAAACATATTGTTTTACATCTTTCCTCAATGTTGGCCACCAAAATTGCCTTCTAACCAAATGTAAAGTTTTTACAAATCCAAAATGTCCTGCAATTTTACTATCATGACAGCGTTGTAAAATAGCCTTTCTCACAGTCTCTGGAACATATAACCTCTCTCCGTTCCACCACACCCCATTCGTTTCAGTTAAAGTTTGCTTGTGCTCTTTCCACCAATCATCAGTCTCCATAGCGGTTCTAAGTTCTTTTTCTAGGGAGGGTTCACATGGGGTTTTCGTTTGTTTGGCCTTGCTTCTAGTGAGAGCCACATTCCCTTGCAACTGTACAGGTGTAGGTGGTCTGGTACTTTCAGGACCACGCTCCTCCTGGTTTGATAATCCCAATTGTTGCAGAGACATTACTGTAGATACCACCAATTCTGTTTGGGTGTCATGTTGTGGTAACCTAGACAAAGCATCTGCTAAAAAGTTTTTCCCAGCTGGCAAATACTTTAAAGTGAAATTAAACCTACTGAAAAACTCAGCCCAACGAATTTGTTTAGGATTTAATTTCCGAGGCGTTTTAAGTGCTTCCAAATTTTTATGGTCAGTAAAGACTTCAAATGGATGAGGCGAACCCTCCAGCAGGTGTCGCCATGTAGCTAGAGCATGTCACACTGCAAACGCTTCCTTTTCCCAAACCAACCAACGTTGTTCAGCCTCAGTAAATTTACGAGAAATATATGCACAAGGCCTTAATTGATCATTATTGTCTTTTTGCAATAATATGCATCCAATCGCAGAATTGGATGCGTCTGTCTGGATCACAAAGGGACATTCTGGATCAGGATGTTTTAAAACGGGTTCTGCAGTGAACAACTGCTTCAGTTGTTCAAAAGCCGTTTGGCACGCCGGCGTCCATTTTAATTTCGGTTGAGGTTTATTTGCTAATACGCCATCAGCCGATTTCTTGGTTTTTAACATATCGGTTAATGGTAACGCAATCTTGGCGAACGCGGGAATGAACTGGCGATAAAAGTTGGCAAATCCCAGAAAAGCTTGTAATTGCTTTTTTGTTCTGGGGGTTTCCCACGCTAACACATCTTTGACTTTGGCGGGATCCATTTCTATGCCCTGATGAGATATTCTGTAGCCTAGAAAATCCAGTTTTTCTTTGTGAAATTCACATTTAGACAACTTAACATACAATTTGTTTTCTAAAAGCTTTCTGAGCACTGCTTTTACTAGTTTTACATGTTGTTCCATGGTCTCTGTGTATATTAAGATGTCATCCAAATATACCAATACCCCCTGGTACAGGAATTCATGTAGAACCTCATTAATTAAGCTCATGAAGACTCCAGGCCCGCCCCTTAATCCGAACGGCATGACTTTATATTGAAAACAACCTAATTGGCAATTAAAGGCGGTCTTCCACTCATCCCCTTCTTTTATGTGCACTCTAAAATACGCTTCTCTCAAATCCAGCTTGGTGAATATTTTCCCTTTGGTCAGTTGAGCCAGCATATCTTTCATCAAAGGTAGTGGATATTGATTAGAAATACAAATAGCATTCAACCCCCTATAGTCCGTACAAAGCCTTAAGGAGCCATCTTTCTTTTTCCTGAACAACACCGGGGCAGCCGTGGGTGAGGTGGAAGGCTCAATAAACCCCCGCTTTAGGTTCTTATCTATAAAATTCCTCAGCTCTTGCAGCTCCTTATGAGTCATTGAATACAACTTAGGTTTAGGCAACACTGCCCCAGGCTCCAATTGCAAAGAACAGTCTGTTTTCCGATGAGGGGGCATCTGGTCTGACTCCGTCTCTACAAAAATCTCCCCCTCCTCATACACTGGCGGTGCCACCGCTGCTTGAGCTAGCTCCCGCACCACACAGAGTCCTGCAGTTTCCCGCTCAACTCCCAAATATGAGCCATCTGCAAATTCCATTTCTCCAGAAACCCAGTCAATCTGAGGGTTACGCTCCCTCAACCATTTGAGCCCCAATACTATGGGCTGATTGGAAATGGGAGCCACAATGAACCTAATAGTCTCTTGATGCGTCCCAATAGTCATTTTTAGGGCTTCTGTATAATATTCCACTGGACCCCCTTTCATATCTGATCCATCCAACTGACAAAATATGATGGAAACTTTTAACTTATGCAACTTAAGTCTCAGTCCTGTAACAATGGCAGGATGCATCAAACATCTTGAGCACCCCGAGTCCAGCACTGCCATCAAATTGTTCTGATCCCTCCCATCCAAAGTTTCAAGCTTTATCTTAACCTGCATGGTAGGACAATCTCCACTCACCAGCGGATCGGAGCGCCGATCTGCAAATGCCTGGCCCGCGGCACACTTCAAGCCAGACATTGCTCGTTTTCCGCCGGCTGCATGAATTCTTCGTCAGAGGAGTCGTTCTCTCCCCCAACCAATTCCAGAGCATGGGCTGCTCCCTTGCGTAGTGGTAGCTTAGATGGTTTGGAAAGCTGGCTGTCTGGCTTTGCTTTTACTGTAGAGGGTTTCTGAGGGCAGTCACTAATGCGATGCCCCTCTTTGCCACATTTGAAACACAAGCCCCTTTTTGCTCTGCGTTCTTTTTCCTCTTCCCAAGCATTGGCTCTAGCCAGCTTCTTAGCCGGTGGCTGTCCCAAAGGGGTTTTCCCCGAGCTATGCAGCTTCCTGTACGATCTCAGTCTTAATTGAGTGCTCTCAGCCCTGCCGGCTAATTGAATCCATTCTTCTAGGGTGTCAGGATCACCCCGTCCTGCTGCCATCTCTAAAATCTCTGGTTTCAGCCCCATCTGGAAATATTCCACCTGAAAAGCTTCAGGACAGGTTGGGACCATTCCTATAAGCTTTTTAAACTCCATTGCATATTGGGCAACAGATCTGTTCCCCTGGCATAGCTGCTGCAGTTGCACTTTAGCTGACATTTTAGAGAGAGTATCTTCAAACCGGCGTCGTAAAGCTAGCATAAAGCCATTAAAAGTCCATAAATCTGGAGAGTTAGAGTCATGCAACGCCACCAGCCATAAAGCAGCCTCTCCCTCTAAGAAACTGGAGACATACCTTACTTTGGCTTCTTCCGTTAAGAAAGACTCTTCAAACTCCTCCATAAAACCCCTGACATGGGTCATAAAGCAAGCCAATTTCCCTGGGTCCCCATCAAATCTTGTTTTCAATTTGTTCAACGCGAACACCCTAGGTTGGCCCCTTTGTAATCCACTTACGGCCGGTTGAGGCACCTCCATTTCGGGTCCGGAGAATTCCTCTTCCTCCTCTCCACTAGACGTGCCGCTCTCTGCTGCCGTGGTCATCAGTTTAGGTTGTAAATCCACCCCTGGGATCCCTTCCTGCTTCGGAGCCAGGGCCAGTTGCTGCACGGATTGAATAAGGGTTTGTAGTTGGTGACTAATAGTCTCCATTTCAAAATCAATACGTGCAGTCTTCGCTTCCAGTGAAGCCATCCTCTGGGACTGGGTCACTCTGGGCTTAGCCGTGCGTTTTCCCATCCCAGCCTGGATGCCGCCTCCAATTCCCACGGACCATTCCGCTCCCACTCTGGGGTGCGTGCCATGGCTAGCTCGGTAGTCTCTACTCCACTCGGTCGAGACCCCTTCTTAGCGGCTTTTTTCTTAGCTGCTTCGGGTTCAGCAGCCGCACTTTTCCCTTCCTTGGAAATCGCTTCCCAGCCTGAAGAAGGGCCTGGTTGCTCCTCTTCCCCCGCCTGGAAACATTCCATAGATTCCTCCATGCTGAAGTTGCTTGGACGAGCCGATTCTCACTCAGGAGGCACTAAATGGAGTTACCACTTGTAACCTCAGGATAAACCGACTGGATTGTAGATTCAAGTCTTTCTGTGATGATCTCAACAACAACGTCCCAATAAACACTTCTCCATGCAATTCATTGAAATGCAGATAAAGCTTTATTCAGGATACATGTTCATTGAAGCACTCCTAAAGACTTGAATGCTAATTCCCGCCAAACTATGCCCTCTTAACCATCCCCCTTGCGCGCCAATTCAACAACGATGATCTCATGAAGCAAACGGTCCCATCTCCACTCCGTTGCAGGTGCGTGACCTTGGCCGAGCTGTCTCTAGCTTCCAGCAGCAGACATAACACTCAACTACCATCCCCCCTCCTAACTACTATGCAAGCACCATGCCATGGTTAATTCTAATGGCAGGATTCATAGACATGAACCCTGACAGACTGAGAATAACCTGAGACAGGAGGAAGAGCCGCAGCCAGAGCAAAGGTCAGGTAAGATACCTCAGCCCACAGCAGGAATGGAGGAGGAGAAAGCGTCTCACGAGGGACCTTCCTTAGTTCTCTGGAAAGTAAAGGTAAGGAGGGGGGAAATGCTTTCAGACTTGCAAGATTCTGTTACTGTAACCTTAGAATAAAGGTAGTATTAGTACTCATGGTTTTGGTTTCCTTCTCTGGACTACCTCGAAGGGCTGACAGTGTCCCTGCTCAGTTGGCTGTGGTCTGCCTAGACCACGCTCACTAAACCCTGAAGGTCAACACTGCCCAACAGATACCGGCTGTGAAAGCCTACACCAGAGCTTTCCAAACTGTGTGTCGCGACACAAAAGTGTGTTGCCACACACAGCGTGTTGTGTCGCCACACCACCCGGAAGCGGCGGCGCGCGCGTGCACGGCGGCTGCCATGCACGCACGCGCCGCTGCACGCCCCCCGACGCCGCACGCCCCCCCGCACGCCCCTCCCGCGCCGCCACCGTGCGCGCGCGCGCGCCACCGCACGCCCCCCCGCGCCACCACCGTGCACGCCGCCGCACGCCCCCCCACGCCACCGTGCATGCCACTGCACGCGCCCCCGCGCCGTCGCCGTGCGCGCGCGTGCCGCCGGGTGTGTCGCCAGCGGCGGCACTTTGGAAAGCCCTGGCCTACACCAATATATTGTTGTTGTTGTTCAACCGCCCAGAGTCCCCTTGTGGGGGGAGATGGGCGGTGATATAAGTTAGAAATAATAATAATAATAATAATTTTATTTATTTGATCAATTTATAGAGCCTCCCTTTTTGTTGTTCAGTCATTTAGTCGTGTCCGACTCTTCGTGACCCCATGGACCATAGCACGCCAGGCCTTCCTGTCCTCCACTTTCCACAGTCCACCACCCTGAATTGTATGTGGAGTAGGGAGGCTCTGAGAGTTGGACCATAAGGAAGGCTGAGCGCTGAAGAATTGATGCTTTCGAACTGTGGTGCTGGAGAAGACTCTTAAGAGTCCCTTGGACTGCAAGGAGGTGAAATCAGTCAATCCTAAAGGAAATCAACCCTGACTGCTCATTGGAAGGACAGATACTGAAGCTGAAGCTCAAATACTTTGGCCACCTAATGCGAAGAGAGGACTCACTGGAAAAGATCCTGATGCTGGGAAAGACTGAAGGCAAAAGAAGGGGACAGCAGAGGATGAGATGGTTAGATAGCATCACTGATGTAATGAACATGAATTTGAGTAAACTCAGGGAGACAGTGGAGGACAGGAAGGCCTGGCGTGCTATGGTCCATGGGGTCACGAAGAGTCGGACACGACTAAACGACTGAACAACAAAAAGGGAGGCTCTATAAATCGATCAAATAAATAAAATCAAAAAGAGCAGAACCACATGAAACATAAAATCAGATCAGACTTCTATGAAAAAATTGAGTTTTATGAAAGTTATACATTCATGAAATATGTCAGAGTAATAACAGTATTATAAACAGGTCAAATTGTTTAAAGAGAGTGAATAATGAACCCCTTTGTCAAAGAAAATAAACCTCTGTGTCTGGGGACTCTTAGTATAAAAAAAAAGACAAAAATTACAATTACTAAATCAAATATCCCCATTTCATATCTGTATATTTATTTTTGTTTTCCCAAGTGAAGAACTTTGCATGGTCTCACTGTTATTTCAGCCTATTTCTCTAACCTACTAAGATCAGTTTGAAACTAATGATTCAAGGATGCCATTCATTTATTGATACTGTTAATAACAACAAAAAGCAGGCCATCTGAAACAGTATCACAACAAAACCAATGTTTCGCAAAAAGGCTCAGTAGAGAGAGGCCAGTCCTGGGGCAGCTTGTTCTACAAAAGTCTGGGCAAATAGAAATGTATTATCTAAAAATAAGCTGCACTTCCTTCAGGAGAAGGACTTGGCCCCTTCAGGAGGAGTCCAACCAACCTGATCTTCCTGCAGATGCTGAATGATATTGAGCAAGACCACCTTTTTTAGCACTTAAGCCAGGTAGGTCTTTTTAGATGAGTTAACTGAATTAATTCTGGTGGCCTCAGGACCAGTATTAGGTGGTCCCATTTAATAATCAGGGAAGATCTGAAGGACCAGCTTAGGGACAGATCATCATGGGAAAAAAAACTATGTGATTGTTAAGAGTCAACACTGATTTGATGGCACATAAACAATCAATCAAAGAAGCAGGCAGCCATCTTCTGTGCCAATAGCAGTTTGCAGACCATCTTCAATCAATATGGACTGCAGTGCAGAAATCTGGCTCTGAGGTTACAAAGGCCTTGAGATTTCATGCATATTAAGGAATTCTGCTATAGCTGCAGCTTTCCCTTCATTCCATGCAGTTTTGGGTCCTGACCTCTGAATTGTCATAATAATAGATTTGAATACTGTCTCTTTCCATGCCTTATTTCTAAATAGTTTGTTTTGTATGGAATAAAGTCACTGCAGTGTTGGAAGGCTTTTCCATATCCCATTCATTTCTATGTATTCTCCTCCTAAACATATTAATAATCAACATGTTTAAAAAGGCAACATTATGAACATTCAACAAGCATTCTCATCTTTGGCTGCTGTGGGTCTTCCGGGCTGTGTGGCCGTGTTCTGGAAGAACACGGCCACACAGCCCGGAAGACCCACAACAGCCATTGAACTCCGGCCGTGAAAGCCTTCGACAATACATTCTCATCTTTCTTATCTTGAATCAGCATAAACAATCAAAGTTGGCTCTTTGGAAACTTTATAAATTCTTCCATAATTTTGAGGTAAGCTTGTGGGTTGATCACTTTTGTTTAAAGACCACATCATTTGGTTTCAAGTACAAGCAAATCCGTTATTCCTAAAACTAATTTTATGAAACACACAGAGGAAAAATACTTTCACTTTCTCTGATTTCTCTAGCACTTTACACTTTGCTTGGGGGAAAAACACAAGTCAAAGCAGGGTCAACGGTATCATTCGAGAGCTCAGGGTACACTTTGCACAACCAAAGGGTCACATGGGCCCTTGGAAAATTTGGGTGTGGCCCCCAAAGCCCCTTATAAGGTTGATCATCAGCCTGTAACTCTTAACATGACAAGGGAAATCAATAACAATACAAGGGAGTAAATATATGATGTATACTTAACATGTTGATCTTCACATTAATAAAGTTAAATGGTAAAAGAAAGAAAACCCCATTTAGATTTTTTCCTGGACCCACCCAGTGTTTGAAAGGTTGAACACTGCCCAACGTCAAAGGCCATGTATAACCTCAGGTAAGAAATATTATCAACTTTCTAACCTATGTGGTAATCTCTTTTTGAGGTCAAGTAAAATGAGTGTTCTCACTGAAGCACTCCAGATCCTTTTCCATGCACTTTCTGGTATCAGGTCACAAGAATGAAAGGTCTTACCACATTTTATGCATTTATATAGTTAAATCCCATTGTGGATCTCTTATGGGAAGTAAGGTGACAACTCTGAGTAAAACACATTCCACATTCTAGGCATTTATATTGTCTCTCCCTTGTGTGGATTGTTTTATGGGAAGCAAGGGTGCTGGGATGATTAAACCTTTTTCCACACTCCATGCATTGATAGGGTTTTTCCCCCGTGTGAATTCTTTTATGGTAAGTAAGATAACTGCTTGTCCTGAAACTCTTTCCACAGTCCACACATTTATATGGCTTCTCCCCTGTGTGGATTCTCTTGTGGGAAGTTAGAGAGCTGTTTGTACTGAAGCTCTTTCCACACTCCATGCACTTATATGACTTCTCCCCTGTATGGATGGTTTTATGGGAAGTAAGGGTATTGGAGTGAGTGAAGCTCTTTCCACATTCCATACATTTATAGGGTTTCTCTCCTGTGTGGATCCTTTTATGGGAAGTAAGATCTGTGCTCCTTGTGAAGCTCTTTCCACACTCCATGCATTTATGTGGTTTCTCTCCTTTGTGGATACTTTTATGGGTTCTAAGGTTGCTGGAGTGATTGAAACTTTTTCCACACTCCATGCATTTATACGGTTTCTCTCCTGTGTGGATCCTTTTATGAGAGGTAAGGCTATTGCATCGGCTGAAGCTCTTTCCACATTCCATGCATTGATAGGGTTTCTCCCTTTTGTGAATAGTTTCATGAGAAATAAGGCTTCTGGAGTGACTGTAGCTCTTTCCACATTCTAAGCATTTAAATGGTTTCTCCCCTGTGTGAATTCTTTTATGGGAAATAAGTGTATCATTCCTTGTGAAACTTTTTCCACACTCCACACATTTATACGGTTTCTCCCCTGTGTGGATCCTTTTGTGGTAGATAAGGCTACTGCACTGGCTAAAACTCTTTCCACATTCGATGCATTTATATGGTTTCTCCCCTTTGTGGATACTTTCATGAGATATAAGGCTTTTGGAGTGACTGTAGCTCTTTCCACACTCCATGCATTTATATGGTTTCTCTTTCGTGTGGATCCTTTTATGGGAAATAAGTATATCATTCCTCGTGAAGCTCTTTCCACACTCGATGCACTTATATGGTTTCTCCCCTGTGTGAATTCTAATATGGGCAATAAGTTTATCGTTCCTCGTGAAGCTCTTTCCACACACTATACATTTATATGGATTCTCTCCGGTGTGGTTTCGTTTATGGGAAATAAGGTTACTGGCATAGTTGAAGTTGTTTTCATAGTCCTTACATTCAAATGTTTTTTTCCCCATCTCATCTCTCCAATGAGGAGGAGAGCTCTGATTGTACCTGTTCCTATCCTCTCTCCATTCACATGGGTTACTGAGGTTTGATTGTTCTTCAAATATTTCATCACAGCCTAAACATTGTCCCATCCTCTCTCCATTAAGTTCTTCATGGGTTAGCAAATCATAGATTTCCAGACATAAAGGAGGAGAATTTATTTCCCGTTGATCATTTAATTGGATTCCATCTTCACTTTTTGGTTGCCACTGATTTGGAATGGTCTCTTCTCTCACTTCAACCTTAAAAACCTGTAATGGTGTCACTTCTGGTTCCTGGTAAATCTCATTCTTCTGCTCACTGCCTGCTTGAGAGAGGAAAAACAGTGGCTGAAAATTCCAATTAGAGCTATACATTGTAGAAGTAGTAATTCCTTTTTTCTTCTCTTTAGTATCTCACATTTCATTTTAATGGAGGGATTCTGAGTTCTAATCCTGTTAGTGAGCAAGAAACTTTTTCTTTATTCACATTTTCTATGCAGTGCATGATTTTATATCCCCTATCATATCTCCCCTGACCCATCTTTACTCCAAGTTAAATAATCCAAATCACTACCATCTTTCCAACAGAGCAAATTATCTATTTTTTCTTCTTTCTGGATCCTATCCAGCTTTAGAATATTGTTGAGGTCTTGAAAGAAATTAATTTACACGATTTTACATACAGTCAGATCACACATTTCTATAAGAGCCTTTTCCCATTGATTTTTTTCTTTAAGTTCCATATAATCCCAAACATGATTTTTGCATTTTTGTCCAGCATCCTGACAATGGATTGGCATCTTTTTGGAGAAAACTCCCAAGATCTCTTCCCTAACTGCCAGTACAATGTGATATTTGGTTTTGACTTTCACTCATTCATACAGTTGTCAATTTGACACTCATTATCTAGACTTCCACTTACAGAATGTAAGAGCCAAGCTGGTGTCCTGGTTGGGGAATATCTTAGAAGAAACAGCTAAACGTATTCCTTCTAACTAAAAAATACCATACCCAAACAAATAGGATTGGACAAATAGGATTTTTACCCAGAGAAGCCACATTCCTAGAGGTCTCCAGCATGACTTCCCCATGCAGAGCTTTCTGATCGGGATTTAGCAGATCCCACTCCTCCTGGGTGAAGCAGACGGACAACTCCTTGAAGGATATGGAACCCTGAAAGAGGAAGGAAAGTTTCTTATTAACAGAAAAGCCAGGAAAGATCAAATTAGTTTATTTATTTATTTATTTAATTTATCCCCGCCCATCTCCCCGAACAGGGGACTCTGGGCGGTTTACAGCATATAAAAATTTAAAATCTATACAGAGATTACTAAAAAACAACAAATAAAAGAGTAATTAAAATCCAAAGATGGTTAGAAGCCGTAGTCTAGATCACAATCCTACGGGGCCAACCAACCCCAAGAGGCACTACCACCTCCGTCGTCCCAGGCCAGGCGGCAGAGCCAGGTCTTAAGAGCCTTCCGGAACGTCAGGAGTGAGGGGGCCAGTCTCACCTCCGGGGGCAAGATATTCCATAGGGCGGGCGCTATCGGAGAGAAGGCACGCCTCCTGGACCCCGCTAGATGGAATTCTCTTGTTGAGGGGGTCCGAAGCATGCCCTCTCTGCATGCACGGGTGGGGCGGGCCGACGTTATCGGGACGAGACGGTCCCTCAGGTACCCTGGTCCTATGCCATGTAGGGCTTTAAAGGTGATCACCAACACCTTGAATTGGACCCGGAAGCAAACTGGCACCCAATGCAGCTCGCGAAGCAGAGGTGTTACATGGGCCGATCTCCTGGCCCCCATAACTGCTCGCGCCGCTGCATTCTGCACCAGCTGAAGCTTCCGGATACTCTTCAAGGGTAGCCCCATGTAGAGCGCATTACAATAATCTATATGGGAGATGACAAGGGCGTGACTGTTCGGAGGGCATCCCGATCCAGGAAAGGGCGTAGCTGGCGCACAACTCGAAGCTGTGCAAAGGCCCTCCTGGCCACGACTGCCACCTGCTCTTTGAGCAGGAGTCGTGAGTCCAGGAGGACCCCCAGATTCTGCACTGGATCCGAGTGGGGTAGTGCAACCCCATCCAGAACCAAAGATGATAACTTCCCGGATCCACAGGAGCCATCAATCCACAGCCACTCCGTCTTACTAGGGTTCAGTTGAAGCCTGTTGTTCCCCATCCAGACCCCCACAGCCTCCAGGCACTGAGATAAGGCATCGACCGCATCACTTGCTTCACCCAGGATGGAGATGTATAACTGGGTATCATCAGCATATTGGTGATACCTCATCCCGTGGTGACGGATGATCTCACCCAGCGGCTTCATGTAGATGTTGAATAGGAGAGGAGAGAGAACTGACCCCTGTGGCACCCCACAAGTCAGGGGTCATGGGTCAGCTCTCTCCTCCCCTATCACCACCGACTGGGAACGGCCCTGGAGGAAGGAGGTGAACCAGCGTAAAACCACGCCGCCCACCCCCAACTCCCTGAGCCGCCCCAAAAGTATACCGTGGTCAACGGTATCAAAAGCTGCTGAGAGATCTAAGAGAGCTAGGATGGATGCACTCCCTCCATCCCACTCCCGCCAGAGATCATCCATAAGCGTGACCAATGCGGTCTCCGTCCCATATCCCGGCCTGAAACCTGACTGAAAGGGGTCCAGATAATCCGTTTCCTCCAGGATCTTCTGGAGTTGCAACGGCACCACCTTCTCAACCGCCTTTCCCAAAAAGGGAAGGTGGAAGACTGGGCGAAAATTGCCCAAGACGGTGGGGTCCAGGGATGGTTTCTTGAGGAGGGGGTGCACCAGCGCCTCCTTAAAGGCAGCCGGGAACACCCCCTCACTCAAGGATGTATTAATCATCGCCTGGACCCAACCACGTCACCTTCCTAGCTGACTTAACCAGCCAGGAGGGACACGGGTCAAGCTGACATGTGGTGGCGTTTACAATCTGGAGGATCCTGTCTACTTCATCAGGCCCAACAGGATCAAACCGTTCCCAGATAACAGGGTAAGTACGACCCTCTGGCATCTCCCCAGATCTTGTCTCACGCTTAGAGTCCAACTTGGAATGAATCTGAGCAATTTTGTCCTGCAGATGCTCAGAGAACTCTTCCAACCGGCCCTGTAAATGGGTCACCAACTCCTCCCGACCCAAAAGCGATCTTGTAATCTTAAAGAGGGCCGTCGGGCGGCATTCTGCGGACGCAATAAGAGTGGAGAAATATTCACGTTGTTTGTCTTCCTCCAGCGGCGCTCTAGACGTCTCTTAAGCCTCTTCAAAGCCCTTAACTCTTCCGTAAACCACGGAGAGTGACGGGCCGAGCGGGGCCGGAGAGGTTGCACAGGCGCGATCTTGTCCAGGGCTCCGGCCGCTTCCCTATTCCAGGCCGCGGCCAGGACCTCCACTGGACCGTGAAGCAAGTCCTCGGGAATAACCCCCAGCTCCTTCTGAAACCTCACTGGGTCCATCAGTCGCCGGGGGCGGACCAGTCAAATGGGTCCCACCTCCCTGCAGAGTGGGGCAGCACAAGAGAGTCTCAAGATCACCAGGGCGTGGTCTGACCATGACAATGGGGAAAGATGTAACTCTCCCCTCAGATCACATTGCCACTGCTCCAACAAAAAAACTAAGTCCGGGGTGAGACCACTGTCTCGAGTCAGGTCACGAATAATCTGAGACAGGCCCATGGCTGCCATGAACTCCTGGGCCACTTCCGAGGTTCATCCCGGAGACGGCAGATTGAAGTTCCCCAGAACCATAAGTCTGGGGAACTCCACTGCCAACCCTGAGACGGCCTCGAGCAGCTCAGGCAGGGAAGTTGCCACGCAGCAGGGAGGCTGGTACAGCAGCAACACTCCCAACTGCTCTCGTAGTTCCCTCAGAAACCCCCCGAGCAGTGAAATTCATAAACATTTTCCTGGCTGCTTCCAGAATTTGAGAAAGTAAAAGGAAAGATTTCCTTCTCCACCCTCTCTTGACACCACCTTGGTCCCAAAGGCTGATTAACTTCACTGCATCTCCACAGGATTCAGTGCCCCTGAATGACAAACTGAATGCCCGAATCACAAACTTGTTCTGGACCCATCAGCTCCGGCTCTGCCTTCCATCCTCCAGAACTGCTCCAGCTCTACCCTTTAATCGGCAGGCAGCCGATCAAGGGAAGGACCAGCCAGGAGGACCTTCTGGAGTGGAAAGGGACTCACGCTGCAACAGAGGTTGAATTGGGGGGGGGGGTTTCGACGGGATGCTTGTCTTAATCACATTTGCACTTTTCGGGGCATAGGAAACTTTCCTCCTACCTGCGCTGGAAGCCCAACACCTGTTTCTGCTTCACCAGACAGAGGAGACGTTTCTCCTACTACCAGCTGGTATACGACTCTGTTCTCTGGGACTGAGGCAAAGATGGAGGAAAAAGACATTTTTAAAAAACATGCTTTATAAATTCAAGGGGAAACTGGAAACAGGTGGCACTGAAGCACACAGGGCCAAGGGTTCATTTTAAAAGATTAGTAATGAAAACCCTCTGAGCACTATTAAGAACTTTGCTGCAATCAGAAGGAATCCTCCCTTACCCGGCGACTTACCCCGACTTAGATCCTTTGGAGAGATTCCCCCAAGAATATCGTTCTGGCAAGGATTTAATGGATCCCTTCCTGCCTCAGGACGCTCAGCGATCAACCCCGGAAAGGACGCCTCCATCGGCAACTGCAGAGAGCAGCAAAGGAGGGCGTTAGGAGAACCGCACGTGGGAACCCAGAACAACCCAGCTTCAAAGTCATTTGGGCGTGGAAACAGTACCATGGAAAAATGCCCCAAATATTCAAGACTGGCATTATTCCCCCCTTGGAACCAACAAGACCTGCACCTCTCCCTGCTCCTTCTCCTCCGCCTGGCTCAGGAGGAAGCCTTCGGCCAGGGCCACCGCCTGGGAGCTGGTCTCGGCTCCACACTCCCGCACCCAGTTCCCCATCTCCGGAGGCAGGACGGCCAGGAACTGCTCCAGGACTACCAGGTCCAGCATCTGGGCTTTGGTGTGCTTTTCTGGGTTCAGCCATTGGTTGCAAATGTGGTGGAGGCGGCTGCAGAGTCCTCGGGGACCCTCAGTGTCCTGGTAGTGGAGCTCCCTGAAGCGTTGTCTTTTCACACCGAAACCGACCGCTCCTTCATTCCGGATCTTCTGTCTGGCCCGTTCCGGGACTACCGCGCTGCTCTCCCTATGAAGAGGAGGAGGGCAAACTGCTGCTCCTTCCCAAGCTGGTCTTCCTCTGTTCATTTTCCTTCTGGGCTCAACTGCAACTCCCAAGGAGTGAAAGTCCTCAAAGTTTCTTTCGTTCCCAGGACCGGAATGTCATAAAAACTCCGACTAGGAATTTAACAGGGCCACTCAGCCATCTCTGCTGCCCGACTCCTTTTGTCCCTGTGCAAGGAAGAGGCACAAGTTGCTTCTAGTTCCCAACCTACAATGTAAATAAAACAAAGGACCATCACTGCATTAGAGACTCCCTTCCAAGCGTTGCCTTGTTGGGAATCTTCTGACTTGCAAGCCTTCCCGCAGAGCCACTTCACGAACGAAGATGGGGCAGATAGGTAGATAGATATAAATAAATAAATAAATCTCTCCCAGCTCAGCATCTTCCCGCTTGGAGGGGCCTCGAGGCTCCGGGCAGGGGTCCCCCAGCTCAGCCCCTCCGGCCAGGGCCCCCACAAGTGGGGGTCCCCAGTCGCGTCCCTTGAGAGTCAGGGGGCTGCAGCCTTGGGGCTCCCTCCCTGGATCTGCAGCGGGGGGGGCGGAGGGACAGGTAGGGGCGGGGCACCAGGGCTCGCGTGGACCAGTGGGCGCCCCGTTCCCGCCCCCCCCCCGGGAACTCTCTCTGCGAGAGAGCAGAAAGGGACAGACGGCCCGTCCGCCCGCCCCTCCTCGCCCGGGCCAGAGCAGGAGGTCCCCCGCAGCCCCCGACCCACCTGCGTCCGCCGCCCGCGAAGGCTCTGGGAGAGGAGCTCCCGCTTCCGGCCCCGCCCACGCCCAGGCCCAGCCTCCCGAACGACAGGCAGCCGAGCCGACCAGCCGCCCGGCAGGTGGGCCTCTTCCTCGCGGAGGATCCCGCCTCCCGCGGCAACGCCGGGATTGGCCGAGGGGAGGACGATTGGCCAATGGGAGTGCAGTGCGGTAAGGGCGTCTGCGGTTGCTGGGTGGACTAGGGCGCCGGCCGCGCGCACCAAAGGCCGAAGTTTCTTCCTCCCAGAATTCCCGGGGAACCCCTCCCCCTCCCTCGTCCCGTTCTGGAACGACAAAGGGGGGTCGCGAGACCAGGAGACGTCACTGCGGAGGGTCCCCACCAGCTGCCTTTGATGCGTCGTGTGAAGGCGTCTTGGCAGGGTGGAGGGGCCTTGCAAACGGAGGGATCCCCTTGAGAGCCCATTTTCAGTTTTTGCCTCCCGGCCCGTTTCTTTCCTTGCTCCCAGGGTCTTTGCTGCCCGCACCTCCCTCAGACTGACCGGCTTTCTAAACCAGGAGTCGGGTTTGGGTTAGGGTTAGGATTAGCGCCGGATTCGAAGGGTGACGCCTGAAGTTGGGGAGCAGGAAGGACCAGTTTTTTTCCTGAGGTCACTTAGAATACAAGGGTGCCCCTTAGTCATCTCAAATTCCCCAACTTTCTACATGTTTGCATGTGCTAAGATTTTAAATGGGAAACAAAAACCCCAGAGAAAGTAACCCCTATTCACTTCATCTGCACCTATTTTGAGTTGTCTGTTTTTAAATATCTAAAAAAAAACACCAGAATCAGGTTTCTTGGGACCCCTGTAATCCAGGGTTGCAATTCCAAAAAAATGGAACATAGGATATGGATGAAACAACTTATTTGTGAGCACTACTCATGAATAAAAAGAAAGGCTTTGCACTGTGGCTGGCATTCAGGGTTTGGATGCTGCCACAATTCTATAGGTACTGTAGGTCTGAATAGGTACCACTTCGGTGGGTAGGTAACAGTGTTCCGTGTGCGTCATGCCGGCCACATGACCGTGGAAGCATCTTCGGACAACACTGGCTCTTTGGCTAACAAATGGAGATCAGCACCGGCCCCTAGAGTCGGACACGACTGCACAACTGTGCGGGGGGAACCTTTACCTTTTTATATTTAAATATATATTTCTTGGAATATATATACCAAGAAAATTGGTAAACACAGAAATGAACCAAACTGACTTTTACAAAATAATTAAAATTGGATTTAAACAACTTCACTTACTTTTACAAAAATATCTGTATCTTTTTAACAAACCCATAGGTTTGTTGAGACTTTCTGAGATAACCTGAAACCTCTTGAGCTATTTAAGTTCATCTGTTCAATTCTGCTGGTGAAGGTTCTTTGATCCAGAACTTTGAGATCTGCAGTAGAATGTCCTTTAAGGCTAAAACGCTCTGCTAATGCGTTGTCCTTGTTCTGAGTTTAATGTCAAACGTATGCCCATTAATTCTTCTACACAAAGTCTGGCCTGTTTGTCCCACATGGAATCCAGAGGAGCAACGCTGACAGGTGTTGGTGAGAGCTAGGAATTGCATCTTTCTCTCGTTTTCCTCTGGAGAGACCAGGAAATTCCAGGACAGGAATGTAATGGGCAGAAAAGGGACATAACATCATAAAAGCTTATGGCACCCAGTGGACACTCCCCTTTATGTGTGGGAACAGCTCCCACAGGAGCTCATTTCAAAATTCAAAAATTTTACTTCTAAGATGCTGGGAAAGACTGAAGGCAAAAGGAGAAGGGGACGGCAGAGGATGAGATGGTTAGATAGCATCACCGATGTAATGAACATGAATTTGAGTAAACTCCGAGAGACAGTGGAGGACAGGAAGGCCTGGCATGCTATGGTCCATGAGGTCACGAAGAGTCGGACACGACTAAACAACAACAACAACAAAGGTATCACAATGGCTTGAATACATCTCCCCTGCATAATTCGGTGCCCTCTGAGGAATGGGGATGTTGGAAGGACACTTGAAACTTTTCTCCTGATGAGTGCTACCTGCAATGGTGAATTAGCTGCAGCCAGCTGGGGTGTCCTCCCATCTATCAAGTATTGAAATATTAAATGGTGGACAAAATGAAATGGAGAGGTTGACAACACATCCAGTTGCTTGTATGTTTGCCTTTCCTGCTTATGACCTTCCTGACTATTTGCCATCCATCCCTCCTTTGCTGGTTGGGAAGATACAGACAACTCCACCAAATAAAAGCTAGTCTTGTCTTGTCTCCTAAACCTTTTTTTTTTTTTTTGGAGAAATCACTGGGAGAGGAAAAAAAGGGATTGCTATATTTTTTCCCTTCACACAACTCCATTTCCCCCCTAGTTTGGGCAGAAGGTAAGCTTGCAAATAGTTCTGCAGATAGATCTCATTGCAGAAAAGAGCTAGGAATGTCATTTTGGATCAGACTATGGTTCCCCAAACCCCCTCATTCACAGGTTATTTAATTACATCTTTTCATGTGCCCCATGTGAAGAAAACATGGAATATTTAGAATAGAGCTGGTTCAGAAAAGTTTATCTTTGACCAATGGCAACAGAACTATTTGACTGTGGGAGTTCTTAACCAGTGGAACAGACTCCCTCCTGGAGTCGTGGGTGGTCCATGACCGGATATTCTCAAGCCAAGGCTGGACAGTCACTTGTCTGGAATGGCTTGAGGATTCTTGTCCTGGTAGGGGGCTAGACTAGAAGACCCCCAAAGTCCTCTCCAACCCTAGGATTTTGATTCTAATACCAAAGCTGAATGGCCAGCATAGTCCTCAATTTCCAGGATTTATGTAGATTTAAAATGGTGCTTTTCTTACCTTGTCTTAATTTGCCAAACGGATCAAAGAGAGTTAGAAAAACAACTGTAACAGCAATCCAAACCTTTATGAAAAATAATGGGTCAAATGGGGAAAAAACTAAACATTCATCAAATCCCGCAAACAAATAATACACATATATAAAAAAGGAGGTATTTGTATTTAAAGAGGAACATCAATACACTTTGTGATGCCAGCCCCTTTTCATCACATAAAGTCTCTAACGCACTGGGTTGAATTTGTCCCCTCCGTCCAACGGTAGGGCCAGACCTGACCAAGAAGAAAACATTTAACTGGTAGGAACAATGCAGTGTGAAGACTAGTTTTGTTGCTGGGCACAGTAGCATGGAGCGTCAGAAATCAACTTTCTTCCTGAGAAATTCCCCTTTCCCCAGTGCTTCAAATTCAGGAGGAAATAAAGGGGAGCTGATGTTTGCATCATGGAGGGGAGAGGGAGAAAACACAACCTTGATCTGAACCAAATCTAGCATTAGTCACTAGACAACAGAAAAGGGAGCTAGCAAATGAAAAATAGGAGGCAACTCTCTTTGGAAGCTAACTGCAAATGCAGCCGTTAGAGAGCCAATATTTTTAGGGCTACCAGATATGGAGGTACAAATATGGAAGCCACAAGATGGCAGCAGGGGAACAGTCCCCTCTCTCTCTTTGCTAGTCACCACCTGGATTACACAGCACAGGTCTTGTAGACTTTAAAGGAAAAGTGTAACTCTTGCCAGCTAACATGGCAGGCACACCTTGCTCTCCATCAAGACCAAATCTGGCCCCAAGCAATAGAAGTTAGCCTATTTCTAATTTATGTGGTTCATTTTTCCTGAAATCAAGTGAGATAAGTATTCATATGGAAGTCTTTTCACACTGCAGTTTCTTTTCCATGCCCTTATTTTATGGAAAATCAGATCACTAGGATAAATGAAAGTTCATCCACTTTCCACAATTTTTCTCATGTGGATTCTTTTATAGGAAATAAGGCTATCCCTCCTTCTGAAGCTCTTTCTGCACTCTATGCATTGATATGGTTTCCCCCCTATGTGGATTCTTCTATGAGAAATAAATATAAGTTTTCTTAAATAATGAACTTTCCATACTCTACACACTTGGTTTATCCCATGTGTGGATCCTTTTATGGGAGGTCAGCTGTTTTGAATAGAGCACTTTGTATATTCATATGGTTTCTCCTCTGTATAGATTATTTTGTGGGAAATAAGGTGGCTGTTTTGAATAAACATTTTCTCAGCTGCATGCATTCATATGGCTTCTCCCCTCTGTGCATAGTTATATGGGAAACAAGTGTACTGGAATGAGGGAAGGTCTTTCCACACTCCATGCATTTACATGGTTTCTCCCCCATGTGTGGGGAAAAAAGATATGCTTCTCAATAAAGTTCTTTACAGGTAGTCCTCACTTAACGACCACAATTGGGACCTGAATTTTGGTTGCTAAGTGAAGCGGTCATTAAGTGAATCTGACCTGATTTTACCTTTTCTGCAGCAGTCGTTGAGCAAATTGCTGCGGGCATTAAGCAAACCATGTGGTTGTTAAGCAAATCACGCAGTTCCCCATTGATCTTGCTTGCCAGAAGCCGGCCAGGAAGGTCGAAAATGGCGATCACATGACCATGGGACACTGCAACAGTCATAAATGCGAACTGGTTGCCAACCGCCTAAACTGTGATCACGTAACTGTGAGGATGCTGCAACGGTCTTGTGAGGACCAGTTGCAAGTCGGGTTTTTCAGCACCATCCTAAGTCCGAACTCACTAAACTGATGGTTGTTAAGCAAGGACTACCTGTACATAGTCTATGCAGTTCATTTTTCCCATGTGGTTCCTTGTATAGGAGATCAGCTGCTTTGAGTAGAGCTCTTTCCACATACTGTACACTTGGATGGTTACTTCCCTTTGTGGATCCGGTTATGGGAAGCAAGTTGACTTCTCATAGTGAAGCTCTTTCCACACTCAATGCATTTATATGGTTTCTCCCCTGTGTGGACCCTTTGATGGGAAGTAAGTCGGCCACTTTGAGTAAAGCTTTTTCCACACTCCAAGCATTTATACTGTTTTTCCCCCGTGTGGATCTTTTTATGGGAAGTAAGCCGGCTGTTTCGAGTAAAGCTTTTTCCACACTCCAAGCATTTATATGGTCTTTCCCCTGTGTGGATCCTACTATGGAAAGCAAGTGCACTCCTTTGGGTAAAACTCTTTCCACATTCCATGCATTGAAATGGTTTCTCCCCTGTATGAATCCTTTTGTGGATAGTTAGTTTATCATTCATCCTAAAACACTTTCCACACTCCATGCATCGGTATGGTTTCTCTCCTGTGTGGATCCTTTCATGGGAAGTAAGATTGCCACTATGAGAGAAGCTCTTTCCACACTCCATGCATCTATATGGTTTCTCTCCTGTGTGGATCCTTTTGTGGGAAATAAGTTTATAAATACTCCTAAAACACTTTCCACAGTCCAAGCATTTATATGGTTTCTCTCCTGTATGAATGCTTTTATGGGAAGTCAGGTTACTGGAGCTACCAAAGCATTTCCCACACTCGATGCATTTATATGGTTTCTCCCCTGCATTGATTTTTATGTAGGATCTAAGGTGACTGCTCTGAGTAAAGCTTTTTCCACATTCTTTGTGTTGAAATACTTCCTCTCCCATGTTACCTCCTTGATTATACATATTCCCATCTTCTCTACAGTCACACTGTTTACTTAAAACTAATTGATCTTCAAGTATATTTATACAGCCTAAAGACTGTCTACTTGTGTTTTGTTTCTGATCTTCTTGGGTCAAGAAATCATAATTTTCAGAATATAAAGGAGGAATTGTTCCTCTATAATTATTTAAATGGATTCCCTCTTGACCTTTTGGTCGTGATTGACTTTCCAGTGTCTCTTCTATTTCATCCTTGATGACTTGCAACCGCACCACCCCTGTTTCCTGGTAATTCTCATTCTTCTGCATGTTGCCTACATGAGAGAAAAAGAAATGAAAAGAAGAACATTCCAGCTTGTTAATATATATTCTACAAATGAGTACTTCTTCATTCATTCATTCATTCATTCATTCATTCATTTCCATCCATCCATCCATCCATCCATCCATCCATCCATCCATCCATCCACCCATCTCGCAAATGCAACCCTGCGCAGCTCACAACATTTAAGAACCATACAACCAATGAAATAAAAACAATAACTAAAGACAAAGAGAAACTACATTCCAATTCAAGGTGCTGGTTTTGACCTTCAAAGCCCTACAAAGCATGGAGCCAGGTTACCTGAGGGACTGCCTCTCCCCAATACAGCTACCTGTCCCATCAGGTCCGGCAGGAGAGGCATGTTGCGGTCCCATCTGCTAAGGAGTTCCATCTGACAGGACCTAGGAGACAAGGCTTTTCCGCCGTGGCAACTGCCCTCTGGAACATCATCCCCCCTGAGGTGAGGTTAGCCCCAACACTTGCGACCTTCTGGAAATCTCTTAAAACATTTTTTTTCCCAACAGGCCGGGGATCCCCTGGCAACATGGAGCCCATACGCTGGCTGCATCACATGCAACATTCGGATGCATTCCCTCTCACAATCTTGTTTTTATTTATTTTTAATTGTTTTTAATGCGGTCTTGTAGAATGTTTTAATTGTTTTTATTTTACACTGCTCAGAGTCGCTTTGTGTGAGATGGGCGGCCATATAAATTTGAATAAATAAATAAAAATACTATGGCTACAAGGAACCCAACTACCAATCTACTTGAGCTCAATTAACTTCATGACCCCCATGCCTGGGATAGTAGCCAGGTCTTAACTGCTTTCTGAAAGGTTAGGGTTGGCTCTTCTATTCTCACTTTTAGTTTTAATACAGGACTCTGACATTCAATGCTGTGAATGAGGAAGAAAAACTTCTCTTTATCCATATTTTCTATGTAGTGAATCATATCATATCTCTCCATCATGTTTCTCCTTGCCCAGATTCAGTCCTAGTTGAATAACCCGAATCATTACAATATGTTGTGAAACAGGGACTTCTCTTGGCAAGGTTTTTCAGAAGTGGTTTGCCATTGCCTCCTTCCTAGGGCTGAGATAAAATGACTGGCCCAAGGTCACCCAGCTGGTTTCGTGCCTAAGGCAGGACTTGAACTCACGGTCTTCCAGTTTCTAGCCTGATGCCTTAACCCAGAGCTTTCCAAACTCTGTGTCGCAACACGTTAGTGCAGTACTTTCCAAAGTCCCGCCGTTGGCGACACACCAAGGGCGGCGGCGGCGGCCTCGTGTGTCACGCTAAAACCCGGAAGCGCTGATGGTGCGCCGCCACTGCCGTGCGCACCACCGCTGCTGCCGCTGCAGGGGCAGCCATCAGCACTTCCGGGTTTTGTCGCAACACATTAGTTTGGAAAGCTATGCGTTAGTGTGTTGGCTGCAGTGTCTGGGTGTGTCGCGGCTGCTGCTGCCTCCGAACCCTGCCAGGATTCCGCGCAGGTCCTAGTCTAGTGTCTGCCATGTGCCTTGCTGCCTCCGAACCTGCTGTGATTCCGTGCAGGTCCTAGTGCTTGCCTTGTGCCCTGCTGTAAGAGTGTGTTGTGAAATGATGCCTGTCTAGAAAGTGTGTCACCAACATGAAAAGTTTGGAAAGCTCTGCCTTAACCACTAATCAAACTGGCTCTCATGGTCTCATTAAAATTAAGGTAAAGGTTTCCCCTGCACAGTCATGTGTATAAATTGAACTTTTTCTACTGGACTTCTCTTTGGGGGGAAAATCTAAATTATTTGAAAAATGGAATTGGTTTTCTTTATGGCAGCCACACACAGGGTTGGCATTTCCTTTGAGCAATCTCCCATGTTTCCAAGATCCCTTTTCTAATCAGCCACTGCCAGCTCAGATCCCATTAGTATAGATATGATATCTGGCTTTTGGGGAGAAGGTAGCACTTTGCATTAGTTCACACTGAAATGCAGTTGCTGTTTTGAAGCTCAGTGTCTGGACACCAACTCACAGATTCCAATGGCCAAGCCAGTGTCCAAGTTCTTTCCAACTAGAAAAAATCTTCCCAACAGTTTGAATGCTGAACGAAGAGAGACTCTTACCCAACAAAGCCACATCCCTAGACATCTCCAGCATGATTTCCTGATGGAGAGCTTTCTGATCAGGATCTAGCAGATCCCACTCCTCCTTGGTGAAACAGACAGCCACTTCCTTGAAGGATATAGGACCCTGAAAGAGGAAGGAAAAGTTCCTTATTATGAGACAGGCTGAGAAGTCTTTTAAGGTCTCTCAGAAACCCCCCAAGCTGAAATTTTCAGTAGAGTACACAGACAATTTCCTGGTAATTTTCAGAATTTAATGACAGAGTCCATGCTCTGTCTTTCACCCGCTAGGGCTGATCCAGCTTTAACCTTTGGTTGGAAAGTGGCTGATCAAGTGAAGCTCCTCCCAATAGAGCTGTTGGTCAGGAAGGGCACTGGTGCAATAAAATCGTTGGGGAAGGGAGGAAAATAAAGGAAATGCCTGAATAAGCCCATTCACAATTTTGGGAGGTGGGGGACATTCTCCTACCTGAGCTGGAAACATAGTTTCTATTTCTGGTCCACCAAAATGAGATGTTTCGCAGTGCAGGAACTGGTACATTGTTCTATTCTCTGTGGTCAGGACAAAAATAAAGGAAATAGATATTGCTGAATGCAGAGCAGCTGTCATCATTGATAACGGTTCCTCCGGTTGAGGAGGAGCAATCCTGAGTTGTATAAATCCAATAGTACAATGTTTACTGAAGACCCTGGGAAAAAATATCTCATCCTCGGCTTAAAAACAGGCTGCGGTGATGGAGAAATAGTGGGGTGATAGAACCCCAAATGGGGTGTCAGGAGAAGGGAGTGAGTCAGGCTATGAAACCTCACAAGAGCCATGAGAGGCTATGGGATTAACAAAAAGAAATATACACAAACCTGCTGGCTTTCTTTTCTCACTTGGGTCATATCTGCCAACTATATCTGATATAGAGTTATCCCTTCTAGTAATTCTGAGCTACTTTTGAGCTTAGATCTGCTAGCACTGGAAGAAGAACCTTGCCAATTTGTCTTGGAGGTCCAATGCACTGACAGTTCAAACTCCATTTACTTAAGTATGAATCAGGTGTGTTAGGGTTGGATGATCAGACACCAATTCCCTCTGAATGCAGATGAGGAGGACCCTCAGATAGCTTAGCCTTCTCTTCTATGTTCAGGTTGGCTCTCTAGTTTTCCTCACTTATTGTCTGTTACTTCATGGAACGTTGCAGGTTGGAACTCTAAGACAGTAGATTGTGCCTTTCGAATTAAATTTTTAAATATGTTATGTACAACAGCTCCTTCAAAAACTAAGAATAAGGAACTTACTTCAACACTGTGGTTTGATTTAGATGGCCAACTGGCAAGAAAAGAGCTGGGGAAAATAAATATCTACAACCCATTTGAAAGAATTCATCGATATTTTGGTGATCTACTTCTTGGATGACACACCACATTTAGAAGGAGCGTAAGGAGTCTTTTCAGGCTTTATATGGGCAACAAGCCATGACTCTGATGGATTGTGTGGCTTAAGTGAATTCTATTCTGGAGCAGCATCCAGTATCAGGTACCGAGATTGCCTCTTAAATTAAAGAACTGAAAGCTCCAGAAAACAATTTTGTGACTGTGGAGGTTGTTTGTAGTAATTTGGATTGGCGGACTGCAGGATTAACATCTCTTTGTGTACGTTGATCAAACGCTAAGACTTTGTAGGAAATGTAGTTTAGCCATAATAATCCCTATTTAGAAAAAAAGACAAAAGGGATCTTCCTGCTAATTACTGTTCTATCAAAGGGAGTATGTAAAATAGCTGTATGTAAAATAGCTGAGTGATAAAGAGGAAAAATAGCTGAGTAAAAAAGAGGAAAGCCTAGTTATAAATTACATTAAGACTTCAGTTAGGTCCCTACAATAATATGGCATCTCCAGAGCCACTGTACAATCAAAAAATTTCTATGTACCTGGGTACCTTCCAATCATGATCCTTTGATAAGAAGCTTGGTTAATTTGAGTTGCATCCTTAATTAATTAATTAATTAATTTTATTTATCGCATTTCTTCACCGCCCATCTCGTTACAAATGACTTTTAATGAAAGAAAATTTTAATCATAAGCTTAAGAATTTTTTAAAAATCGAAATAAACAGCAAAAAACTAAATAAGACTTTGATCCTAGTAAGTTATAAGTGGATTAAGGGCCCAGATAAATTTGGAATAAGATTTTGGAATTAATTATAAAGAATTCTTCCCATGGGAAATAGATTTGTTTGGATTTTTGCAAGACACAATAAAGATAAGTAATTTTAAAAACTGGACACTAGAGGGAACTAAAGATTTTAGTTAAAGGAGAAAAATACATAAGCCTGATTGACAGATAATTAACTGGGACTTATAAAATGACACAAAACATTATAACATTGAAAATACTGAAGGACACGTTTAAAAAATAGAATTAGAAGTTAGTATCAACAACGTCAATAGTGATGTTTGCTTCTATGGATAGACCGTTCCCAAAAGATGTTATGGAAGAAATGGCAGATGAGGAACAAGTTTTATTTGACAAGATAGAGATGGCACTGAAAGTGGATCTACAAATGACAGGCTGTGAGAATGCCATGGAAAAGGATGTCTCACTGGACATACAAAAGAAACTGGTTGATCTTTAAAAAATCAAAAGGGAAATACAAATAATAAACCAAGAGAGTGGCCTGGATAATTTTTTTTTTTTATATTGAATTTACAAAAGAGACCTGTTAAAGCTTTGAAGAATCTTGTGAGAAGGGACATAGAAGAAATGAAAAGAAATCAAATTATAGGACATTATTTGAATGAACTAAAGATTAAGACTGTTAGAAGTAAAAGGAAGGAATATGAAGTTGGTTTATTTGATGAAGGTTAAAATAAGATACTCCAGCAAAGGAGATCGTTACCTTGTCGTGGTGCTGGAGCTTGAGCACCTCAATGAAACCATGAGCTAAACCGTGAAGGGACACCCAAGACTGGAAGGTCGTGGCAGAGAGGTCAGACTAAATACGATCCCTGGGGAAGGTAATGGCAACCCACCCCAGTATTCTTGCCATGAAAACTAAATGGATCAGTACAACCAAAGATATGTCGGTATACCATCGGAAGATGGGACTCCCAGGTCGGAAGATGGTCAAAATGCTACTGGGGAGGAACAGAGGATACGTTCAACTAGCCCCAGATGTGATGACGCAGCTAGCTCAAAGCCGAAAGGACGGCTAGCGGCCGACGGTGCTGGTGGTGAACGACGAATCCGATGTTCTAAAGATCAACACACCATAGGAACCTGGAATGTAAGATCTATGAGCCAGGGCAAATTGGATGTGGTTATTGGTGAGATGTCAAGATTAAATATAGACATTTTAGGTGTCAGTGAACTGAAATGGACTGGGATGGGCCACTTCACATCAGATGACCACCAGATCTACTACTGTGGACAAGAGGACCACAGAAGAAATGGAGTAGCCTTCATAATTAATAATAAAGTGGCTAAAGCAGTGCTTGGATACAATCCAAAAAACGATAGAATGATCTCAATTCGAATTCAGGGTAAGCCATTTAACATCACAGTGATCCAAATATACGCCCCAACCACAGATGCTGAAGAAGCAGAAGTAGATCAGTTCTATGAGGATCTGCAGCACCTACTAGATAATACACCAAAAAGAGATGTTATTTTCATTACAGGAGACTGGAATGCTAAGGTGGGTAGTCAGACGACACCTGGAATTACAGGCAAGAATGGTCTGGGAGAACAAAATGAAGCGGGACATAGGCTGATAGAATTTTGCCAAGACAACTCACTGTGCATAACAAACACTCTCTTCCAACAACCTAAAAGACGACTTTATACATGGACTTCACCAGATGGTCGACACCGAAATCAGATTGACTACATCCTTTGTAGCCAAAGGTGGCGGACATCTATACAGTCGGTAAAAACAAGACCTGGAGCTGACTGTAGTTAAGATCACAAACTTCTTATTGCAAAATTTAGAATCAGACTAAAGAGAATAGGGAAGACCCACAGATCAGTTAGATATGAGCTCACTAATATTCCTAAGGAATATGCAGTGGAGGTGAAGAATAGATTTAAGGGACTAGATTTAGTAGATAGGGTCCCAGAAGAACTATGGACAGAAGTTCGCAACATTGTTCAGGAGGCGGCAACAAAAAACGTCCCAAAGAAAAAGAAAACCAAGAAGGCAAGATGGCTGTCTGCTGAAACACTGGAAGTAGCCCAAGAAAGAAGGAAAGCAAAAGGCAACAGTGATAGGGGGAGATATGCCCAATTAAATGCAAAATTCCAGAGGTTAGCCAGAAGAGATAAGGAATTATTTTTAAACAAGCAATGTGCGGAAGTGGAAGAAGACAATAGAATAGGAAGGACAAGAGACCTCTTCCAGAAAATTAGAAACATCGGAGGTAAATTCCAGGCAAAAATGGGTATGATCAAAAACAAAGATGGTAAGGACCTAACAGAAGCAGAAGAGATCAAGAAAAGGTGGCAAGAATATACGGAAGATCTGTATAGGAAGGATAATAATATTGGAGATAGCTTTGACGGTGTGGTCAGTGAGTTAGAGCCAGACATCCTGAAGAGTGAGGTTGAATGGGCCTTAAGAAGCATTGCTGATAACAAGGCAGCAGGAGACGATGGTATCCCAGCTGAACTGTTTAAAATCTTGCAAGATGATGCTGTTAAGGTGATGCATGCCATATGCCAGCAAATTTGGAAAACACAAGAATGGCCATCAGATTGAAAAAAATCAACTTATATCCCCATACCAAAAAAGGGAAGCACTAAAGAATGTTCAAACTATCGAACAGTGGCACTTATTTCACATGCCAGTAAGGTAATGCTCAAGATCTTGCAAGGTAGACTCCAGCAATTCATGGAGCGAGAATTGCCAGATGTACAAGCTGGGTTTAGAAAAGGCAGAGGAACTAGAGACCAAATTGCCAATATCCGCTGGATAATGGAGAAAGCCAGGGAATTTCAGAAAAACATCTATTTCTGTTTTATTGACTATTCTAAAGCCTTTGACTGTGTGGATCATAACAAATTGTGGCAAGTTCTTGGTGGTATGGGGATACCAAGTCATCTTGTCTGCCTCCTAAGGAATCTGTATAACGACCAAGTAGCAACGGTAAGAACAGAGCACGGAACAACGGACTGGTTTAAGATTGGGAAAGGAGTACGGCAGGGTTGTATACTCTCACCCTACCTATTCAACCTGTACGCAGAACACATCATGCGACATGCTGGGCTTGAGGAATCCAAGGCTGGAGTTAAAATTGCTGGAAGAAACATTAACAATCTCAGATATGCAGATGATACCACTTTGATGGCTGAAAGCGAGGAGGAGTTGAGGAGCCTTATGACGAAGGTGAAAGAAGAAAGTGCAAAAGCTGGGTTGCAGTTAAACCTCAAAAAAACCAAGATTATGGCAACGAGCTTGATTGATGACTGGCAAATAGAGGGAGAAAAAGTGGAGGCAGTGACAGACTTTGTATTTCTAGGCGCAAAGATTACTGCAGACGCTGACTGCAGCCAGGAAATCAGAAGACGTCTACTTCTTGGGAGGAGAGCAATGGCAAATCTTGATAAAATAGTTAAGAGCAGAGACATCACACTGACAACAAAGGTCCGCATAGTTAAAGCAATGGTATTCCCTGTAGTAACCTATGGCTGCGAGAGCTGGACCATAAGGAAGGCTGAGCGAAGGAAGATAGATGCTTTTGAACTGTGGTGTTGGAGGAAAATTCTGAGAATGCCTTGGACTGCAAGAAGATCAAACCAGTCCATACTCCAGGAAATCAAGCCAGACTGCTCACTTGAGGGAATGATATTAAAGGCAAAACTGAAGTACTTTGGCCACATAATGAGAAGACAGGATACCCTGGAGAAGAAGCTGATGCTAGGAAAAGTGGAAGGCAAAAGGAAGAGGGGCCGACCAAGGGCAAGATGGATGGATGGTATTCTGGAGGCGACGGAATCAACCATTGGGGAGCTGGGGATGATGACGGCCGACAGAAAGCTCTGGCGTGGGCTGGTCCATGAAGTCACGAAGAGTCGGAAACGACTGAACGAATAAACAACAACAAAATAAGATATGTTGTTATTTCTGGTAAACCTTAATGGACTTTCTGCTGACACCAGGACTGAAAAGATGATGCTTTGTGGAATTGTCTATAGATAGGAGATGGGATATGGGATGAAGAGATCATTGTTTGTAAACTAAGAGGGGGTAAAGATTCAGTAAAATTGTTTATACTTGTGATGAAGCTTGGAAGTAATTTCTTTATATATTTCTTTTCTCTTTCTTTACTATATTCTTACTTTTTTCCTTTCTATTTTCTACATTTTTTCTTTTCCTTTGCACCTTTCATTCTTTCTTTTTATTCTTTCCTTCTTTTAGTTTGTATTAGATTTTACTATTGTAATTAAAATCCTTAATAAATTTTATATTTTATTAAGGATTTTATATACCGTATATATACTGTATATTCAATCTGTAATAAATCTCTCTGTCTCTCTCTCTCTCTCTCCCCTCCTATCTACCTATCTAAAGCATTTCAAATACATTCTGGGGAAACTAGACACAACTGCCATTCAGGAACATTGGCCAAATATTGATTGTAAAAGATGCTCATGAATGAAATAATCTAGGGGAATTGGGGAGCTCTTGAGAACTTCATTGCAGGCACAAGGAACCTTCTCTTACCTGGCAATGTGCCCTGCTTTGGATCCTCTTGGGAGCTCCCACCAAAGAGTGGATCCTGGGAAGAATTTGACATATCCCCTCTCACCTCAGAACAGTCAGTGACCAAATCCTGAAACCACAGACAGGAGGAGAAAAGGGAATTAGAGAAACTGGACATCAAAACTAAACACAGAGGAAACCAGGATCAAAATGGTTCACAGGAATTGGAGGTAGAATTGGCCCCAAGTGAAATTCCCCGAATATTCATCATCACCCCCTTGGAACCAACAAGACCCGAAACTCTTCCAGATCCTTCTTCTCTGCCTGGCTCAGGAGGAAGCCTTCGGCCAGGGCCACCGCCTGGGAACTGGTCTCCGCCCCACACTCCCGGACCCAGCTCTCCATTTCCGGAGGCAGGACGGCCAGGAACTGCTCCAGGACCACCAGGTCCAGCATCTGGGCTTTTGTGTGCTTTTATGGGTTCAACCACTGATGGCAAAAGTAGTAGAGTTGGGTACAAGCCCATCGAGGTCCTTCAGCCTGCTGATAGTGGAAATCCCTGAAAGATTGTCTTTGTACATTGAAGCTCATTGTCCCTTCAAGATCCAGAAGCTTCTGCCTGGCGTTTTCCCTCACTTTCGCACTACTCTCCCTGTGAAGAGGAAGACGACAAATGGCTGCTCCCTCACATTCTGGTCTTTCTCCATCCATGTTCACTCTCTGCTCTTCAGCAGCTCCCAAAGGGTAAAAGATCTCCAAGCCTCTTTCCTTTGTAGGACCAGAACCTCAGGAAGAGGTTACTCTCGAAAAACCTATAAGGGCCACTGAACCATCTTTGGAGACATGTTATCTTGGTCTCTCCCGAAGTAGAACTTCACTGGCAAAAGTAGATACTGTACTTCTAGCTCCCAACCTGAAGTGGAAACAAAAGAAAAAAGCATTCGTACAGGCCAAGGCATTGAGAGATCAATATTGTTCATAAACGTTTCCCAAAGTTTGAGTTTTCTAAGAAAACTCCTTCAGAGTTAATGTTTGCAGAGAAGATCCACAAAAAGAGCCTTTTCAGATCAGCGACAGCTCCCTCTCTTTCTCCAGAAGGGAATGTTCTCATTCCAAGTGGAGGGATGGACTTGAGGCCCCTGCGTTGTTTCTGCATCCAAGTCTGAGTATAGGGGAAGCCCCCCTACTCTGGGAGCCAAGATCCACTGAGCTGCAGATGCCCCAGATGTTCTCCGCAGGCCCTCTGCACTCAGCCCAGGTCCTCTGCAGCAGAGCTGGCACAGAATGGATGCTTTGGCCAAGGACTGGCCTTTCCTTGGGGGTCCCACCAGAGAAAAGGCTCCCCATTCTCTGCACCCTCATCTTCTGAGTAGGAGAAGCAGAGGCTTCTTTGGTACTTCGGTATCACAGCAGGAACTCTGCCAGGACCATGCAATAGGAGAGGCAGGAAGGCAGCCGTCCCACCCCTTTTCCAGGGCTTCCCCAGCCCCCGGGATCCGGGGCACCATGGTTTGCAAGCCAACCCAGTTGCACCAGGCAGGCTCCGTCCTTATACCCGCTTCCCCTTTCTTAGGCTCCCCATCCTGGCTTTTCCCCAGCCCGCTCCCCATCCTGGCTTTTCATGCGGGCTCACTCCGGTTTCATGCCTGGGGAGGAAGGGGAGAGCCCGGCCCCTCCACCCGAGGGCTGCCCCTGCTGCGTGGGAGGCCCGGGAACCCACCTGCACCCGCTTCGCCTCCAGGAAGGCGCCCCAAAAGGTTAAGACGAGTGACGGCGTCTTCCTAGAGAGGCCAGAAGTGCAGTACTTGCCCGCAAAATCCCAGCGCAGCCTTCCAGGATAAAAAAACTCGGCCTTCCGATGGCAGGCCCCGGATTGGCTGACAGGGAAATAGTCGCCCAATAGAAATCAGCGCTCCTGCGTTGCTAGGCAGGCTCAACAGCGCTTGTCCGGAAGGGAAAGCGCCCGCCGGGTTGTGCTTACGGGAGACCAAGAGGGAGGGCGCGGAGGTGGCAGGCGGGAAAGGGGGAGAGTTGACCTCAACCCCCAAAGAAGGGGAGGATCTGGTAGACTTAGTTTAGGAGAGGGCAGCTCTCTCGCAGGCAGGAAGGGGGAAGCTTCTACCCGACCGACCACGCTTTTGTGCTGCAAACGCAAGCACGTCAGACCTAGTTAGTGCGTGGATGGGAGACCACCAGGGAATCCCTGGAGCGTATGCCAGATTGGGAAGCAAAATCTCTGCACCACTGCCGATAGATCTATCATCCATCCATCCATCCATCCATCCATCCATCCATCCATCCATCCATCTATCTAATCAAATTTATCACCGCCCAACTCCCCCAAGGGGGACTCTGGACGGTTTACAACAAAATATAATCAATAATGTACAATTATAAATAGATTTGTGAGATTCAGCGGTTCTGATGCAGCCCAATATCCAAGAGACCTTAGAGCAGTACGTTCTTCTAGTCCTGATAAGAGTAAACAGACTCACACGAAAGAGGTTTAGATAAAAAGTCTATTTACAATTATACATACACAGTCTTCATACACAGCAGTCCAAGAAATACAGATACGTTGTCCAGAGGCACATCAAATAGAAAGAGAGAGTATAGCACCTTACACAGTACCTTTATACATATATCTGTCCAATCAGGACTCACATTACAGTAGCATTGCATCAGCCACATGACACATTTGCATAAAATTGCCAGTAGGTTGCATCAGTCCTATTACATCCTTGTGTCATCATCTTTTTTGCTGATAGAATGACATAGCAGTTTCTATACCCTTTTACCTAGATACATTGGATACATTTCCATTCTGTTCTATCTGTAAATTCTAGGTTTAATTCTCAAACCTTAACAAGATTAAAATACAAATTAAATAATTTAAAATATAAAAAATATAATAAAGTCCAATGACGGAATCTTCTAAGTTCTTCTTAAGTAAAAAGGGCACTCCAGTGATAATCTAAAGTGCTAGCCATCTCCAGGTATGCACATTCTCCTTCCCGCCCCAAGCATACTGACAAAACCAGGTTTTAAGTTTCTTCCGGAAGTCCAGAAGCGAGGAGGACTGTCTAATCTCTGGGGGGAGAATGTTCCAAAGGGCAGGGGCAACAGCAGAGAAAGCACGCTTACATGACCCCGTTAGATGGAGCTCTTTAACCGAAGGGGGCTGCAGCATGCCCTCTCTGCATGCCCGGGTGGGACGGGATGAAGTAATGGGGATGAGACGGTCCCTTAGGTATCCTGGTCCCATGCCATGTAGGGCTTTAAAGGTGATAACCAACACCTTGAATTGGACCCGGAAGCAGACTGGAACCCAGTGCAGCTCGCGCAGCAAAGGTGTTACGTGTGTCCTCCTTGGGACACCCAAAATTGTCTGCGCGGCTGCATTCTGGATCAGTTGTAGCTTCTGGATATTCTTCAAGGGTAGCCCCATGTAGAGCGCATTACAGTAGTCTATGTGGGAGATAACCAGGGCATGAGTGACCATTCAAAGGGCCTCTCGTTCCAGGAAGGGGCGTAACTGGCGTACAACACGAAGTTGCGGAAAAGCCCTCTTGGCCACAACTGCCACCTGCTTTTTGAGCAGGAGTCGTGAGTCCAAGAGGACTCCCAAGTTACGCACCAGATCTGTCTGGGGTAGTGCAAACCCATCCAGAATTAAAGATGACAATTTCCCAGATGCCGAGGAGCCATTAATCCACAGCCACTCCGTCTTACTAGGGTTCAGTCGAAGCCTGTTTTTCCCCATCCAGGCCCCTACAGCCCCCAGGCACTTGGAAAGGGTGGTCACTGCATCACTTACTTCATCCGGGATGGAGATATACAACTGGGTATCATCGGCGTATTGATGATACCTCACCCCGTGGTGCCGGATGATCTCACCCAGCGGTTTCATGTAGATGTTAAAAAGGAGCGGAGAGAGTACCGAGCCCTGTGGGACCCCACAAAGAAGGGTCCGTGGGCTGGAATCAACACTGACTGGGACTGGCCTCAGAGGAAGGAGGTGAACCAGCGCAAAACCACGCAGCCCACCCCCAACTCCCTAAGCCGTTCCAGAAGGATACCATGGTCGACGGTATCAAACGCCGCTGAGAGGTCAAGAAGAGCGAGAATGGATGCACTGCCTCCATCTCACTCCCGCCAGAGATCATCCATAAGCGCGACCAATGCAGTTTCCGTCCCATAACCAGGCCTGAAACCTGACTGAAGGGGGTCCAGATAATCCGTTTCATCCAGAATCCTCTGGAGTTGCAATGCCACCACCTTCTCAACCACCTTCCCCAAAAAGGGGAGGTGGGAGACTGGACAAAAACTATCCAGTATAGTAGGGTCCAGCGACAGCTTCTTGAGGAGGGGGCGCACCAGCGCTTCCTTAAAAGCTGCCGGAAACACCCCCTCTCTCAGGGATGTATTCACCATCGCCTGGACCCAACTACAAGTCCCCTCCTGAGCTGCTTTCACCAGCCAGGAGGGGCATGGGTCTAATTGGCAGGTGGTGGCATTCACAGCCCGGAGGATTCTGTCCACTTCCTCAGGTCCAACAGGATCGAACTGCTCCCAGATAAGAAAGCAAGTACGTTCCCTTGGTAACTCTCCAGACTCTGTCTCACGCTCGGAGTCTAACTTGGAGCGAATCCGAGTTAATTAATTAATTAATTAATTAATTAATTCGAATTTATTACCGCCCATCTCCACGACAGTAGACTCTGGGCGGTTTACAAACATCCTGCAAATGCTCAGAAAATTCCTCAGCACGGCCCTGCAGATGGATCTCTGACTCCCCTTTCCCTAAAAGGGATCAGGTACTCTTAAACAGGGCGGCTGGGTGGCATTCTGCGGATCCAATAAGAGCGGATAAATATTGACGTTTCGCTGCTCTTACCACCACAAGGTAGGCCTTAATAGCGGCTCTAGATTGTGTTCCGTCGGATTCACTCTTTGTTTTCCTCCAGCGCTCTTAATCCTTTTCAGAACGCTCGGCTCCTCCGTAAACCAGGGGGAGCGTCGGGTTCGATGGGACAAGATCCTGTCCAAGGCCTTCCAAGCGTTGCCTTGTTGGGAATCTTTTGACTTGCAAGCCTTCCAGCAGAGGCGGCTTTTACAATCTGACCGGAGGGGCTTCTTTGGGCAGATCCAGCACAGCAACTCTCCCAGCTCAGCATCTTCCCGCTTGGAGGGGCCTCCGGGCAGGCACCCCCCAGCTCAGCCCCTCCGGCCAGGGGCCCCACAAGTGGGGGTCCCCAGTCGCCCCCCGAGTCGCTTGAGAGTCAGAGGGCTGCAGCCTTGGGGCTCCCCCCCGGATCTGCAGCGGGGGGGCCGGAGGGACTGGGGCAGGGAAGGGGCACCAGAGCTCGCGTGGACCAGTTAACGCCCCCCGCCCCCGGGAGGAGCCGGAGTCACTCCGGATTCCCACCTGCGAGAGAGCAGAGAGGGAGAGGCGGCCCGTCCGCCCGCCCCGCCCGGGCCAGAGCAGGAGGTCCCTCACCTAGACGCGGCGGTCACCCGCAGCCCTCGACCCACCTGCGTCCGCCGCCCGCGAAGGCTCTGGGAGAGGCGCTCCCGCTTCCGGCCCCGCCCACGCCCAGGCCCAGCCTCCCGAACGACAGGCAGCGGAGCCGACCAGCCGCCCGGCAGGTGGGCCTCTTTCTCGCGGAGGATCCCGCCTCCCGCGGCAACGCCGGGATTGGCCGAGGGGAGGACGATTGGCCAATGGGAGTGCAGTGCGGTAGGGGCGTCTGCGGTTGCTGGGCGGACTGGGGCGCCGGCCGCGCGCACCAAAGGCCGAAGTTTCTTCCTCCCAGAATGCCCGGGGAACCCCTCCCCCTCCCTCGTCTCGTTGTGGAACGACAAAGGGGGGTCGCGGGACCAGGAGACGTCACTGCGGAGGGTCCCCACCAGCTGCCTTTGATGCGTCGTGTGAAGGCGTCTTGGCAGGGTGGAGGGGCCTTGCAAACGGAGGGATCCCCTTGAAAGCCCATTTTCAGTTTTTGCCTCCCGGCCCGTTTCTTTCCTTGCTCCCAGGGTCTTTGCTGCCCGCACCTCCCTCAGACTGACCGGCTTTCTAAACCAGGAGTCGGGTTTGAGTTAGGGTTAGGATTAGCGCCGGATTCGAAGGGTGACGCCTGAAGTTGGGGAGCAGGAAGAAGGGCTCCCCAGGGGAGAGGCAGAAGAGCCTCAGGGAGCTTGGGAGGCAAAGGTTGGCAGAAGACGCGTCGCTGGCAACGCTGAGGGGAGAAGAACGTGGCTGAGGGCAGCGTCCCGACCTAAAAACGAACCAACAGGCCAATACGGCCACCAGATGTTGGTCGTCGGACCCTCGAGGTGGGGGTAGCAAAGGAGTGGAAGCAGAGACGGTTCCCTCATGAAGGCACTGAAGGAAGAAGAGGTGAGGTTTCTCCTCACAAAACATATTACAAGGAAGTGCAGACAGAGGGCCTGCAGAAGAGATGCAATCCGGAACAGCATATTTGGAGTATCTGAAGCAGAGACTGACCGATGAGGGGCAACTGAGAACTTGAAAGCTTAGGAGGAACAAGGAAATCACAAAGGGAATTGTTTCAGCGTTTATGGATAATGATCAAGGAGCATCAGGCTAACAAAATCAGTTGAAACGTTTATGAAAAATAATGGGAACCAGGGAAAAGTTAGCCTTTCATTGAGTATGTGTTGCTATTATAACCAGGGCAAAACTACTAAAAGACTACTAAAAAACTACTAAAAAGAATTGTGAATAGCCATTGTGATTTATATACCCTGTGGTGTAGTGATTAAGGTGTTGGATTAGGACATGGGAATCCAGGTTTAATTCACCCCTCATTCAAATACTTTCGCATGCTGCGGTGTTGCGGCGAACTGGGGTGTCCCCCCCATCGACAGTTTCTGAGTATTAAGTGGTGGATAAAACTGAATTGAAGTGTTAGTGATACATCCAAAATTATGTAGGTTGGATTTTAGGTACTTTTCCTGTGCATGATATTCCTATCACACACTGGGTGATGCTTGATGGGGGCGGGAAGAAGAAAACTACTCTGCAGGGTGAAAGAAGGTTTGTTATTCCTTTCTCACATGAAACCCCATGTTTTCCTGCTAGTGTAGGCTGTATATGGTAAAAAGGGATCTTGCTAAAAGTGTTCTGTGGGAAGAGCTCATGGCAGAAGGGACGAGCTGTAGGAGCCATTTCAGGAGAGAAGAGGGCCATTGGAAACCCCCTCAATGTGCAGGTTATTCAATTACATCTTTTCATGTGCTGCATGTAAAGAAAACATGGACTGTTGAGAATAGGCAGCTGGTTCAGAAAAGTTCACTTTTGAGCAACGGCAACAAAGGACCATGTGCGGCCCTCTTTTGTGCGGCCCTCTTTGCTGCAGCTAATGGATCTGTTAGAACAGGGCTTTCCAAAGTTTTCCCGCGGCGACACACCAACGGCGGTTGGTGTGTCGCCGCGGGAAAACCCGGAAGTGCCGCTGTTGCGGCAGCCCGCAAAAACCCAGAAGCGCTGCTGCCGCTTTCGGTTTTTGCGCGCCGCCGTGGCTGCGGCGCTTTCGGATTTTTGCGTGCTGCCGTTGGCGTGTCGCCACGGGAAAACTCGGAGGCTTCCGGGTTTTGATGCGACACATCTGGGCCCTGCAGGCGACACACTTTTGTGTCGCAACCCACAGTTTGGAAAGCTCTGTGTTAGAAGCATTTGTTCCGCCCTTCCTATTGTAAAGCTGGAATTGGCTAAGAGAAAAACATTAGACTAATAGGAATAATATATTCAGATTCTGGCTGTTGCTGCTGGGCAGACTAGCAGTAAGCAGGATACACCAGCATGCAACCTGCCTCCACCAACTTTCCTTCCAGTTCAGGAAGAAATAAGCAGGAATGGTGCCACTGGAGGAGGACACCTACATCATGCTGGGCAGGAAGAGAAAACAGTGCCTTACTGGGAAGTCAAGCCTGGCATTAGGTCTCATGCAACATGAAGAAAATATCAGTGGCAGAAGTCAAAGTAGGGGGCACTTCTGCAGTCTTTGGAAGAGAACTACCATGTAGAACTACTACATAGATTTAAGTAGGACTACCAGAAATGGGATGCACAGCTTTCATAGCAGGCGGGTAATAACCAAGGCTGGGAGAGTCTCCTAGTACTCACAGTGGGAAGGAAGCACTTCCCCTGGGGCTCCAGGAAGAGGGCAGGAGTTGTGATGCCATATGTGAAGGCAAGACCTTCCTGGGTGCTTTGGCAGCTGATTATAAGAAGTTTCCCACTAGGGGGCAGATGGTGGCTGATCTCAAAAAGTTAAGCAGCGTCAGACCTAATTACTACTTGGATGTGAAACCACTGGGGGATACCAGGATTGTAATTAGTCTGAGAAGCTATCGTCTATGAAGGTTCTCAGTCATCCAAATGGAATTGTCTGTAGCTTGAATCATGTCAACTGGATTTCTATTTTCTCAGTGGAAACGTTTCGCTCCTTATCCAAGGAGCTTCTTCAGTCTGAGCAAAGTTAGTAAGGGAATCCTAAATATGTTTTAGGTAGCTGTGTGACCTTACACCTGGGGCTAGGTCATGGTTATATTGAGATGTTATTTTAAGTCCTTTTTGTTAGAGTTCTTGTGTTGCCCTGGCGAATCATTCCTGTACAAAGCAAAAGCATTCTCATGGTGACGTGAATGCCAGGTGGCTGGATAACAGAGAAGCCTTGGCTTTGTTTACATCTTCATTAGATATGAAGCTAGAAGGTACCATTGTTATGGCTAGCAATGGATCTTCCCATGAAAGTGAAGCCTCCTGATAGATATCCTTCTGTGGGAAGCCTTGCTCAAGCCCCCCCTGAGCAAGGAAGGGGGGAACTCAGTGCTTAGATGCAGCAGGCCAATGCTATGTGCTTTGAGGCCTAGTGTGTGTCACAGCAAACTGCCAGCCAATCAGAATGCTAGAAGAACTGAATATACAACCATGCAAACTGGTGTTCTATGTCTTCTTGATTTCTAGTGTCTCTTAGTCATGTAGTTCTTCACGTGTTCACTTCCCGTGGACTGGGTAGAGTGAGCTATGCCTGGCTTTGGGTATAGGCCATGGCAGGAACTCTGGCCCTGGGATCAATACACGGAACTCTGCTTATAAGTTTGTTTTGTTTTTCCTTTTACAATGATGTATCCTGTATATTCATCTTTTTCATATTTGCGATAATGTGATTGTATATACATTATTGCCCTATGCTAAACAGTAAACACTGTTGGCCCTAACAAGCTGCATTCTTGTCTGTTTATTCTTAAGCCTCGGTTTTTCCCCTTTAAGCCAGCATATACCCCATCACTTTTATCATCTAAAGGAGGATCGTTAAGATCATGCTGCTGTTGAGCTTGTGAAATGGTCTTAATCTTCCTAGGCACAGAAGACAAAGCAGGGAGGAAGATGGGGGAAAGATTATGCCTGAGGCCCCCACCTCTATTCAAGGAAGGATTTTCCAAGTTGGCATAAATGGATTCCTTGACCCCTCTCTCAAACCACCTATCTTCACATTTTAGACAGAGAAGATATGTATCTTCCTCCCTGCTTTGTCTTCTGTGCCTAGGAAGATTAAGACCATTTCACAAGCTCAACAGCAGCATGGTGATCTTAACGATCCTCCTTTAGATGATAAAAGGACTTAAAATAACATCTCAATATAACCATGACCTAGCCCCAGGTGTAAGGTCACACAGCTACCTAGAAACATATTTAGGATTCCCTTACTAACTTTGCTCTGCTTTTCTTCAGACTGAAGAAGCTCCTTGGATAAGGAGCGAAACGTTTCCACTGAGAAAATAGAAATCCAGTTGACATGATTCAAGCTACAGACTGAGAAGCTATCATTCCTCAGAGGGTAGCCATACTAAGCATGCTTGTGCCACTAGGACTCAAACTCAGATCAGCAGTGGCCTTACATTGTCACTACATTGATTTACAAATTTTGAACCAGTTGGTAGCGGTGGTCTCAGCATGTGACTGGCCTTGTCTAGGCTGGCAAGCTAAGTTGGGTTGGACATGAATAGTACTTGGGCTGGAGATAGACAGGAAATCTAAAAACTGTAGACAAGACTGAGATACTGAAAAAAAACGTTGCAAGAGAGCATGACAAGCCACTTCTGATTTCAAACCCACCAGAAAAATACAACAAATGTTAAAATCAGCAAAAGACAAAAGGGACCCCCTCACCGCTGCAGAAGTTTATTGCATACCCTGCAGCTGTGGACAAGTATATATTGGGACCACAAAACGCAGCATCCACACCAGGATAAAAGAACATGAAAGACACTGCAGACTACATCAACATGCTCTCAAACAAACTGGTCACCAAATCTTATTTGTCTTATTTATGTTAGACTATACAGAGAAGCCAGTGAAATACATAAACACCAACACAGTTTCAATAAAAAAGAAGAAAGCCTAAAGATCAACAAAACCTGGCTTCCAGTCCTGAAAAACACAGCTTGCAAAAGGTCAACAAACTCTACTCAACCACAGAAATATACAAACAACTCACACAATAGATGTGCTAAACCCACACACGACAGCACCACACCCCCTAATCACCACAAAAAAACCTCTCCCAATCTCTTGTAAATGACCTCTCAGCAGCTATAAACACCAGCAGGAACACATGTCAGGGTTTCCTGTGAAAAGCAAATCGCTTCCTGTACTGTCTGGTTCTCAGAACAAAGTCACTGATAAAATGCAGGTGGCTGCATCATGTGATGTTATGACTCGTCCGAAATAACTACCTCATGGGAACAAAAAGCCCAAACAATTCTGGGGGGGGGGGGACGGGACGGGACAATATGCTTGGTTAGATGCAACACCGCCATCTCATGGCGGTTTATACTATGTGCAATCCTGAATGCTTTAGGCTTTGTAAATTTGAAAAGCCTTGTGACCCATGATTCTAAGGTTCCACCAATCAGAAAGCTGAAACAAGTGTATATCTCAGCTGTGAACTATGGGTCTATGCTTCTTGACTTCTGTCTGGTCTTTTAGCCATGTTCGTGTGTATGTTCTAACTTTGAAGACTAGGAAAGGTATAGCTATGCGTGGCTCTGTGTCTAGGCCATGGCATGGGCCTTCATGTCTGTCAATGGAAACAAACACGAAACTCTGCTTGTATGTATGTTTTTCCTTTCTGCAATAATGTAACTGTATATACATTTATATACATTTATATAACATTTATAATTATATAAATATAATTTATATAACATTTATATAACATTTATATATATTTATATAAAATAATTTATTTATATAACTGTATATACATGTATCCCCTTCATGGATCACTGCCTTGTCGTGGCGAAGGGGCTTGCGTACCTCAATGAAGTCAGGTCAAGAAGAACAGGTCATGATGGAGAGTTCTGACAAAACGTGGTCCACTGGAGGAGGAAATGGCAAACCACTCCAGTATCCTTGCCAAGAAAACCCATGGACAGTATCAAAAGGCTAAAAGATATGACGCCGGAAGATGAGCCCCTCAGGTCGGAAGGTGTCCAAAATGCTACTGGGGAAGAGCGGAGGGCAATTCCGAGTAGCTCCAGAAAGTGTGAAACGGCTGGGCCAAAGCCGAAAGGACGCTCAGTTGTGGATGTGTCTGGAAGTGGAAGGAAAGTCCGATGCTGTAAAGAACAATATTGCATAGGAACCTGGAATGTAAGAACTATGAATCAAGGTAAGCTGGATGTGGTCAAACATGAGATGACAAGATTGAACATCGACATCTTGGGAATCAGCGAACTAAAATGGACAGGAATGGGCGAATTTAATTCAGGAGACCATTATATATACTACTGTGGGCAAGAATCCCTTAGAAGAAATGGAGTAGCTCTCATAGTCAATAAAAGAGTGGGAAAGGCAGTACTGGGGTACAACCTCAAAAACGACAGAATGCTTTCAGTTCAAATCCAAGGCAAACCATTCAACATCACAGTGATCCAAGTCTATGCCCCAACCACTGATGCCAAAGAAGCTGAAGTTGACTGGTTCTATGAAGACCTACAACACCTTCTAGAACTAACACCAAAAAAAGATGTCCTTTTCATCATAGGGGACTGGAATGCTAAGGTAGGAAGTCAAGAAATAACCGGAATAACAGGCAAGTTCGGCCTCGGAGTACAAAATGAAGCAGGGCAAAGGCTAATAGAGTTTTGTCAAGAGAACACGCTGGTCATAGCAAACACTCTTTTCCAACAACACAAGAGACGACTCTACACATGGACATCACCAGATGGTCAATACCGAAATCAGATTGATTATATACTTTGCAGCCAAAGATGGAGAAGCTCTATACAATCAGCAAAAACAAGACCTGGAGCTGACTGTGGCTCAGATCATGAGCTTCTTATAGCAAAATTTAGGCTTAAATTGAAGAACGTAGAGAAAACCACTAGACCACTCAGGTATGACCTAAATCATATCCCTTATGAATATACAGTGGAGGTGAGGAATAGATTTAAAGGATTAGATCTGGTAGACAGAGTGCCTGAAGAACTATGGATGGAGGTTCGTAACATTGTACAGGAGGCAGCAACTAAAACCATCCCAAAGAAAAAGAAATGCAAGAAAGCAAAGTGGCTGACTGATGAGGCTTTACAAATAGCTGAGGAAAGAAGGGAAGCAAAAGGCAAGGGAGAAAGGGAAAGATATAAACAACTGAATGCAGAATTCCAGAGAATAGCAAGGAGAGATAAGAAGGCCTTCTTAAATGAACAATGCAAAGAAATCGAGGAAAACAATAGAATGGGGAAGACTAGAGATCTCTTCAAGAAAATTGGAGATATCAAGGGAACGTTTTGTGCAAAGATGGGCATGATAAAGGACAAAAAAGGCAGGGACCTAACAGAAGCAGAAGAGATTAAGAGGAGGTGGCAAGAATACACAGAAGAACTATACAAGAAAGATCTTAATATCCCTGATAAATACGATGGTGTGGTCACTGACCTTGAGCCAGACATCCTAGAGAGTGAAGTCAAGTGGGCCTTAGGAAGCATTACTAACAACAAAGCTAGCGGAGAAGACAGTATCCCAGCTGAGCTATTTAAAATCCTAAAAGATGATGCTGTTAAAGTGCTGCACTCAATATGCCAACAAATTTGGAAAACTCAACAGTGGCCACAGGATTGGAAAAGGTCAGTTTACGTTCCAATTCCAAAGAAAGGCAATGCCAAAGAATGTTCAAACTACCGTACAATTGCGCTCATTTCACATGCCAGCAAGGTTATGCTCAAAATCCTACAAGCTAGGCTTCAGCAGCATGTGAACCGAGAACTACCAGAAGTGCAAGCTGGGTTTCGAAGAGGCAGAGGAACTAGAGATCAGATTGCCAACATTCGCTGGATCATGGAAAAAGCAAGAGAGTTCCAGAAAAACATCTGCTTCATTGACTACGCTAAAGCCTTTGATTGTGTGGATCACAACAAACTGTGGCAAATTCTTAAAGAGATGGGAGTACCAGACCACCTTACCTGTCTCCTGAGAAACCTGTATGTGGGTCAAGAAGCAACAGTTAGAACCGGACATGGAACAACCGACTGGTTCAAAATTGGGAAAGGAGTACGACAAGGCTGTATATTATCACCCTGCTTATTTAACTTATATGCAGAGTACATCATGAGAAATGCCGGGCTGGATGAATCACAAGCCGGAATTAAGATTGCCGGGAAAAATATCAACAACCTCAGATATGCAGACGATACCACCCTAATGGCAGAAAGTGAAGAGGAACTAAAGAGCCTCTTGATGAGGGTGAAAGAGGAGAGTGCAAAAGCTGGCTTGAAACTCAACATTAAAAAAACCCAGATCATGGCATCTGGTCCCATCACTTCCTGGCAAATAGAAGGGGAAGAAATGGAAGCAGTGACAGATTTTATTTTCTTGGGCTCCAAGATCACCGCAGACGGTGACTGCAGCCATGAAATTAAAAGACGCTTGCTCCTTGGAAGGAAAGCTATGGCAAACCTAGACAGCATATTAAAAAGCAGAGACATCACCTTGCCGACAAAGGTCCGTATAGTTAAAGCTATGGTTTTTCCAGTATTAATGTATGGCTGTGAGAGTTGGACCATAAGGAAGGCTGAGCGCTGAAGAATTGATGCTTTCGAGCTGTGGTGCTGGAGAAGACTCTTGAGAGTCCCTTGGACTGCAAGGAGGTCAAACCAGTCAATCCTAAAGGAAATCAACACTGACTGCTCATTGGAAGGACAGATGCTGAAGCTGAAGCTCAAATACTTTGGCCACCTAATGAGAAGAGAGGACTCCCTGGAAAAGACCCTGATGCTGGGAAAGACTGAAGGCAAAAGGAGAAGGGGACGGCAGAGGATGAGATGGTTAGATAGCATCACCGATGTAATGAACATGAATTTGAGTAAACTCCGAGAGACAGTGGAGGACAGGAAGGCCTGGCGTGCTATGGTCCATGAGGTCACGAAGAGTCGGACACGACTGAACGACTGAACAACAACAAATATACATTTATTGCCTTTTATTACAAGTAAACATTTTTTAGCCATAAACGCTGCACTCTGTTTACTCTGCGCCTTAACCCCATAAGCCAGCATTATCCCACAACACACACCCTCCACTTGGGCACAGAGAGAATCTTCTAGCTGTGCTCCTGTCCTCTGAAGATGCCAGCCACAGCCACTGGCGAAACGTTAGGAACAAAAACTGCCAGAACACGGCCACACAGCCCGGAAAACCCACAACAACCATCACTTCTGATTTGTTGCTCAAATCAACAGGAGTCTAGCTCAAATCACACTTAGAAGAGATCCAGATTGCTTGAAGCCATCTGCCCTGTTCGGGGTGACATCAGGAAGAAACCTCCCACATTAAAACTAGAGTTCTCTCCCAAGCAAGTATTTTGGAATTATCTCTTGGAGAGTGAAGGAGGGCTTGCTATTTTTTCCCTGTGCACAAACGTCCCCCGATCCAGTTTCCCCTCCAGTACGGACACAATACAGATGCAACCTGGCAAAAAAGGGTGGTATGCAAAGACCCTGTTGCAATTCTGCCAGCAGCTTGCAGGGCCATGAATGCCAGTTCAGGAGAAAATAGGGCCTCCAGAGCCCCATGCTCATTGGCTAATATTGTTAAATTACATCTTTCCACACACGCATCAGGAAAACCTTTACTGTTCAAAATGGAGAGCTGATTCAGAAGATGATCTTTGTCCAACTGATGGAATTGTGATTTTAGGGTTAATCTGAAGAAGACAGCAGAAACATCATGGCCCCAGAAACTGCCCAGGGTCCCTCCTTGTGAGGGAGATGGGCGAGATATAAATGTGATAAATAAATAAATTATGGCCCCAGAATTGTCCTTCACTAGTTGCTGAGCAGATAACTAAGTTGTGGAAAGCAGAGAATGGGAAGTGGGAAGCACTTGTAACCTAATAGATAAGGCACCAGCTTAGCTCATCTTTCCCTTAGCAATAGCAAATGCCCACTCTTGGGCATTAGTGCTTAAGTGTTTTGCCCACCCAAGGGTGTGAATAATTATTGTATACCAATTAAATTGTATTTGCTTATGATGTAATAAGTAGCTGTTTAAAGCCTGATAGTAGCTGTTTAAAGCCTGATGCCTTAGAATTCCTTTTTTGCGCTTGCTTTGAAAGCCAGTTTCCAAGTGCCATTAACCTGTACAGAATAAAGCTATAAAAGGGATTTTCACCTTGCATGTTAATTGGCGAAGCATGCCAGGTTTAAAAAACCCAGAGTTCCTGGGACAACGGTGACAAAGGAATCCATGAGTGGATGCAGTCTTATCTGCAATAACTTCTGAAGCTCCTAAAAGCATTGGGATGAGTATTGCAAGAAGCCAAGTATTTTACTTATTCATTTATTCTCCTCCCTCTCTCCTTTTTGACTATACCAGCCATATCCTGGTCACTCTTTTTTATTTTTTTTGAGGTCAATTTATATACAGCATAAGACTGAATGTGGTCTTCACTCAAGAAAATCTTCCCAACTTCTTAAGTCTTTAGGAGCTGAAAGAGCCTGAAAGGATGCTGGCCAAAGAGAAGAAGCAGGGAGATTCCTTGGCTAAATTCCAATGTAAATCTGGCTTTTCATAGTCTGAGGTCAACCCATCACCCCAAAACACACATCTCAAATCTTCAAAATTCCTAAGATCTGCACCATTTCTGAGCAACTACATCTGAGGAAAAATGTGGACTCTGCATTTGAGGCATTGTTTGAGCAGAAAAGCAGTTACAAATCAAAGTAATAAAAAGAGATGAGATCGCTTCCGGGTGTTGGAGCTGCCGGTGCGCTGAGCTGAGGCTCCTTACCTCGACTCCGCGGTTTTCCTGCTTGCAGCGGTTTTGAAAAAAAGAAACCGCTGAAAATTACTTCTTTGAAGAAAAGAAGATCAGAAGATCGACCACAGAAGGGTCGCTGGAATCGCCGCTCTTTCCCGACCCCTGTATTTCCACCACAGGGGAAGGGAAATTGATGCGGCGAAAGCGACCGGAGGAAACATCGTTGCTCTGCAGGAAGCCGTGAATTCTTTCAAGATACGTAGCACCAAAACCCAACCTTTTAGACAGTAGTTTTTGTTTTTTAAAGTTAAGATTTGCTTTATTATTATCTAAGATCTATCTATGGACATGATTAATAATGCTGGTGCTTTTATAACTTTCTTGTCAAGGAGATGGAGAAATGGTGGAAGCTGAAAGACTGATTGACTTTGCTAAAAGTAAAAGTGACATTACTTATTGATGGTTGGTCTAATTATCTCTTGGAATTATTTTGTCTTGCCTGGATTTTAAATTTTTGTGGATTAATAAATTGTTGATTTAAGATTCCCTCTTTTACATTTTGAGGTTTCTTTTTTTCCCCTTATTAAGCTGTTTGAATATTAGTTGAAATATACAAGTTATTTTTTAAATACCTATGCCCTGTTCATTATCTGGATTTTTTCTATTTCCTTTTTCTTTTGTATATAGTAATCATTTAAGACTATAATACAGGGCTTTCCAAACTTTTCATGTTGGTGACACGCCTTTTAGCCATGAATAATTTCGTGACACACTAATGAGGAGTCCCCGCCCCCCAGCCCACGTGATTGGCTGCCGGCTCCAAACCCCGCCCCCGCCCCACATGATTGGCTGCCGGCTCCAAACCCCGCCCCCGGCCCACGTGATTGGCTCCCGGCTCCAAACCCCGCCCCCCGACCCACGTGATTGGCTCCCGGCTCCAAACCCCACCCCCGCCCCCCCAGTCTTGTACTGTATGTATTGTATTTTATGTAATTGTAGATAAAATACAAAAATGCCCTCCAGGTGTGCTTGATGGGGAGGTCATGGACCCAAGACCATGAGCAGTGTTTTTCAGTCTTGGCCACTTTCAGATATGAGGACTTCAACTCCCAGAATTCCTTACTCAGCAAGGCTGGCTGGGGAATACTGGGATTTGAAGTCCACAACTCTTGAAGTCACCTAGGTTGAGAAACACTGCCAGATGATGGGAAAACTGCTCCATTGCTTGGTAAGGCTCTGGGCTGGGGGGGGGGTGGGGGGTGCAGGGATGCCACTAGGCTGCCGAGCGTCCTGCTAACACCCAGGCCACCGAGTGCTCTTTCTGCTGAACACGTGAATAGCCTCAGCATTCCAAGTTCCCTTATTTTGGAATTAAGTTAGTGAGGTAAGGTATCTTATTCTGGAGTAAAACAGGTTCAACTGCAGCTAATTCACTGCAGGAGTAGAAACAGTGACCGTCGCCGCATTTCCAAGGTTTGCCATGGACTTCGCAGCGTAAAAGTGGGTCGTATGATTAAATCGGGGCACCGCCATCGATTCAGTCACTATCTCAACAAATACCATAGAAAGCCGTAACCTTGAAAAAGCGAGCATAAAAACTCCTCCCCATTTATTGCAGTGGTTCCCCCCACCCGGGGAATTTGACTTCAGCTCCTTGCTCCCGCACCTACTCCAGCCGGGGATCCTAAAGATCTGCCAAGCGAATCTCTCTCCCTCGCGCCTTAACTTGCAACGGAGGAGGGCAAGGCGTCGGGTCTGTTGGAAAGGCAGACTTTTAGCTGGGAACCTCTCCCTTCCCCAGCTTCTGCGCCAGCATAATTATTGTTGTTCTGGCGGGTTTTCAGTGTGTGTGTGTGTGTGTGTGTGTGAGAGAGAGAGAGCCGGCACTCGGAGGGGGGGCTCAGGAGGCTGCTTCTCCTGCTGGAGTGGCGAGCCAGGGGTTTCTCGTGCGTGCGTGCGTGTGTGTGTGTGTGTGTGTGTGTGTGAGAGAGAGAGAGAGCCGGCACTCGGAGGGGGGGCTCAGGAGGCTGCTTCTCCTGCTGGAGTGGCGAGCCAGGGGTTTCTCGTGCGTGCGTGTGTGTGTGTGTGTGTGTGTGAGAGAGAGAGAGAGCCGGCACTCGGAGGGGGGGCTCAGGAGGCTGCTTCTCCTGCTGGAGTGGCGAGCCAGGGGATTCTCGTGTGTGTGTGTGTGTGTGTGTGTGTGAGAGAGAGAGAGAGAGAGCCGGCACTCGGAGGGGGGGCTCAGGAGGCTGCTTCTCCTGCCGTGGAGCCCATACGCAATTGCTGCGTGTTTACTAAGAAGAAACTTAGCTTAAGCCAGAGCTTTCCAAACTGTGAGAGCTGAAGAGCTGGGTTCAGAGCGGAGCAAGGGATGGGCGGGGCTCCACGTGGTGCATGGCCTCCTCTTCCGGGTTCCCCTGCAACACACCTGGGCCATGGCCGCGACACACAAATGTGTCGCGACACACAGTTTGGAAAGCTCTGCTATAATAGCTTGCTTATTTAATGTATTTTGGAGAACAAAGACAGCTGGAGTATTGAAGCCCTTTCTCTTCTTCTTCTTTTTTTCCTGGTTGGACTTGTGGATATAAACTTGCCTGAGAAGCTCTGGGATTGTTTACTGTTTTCGAAGTTATTTTGGCTACAACTGAGAAAAATCTCTGCTGCCTTCTTATCTTTTATTTTCTTTATACAAGGACTTTTGTACCAACTAGACTACAATTTGATTGTCATGACAACTACTGTGGAAGGACTGTTTTGTTTTTACTTTTTGCATTTTTTATCCATTCCCCCTTTTTTTCTGAACAATTCCTACTCCCTTAAGCTTTGTTTTTTCTTCTTGTCTTTTTTTATTTCCCTTTTCCTTCTGTCTTCTTTTATCTTTACAGGAATACTGTCTACATTATGGTGACCGTGGCTGCCAGGGTGAAAAGAGACAGAGAAAAAGAAAAGGAGAAAGAGGCTGGAAGAATGCCTACAGATTCCACAACAACAGTAACTTCAGAACCATCAACATCAGATATGAAAATTTTTTTGGATGCAATTACAGCATTGGACAAAAAAATGGAAGACTCAACTACTACTTTAGAGAAAAAGATGGAAGATTCAATTGCTACTTTAGATAAAAAGATGGACAAAAAGATAGACACCCTGGGTCAACAAGTAGATAAAAAGATGGAAGATATGAAAGAAGACTTAACCAAGGAGAAGAAACAGGAATTTAGAAAGGAAGTACAGAAAGTTAAGGAGGTTGTGAATAGCTTATCAGGGGAACTTAAAGACACACAACGACAGGTACAAAAATTAGAGACTAAATCAGAATCTATTACTAAAAATATAGAACATAATCTAGACGCCATTGCATTAGCAGAAATGAGAAAGAAAGAATATATTTTGAGACTGAGAGCAGTTCCAGAACAATTAAATGAGAATACAAGAGAAAATATAGTTGTTGCTTTAGCTAAATTTCTAGAGATGGAAGAACAAGATCTTGACTCTGAAATAGATAAAATTTTTAGAGTCAATTCACGTCATGCTAGAGAAAAGAATGTGCCAAGAGATATATTGATATATTTTGTGAGAAAAGTTATAAAAGAGCAAATTCTTTAGAAACACTACAATACCAGATTAAATATAGCAGGGAAAGATATAATTGTTTTAAAAGAAGTACCCTTGAGAATATTAAGGAAAAGAAAGGATTACTCCTTCTTTACAGATAAATTAAAGCAAAATAAGATACCATTTAGATGGGAAAGATTAGAAGGAGTATCTTTTATGTTTAAAGGGCAAAGATTCAAGATAACTTCCATTCTAAAAGCAAAAGCATTTTTGGAGAAATACAAGACAGACATGAGTGATCCAACTAAAGACTTGGAGGAAAAGGGAGAGACATCTAAAGATAAAGAGAAGAGTGAAGATTTATCGGAGATGGGAGCTTCTGGACTGGACTTAAGAAAGAACTTTTAAACATCAAAATATAATGGACTATAAATACCTAACATGGAATATCAATGGGGCCAATTCCCCCCCAAAAAGAATTTTTTTCATTTTTTGAAAAAAACAGACTGGATATAATTTGTCTACAAGAGACTCATATTTGTAAAAAAGACACCAAGTACCTGAATCAAAAACAACTAGGAGAAGAATTTATTTCAGCTGGATTAAAAAAAACTAAGGGGGTAATTTTGTATATACAACCAAAATTGAATCCAAAGTTGATATTGACTGATGATGAAGGAAGATACATTGCAGTGGAAGTTAATATACAAGGGACTAAAACATTGATGGTTGGACTTTATGCTCCAAACTTTGATAAAGGACTATTTTATAAAAATTTGATGGATAAACTTTTGGACTTATCATATGAGAATTGGTGTTTTATGGGTGACTGGAATGGGGTGATTCTCCCAATGGAAGATAGACACTCGCAAAAAAATGTGAAACCTACACAGGGAAAACTACCCCAAACATTTTTTGATTTGAAAGACATGTTGGACTAACAAGATATTTGGAGACTTATGAATGGGAACTCTAAAGAGTATACATATTACTCAGAGAGGTATACTGTAAATCATTTTCCAGAATAGATATGTTTTTGATTTCTAAAAGTTTAATGATGGATGTTAATAAGGTTGAAATATTACCCAAAACTTTCTCAGATCATAATCCTGTATTGTTAACTATCAAAGGGAAAAGGAATATATTTCGATGGAGAGTAAACGAGTCAATTTTTTGGAAAGAGGATATTGTAGATACATGTAAGAAAAAGTTAAGAGAATATTTTCTACTGAATTTAAATAAGGGTACTAGTACTCAAATTGTCTGGGATGCTAGCAAAGCTTATATGAGGGGTTATTTTATCCAATATAATGCCCAAATGAGGAGAAAGAAATGAGAAAAAATTCAACTGATTTTAGATGAAATTAAAAGTAAAGAGATATGTCTGAGGAATAAGCCAATGGATGATACATTGATGACTCAAATTAAATTCTTACAAAAGCAAATATCAATGATTTTGATATAGGAAATAGAGACTCAAATGAAATTCACGAAACAAAAACATTTTGAATTTGCAAACAAACCAGGAAGATGGTTAGCTTACAAACTGAGAAAACAAAGACAAAAAAAATGTAATTTCTAATATCTTATATCTTTTTCAAACACTACCATGAAGGGAAAATCTTAGTGAATAATGTAGATATACAAGAAGCTTTTCATTCTTATTATTCAGCATTGTATAAAAAACATGTTCAACTAGCTGATATCAATGAATATATGAGAAAGCAAAAACTAACTGTTCTAGATGATCAACAAAGAACAATGCTTAATAATCCTATAACAATAGAGGAAATGACAATGGCCTTTAAGAAAATTAATAGTGGAAAGGCACCTGGACCTGATGGCCTATCGGCAGCCTATCACAAATGCTTTGAAGATGAATTATGCATACCTCTTCAGAAAACTATGAATTCGATTTTAGAAACAGGAATCATGCCGGAAACTTGGAAAGAGGCTCACATTACATTGATCCCGAAGGAACAGCAAGATTTGACTTCAACAAAGAATTATAGACCAATATCATTATTAAATAATGATTATAAGATATTTACAACAGTGTTGGCAGAAAGAATGAAAAATATTCTTAGAAATTTTATTCATCAAGATCAAGCAGGATTTTTACCCAAAAGACAAATTTGAGACAATGTTAGAAATATCCTGGATGTACAGGAAGCTCTGGTGTGGGCTGGTCCATGAAGTCACGAAGAGTCGGAAGCGACTGAACGAATAAACAACAACAAAAATTGGAATATCTGGAACAACATAATGAAAAACAAGCTGCCTTGATATTTATAGATGCTGAAAAAGCCTTTGATAATTTAAATTGGTCTTTTATGTTTAAAGTATTGGAGACTATGAATTTTGGAGGAAATTTTATTAAGTGGATTAAATCAATATATACTCCCCAATTTGCAAAAATAATTAATGGAGACTTCAGTAAACCATGTGAAATACAAAAGGGAACAAGACAAGGTTGTCCCTTATCTCCACTTTTGTTTATATTGGTTTTAGAAGTTTTGCTTAGAGATATTAGACAAGATGATGGTATTCATGGTATTAGAGTTAAAAAAGAAGTTTATAAATTAAGAGCCTTTGCTGACGACCTAGTCATTACCTTAGAGAACCCACTGGATGGGATTGAAATACTAATACAGAAATTGAAAGAATTTGGGTCGTTAGCAGGATTTAAAGTGAATTTACAGAAAACAAAAGTTTTGACTAAGAATATGGATTTCCATCAACAGAAGAAATTGAGAGACATGACGGGATATTCAATGGAGGATAAAGTAAAGTATTTGGGAGTATATTTAACATCCAAAAATGTTAAACTGTTTAAGAACAACTATATTCCACTGTGGATCAGTATTAAAAACGACTTAGAACAATGGGAAAAATTGCAATTATCACTATTAGGTAGAATATCAGCAATTAAAATGAATATCTTACCACGAATCTTATATCTTTTTCAAACACTACCTATATTGACATCAGAGGAACCTTTTAAACCAGGGCTTTCCAAAGTGCCGCCGCTGGTGACACACCCGGCGGCGGCGGTGGCGACACGCGCACGGCGGCGGTGCGGGGGTGTGTGCGGCAGCGCGCGCGCGCGCGGTGGCGGTGCAGGAGGGGCGTGCGGCGGCGCGCGCGTGCATGGTGGCCGCCGTGCACACGCGCGCCGCCGCTTCTGGGTGGTGTGGCGACACACCACGCTGTGTGTGGCGACACACTTTTGTGTCGCGACACACAGTTTGGAAAGCTCTGTTTTAAACAATGGCAGAGGGATATTTCCAAGTTTATCTGGCAAGGAAAAAAACCAAGAATAAAATATAAAGTTTTGCAAGACTCAAAAGAAAGAGGTGGCTTAGGTCTTCCGGATTTGAAACTATATTATGCAGCTTGTGGTTTGGTTTGGCTTAAAGAATGGATTGTTTTGAAAAATGAAAAATTATTGAAGTTGGAGGGTCATGAATTAAGATTTGGATGGCACGGATATTTATGGTATGACAAAGCTAAGGTTAATGTGGACTTTAAAAATCATTATATTAGAAGATCTTTGTTGAGGATTTGGAATAAATATAAGCCAACCTTATGTTATAAAAGACCCTTATGGATTTCTACCCAAGAAGCATTTCATAGAACAGAAGTAAGAAATAAGGATAAGTGGCTGACTTATAAGGATTTTTTAAAAAAGGAACAAGCATTATGTAACAAAATCAAAAGAAGAACTTGCTCAAGAAGATTATACTTTTCAATGGCTTTCTTATTTGCAATTTATAGAGAAATTTAAATTAGATTAAAAAAAATCTGGAATTTGAACAAACTAGATCGGAGTTTGAGATACAACTATGTGAAACAGATGACCACTTAATTGCTAAAATGTATAAATTGTTGTTAAAAGGAGAAATGGTGGAGGAACAAGTTAAAGACTATGATTCAATGGGCAAAAAATATTGGACATAACATACAATTGCAACAATGGGAAGACATGTGGAATAAAGGATTAAAATTTACTTTGTGTTACAATTTGAAGGAAAATTTTTATAAGATGTTGTACAGGTGGTACATGACCCCACAAAAACTTGCTAAAATGTATGGGAATGTTTCCAACATTTGTTGGAAATGTAAAAAACAAGAGGGGTCTTTTTACCATATGTGGTGGACATGTAAAGTGGCAAACAAGTTTTGGATTGAAATTCATTCACTGATGCAAAATATATTACAAATACGAATACCATTTAAACCAGAAATATTTTTACTTGGATTATTGGATGTACAAACAGAAAAGCATTTTATTAGAATTATAGAATATATGATTACAGCAGCAAGACTTCTTTATGCACAAAATTGGAAAAATCAAATGTTACCAACAATACAAGAATGGATGCTAAAATTAATGGATATGGCAGAAAATGATAAATTGACATGTTTACTAAAAGAAAATTCAAATCGTTATTATCTTAAAGAGTGGAAACCATTGATGGACTATTTGCAAATGCAGGTGGAGCAAAGCTTGCATGGGGTTTTGGTGATTAGATTATATATAAATAAAATATATTAGACAAGAAATGTATATGAATATTATATCAAATGCTAGCATGTAAGAAAAACTTTCTTTTTTGTATTCCTATGAACATAGATAGATCGGAAGTCGACTAATTTCTATATCTTTTTCTATTTCTTTCTTTTGCTTTTCTACACTTTTTTCTTTCTTTCTTTGATTTGTATTTCTATTTCCGTTTCGTTTCCAACTTTTATCTATGTATATTTTAAAATTCAATAAAACGTATATTAAAAAAAGTAATAAAAAGAGATAAACATATCCTCATGGAGCTTAATAGTAGAATTCACAAGGCAAGTGTTGAACAAGATGGTAAACAGTTGCACAGGTCAAAACCAGCTTCTGCTGATTCCGCAAATGTGAAATAAATTCAACTTTGACAATCTCAAAGCTGAGCTGTAAGTACAGTATTAATTTCCTGTATTTCTATTGATTTAACGTGTGCTTTTCTTAGCCTGTTGTAATTTGCCTCAGAGTTTATGATGAGGGATCAGAGTCGAAGCAGATAAAATATAAAATTCAAATTTTTATGAAATATGGCATATGGTATAAAGTTATCCGTTCATCAACAATGTCAGACAGCCATTGATCTTACAGGGCTGCTGTGAGGAATATTCACTGCATCTTCTAGACAAAGATCCTTTGGAAGTGACTGAGACACGCCTGAGCCCCGTTATCTGGGAGGAGTTCAAGCAGGTTGATCCTGAGGAAGTGGACACGGTCCTTGTGGCTGTGAGTTTGGCCACCTGTGTGCTGGACCCATGCCCCTCCTGATTGGTCAAGGCTTCCCAGGAGGTGGCATGTGGTTGGATCCAAGCAGTGGTTAATGCCTCTTTGCAGGAGGGGGTGGTACCACCTGACTTGAAAGAGGTGGTGGTACACCCCCTTCTCAAGAGGCCATCCTTAGGTCCAATAGTTTTAGACAAATTTCACCCAGTCACCAAACTTGCCTTTTTAGGGAAGGCTGTTGAGGGTGGTTGGTGCTCAGCTCCAGAGAGCCATGGATGAAGCAGATTATCTGGGCACTTTTCAGTCTGGGTTTAGGCTGGGGTACGGTACTGAGACGGTATTGGTTGCACTTGCAGATGACCTCGGGAGCATCCTGGCCCTCCTGGATCTCTCAGCAGCTTTCAGTACCATCAACCATGGTATCCTTCTGGACCAGCTTCAGGAGATGAGAGTGGGAGGCACTGCTTTGGGGTGGTCCTCCTCCTTTTGCCATGACCGGTTTCAGTTGGTGTTGGTTGTGGGGGGGGGAGAGGTTGGGCCCTAGGGCCATGCAATGCATGGTCCCTCATGTCTTGGGTCTCTCCCCTCTCCTCTTTAATATTTAATATTTACATGAAACTGCTGGGTGAGGTCATTTGCTGGTATGAAGTGCAGTATCATCAGTATGCTGATGATGCCCGGTTATACATCTCTACCCTTGGGCAGGCAGGTGATGCTGTTACAGTGCTGACTGAGTGTCTGGAGGGTGTGAGGATCTGGATGGGGAGGAACTGACTTTGACTCAACCCTGGCAAGATGGAGTGGCTTTGGGTTTTTGGCCCCCCCAGGATTTGGTGATATGTCATCTTTGACAAAACGTGGTCCACTGGAGGAGGAAATGGCAAACCACTCCAGTATCCTTGCCAAGAAAACCCATGGACAGTATCAAAAGGCTAAAAGATATGACACCGGAAGATGAGCCCCTCAGGTCGGAAAGTATCCAGTATGCTACTGGGGAAGAGCGGAGGGCAATTCCGAGTAGCTCCAGAAAGAGTGAAGCGGCTGGGCCAAAGCCAAAAGGACACTCAGTTGTGGATGTGTCTGGAAGTGGAAGGAAAGTCCGATGCTGTAAAGAACAATATTGCATAGGAACCTGGAATGTAAGATCTATCAAGGTAAGCTGGATGTGGTCAAACATGAGATGACAAGATTGAACATCGACATCTTGGGAATCAGCGAACTAAAATGGACAGGAATGGGCAAATTTAATTCAGGAGACCATTATATATACTACTGTGGGCAAGAATCCCTTAGAAGAAATGGAGTAGCTCTCATAGTCAATAAAAGAGTGGGAAAGGCAGTACTGGGGTACAACCTCAAAAACGACAGAATGCTTTCAGTTCGAATCCAAGGCAAACCATTCAACATCACAGTGATCCAAGTCTATGCCCCAACCACTGATGCCGAAGAAGCTGAAGTTGACCGGTTCTATGAAGACCTACAACACCTTCTAGAACTAATACCAAAAAAAGATGTCCTTTTCATCATAGGGGACTGGAATGCTAAGGTAGGAAGTCAAGAAATAACCGGAATAACAGGCAAGTTCGGCCTCGGAGTACAAAATGAAGCAGGGCAAAGGCTAATAGAGTTTTGTCAAGAGAACACGCTGGTCATAGCAAACACTCTTTTCCAACAACACAAGAGATGACTCTACACATGGACATCACCAGATGGTCAATACCAAAATCAGATTGATTATATACTTTGCAGCCAAAGATGGAGAAGCTCTATACAATCAGCAAAAACAAGACCTGGAGCTGACTGTGGTTCAGATCATGAGCTTCTTATCACAAAATTTAGGCTTAAATTGAAGAACGTAGAGAAAACCACTAGACCAGTCAGGTATGACCTAAATCATATCCCTTATGAATATACAGTGGAGGTGAGGAATAGATTTAAAGGATTAGATCTGGTAGACAGAGTGCCTGAAGAACTATGGATGGAGGTTCGTAACATTGTACAGGAGGCAGCAACTAAAACCATCCCAAAGAAAAAGAAATGCAAGAAAGCAAAGTGGCTGACTGATGAGGCTTTGCAAATAGCTGAGGAAAGAAGGGAAGCAAAAGGCAAGGGAGAAAGTGTAAGGCGCTCCTCTCTGGATCTCTAAATCCACTCCTCTACAGTAAACCATGGACATGCAGTTTCTTAGATGCAGAATGGTTTATTAGAGTATACAGGGGTTATCACTAACAAAGACTGGAATGCAGGAACAAAGAACAACAAGCACATTTAAACCTTTCCCTCTCCCAGTGTCCTTTGCTGCTGACACGTGTAGTCGGGTCTGGGCAGTAGCTCAGACAACGCTCGCCAAGATGTGTATTCCCGATCGTCGGGTGGTTGCGAGCCGGTCTACTCTAGTTGTCAGACTGGCGATGTCAGTTTCGCGCCACTTTCAGTCTCCCGATGATTCCTTTGTCTGCTTGCCTTTTGGCAGAGATCGGGTGATCTCTGACATGCTCCTGCCCCAAGACTCACCCCCCCCCCCCTCTATATACAAACCAGACTATTTCCATCACTGGGGTTTGTCTGGGAACTCTCTATGGAACTTCTTGATCAATTTGGGGGCGCGTGTGTGTTTGGCATTGACCCACTCCCTGTCACCAATCAGCAGGTTGGTCCATTTGACTAGGTATTGCAGCTGCCCCCTGTGCCATCTCGAATCCAAGATCCTGTCTATTTCGAAGTGTGGTTCTCCCTCCACTAATATTGGTGTGGGTACCTCTGGTTCCGGGTGCCACTGATGTGAACCATGGTATTGTTTCAACAAACTAATGTGAAACACGGGGTGTATCTTTCTCAGAGCCTTTGGCAATTGTAGTTTAGCCGTTACCGGGTTAATTACTGCAATGATATTGAATGGACCTATGAACTTGGGCGCTAGTTTTCTTGACTGTTGAGTGGACCTTAAGTTTTTGGTGGATAAGTACACTTTATCCCCTACTCTCAATTCCCATTCCTTCGTATGTTTGCGGTCTGCGTGTTTTTTGTAACTAGCCTTTGCTTCTTCCAGCGTTTTAACCATTATTGGCCAGTTGCTGGTGATTCTTTTGACCCATTCATCTTCTCTCAGAGGTTGTTCTAAGTCTGTGCTCTGGGTCATTGCCAATTCAGGTATCGTTACAAAGTCCTGCCCGGTAGCCGCTTTGAATGGTGAAATCCCTGTGCTTTGATGCAGCGCGTTGTTGTACACAACTTCTGCGAACGGCAAGAGTTCTGCCCAATCAGTTTGTTGGTAATTTATGTAGCATCTAAGGTACTGCTCCAATGTGGAATTAAGGCGTTCGCTCGATCCGTCTGTGCACGGATGGAACGCACTACTAAGTCCCTGTTCTGATCCAATTAACTTCAAAAATGCCCACCAGAACTTGCAAGTGAAAGTGCTGCCGCGATCGCTGATTATGCATTCCGGCATTCCGTGGGCCATATAAATGTGCTGAATGAAAAGTCTAGCTAGCTTCTGCGCGTTCGGTATGCCCTTGGATGCAATGAAGTGTGCCTGTTTGGAAAAGTGGTCTGTGACCACCCAAATGGCCGTGTTCTTTTTGCTCACTGGTAAGTCCACTATAAAATCCATGGCAATTTGCTTCCATGGTTGTGTTGGACTAGCTACCTCCTGTAATTTCCCTGTGGGTTTACCCATTTTCCTTTTTGCTGTGGTGCACGTGGAACATGTTCGTACATAAGCTTTCACGTCCGAGCACAACGATGGCCACCAAAACTTTCCCCGGACTAGATGTAGTGTTTTTAGGAATCCGAAATGCCCTGCCGTTTTGTGGTCGTGGTGCATACTCAAAACCCTTTGTCTTAAGGATTCCGGGACGTATGCTTTCTTGTCTTTCCAGCCCATTCCATCCCACTCCTCTAGTGTGTGTTTGTGCTCCACCCACCAAGTGTCAGTTGCCGTTGCCATTTGCAGGTCTCCTGCAAATGAATCGCTCTCAGTCCTTTGTTTCGTGCTGCTGCGGGTGACAGCCAAGTTCCCCTCTCCCCTAACCACTGGTACCGATTGCGTCGGCTCCTCCCCTGGCTGGGAAGGGATCAGTGACTCAAAGATCTCCTCCATCTTGCCTTCATGCTGCGGCAGGCGTGATAATGCGTCCGCCAAGAGGTTTTCCCCCCCAGGGAAATAACATGAAGTTGAACCTACTAAGGAACTCTGCCCACCTGAGATGTTTGGGGTTTAATTTTCTTGGGGATTTGAGGGCTTCCAAATTTTTATGATCAGTCCACACCTGAAACGGCTCAGCTGTCCCTTCCAAGAGGTGTCGCCACGTGCTTAAAGCATGTTTTACTGCAAATGCCTCTTTTTCCCAAACATGCCATCTTTTCTCCATTTCGTTAAATTTCCGAGAAATATAAGCACATGGTCTCACTTTCCCCCTGTCATCTACCTGTAGCAAAATGGCGCCAGCTGCATTGAGCGACGCGTCCGTGTGAATGATGAATGGTTTGACTGGCTCTGGGTGCTTGAGGATGGGCTCCTCCGTGAACAATGCCTTTAGCTTATCAAAAGCTTCTTGGCATTCTTGGGTCCACACTATTTTTGTGCTTGGCTGCGGGGCTTTCACTTTTTCCCCCTTGCCTTTCGTTTTCAGCAAATCAGTTAGGGGTAGCGCAATCCCGAAATCCTGAATGAACTGCCTATAGAACCCCGCAAATCCCAAAAATGCTTGGAGCTGCCTGCGCATTCGGGGGGGTTGCCACCCCAAAACCACTTTAACTTTCTCGGGGTCCATTTCAATGCCCACATTCGAGATGCGATACCCCAAAAAGTCCAGCTTGTCCTTGTGAAACTCACACTTTTCCAGTTTTACATATAATTTTGCCTCCAACAACCTCTCTAGCACCTTTCTGACCAGTTCCATGTGCTCTTCAAGGTTTTCCGAGAAAATCAATATGTCATCTAAATAAACAATTACCCCTTTGTACAGAAATTCATACAGTACTTCATTTATGAATCTCATGAACATTCCCGGTCCCCCTGCAATCCCAAACGGGAGCACTCGATATTGGAATGATCCTAGTGGGCAATTGAATGCTGTTTTCCACTCGTCCCCATCCCTCATGCGTACACGGTAATACGCTTCCCTTACATCCAACTTCGTAAAGACCTTCCCTTTCGACAGTTGGGCTAACATGTCTTTCAACAATGGTAAGGGGTACTGCTTGGTGACAGAAATTTCATTGAGCCCCCAGTAGTCCGTGCACAGCCTCAGTGACCCATCTTTCTTTTTCCTGAATAACACTGGGGCCGCTAACGGGGAGTTGGCTGGTTCAATGAAGCCTCGTGCCAAATTTTTATCAATGAACTTACGGAGCTCTTCTAACTCTTTCTGGGTCATGGCATACATCTTGGGTTTCGGGAACGGTGCCCCAGGGATGAGGTCTACCGTTGCATCTGACTGTCTGTGGGGAGGCTCTTGGTCGCATTCCTGCTTGCCAAACACTTCCCTTACTGGGAGATATTTTTCCGGGATTGCCTGTAGGTTACTTTCGTCCCCTTGTTCCCAATCCTCATCCCAAAATTCCATCCCAGCTGCCCCCACTTCCCAGTCATCCACACCACTTTCTTTGTGCGTCCCCCCATGAGTCCCGTCCAAAAAGTCAATTTCCCCAGAGACCCAATCCACCCTAGGATTTCTAGCTCTCAGCCATTTCAGTCCTAACACAATGGGTCTTGTTGCAATGGGGGCCACAATAAACCTCAATGTTTCTACGTGGTTTCCCAAAGTCATTTGTACTTCCTCTGTAAACTGCTCCACTGGCCCGCCTTTCATCTCAGAACCATCCAATTGGCAAAAGGTAATGGGCGTTTTTAGCTCAAAAAGTCTCAGTCCCAAGTAGTCAGCCACGTCCGGGTGCATTAAACTTCTTGAGCAGCCCGAATCTAGCATTGCCAACCCAGAGTACTTCCTCCTCCCACCCACAGCTTTTAGGTGTACCTGAATGTGCATTGTGGGGTTGCGGCAATTCTTCTCATTGCGCCCTTTTGTGAAGGCCTGCCCTGCGGCGCACATTACAGCAGACCTTTCTCGTTTCCTGCCATCTGGAATTCATAGTCTGATTCTTCGCTGTCACTGTCGTCATCCATGTGTGTGGGGTGTCTCCATTTCGCCATGGCTGCTGCGGTGCCTTTGCGCTTGTCCCCCGCCTCTTTTTCTCTTTTCTTCTCTGGGGGTTTCTTTGGTTGTAACTTCTCTCTAGCCATCGTCCCGTTCTGTGGGCAGTTACTGATGAGGTGTCCCATCTGTCCGCATCGAAAGCAACCGCCCGCTCTCATTCTCCGATTTCTCTCCTCTTCCCATTGTTTTTGCTTGTGATCCGTTCGGGCGGGATGTATGGTGGGTTCAGGCTTTTTCCTCAAATATTTGAACTTTTTAATAGTCATCAGCTGTGTCTGGCTTTGTTCGATACAACCCGCCAGTTGGATCCAGCCTTCTAGTGTTTTTGGTTCTTCCCTCCCCACCATGAGTTCTAATAAGTCTTGTCTCAAGCCGTACTGGAAGTATTCAATTTGGAATTCTTCCGGCCATTGCGGTAATTCACTAAGGATTCGTTTGAACTCCATAGCATATTCCGCCACAGTACTTTTCCCCTGATCAAGGTTTTGGAGGCGCACTCTGGCCGACACTTTTGCCAGTGTGTCTTCGAACCGGGTCTGCAAAGCTTGCATAAACTTATTGAAGTCACGAAGCGTGCTTGCCTTGGTATCGTGCAATTTCACGAGCCAGCTAGCCGCCTCCCCCTCCAAGAAGCAAGAAACATATCTGACCTTCGCTTCCTCTGTGTAAAAGTCGTTTTCAAATTCTTCCATAAACCCTTTTACGTGAGTTATGAAGCATGCCAATTTTTTGGGATCTCCATCGAACTTCATTTTCAGCTCTCGCAGCCCTATCGGTGCCTTCCCACCACCCGGCGACCTCCGTTGTAGGTTGGATGGGATTGGACGGGGCTGGTACTGTGCGTTAGGATCCTCTTCTTCGTCTTCCTCCTCTGATTCCTCCCCAGAGTCTGTTACTTCCCTACTATCTTCGGAGGGGGGTGAGCATTTTATGGGTTTATGCCTCTCCCTCCCCTCCAGGAGTGTAATAATCACATTTAGTCTCTCGCTTAATTCCTCCACCTTGTGGTCCATGCGAGACCACTTTTCCTCCATCTTATAATCTATACGGGACAATTTTTCCTCAACTGCCCCAATTCGTTGCGTTTGGGTGACACGCTTTTTGGTTTTCTGCTCTCTGCATCCCTCCATCCCTTCACCCACTCCCAATGACCAGTCTGCTTTCAAGGTTCCGTGGGTGGTGGGGTGCGGGGGGGTATTAAGTGTCTCTATGTGTTTGGTCTTCATGTGCTTCTTGGCCCCCACCCGTACCTTTTTCTTCGTGGGGGCTGAGCTGGGTCCGGGTTCGTTTGCCTCAGCCGTCTCTGCTTCTTCCCGGACTGCCTCCTCTGACGTGGTAGCCTGGGGCTCTTCGTTCACCTCTTGCTCCATCCGACCGTCTCCGGATTTGGGTGCTACCCTCACTGTTGAAGTCGTTGGGGTTTCCCCACGTACCTCTCAGGATAGGTAGGCGAAATTTTTTGTTGTTGTATTCCAGTCTTTATGTAAGGCGTTCCTCTCTGGATCTCTAAATCCACTCCTCTACAGTAAACCACGGACACGCGGTTTCTTAGATGCAGAATGGTTTATTAGAGTATACAGCAGTTATCACTAACAAAGACTGGAATGCAGGAACAAAGAACAACAAGCACATTTAAACCTTTCCCTCCCCCAGTGTCCTTTGCTGCTGACACGTGTAGTCGGGTCTGGCCGGTTGCTCAGACAACGCTCGCCAAGATGTGTATTCCCGATCGTCGGGTGGTTGCGAGCCGGTCTACTCTAGTTGTCAGACTGGCGATGTCAGTTTCGCGCCACTTTCAGTCTCCCGATGATTCCTTTGTCTGCTTGCCTTTTGGCAGAGATCGGGTGATCTCTGACAGAAAGGGAAAGATATAACCAACTGAATGCAGATTTCCAGAGAATAGCAAGGAGAGATAAGAAGGCCTTCTTAAATGAACAATGCAAAGAAATCGAGGAAAACAATAGAATGGGGAAGACTAGAGATCTCTTCAAGAAAATTGGAGATATCAAGGGAACGTTTTGTGCAAAGATGGGCATGATAAAGGACAAAAAAGGCAGGGACCTAACAGAAGCAGAAGAGATTAAGAAGAGGTGGCAAGAATACACAGAAGAACTATACAAGAAAGATCTTAATGTCCCTGATAAATACGATGGTGTGGTCACTGAACTTAAGCCGGACATCCTAGAGAGTGAAGTCAAGTGGGCCTTAGGAAGCATTACAAACAACAAAGCTAGCGGAGAAGACAGTATCCCAGCTGAGCTATTTAAAATCCTAAAAGATGATGCTGTTAAAGTGCTGCACTCAATATGCCAACAAATTTGGAAAACTCAACAGTGGCCACAGGATTGGAAAAGGTCAGTCTACGTTCCAATTCATGTAGATAAAAGAATCTGCCTTAAATGTTGTTTTTTCATACAATAGATAGAAATAATTCTTTGTCTAATATACTCTATTATATTTAATCTAATCTTCAAAACCCCATATAAGCTTCGCCCCTCCTGGATTTCACAAATAGTCCATCCATGGTTTCCACTCTTTGAGATATTGACAACTTGAGTTTTCTTTCAATAAACAAGTCAGTTTATCGTTTTCTGCCATGTCCATCAATTTTAACATCCACTCTTGTACTGTTGGTAAAGTCTGAGTTTTCTAAAATTGTGCATAAAGAAGTCTTGCTGCTGTTATCATATATTGTATAATTCTGACAAAATGTTTTTCTATTTGTAAATCCAATATTCCCAACAGAAATTATTCTGGTTTAAACGGAATCTGTATTTGTAGTATACTCTGCATCAACGTATGTATTTGGGTCCAAAATTTCTTTGCAATCTTACATGTCCACCACATGTGGTAAAACGACCTCTCTTGTTTAGTACATTTCCAGCAAATGTTAGAAACAGTTATAACAGGGAAATTAAATAAATTTAATTTTGTATTCTCCTTGTTCTTTTTCTAACAAGTCCTTATAAGTCAACCATTTGTCTTTATCTCTTATTTCAGTTCCATAGAATGCTTCTTGTGTAGAAATCCACAAAGGCATCTTGTAACATAAAATTGACTTATATTTATTCCAAATTCTTAACAAAGATCTTCTAATATAATGATTTTTAAAGTCCACATTAACTTTAACTTTGTCATACCATAAGTATCCATGCCATCCGAATCTATTTTTCCAAAACAAGCCCATAAGTTTCATTACTTCTGTGCTGGACATCAATCAAATCTCTTATTTATTTACTTTAAATACACACACACACACACACACACACACACACACACAGAGTGTATATATGAGGAACACACAAACACACATACATACACTGTAGTATAATAAACACACAGACAGAAAAATATAATACATCAGAGATACCATATACATTACAGTGACTAAAGGAAACTGAACATAATGGTAGGGAAAAAAAAGAAACTTAGAAAAAGGGAAAAAATAAGATTCATATATTATTAATATAACATTAATTTAGTCCTTAAACTTATTACTACATCTAGGCTATACAGAAACATATTGCTCTATCTTTTCAGTTTTGGAATATAAAGACATTTCAAAAATTGATCAGAAACATATCTTGTATCCAATCCTTAACTGCAGAGAAATATTTTTTTTCCATCTATACAAAATACTTCTCTTGGCTGAGTCCCAGGACCAATAAAGCCAAAGATCTTCATAAGATGTCACCTTCCATATTTAAGGAGGATCATTCAACATCACATTTACATCTGTAACTTAGAATCCAATCAACACGTAACAATGTTTTTGGATGAATTAACTTTTAATGTTTGAAAAATATTTCTTTTAATGTTTGAAAGATATTTTAACTTTTTAATGTTGCCTTCATAGTGGATTATCAGATCAGTCATTGGGTGGAGGGTCAGAAAACAAAACTCTGGCCACTGTATATCTTCCCTAAAGTGGGCAAAATGAGGCAGATCTGCCTTTGCAGAGTTCTAGAGGCATTTGGTCACATGCACATTCCCCAGTGGTGGAAGGCATGGAGCACTTCAAACAGATCCACCAAAGTTAACTCCCCCGGAATATCTAGAGCACAGCTTTCCAAACTGTGTGTCGCGACACTTTAGTGTGTCGCGACACACAGTCTGGTGTGTCGCCACACAACCTGGAAGTGGCAGTGGGGGTGTGTGCGGCAGCAGCAGCGGTGCGCCATCAGCGCTTCTGCGTTTTAGCGGAGGCCGCCGCTGCCATCATGCATGCCCCCACCCCCGCGCCCCCTGCACCACCGCCGTGCACGCCACCGCCCCCACGCCACCGCCGCTGCCGCCGTTGGTGTGTCGCCAACGGCAGCACTTTGGAAAGCACTGATCTAGAGGGAATCAGACTGTGATGAATGACTTTTGAGAGGGTTCAATGTAAGATTATTTTGCATTCACTTTCAAGCCATCTTTACTTTTTGCCGTTAACTGTTCCTTTGTATTCAGGTCAGGCCGTACCAAAATAATATAACATTTGGGGATGAAGATGCAGCCCAGCAGCCCAGCACTGGAGGCCAAGATGGAGAAAACCTGCACAGCCACCATGTACTTTCCCTTGGTGCTCAGGTAGGTGGGCACAAAGGAGACCCAGACACTGCAGAAGACCAGCATGCTGAAGGTGATCAGCTTGGCTTCATTAAAGGCCCCAGGGAGGTTCCTGGCCAGGAAAGCCACCACAAAGCAGATGGCAGCCAGGAAGCCCATGTAGGCAAGAGCACCATAAAACATAGCGACAGAGCCTTCATTGCATTGCAGGACAATCTGCTCTGTCTGGGAGTACATGTCAGCCTCAGGGAATGGGGGAGAAACTCCCAGCCAGATGATACAGATGACAACTTGGAGACTGGAGCAAGAAAGGACAATGGAGTTGGCCAGAGTCTTTCCCAGCCATCTCCTCATGGTGTTCCCAGGCTTCGTGGCTAGGAAGGCCAGCACCACCATGATTGTTTTGGCCAAGATGGAAGAGACTGCAATGGAGAAGATGATACTGAAGGAGGCTTGTCGGAGAATGCAGGTGGCCGGCCTTGGATGACCAATAAAGAGGAAGGAAGTCAAGAAGGAAAGCAGGAGAGAGACCAGGAGGACGTAGGAGAGGTCCCGATTGTTGGCCTTGACTATGGGAGTTTCTAAGAATTTGATGAAGATTGCCAAGACAAAGGCTGTGACCAAAGACAAGAAGAGGGCAAAGGAAGCCAGGATCATCCCCAAGTCTTCTTTGTAAGAAAAGAAAGTTATCTCCTTGGGGACGCATTTATTTTGGTCTTCATTTGTATGGTGATTTTCTGGACATCTTGTGCACTGCTCTGCATCTGGAGAAAAGACAGTCAAGACCTCTAATATTAATTTTACATGACCATAACAAAGCACTCCCTTTGAATATGCAAATAATAAGTTATGGCAAGAGTCGGACATGACTAAATGACTGAACAACAACAGAAGGATATTGTGCCTCAAAATCCAGGTCTATGCATGTTTCATGGGGTCAGGACTAGGTGACATGCCTTTTCAGTGGTAGCTCTCATTTTTATGGAATGCTTTCTCTTCATTGGCATGAATGGCCCCTACTCTACAAGTATTTGGAAAGCAAGGCAAAGCTGCAGTTTTCTGGTGGGTGTTCAGCTCTTCAGTTAAGTGAACGGTGCCTTTGATGTCTTTGCATTGCTGATTACTATTCTTTAAATGGCTATTTAATATATTGTTTTCATACAGGTGGGCACACCCAGAGGAACTGCCCCCTTTGGATCCCCATTCAGGGACAGTTCTTTCAGCAGGGGCTTCCCTTTTATACTCATGGAAGACACAACGCAATCTCTCAACAGAGGGGCATTGAGTTGGGCTGATCTTCAACAGACAGGCTCCTGCAGACATAGGTCGATGAGCCATGGTTACTCACCCAGCTTTTCTTCCAAATGTTGTAATCTCTTATTTGAGAGGTTACCAGATTTGGGCTACATAAATATAGACAACCACTCAATATTAGAAACAACTACAAAAACAAACTCTTGCTTCCATCTCATGTTCGTCTAGAGGTTGCAACCTAGATCTGTTAGCTTTCCTCCATTTACCTAATAACTGGCTTTCTGTCCATCATCCATGAGACCCTTTGTCCACGGCTTGCAAGCCTGTTTCTCAACAACCCTGAATGGAAATGCTTCAGGGACTCTTCTCCCCATCCTTCAAGCCCTGCCTCTCCCCCTGGCATCCCCTACCTTCCTGAGTGGAGATGGTGCCTTCTGCACACAAGACACACCCGTAGCAGCAAAGAGGCCTTCCTTCCAGGACCACCTTGGCTTGGCCAGGATGACAACTTTCGGTACACCTGGAGCGAGGAAGGGACTGACCCCAAAGAGAAGGAACATCAATCATAGATGATTAGGTGTTGCCATAGTCATGAGAGATTAATCTATTCCATGGGTCTGCTTATCCCTGGACTAAAAACCAGATGAGTACATTAGTTTATGAACCACAGTAATTGGCTGATCAATAAGCTAATCCAAATCAAATCAACCATTTTATGGCTGTAAAGTGCGAATTCAGCATATATCCCTTCCAGGATTAATTGTCAGTAGGATTCTCCACTCTAATTCCTGACCTTTGGACTCACCTAACCTGGTTTTACTGTTTGGGCTGCACGTCTACTAAGAAGGGAAGTTTTCTTCATAAGCTGTAGACAGCAATCACCCATTCACAGCTTGCTTTATAAAGGAAAAGCAGAAATAAGGAAAAAGATCCAACTAGTATCTGAATCTGGCTAATCCACAGTAGACCTCTTGACCATCGAGTCCCATTCAGTGATCCAAGGAGCCCAGCAATGTCATTAGGAAAGATGGTGATCCCAAGCAATCCTTCATCCCACCTCCACCCACTTTCCCTCCAATTCACAACTGGGTGGAAGAATGAAAGAGAGATTCGTGGGCATTAGATGTACAGTCTCAGCTCACCTGGTTAAACCGCTGGGACCAATTTGTGGCCTCCTGGTCAAGGATGAATTCCAGATCTTTGGACCCCCATGGTCTATCTATCCTCCCAAACTTCACTGCCCCGAAAGACTGGTTGGGAAAGGACACCCAATTCACACTATCAAATTTGGCAGCGAGGTCCCCTTTCTCATCCAGATACACTCCATCTATGCAAGTATTGTAGAAGTGGGCATCTCCCAGGAAAGAATGAAGCTACAATGGCAGAGAAAAGAAGAACATGAGAAAAGAGGAAACCAAAGGATGTTCTACAAGTAGAGTTGACCCCATGCCATGTAAACTCTTGTCCAGGAGTCACCAAATAGGAGGTGGAGTGGGGGATTCCCTGCCCTAGAAACCTCACAAAGTGGAAGAGGAACATTGAAAGCCTAACCTCGCCACTCCATCTAAAATATCTTCCCAGCCTGAAGGCTCACCTTCAGGATTTCTGATGGACACCAAATACCTGCCACGTCTTTAGGACCAGCCTGTGATCCCTTTCCTTCATTGCTTTCCGCTTGGACCTGGATAAGTAGGCAGCATGTGAAGCCCGAGCAACTGCCCAGGCAAGGTTGTAAATACCGTAGCCATCCAGAGAGAGGGTTTTTTCCACCACCTCTTCTGGCAGGGTCTCCAGATCCTCCTTCTCCCGGCACCTCATCCGCCCTTTCACAGAGGAAAAGTGTTTGGAATACAAGCAATCAAATGCCTTCCTGCCAAAATGTTGCATAGGAATGAAAAATGTTTCAGAAACATATTGTGGTCTTTTTTCAGTATGGATTAAGAAAGAGAAAAACCCGCGGAGATGTTGGGGAGACAGGATTTCATAGGATAAATACAGGGTGAGGTCCCACATTGCTGTGGTGACCCAAACTTTCCCCAGGAGAGGCTTGATGTGCCTTTCAACATAGGCTTGCAATGCATCTATCAGGCTGTAGAAGTAGCGAGTTTCCCCATAGTATATTAAAACACTGACATGGTTCCACATGGTAAATGGTTCATTGAACAGCTGCCTCATTTTCCAGGGCAATGTTGGGATGCTCACTGAGAAGGCCACGCAAATTGTGTTCCTGGTTAATATGGGGTACAAAGTCCATAGGAATCTTTCCCCGTTTTCAGTGTCTGGTGCAAGGAGACCGACCCAGTTCCATCCAAAATGGTGGAGCAATTTGGCAATTGCCCAATACAAGTAATCTTCTTTGGGGACCAACCGGTAGATGAAGGGGAACCGAGTTTTATCATTCAGAGTTTCAGACACAAAACCATAACTGACCTAGTAAGAAAAAGAATGGAAATATTTTGACACAGCTGATACAGCTGATAGAAATAGAGACAGAGACAGAGAAAGAGACAGATCCGTATAGATGTTTAACCAGAGTCTAAGTGGGCCATCTCTCTCAGATGCTGGAGTAATTGATTTCTGCACTAGGAAGGGTGATGGAGTAGATGATGTTAAGGTCCAATTAATCTCTTACAATGTATGAACTGAAAGAGTTAGCTAAGAGGAGTTCCACAGTTCCAAAGAGTTAGCTAAGAGGAGTTCCACAGTGGAACAGACTGCCTTGAGAGTTGGTAGAATTTCCTTTGCTGGAGCTATTTTCACAGTGGCTAGATTATAATTTTTTGGGGATGCTATTAGAGTGGATTCCTGTATTGGGGAGAGCTTGGCCTACATGATCTCCAAGACCCCTCCCAAACCTTCCATTCTGTGCTTCTGAGATTCAACGGGATTGTAGGGATAACTTCCCTAGATGTGCCCAAGGAATGATAATTAGGAGATGAGCATCCTTCACTTTCAAAGGGTAATCAAAATCTGGTGATAAAATGATCTCCATTGCCCTGTAAAAGTGTCTTTCAACCTGATGTTTGGATGGTCATGGCATCTTCCTGGGCAAGACCGATCCAGGCTTGGCTTTTCTCCCCATCCCAATTCATACCTGTGGGATTTTATAGAAGCTTGACATGGTGGAAATCTGCTTAGAAATGTCAGAGTCCGCCCCTTCAATCACAGCCAGCAACCTCTTCTCTCTTCCACAACTGTAGTTTGGAACATTTGCCTCTCCGGTGGAGATCAAGTCTGCCAGGGCATTGGAGGTCATTCTTGCATCATAATAGTTCTCGTAGATGTCATAACCCAGGGTGACATTGGGCAAAACCTGAGGATTCTGGTTGATCTCATGAATGGCAAAAAGAAAGGACAGAAGGAACCAGTATGCATTATCCCCTTTCCTTCAGACAAAACAAAACAATACAAAAACCACAGCTACCTTTAATATTCATTCAGTATTTTAACACATCATGCACTCAAGCAGGGTGTTGGATTAGAGACCCCTTCTAACTCTATTCTTGCTACTACAACTAGAAGTAATAATAATAATAATATGGTCTCAGATTTTTCTTTGCAGTAGGAAAACAGGTAAAATAAATGAAGTCATTTCCTTGAGGATTGTTCATGGTGGAGGGGAAATTAGGTTGAAAGCAGATTCCATGCAAAGTGGTACAAAATCCACCCCAGAGATCTACTTACAATACAGGTTGATTAAATAGAGGCTCCTGGAAAGTTGCCACCTGCATCCAGATTGTTCTGGGAGACACAATCCCACCAATATAGAGGTCTGCTGGGTGGTAATAATTGTACACCCCATCCTGATCCTTGGTGAAATCGAGGGGGCATTTTCTCCCACTGGCTCCACTGGGCAACAGAAGCAGAAGCAGCAACACGAGGAGCAGCTTAGTCCTCGTGGCAGCCCTCAGTGGCATTTCAGGGAACAGAGGCATCTCCAAAAGAGACGGAATCCAACCACAGCTTCACAAGGATGGCAGGGAGTTAATTCTGCATCTTAAGTGGGTGCACATCTCTCTCTCTCGTCTCCAAATGTACATCTGAACTTAGTGGCTCAAGAGAAAGTACTTATTTGGGCATCTGCCTTTCCAGGCAAGATTGAGCAAGGTGTTGTAGCAGGTTGCTCTCCACATTCAGGGATTCAGGGATGATGGTTGAGCAAACTCCCTTGAGGTTTGGAGGAGAGAAAGGACCAGGTTTTTCACAATTATAAGGTAGAGAAGCATCAATTCCCTTGGGTCTCCAGAAGCAGATGCAGGAATGGAGAAAACATGTTTCTGAGATCTCAGACAAGTCACACATGGGTTACTGGTGTTTGTGAACTTTCCCTGAAGTTTGATCACTTCCAGATCCAAGACATTATTTCAGGACATTACATCATCATCACACAAGGTGGACTTCTAACCATTCTGCAGATAAAAGCCTGCCTTATGAAGATTCATGAATTTGTTTAGGCGAATGTTTTCTCCCCTAAGCCAAAGCTGGTGACATCATGGGTAACTTTTGGCCAAAGCAGGAATCCAGGTGATGCCCCTCAAGCTGTCTTCTTCTATGCTCTCATGTCATCTTTACATTTATGGCGACTGATGGACCCAGTGAGGTTTCAGAAGGAGCTGGGGGTTATTCCCGAGGACTTGCTTCACGGTCCAGTGGAGGTCCTGGCCGCGGCCTGGAATAAGGCCGCGGCCAGAGCCCCGGACAAGATCGCGCCTATGCGACCTCTCCGGCCCTGCTCGGCCCACCGCTCTCCGTGGTTTATGGAAGAGTTAAGGGCTTTGAAAAGGGTTAAGAGACGTCTAGAGCGCTGCTGGAGAAAGACGAAGACTGAATTTGACCGGACACAATCTAGAGCCGCAGTTAAGGCCTACCTTGTGGCGGTAAGAGCGGCGAAACGTGAATATTTCTCCGCTCTTATTGCATCCGCAGAATGCCGCCCGACGGCCCTTTTTAAAATTACAAGATCTCTTTTGGGTCGAGAGCAGGGAGAGACCCATTTACAGGCCCAATCGGAAGAGTTTTCTTAGCATCTGCACGACAAAATTGCTCAAATTCATTCCAAGTTGGACTCCAAGCATGAGACAGGATCTGTGGAGATGCCAGGGGCTCGTACTTACCCTGTTATCTGGGAACAGTTTGACCCAGTTGTGCCTGATGAAGTAGACAGGATCGTCCGGACTGTAAACGCCACCACATGCCAGCTTGACCCATGTCCCTCCTGGCTGGTGAAGTCATCCAGTGAGGTGACATGTGGTTGGGTTCAGGCGATGATTAATTTGTCCTTGAGTGAGGGGGTGTTCCCGGCGGCCTTCAAGGAGGCGCTGGTGCTCCCGCTCCTCAAGAAGCCAACCCTGGACCCTACTATTCTGGGCAACTTTCGCCCAGTCTCCCACCTTCCCTTTTTGAGAAAGGTGGTTGAGAAGGTGGTGGCGTGGCAACTCCAGAGGATTCTGGAGGAAACAGATTATCTAGACCCCTTCCAGTCAGGTTTCAGGCCGGGATATGGGACGGAGACTGCATTGGTCACACTTATGGATGATCTCTGGCGAGAGCGGGATGGAGGGAGTGCGTCCATCCTGGCTCTCTTAGATCTCTCAGCGGCTTTCGATACCGTCGACCACGGTATAATTTTGGGACGGCTCAGGGAGTTGGGGGTGGGTGGCATGGTTTTGCGCTGCTTCGCCTCCTTCCTCCGGGGCCGTTCCCAGTCGGTGTTGATAGGGGAGGAGAGAGCTGACCCGCGACCCCTGGTTTGTGGGGTGCCGCAGGGGTCGGTCCTCTCTCCTCTCCTATTCAACATCTACATGAAGCTCCTGGGCGAGATCATCCGTCACCACGGGATGAGGTATCACCAATATGCGGATGATACTCAGTTGTACATCTCCATCCCGGGTGAAGTAGGTGATGCGGTCGATGCCTTATCTCAGTGTCTGGAGGCTGTGGGGGTCTGAATGGGGAACAACAGGCTTCAGCTGAACCCTGGTAAGACGGAGTGGCTGTGGATTGATGGCCCCCCTAAATCCGGGAAGTTGTCATCCTTGGTTCTGGGTGGGGTTGCACTACCTCACTCGGATCCAGTGCGGAATCTGGGGGTCCTCCTGGACTCGCAACTCCTGCTCGAAGAGCAGGTGGCAGTCGTGGCCAGGAGGGCCTTTGCACAGCTTCGAGTTGTGCGCCAGTTACGCCCTTTCCTGGATCGGGATGCCCTCCAAACAGTCACTCACGCCCTTGTCATCTCCCGTATAGACTACTGTAATGCGCTCTACATGGGGCTACCCTTGAAGAGTATCCAGAAGCTTCAGCTGGTGCAGAATGTGGCGGCGCGAGCAGTTATGGGTGCCAGGAGATCGGCACATGTAACACCTCTGCTTCCCGAGCTGCATTGGATGCCAGTTTGCTTCCGGGTCCAATTCAAGGTGTTGGTGATTACCTTTAAAGCCCCATATGGCATAGGACCAGGGTACCTGAGGGACCGTCTCATCCCGATAACGTCGGCCCGCCCCACCCGTGCATGCAGAGAGGGCATGCTTCAGACCCCCTCAACAAGAGAATTCCATCTAGTGGGGTCCAGGAGACGTGCCTTCTCTGCTATAGCGCCCGCATTATGGAATAACTTGCCCCCGGAGGGGAGACTGGACCCTACACTCCTGGCCTTTCGGACGGCCCTTAAGACCGGGCTCTGCCACCTGGCTTGGGACGACAGAGGCGGTAGTGCCTCCTGGGGTTGGCTAGCCCCATAGCAATAGGATTTCGGCTATGATTCCCTACCCATCTTGGTTTTTATCTATTTATATGGTTGTATTTTTTAGTTATTGTAGATATTTTAATTGTACAGCTTTTGAATTTTTAACTGTTGTAACCCGCCCAGAGTCCCTTGTATGGGAGATGGGCGGGGAATAAATTGAACAAATAAATAAATAAATAAATAAATAAATAAATAAATAAATAAATAAAATCTTTACCATCTTTATTGTCTCGTTTTGGAGAAATGCTTCAATGTTTCTTGGGTGACCTTGAATTAGAGCAACTCCATGGGCATATTTTAGGCAGCTGAATGGCAGATCCAAGTGTCAGTCTCCCTCCACTTTAGCTCCGCTCGCCTGTCATAGTTTCATACGTACACGTGTCAAGCATTATAAGAACTTGACCCGTGTTTGCTTTTGTGCCAAAAGCCTTGCTGCTCGCAATGAGCCGCTTGCCTTGACATTCCTGTCTTGGCCGTTTTCTGATAAGACACCTGGACTGTTAATGAGTGTTCTGAAGGGAGGGGGTCGAACTGGAGTGGGAACTGGTTTGTTTTTAATTAGATAGTAAATGATGTCAGAGGGATGTTTTTAATTTCAAAGTATGCGTGCCAATTTGGCCATTTGAAGCTTTGCCTTTGCCTCATGTATTCTGATCCTTAATAAATGAACCTTTTTAGCATGAACTGACTGAAAGGTTTCTTGAGTTTGAGATCCTGATAGTGAGAAATTCACTGTCCCAGTCCCCCAGCTCATATCTGGGGACTGCAGGTGTCCTCCCGGGGGAAGTAAGACTTTCCCAGTCCCCACCATCAGAAGCAGCAGCCCCGGTTGTCCTACCAACGGGGTGTGATTAACCCGGTTTGCCAACCTGGATCTAACAATGTCCTTTGGCAGAGGACAAAGAACTTCACCGTACCAATATCCTGAAATGGAGGAGTTACAGCAATCAACGTTAGATTGCCAACCCGAAGCGAGATGGCAGCAGCCCGGAGCTTGGCCCAAAACCCAGTATGTGGAAGCAGCTTGGACCACCAACCCTGCGTTTCAGAAAAAATGAGATATCTGGTTGTCGGTTGTTGGGCGAGATGCAGACCCTGGAGCTGCACCGTATGTTACAGTACAGCGTGGGTCCAGACCCCACACAGGGCAACGCCTTGGAGTAGAGGAATTCCAAATTACAGAACTTGGCAGCCGTGTAGATGACATACAGAACATACTACAAACAATAAGCCAGCAGGTGCTTCAGATAGCGAAAGCCACCACTGGCCATACCCCACAAAGCGGCGGGTCCGATCACTGGGGCACTGTTCCTAATGCACCCCGTCCGGCAAGACCCCCGCTGTTCCCACCTCAGCCTGCCAACTACATGCTGGGACTAGGGCTACCCATTGGTGGTGGAGGCTTCGGGCTACGGGAACTAAAAGTTAAATTCAGAGGCAATCCGAAACAACTAGCCTGGTTTCTGAATCAAGTTCGCACATTCATGGATGCTTGGGGGGGATACTTCCCAGACAATGACTCAAAAATTCAGAATGTTACTGCACATCTGGAAGACGAAGCAGCTGATTGGGTTGTGGACGTAAGTGAAAGTGAGGGCCCTGAGTCACAGGACTTTGATGAATTCATGTTTGCCCTCCGCACTCACTTTGAAGATCCCCTCACAGTGATGCGAGCCTGTACTAGATTGCAAACCTTCAAACAGGGAAACAAATCCATTTCAGTTTATGCATCAGAGTTTAAAAATATTTTATCACGTTTCACCGCCCTTACCGCCACAAGGTAGGCCTTAACTGCGGCTCTAGATTGTGTTCGGTCAGATTCAGTCTTCGTCTTTCTCCAGCGGCGCTCTAGATGTCTCTTAACCCTCTTCAAAGCCCTTAACTCTTTGGTAAACCATGGAGAGTGGCAAGCCAAGCAGGGCCGGAGAGGTCGCATAGGCGTGATCTTGTCCAGGGCTCCGGCTGCGGCCCTATTCCAGGCCGCGGCCAGGACCTCCACTGGACCGTGAAGCAAGTCCTCGGGAATAACCCCCAGCTCCTTCTGAAACCTCACTGGGTCCATCAGTCGCTGGGGGCAGACCAGTCGAATAGGTCCCGCCTCCTCGTGGAGTGGGGCAGCACAAGAGAGTCTAAGGGTCACCAGGGCATGGTCTGACCATGACAATGGGGAAAGATGTAACTCTCCCCTCAGATCACATTGCCACTGCTCAGAGAAGAAAACTAAGTCCGGGGTGAGACCACTGTCCCGAGTCAGGTCACGAATAATCTGAGACAGGCCCATAGCTGCCATGGTAGCTATGAACTCCCGAGCCGCCTCCGAGTCCCGTCCCAGAGATGGCAGATTGAAGTTCCCCAGAACCATAAGTATGGGGAACTCCACTGCCAACCCCGAGACAGCCTCGAGCAGCTCAGGCAGAGAGGTTGCTATGCAGCAGGGAGGCTGGTACAGCAGCAACACTCCCAACTGTTCTCATGAACCCAACTTGAAAAACATGGTCTCACACCCGGCCACTTGTGGAGCAGCGCCCCTGAAAGCCAGAAGAGACTCTCGGATGACCACTGCCACCCCTCCTCCCCTGCCCCGGTGTCTCGGCTGATGCCAGACCTGAAACCCGGCTGGGCACATTTCCGAGAGGGCCACTCCCCCCTCTGGTGCCAGCCAGGTCTCGGTAATACACACCAGGTCGGCCCCCTCATCCGTGATCAAGTCACTTATAAGGGGGGCTTTGTTGTTCACTGACCTGGCGTTCAACAGCAGCAGCCGGAGACCAGAGCCCACGAGGATCTGCTTACCAGGGCCTGGGTGTGAACACGGGGGGCCGGAACGCACCACTGGTAACAAACACCGGGGGCGCCTTCCCCGATGATGGCTTGCCCTCCGGTTCCCATCATACCATCCCCTGCCCGTCACCACCCGAATCAAATGGCCCGCCATATAGCCCCCAGAGATTCTCGATTCTGACCCAGTAGCCTCCACTCCCAGGCCTCCGGAATTCTTAGGCTTAATTAAGAGTCCCGTATCCCAACCATCCACCATGCACTCCCATACACTCTTGGGCAGTGGTAAGACCCCCCAGTGCACCAGCTCTTGCTCTCGGCACTGGTAGGGTCTAGCATCACCCCACTCACACCCTGCACCTCTCCCCCAACTTCTCTCACTGGTCGGGGAGAGATACCAACACTCACCACAATCACTCCTGCCCCACCTGACTCTCACCCAGGGGGTACTCTTCCACACTCATATAATCTTAGCCCCCCTCCCTCGTCTCTCACCCGGGGGGGGGTCCACATTCACACCAAGGGACTCCTACAAGTTCTCTGCCGCCTTAGCTCAATGGTGTTAGTCCGAGCAATTGTTATTATTCTTATGCCCTGATCAACAGGGCTATCGGTCCGGCCTCCGTCCCATCTGCGTCTTCCAGGGCTGCCGGGTTCGCCACCAGTTCCAAACAGCTCCCACATCAGGAGCCTCCGGGCCCTCTCAGAAAGTGGCCTGGGAAAAAGACCAGATAGTCTGTAGCGGGGGGGGGGGCGCCTCGTCCGTCTCCCACTCCACTCTGTAGCCTCTGGCAGCCCTTGATAGTCTCCGGAAGCTCCGAGGGCTTCGCTGCATCCGCTGGACTCCCTTCTGAGCCGCCCCGGGTCTGCTAGGCCTCCACCAACTCCACCGGCCTAGCTCACCTCCGACGGCCTCTAGGCTCCAGCGGTCAATTTCGGAGGCTTCCAAAAGCCTCTAGCAGCTCTCAAAAAGTCATCAGTCCCCGCAAGCCCTGCTGGTCCAACTCGAAGGCTCGCATTCAGAGTCTCGCATTCAGAGTCTAGCAGTAAGCATCCTAGAGACCTCCAGGGGCAGTCTGCATGTCTCCTGTTATTCTAAACATCCTTAGCGAGCGTTATCTAATCTCCTTGCCCTTTTACCTAATTTCTAACAGCAAGCAGTTTCCAAAAGCAGAATGGCGGTGGTTAAGCTAAGCTAACCCTTACACTCCCATAGCCCAGCATTCTTTTATTCTTGGGCTTGTGGTTAAAAGCTAGACAACCTGCAGTGAATTGGGTCACAGGCAGATTGCATTTCAGTGATGGAACGTACAATGGCTGGCAGGAACATGAACCTCCGCCAGAACTAGAACCTTGGCTTGCAACCACTGATTTAACAGCAAACTATGCTCCTCTGCCTCAAACTTCAGCTCTGGCAGCTGCCAGTGTAACGGCTGATGTTAATGCAACCCTGGACACTGACCCAATTCCCCAACAGTATTCTACTCAATTTGGAAAACACAAGAATGGCCATCAGATTGGAAAAAATCAATTTATATCCCCATACCAAAAAAGGGAAACACTAAAGAATGTTCAAACTATCAAACAGTGGCACTTATTTCACATGCCAGTAAAGTAATGCTCAAGATCCTGCAAGGTAAACTCCAGCAATTCATGGAGTGAGAATTGCCAGATGTGCAAGCTGGGTTTAGAAAAGGCAGTAGAACTAGAGACCAAATTGCCAATATCCGCTGGATAATGGAGAAAGCCAGGGAGTTTCAGAAAAACATCTATTTCTGTTTTATTGACTATTCTAAAGCCTTTGACTGTGGGGATCATAACAAATTGTGGCAAGTTCTTGGTGGTATGGGGATACCAAGTCATCTTGTCTGCCTCCTGAGGAATCTGTATAACGACCAAGTAGCAACGGTAAGAACAGACCACGGAACAACAGATTGGTTTAAGATTGGGAAAGGAGTACAGCAGGGCTGTATACTCTCACCCTACCTATTCAACCTGTATGCAGAACACATCATGCAACTGTTAAAGTATTTGGTAAAGTTATTCTATGTAGAATCAAACGAATGGAATTTCACCACTATGAAACCCTGGCCTGGAAGGTGGAAATTTCTAAGCTCCTCTGCTGTAAGCGTTTCCCACAACAAAAGAAGTAAATAACAGATGTCCTTTCATCTAGCCAAAACAAAGATAATAGAAGTTCTTTTCCCATGAGAATAGAGTCTCGAGGGAAAGCCAATATGCAACACCGCCACCCCATGGCGGTTTATAGTAAGTACAACTGTTGCTAAAATGTTAACCTGAAAAGTGGCCTAGCCCATTTTAGCCAATCAGAATATTGAACCATGAGTATAATTCAGCTATGAACCATGGGTACTCATCTCACTCACGCTTTTCCTATGCTTCTGTTGACTGCTATCTACATGTACTTTGTATCTGAACTGTAACTATGCCTGGTCTTTGCACAGACCATGATGTTTTCTTTCCTCACTTTTGGTGATGGAACTCTGCGTATGCTTTGTTTTTTACTTTTTGCTATAATGCACCATACATCCATTATTGCCTTATGCTATCAATAAAGATATTGTTAGCCTTACAACACGTTGTTTGGATTACTCTATGCCTGGAACCCCAATAGCCACCATCACCCCACAGGTTATGGGCCCAGAGAGAAATTTGCATTTTCTTTGCTGCACTGGATCTGGCTGTAAAAAAGGGGTTTGTTTTTGAGGCTGCATTTTGGAGTAAACGTGTTTTTCTTGAGTGGTCAGCATGGCTGCTGCAGGGCTAACTAGTCTGCCTTTTGAGCGTTTGAATGGCACGAACTATCGGACCTGGTGTGTGAAGATCAAGTCTTTCTTCCTAAAAGAAGGTTTGTGGAAGTATGTGTAAGACGCACCTCCAGCTGGTCCCATTACTGATGAAGTGCAGTTGTGTTTGGATCGTGCTTATGGCAATTTGATTCTGGGACTGGAATCATCACAGCTACTGCATATCAGCAATCTAGACACTGCACATGCATGTTGGGAGGCTCTCAAAGCCCTTTATTCCAAGCAAACCTCTGCTGCCATCGTTGGTCTATCACGTCAGCTTTACAACCTGAAGCTGCAGCCCGGTGGAAACGTGATGACCCACCTCCATAAACTCAAGACTTTGTTTCTTGAACTTGAGGAGCGGGATGTTGTGATCCCTGATACCCAGAGAGCTTGTGTTATCCTGTCAAGCTTGGACAAGAGCTTTGACATGCTCATCAAGGCAACTCAGACGTTGAGGCCCCAAGACCTAACTGTGGATTATCTTACAAATCGGCTGCAAGAAATCCAGCAAGCTCGTGACCTGGAGAAGATGCAGGGTAAGCCATCTGTTGCTGTTCCTGAGACTTCTGCACAGCGTTTTCCAGCTGGAACAGAGGCTGCGTGTGCCGTAAGGAGATGCTACCAGTGCAACTCGACCCAACACTTCATGAAAGACTGTCCCCAGCCACCTCACCCAGCCGGTGGAGCCAGTGGAAAGAGGTTCGTACGAAAGAAGGGGAAACAACTGCCTAGACAGCATACCCAAGTGTCTGCTTTGCTCACGGCTGTGAGTAAACGTTCCCCAGAGACATGGCTTTTGGACTCCGTGTGTAGCCAAACCATTGTCAACAATGAACAGTTGCTATTAACATAGGACAGGCCTAAAATCCAACAGGTTGCTCTAGCTGATGGATCCATGGCTGATGTGTCTTTTCAGGGTGAAGTATACATTCCTTGTTTGGGGATAAGTGTACAAAATGTATTGTGTGTTCCTACACTTGACTTTTCCCTCCTTAGCGTTCCAGCCCTGGTGAAATCTGGATATACTGTTGTGTTCAAGGGTACTGGATGTTCTATTGAAAAAGATGGAATTGAATGTGCTAGGGGGAAGTTAGTGAATCAATTGTATGAAATGCTTCCTAAGCAGGGGATTGTGTCAGGAAATTGTATTTCCAATGTTCCCCCACATAACAAATGCATTCACTATTATCACAGAGTTCTGGGACATCCCGGATGGGGAAGTTTGTCCCAAATGGCCAAGGTGTATCCTGAACTAGGATCTAAAAAGTGTGATGACTTTCTTGATTGTACTGTGTGCAAACAATCTAAAATTAAGGCTGCGCCTGTTGCTAGGAAAAGTGGCAGGGTGTCAACTAGGCCTTTTCAGTTGGTTCATGGAGACTTAGCCGGCCCCAATGCTCCTAGTGAAGGGGGGGACGTTTCATGTTTCTTTTGGTGGATGACCATACTCGCTTTACGTTTTGTTATTTGCTCAAATCTAAAGCAGAGGCTTTTGCTCGCTTTAAGGAGTTTGTTGCAATGGTGGAGAGAAACTATGGCTATCAAGTAGGTCAGTTTCAATCGGATTGTGGAGGAGAGTTCCTAAGTCATGAGTTCCAGAATTGGCTTCGTAGGAAAGGAATCTCCCATAGACTTGCCAATGTTGGTGTTCCTGCTGAGAATGGAATAGCTGAAAGGAAGATTGGTGTTGTTAATACCATTAGAAATAGCCTGATGTTAGATGCCCAGGTGCCAGCCCGTTTTTGGGGTGAGGCTACCATGACTGCAGTGTATCTAACCAACAGGGTGTGGAATTCAGCTGTAAATGAAGTTCCTTACTTCCTTTTGTTTGGCAAGCGCCCTTCGCTGAAGCATCTGCGTGTTTTTGGAACATTTGCGTATGTTCACATCCCTAAGTCTCAGCGAAGGAAGAACCAGCCAAAAGCACAACGCTTAAGGTTTGTTGGTTACTCCTCTAGATCTAAGGGTTACCATTTTTCTGCAGGCTATGGTCAAGTGGTAGTGTCCAGAAGTGCTAATTTTGAGCACCCTACTGGTTGGGATAGGTTGAATGCTAGTTCAGAGGTATTGTTGCAATCTAGTGTACAGCCAACTGTCCATGCTCCTGTGGCTGGACAACAACCAGTTCAGCTGCCTTCTGGTTCCCAGTCTCCTAGTGTGATGAGAGGGTCCCCTCAGGTGAAGGAAGAGGAAACTTCACCTGAGCAGGTTCAGGACCTGAAGGGGGAATCAGGTAGTGAAAAGGCAGAGGACAGTGATGAGGAAGAGGCAGTGGTAAGTCCTTGTAGGTCTGCACGTTCCACAAAGGGTGTGAAGCCTGACAGATTTGTGATTCAGCAGGTGAGAGTGTGTCAGATTACCTGTGAACCTCAGTCTTTCCAGGAGGTGTTGCTTCTGCCTGTTGAAGAGCAGGAGAAGTGGAACACAGCGATGGATAAGGAGTTTGAGGCATTAGTGAATCAAAAGGTGTTTGAAGTCACTGATTTGCCCCCATCCCAGAAAGCTGTTGGTTCCAGATGGGTTTTCAGAAAGAAGCTTCTTCCTGATAATACAGTGCAGTACAAAGCCAGGCTTGTTGCTCAGGGGTTTTCACAAGAGAGGTTTTTGAACTATGATCTCACATATGCACCCACAGCTAGACCAGAGTCTTTACGTATGGTACTTTCTCTGGCTGCACAGCATGAACTTGTTGTCCATCATTCTGATGTTGACACAGCATATCTGAATGCAGAGCTCCCTGAAACAGTGTACATGAAGCAGGCTCCTGGCTATGCTTGTGGCAATTCTCAGAAGGTGTACAGGCTGCGCAAGGTGCTTTATGGATTGAAGCAGGCCGGACGTTGTTGGCATCAATGTTTAGATAAGGCTTTGATGAAGTTGAAATTTAAAAAGTCAGTTGCTGATCCTTGTGTGTATGTAAGAGGTTCTGGAAGTAATTACACAGTGTTGCTAATGTATGTTGATGATTTTTGCCTAGCAACTGGTTCTTTGCACCTTGTACAAGAGTTTGCAACACAATTAAGACAGTACTTTCAATTAAAAGACCTAGGTGAGCTGAAATACTATCTAGGTGTTGAAGTCACTAGAGCTCAGAGTGGTGAATTCTATCTGAGTCAGAAGAGAAAAATTGATCAATTGTTGAGTCAACTTGAAATGTCAAATGCAAAACCTACCAGAACACCAATGACTCTTGATTTCCTAAAGAGTGACACATGTGAGGAAGTTTGTCCTCAACCTGAATTGTATCACTCTGCTGTAGGAAGCTTGCTACACTTAACACAATGGACACGTCCTGACTTAGCTTACTCAGTTGGAGTGCTCAGTCGTAAGGTTGCCAAACCATCCATGCGAGATTGGCAAGGGTTAAAAAGGGTCCTACGTTACCTTAAAGGCACAGCTGATTTTTGTCTTAAAGTATCAGCTACTAAAGCCGAAATGCCTGTGATTTATGTTGACAGCTCATTTGCAGAAGAGGGAGACAGAAAGTCTGTGAGTGGTTTTGTTTGTTTGCCAATACACCCATCGCCTGGAGGGCAAGAAAACAGAGTTCAATAGCCGTTTCAACGTGCGAGGCCGAATATAGTGCCCTCAGTGAGGCAATAAATGAATTACACTGGTGTAAACAACTATTTGGAGATCTTTCCGTAGATATAACCTCACCAATGACAGTGTATGAAGACTCACAGGCATGCATTTCACTTGCTCTCTCTGAACATGTGAAAGGGAGGACAAAATATGTCGATGTGAAATTCAAAAATGTAAGACATGCAATTCAGGAAGGGTTTATCCAGTTAGAATATTGTCCTTCTGAACTAAATGTGGCCGATATCTTCACGAAAGCTCTACCTCTTGATAAACATGCTGCCATGGTTACCAAGTTGGGACTAGGACAAATGTGTTTGAAATAAAATCATTTGTGTCTCTGTGTGCTTGTAAAAGTTTTCCCCCACAGCGTTTTGAAATTCATTTGGAAGGGGTGTTAAAGTATTTGGTAAAGTTATTCTATGTAGAATCAAACGAATGGAATTTCACCACTATGAAACCCTGGCCTGGAAGGTGGAAATTTCCAAGCTCCTCTGCTGTAAGCGTTTCCCACAACAAAAGAAGTAAATAACAGATGTCCTTTCATCTAGCCAAAACAAAGATAATAGAAGTTCTTTTCCCATGAGAATAGAGTCTCGAGGGAAAGCCAATATGCAACACCGCCACCCCATGGCGGTTTATAGTAAGTACAACTGCTGCTAAAATGTTAACCTGAAAAGTGGCCTAGCCCATTTTGTTGTTGTTTATTCGTTCAGTCGTTTCCGACTCTTCGTGACTTCATGGACCAGTCCACGCCAGAGCTTTCTGTCGGCCGTCACCATCCCCAGCTCCCCAATGGTTGAGTCCGTCACCTCCAGAATACCATCCATCCATCTTGCCCTTGGTCGGCCCCTCTTCCTTTTGCCTTCCACTTTTCCTAGCATCAGCTTCTTCTCCAGGGTATCCTGTCTTCTCATTATGTGGCCAAAGTACTTCAGTTTTGCCTTTAATATCATTCCCTCAAGTGAGCAGTCTGGCTTTATTTCCTGGAGTATGGACTGGTTTGATCTTCTTGCAGTCCAAGGCACTCTCAGAATTTTCCTCCAACACCACAGTTCAAAAGCATCTATCTTCCTTCGCTCAGCCTTCCTTATGGTCCATTTTAGCCAATCAGAATATTGAACCATGAGTATAATTCAGCTATGAACCATGGGTACTCATCTGACTCATGCTTTTCCTATGCTTCTGTTGACTGCTATCTACATGTACTTTTTATCTGAACTGTAACTATGCCTGGTCTTTGCACAGACCATGATGTTTTCTTTCCTCACTTTTGGTGATGGAACTCTGCGTATGCTTTGTTTTTTCCTTTTTGCAATAATGCACCATACATCCATTATTGCCTTATGCTATCAATAAAGATATTGTTAGCCTTACAACACGTTGTTTGGATTACTCTATGCCTGGAACCCCAATAGCCACCATCACCCCACAGCAATGTTCTGGGCTTGATGAATCCAAGGCTGGAGTTAAAATCGCTGGAAGAAACATTAACAATCTCAGATATGCAGATGATACCACTTTGATGGCTGAAAGCGAGGAGGAGCTGAGGAGCCTTATGAGGGGTGCTCCTTGGCCTGCCTCCGCCCTTCTTTGCCGCATGCTGATAGGTGAAGGTGTTTCCCCTTCCGGGCCCCCACCAATCAGCTGCTGCAGCTCACCCTGCGGCCCACTTCCTAACAGCCCATGGACCACCAGTGGGCCGCGGACCACAGGTTGCCAACCCCTGCTTTAGGAGGTCTATTGTCAACCTTTGAACTTGACAAAGACAATGAAATGGAAAAGAGATGGCCAGCCTGCAAGTGGGAGAAATTTTCATGGAAGTTGGGAGCAAGAGGAGGAAAAACTAATGCTCAAGGCAACTCTGCAGTGAGGCGTCAAAGAAGAGATTCTCTGCTGTCCTCCTGGGGCCTCCTTGGGCCTGGAAGTTTAGACTCTGGAAGGTGGAAGAACATCCAAAAGAAGATTGCAAACATCTTCATGAGGGGCTCCAAAAGTCTAAGACTTCCTACAGGAGGAGAAACTTCCTACTTCCCTGACCTTCTGGGATGTCATGTGAATGTGTGCATATGCCCCAATATGTTACCACTCTTGGTTCTGTGTCTAAGCAATTAGGAGGAATGTCAGAGTTCCCTAGTGTACTTGCCAAACTGCTTTTCTGTTGCAAGGTTAAATGTCATGGCTCTAACCTTCCTGAATGAGAAAGAAGGGACTTGCTCGCTATGTGTCTCCAGCAGAAGGCAGAGGGGAAGCTCCTAAAGTATTTCAATGTACAAATTAAAATAAATAAATACATAATTAATTTCAGAAGCAGCCATGGAGTAGGGAAATCTGTTGTTAGGGAGACGGAACGTTGAGATAATCAGGAGCGTGTCCTTGATTGAGGATGGAATGTGGTGTCTGTAGCTTGAATCACGTCAACTGGATTTCTATTTTCTCAGTGGATTTTTCCACTGAGAAAATAGAAATCCAGTTGACATGATTCAAGCTACAGACAATTCCACCTGGATGACTGAGAACCTTCATAGACATATGGAATGTGTTGGTTTCTCACCTGGCTACTGTGTTGTGTTTCCTTCATAGGACTGCTTTTTCGGCTTCTCTTCTTTTGGCTGGATAAGATTATAGGGGGCTTTGTCTGCATGTGGGAATGGTTAATGCTGGTCTGATGGGATTGGGCAAAGGTGGGAGCTGGGTGCAGTCTACATCTGGGGTGCTCTTTTTTCTTTTGCTCCATTCCAGCAATGACTATAATCCTTGAAGGGAAAGGAACTGCAAAGGGAGATCTGAGAAAAAAAAAAGGTTTCTCTTGCCTGGAGCCAGCGGGGCATAGGGAAATCGGAGGAGCTGAAGCTCCAGGATTCCCCTGACCCAAGACTCTAATACGATTTGAGTTCCAGCTTCAACCGCAAGCGCAACTTGTTTGCTAGCAGCGCAGATGCAGCCTCGCACATGGGTTTCCTTCCCAGAAGGACTTCAAGCAGGCTCTTTCTCTCCAGGCTGAGAGTTAAAGGAAGGAAGTGCTTCTTCCTTCCCTTAGAAAGTGCTTCCCTTCCTTCCTTTCCACCCTAGAAAGATGGCCTTCAGGGTAAGCTTGTAACTTCCTAGCCTTCTCCTCATTACCCTGGTGAGTTACCTTCCTAAGGAAAGTGATCTTCCTTGCGTTCTTGGCTGAACTAGGAAATAACGGCCCACGCAGTTGATCCTGCATGCTGTGCTTGGAGACCTTGGAAGGGGGAGGGTAGGAAAAGAGGGTCGATGCCCAAAGATGATGAAGGCGAGGGGTGGAGATCTCAAGAGGGAAGCATGAATAGATCTTTCAAAAAAGCCCTATATATGGGAAAAATAAGCCAAGTTTTTAACTATCTTTAAGGAGAAACAAGAGAGAGAGAAAGGGAAAAGTGTTGTTGCACAGGAGAAAGGAAAAAGATTAAAACTGGAGATGAGGAGAGGAAGAAGGAAGGGAGGGAGGGAGGGAGGGAAAGTCCTGTAGGGGCCTTAGATAAAGGGTTAAATATTTATTTATTTTATTTATTTATGGTTCGATTTATATTTACTGCACCATCTCCCCACAGGGGGACTCTGGGCGGTTTACAAAAATCGGGAATTAAAATTAAACAGTTAAAACAACATATATTACTCCATAATACAATAGTAATTAACTAAATATAAAATCCAAGATGTGATGGGTTGATGTTTAAAAGGGCACTATGGCACCAGCCATCCCCAAGAGGAACTGTTCCCCCCCCCCCCCGCAAGGCGGCAGAACCAGGTCTTTAAGTTTTTCTGAAGGCCGGGAGCGATGGGGCCTGCCTCACCTCCGGGGGTAGCATATTCCAAAGGGTGGGCGCCACTATAGAGAAGGCCCGCTTTCTAGATCCCGTCAGGTGAATTTCCCTTACCGACGGGATCCACAGCATACCCTCTCTAAATGATCAAGTGGGACGGTTCGATGTTATGGGGATGAGACGGTCCCTCAGATAACCTGGTCCCATGCCATGTAGGGCTTTAAAGGTGATAACCAACACCTTGAATTGGACCCGGAAGCACACAGGTACCCAGTGCAGCTGTCGCAGCAGAGGTGTCACATGTGCTGATCTTGGAGCACCAATAACTGCGTGAGCAGCCACATTCTGGACCAGTTGAAGCTTCCGGATACTCTTCGAGGGTAGCCCCATGTACAGCGCATTGCAATAGTCTATATGGGAGATGACCAGGGCATGAGTGACTGTACGGAGGGCATCCTGATCCAGGAAAGGGTGTAACTGACACACAACACGAAGTTGTACAAAAGCCCTTCTGGCCAGAGCTGCCAGCTGCTCTTCGAGCAGGAGCCGTGAGTCCAGAAGAACCCCCAGATTCCGCACTTGGTCCAAATGGGGTAGTACAACCCCATCCAGAACTAAAGATAACGTCCTGGATCCAGAGGAGCCATCAATCCACAGCCACTCCGTCTTACCAGGGTTCAGTCAAAGCATGTTGTTCCCCATCCAGACCCCCACAGCCTCCAGGCACTGAGAAAGGGTAGCCACTGCATCACTTACCTCACCAGGGATGAAGATATATAATTGAGTATCATCTGCATATTGATGGTACCCCATCCCATGGTGATGGATGATCTCACCCAGCGGTTTCATGTAGATATTAAATAGGAGAGGGGAGAGAACTGAACCCTGCGGCACCCCACAGAAGAGAATCAGCAGATAAGCAGAGTATCAAGAGTTACCAAATCCAGGACTTCCGGTGGGAAATGACAGACTGACCAGCTGTGCCCACGAGCTCCGCGGGCAGAACTGGCATCGTGGCAGTTTTTTTGGGCTCAGGCTGGTTTCTCCTGAAGCCCAGGATTGCTTTTCCGGAGTAAGGAAAATGATTGGAATCATCCCATCTGTCCTCCGGATGGTGAATTGAAGCCAGGAGATCGTAAACAGCGTCTGTGACCGACTGGTAAGAGTTCGCCTGGAGTCCGGGTTGTCATCACTTCCAAGCCACGTTGCAGCCTTAAAGGGACATTAAGTCCAGCCATTTCATTTCTAAAGCACCCAATTTATATTTTTTAAAAGTATTTTTACCCTAAGACAGGCTTTCTACATTAAGGGGAAAACGATCTCTCTTGGTGCCTATAGTTATTTTTGTGATTAATTAAATTTTATTTTTTAAAAAAAGCTTTGGACTTTGCTTTTCATCCGATACTAAGGAAGATTGAGAATATATCATCATCTCCCTATTATTATTATTATTATTATTATTATTATTGTGCTAATTTTTGAAAATTTCTGCATTTTTCCTGGGAACTGTCTGGTATCTTATCGTAACTCAGTTTGGTAATTTTCCATTGACTTTCACTCTGGCCGGTTAAGTCTCTAGGGGGTGCCATAATTTACTGCTTTGGAAATGGAGGATCTTAGCCAGGCTTTCTCTGATCTTCGCCGAGACATCAAAGCAGGCATTAAGCAGATTCTTTCTGATTCCTGCCAAGTTATTCTGCAAGATATTCGGAGTATTGTGGCAAATATGTGGTCTGAAATGTGCCATCTGGTGGGGGATGTTTTGGATGAATCTGAAGAATCTAACAGTGATGCAAATGCTTCTCCCAAGAAAGAGACTTTGGCTTCTGTTGAAATTCTGAATGAAACTGGCAATGAAATTGGCAACGCTGAATGGAAGAACTTAAAATGGAAAAATTGAGCAGCAGGACATGAGTGAATTTGATTTTCTGATGGAATGTTATGGGAAAGAAGGGGGTTATTATGTATGGGAAGTGTTTTGAAGAGAAGTCTGTATTTGTGAGGGGAGCAGTTGGGCTGTTTGATTTCTGTAAGAAGGTAGTTTTGTGCCGGTGTCAGTCTCCCTCCACTTTAGCTCCATTTGCCTGTCATAGTTTCATACGTACACGTGTCAAGCATTGTAAGAACTTGACCTGTGTTTGCTTTTGTGCCAAAAGCCTTGCTGCTCACAAGCCGCTTGCCTTGACATTCCTGCCTCGGCCGTTTTCTGATAAGACACCTGGACTGTTAACGAGTGTTCTGAAGGGAGGGGGTCGAACTGGAGTGGGAACTGGTTTGTTTTTAATTAGATAGTAAATGATGTCAGAGGGATGTTCTTAATTTCAAAGTATGCGTGCCAATTTGGCCATTTGAAGCTTTGCCTTTGCCTCATGTATTCTGATCCTTAATAAATGAATCTTTTTAGCATGAACTGACTAAAAGATTTCTTGAGTTTGAGATCCTGATAGTGATTGAGTTTGAGATCCTGATAGTGAGAAACTCACAGCCTGTTATGGGGATATGTAAATGTTTTGGTCTACTTTGATTTGGGTTAAGCGACTAAAAATATTTATCTGGATGGTCTTTTGGCTTTGGATGATTTTATTTTTGTTAATAATTGGGATTATGATTATAAAGGTTTTTTTAATTCATGTTTTTTTGTATTCATGTTTTCTGTATTATTAATTATAATGGTAGACAATTTATATGCTTATTTCTGATTTTTATTATAGTAGACAGGAATGTATAGAATAGTAGTAGGAAGGGAATAATTGTTATTTTAGGGGGGATGTTGATTAGGTGATATATACTGTAGTCATTTCTTTCTGTAAACTATTAAAAAAATTTTTCTTGTGTTTTCACACTTTTTAAGATTTTTTTTAATAGTTTTTTGTTTTTCTGTATCTTTTATCTTTTTCTGAAATTTAATGAAGTTCTTTAAAAAAAAGTTACCAAATCCAGAGAAGTTTAGGATTAAGGGTTGGTAAACATTTGGCTAACTGATTTGATTGGATGGAATTTTGGGATTATTTTTTTTTTCCTGGTTTGTATTGTCCTTTGAAGGGCTTGTAATAAGAATCACGATAATAAGTGGTTCAGGTGCTGGAGTAGAAACTGGGAGACCATGAGTTCTAGTTCCCCTTAGGCATGGAAGCTGACTGGGTGACTTTGGGCCTGTCATTCTCTCTCAGCCAACCCACCTCACAGGGTGGGATGGTTGTTATGGAAAAAATAGGAGGGGGTATTGGCACCCATGGCCAGCTGAGCCAAGGAATCAGCTGTCTTTCATCACAAGATACTTTCTCTTCTAACTCAGAAAAACTTACACTGGATCAATCAGTAATGGTTCATACCCTCTTCTAGATCAGAGAATCTCTGCTTTGGATAGGATTCCTAAGTATTTATGGGGCTGGACTTCAACCCAAACCCTGAACACAACCATGACTTCATAATTAGATGGAGAATATTATTTGGGATCTCTGGAACATTGCCAGTATTCCTGTCCTGCCCCACTGCATGCATAAAAAGTGCATTTAGAGAGAAAGAATGAACTGTGGAGTCCTTGGTGCTCTCTGAGCCTTGTTGTTTTCTTGCAGACGTTTCATTGCCAGGCTAGGCAACATCTTCAGTGCGAAAAGGGAGCGGGACTTGCTCTCTGCAGCAAACAACAACCCAATCAAGGTACTACCAAGGAGAGTACAACACCCCCACCAACACAGGCAGGACAAGCAAGGGTATATAAACAGAGAGCAAGTCCCACTCCCTTTTCGCACTGAAGATGTTGCCTAGCCTGGCAATGAAACGTCTGCAAGAAAACAACAAGGCTCAGAGAGCACCAAGGACTCCACAGTTCAACCCTGAGCTACAAATATTCTCTTAGAAAGAATGAAGTTAGGAGACTGACACTTTGTAAACCAATTCTAGAGACTAGTTCTTGAAAGAAAGAAAACCCAAAGATACATCTTTATTCAGGAAGTTACATGGTGACAAGAAAGCCGAGGTTGCCCATCTGTGCCTTAGAACCAGCATGGTATTTCCTTCATCCCAAAAGAGCAAGGAAGCCAGAAGAGTAAATATAAGAAAACTCGAAGTGTTAATAGCCCTCGAAATTAACAGTCTGTTCAACTGGAGGGATAACAGGAGTGATGTGCAGATTAAGCATTTGGCTACAAAGAGAGCAAAGTCGAAGTGCAGAATCGCTCTAATGTCCCTATGTCTGGTGCTTCTAGTAGCCAATAAATTGAGACATGCAAAAAGCGAATGGTTCCAATGTGGGTCTTCCAAGAAAGACTAAATTCAGGGCACTGTATGGACAAATGCTCAAAATTGCTCAATTAAATCAGTTGTAGTTATTCTGCTCCATTCTTTTTGCCATTGTTGTTCCTTCTTATCTCCCATTCACTAAAATTTCATTTCTCCATGGTAATAAACAGTTTAAGACTGTAGTCTCCAATATTTTTGACACACAATTCATTTATGCGGTTCTATTCTCTTTGTTTTTATGGGTTTCTCTTGAATGAATTTTTCTAAGTACATAAAGCGACTGACGTTGAGTAAATCCATTTTTGCACGCCATATATTAATATAATTTCTCACCAGTGTGGATCCTCTTGTGGCAACTGAAGTCACTGCTGGTTCTGAAACTCTTTCCGCACTGCAAGCATTTGTATGGTTTCTCACCAGTGTGGATCCTTTTATGGGAAGTGAGGGAACTAGACTCGGTGAAGCATTTTCCACAGTCCATGCATTTATATGGTTTCTCACCAGTGTGGATTCTGTTATGTGCAGTATAATGATGTTTTTGACTGAAGCTCTTTCCACATTCCTTGCATTCATATGGTTTCTCCCCAGTGTGGATCCTTTTATGGGAAGGAAGGTGTTTTGCAGAACGGAAGCTCTTTCCACACTCCATGCATTTATATGGTTCCTCCCCAGTGTGGATTCTGTTATGTACAATATAATGATATTTTTGTCTGAAGCTCTTTGCACAGTTCTTGCAATCATATGGCTTCTCCCCGGTATGGATTCTTTTATGGGAAGTAAGAGAACTTGAAGCTCTGAAGGTCTTTCCACACTCCTGGCATTTATATGGTTTTTCCCCAGTGTGGATCCTTTTATGGGAAGTAAGAGAACTTGAAGCTCTGAAGCACTTTCCACACTCCAGGCATTTATATGGCTTCTCCCCAGTGTGGATTCTGTTATGTACAGTATACTGATATTTTTGACTGAAGCTCTTTCTACACTTGAGGCATTCATATGGTTTCTCACCTGTGTGAATCCTATTATGGGAAGTAAGGCTTGTTGCAAAATGGAAGCTCTTTCCACATTCCTTGCATTCATATGGTTTTTCCCCTGTGTGGATCCTTTTATGGGAAGCAAGATAACCTGAATATCTGAAGCACTTTCCACACTCCAGGCATTTATACGGTTTCCCTCCTTCTTGTATCCCCTGATGTAAATTAAGAGGAAAGGTCCTTCTGGAGCGTTTCCCGCTTTCATTTTGTTTCTCTACAGCGTGGCTTCTGCAACAGTCGCATAATCCCGATTCGTCTCTGAGTACTTTTCCGCACCCTGGACACACTCCTTTTCCTTGGTGATCCTCTCCGGCCAAGAAGACGCTGATATCTGCACACGGAACAGTAGAGCATTTCCCCAGCTCCCCCTTTAACTGGTTTTCCTCAGGACTTTGCTTTCCAGACATCCTTTCCGCAAGTTCCTTTCCAGCTGTTGGCAAAGGTGCTGCCGCCTCTTGGCCAGAATCCTCCGTCTCCCATCCATCACCTGCTTGGAACAGAAGAAAAGAAAAGTTGACAACAACTGAGGTGCGCAAGGGGTCAAGCACCATTGATGCATCCCTCATTTGAACATTACCAAAACTTTCCCCCCAGCTCTTCTTCCTTTTAGCTCTTTTTGTGATTCTTCTGCCTGCTTCTGTCAGGGCGTGTTCAAAACATGCTGCTACGCTTGGTATCGGGTTCATGTAAGATCTGCCGTAGGCTTCCCCCTTGCCCTCCATGCTGCCGAATTGTTGGGGTTTGATATACCCAGGAATTTACAGCTAGATATAAATTATACAGAGAGGCTTGATATTTAGGTGAGAGGGGAAATATTCTGCAAAGTCACCCAATTAGCAGCCATTGTTGTCGTGCTGATGTGTCAGTGTGTGACTCATACAACAGGTGCTAAGAGTTAAGTTGGGTGTGGTGGATAATGAGAGTGACCTATAAGGTGATTGGTCAGTTTATATATAAATACAGAGATGTCCTGTATTCTTTCTTCTCATTTCTCATTTATTCTCATTTTACCTCTGTATGCTGTATCGTTGGTTTATCATTTGTTACCTGTGGAAGTGATCTGTAAATATGTATGTATATAAGTAAATAGGCTATTTTTTATAATCTCTGTGTGAGTGTCTATTGTATTGATTATTATTATTGAATATTATTCTATTGATCCTTATACCCTAAGGATCACTGGTGTCTAGGAGAAGAAGCAGGCCGCTCCATCTGCTCGCCCCGACACGAATGCAAACCTGAAAAGTTTGGAAAGCTCTGATGTAGAGTCTCAGAGTGGGGCACCCTCAGCTCTACTGCTCCTTCAGATTCAGTTGCAAGGAAGCAGGAGGGACCCTGGAAAGCTGCCCCTCTTCAATAATGGACTTGATGAGGGAGAACAGATTCATTTAATTTCAATCTGAGAAGGTGGAAGCGCTGATGGACATGGATATCCTAACCGAGGTTCTGTCTTTTCTACCTGAGGAAGCTCTCACTTGAAAAAACAGCTTCTCAGTCTGGGCGTGTTCATTCTCCCTTAGTTGTCCCTGCATTTGCAGGCAGAACTTACAAAAGGGAAGCCTTGGAGAAAATGGGAGGGAGAGCCACCTGGGTGGAAGGTCCCATCTCCTGAGAACCCGGTCCATCAGACAGCCCACTTCTCGAGCAGTCACATCCTTGTGATAATCCATGTGTGAGTATTAGGGCTTCCAAATGCCATCATTACACGTGGAGAAACATAAAGAGGAGTTCAGGAAGAATCGGGAAACATCCAAGGGGGTACCAGGATCTAACATTTATTGGAGGGGGGTCAATTACAGCAGACCTGTGAGAACTAAACCAAACTCGTCCTGTTCTTCCTACCCAAACTACCTTCCATTTGCTGTTCATTTTTCTCTTGCCATAATCACATTCTTGCAGAGAAGCAAACATAGAGTTCTTCTGTTAACCCTAAACAGCATGTTTGCAATGGAACAGCAGCACCTTTTCGCCCCTAATCCCAAGGCTCAGGATAGAAATGAAAAGGAAGAAAAGCCATTCATCCAAGAGCCTGAAGAAATGAGAATAATTCATAGGACAGACAGGGAAGCATCTGGGCCCAAAAAGCTGAAATCAGCGTGATGGAGTTGAGCATCTCCTCAAGCCAAGGAGTGAGCTTGTCTCTGCTATCTTTAAATAGAAATGGAAAAATTCACCAGTAGAGAAATGGCACAGGGTGCATCTAAGCAGAGAGCCTTTGACCTCTTTCCTTTCTTGGAGCAGGAGAAGGCCAGATCTTTTCCTTCTCCCTCCCAGGAGATGACACCTGGTTGGAGATTTTTTAAAAGGAAACAGCTGATGGCATCTAACTACAAAATGTCTTCCCGAACTCTCTGACTGGAGAGTAGCAAACCCTTACCCAGAGAGGCCACGTTCCTATAATTCTCCAGCATGACTTCCCAATGCAGCGTTTTTTGGTGAGGGTCCAGCTGAGACCACTCCTCCTCGGAGAAAAACACAGCCACCTCCTCGAAGGACACAGGACCCTCCTGAACAAGGAAAACAAGAACGGAACAGGCCCAGGAGGATTTGCAAGATCTGTCCTATTGTTCACAAATCCCCAGAGCAAATGTATGCACTAAGTTAAATGACGATGCTTGGTTGGATTCCAAGGTTTGGGTTAGAAAATGGACAGAGCCAAAAGCCTTTGAGTGAAGAAATATTTCAGGCAGGTTTCATCAACTTGATTGATTCTGCAAGACTTTCAGTGCCATTCTGCCTTATCTTTTGATCTGATGCACATATTTTTCTTATTATTGTAAACAAGTCTTTTTAAAAATATTTGGTTATTTTTGAGCAGCCTTGCACAATTCCAAGTCAAAGAATTACAAAAAGAATGGTTCTTTGTTTAGCAGTTGCTACCCCTGTGATAACATTATTCCTATCTCTTGAAGGACTTTTCAAAAAGTTAGTGATTGTAAACGAATAGTAGGAAGAGTAACTAGCACAAGGAGAGTTATGTACTGGTCTTTAAAAAAAAGATTTCCCAGTAAGAAAGTCAGAGTAGAAATTACAAACAATTGTATCCCAACAACAGACTTCAGAGGAGGCTAATCAAATCTAATCAATAAATTTCCATCCCTTACTTGAGTTGGAGCTTCAACCACTGGTTCAGCTCCACCATAAAGAGCAGACAACTTTCTTCGAGTCTTTCCTGTGAAGGAGACAGAATTTTAAAATGCATAGTTAATAAAGTAGGAGGAGGTATTCTACAGAAGAGAAGACATAGAGACGATGAGACAGCTGGGATCTCTCTGGGGAATGGGAGGACCTTCAATTACCTGCTGAGGTGTCCTGACCTGGATCTTCCTGGGAGATCCTCCTGAAAAACAGCTCTGGAGGGGGATTGGATGGATTCCTCCTTCCCTCACGATCTCTGATGTCCACAGCGAAGGACTTGAAATAGTAGGCAGGAGAAAAGAAGAATTAATGGACATCACACAACATGAAGGGGATTCCTGTTCTCTGAACACAACTTCAAAGGCCCCAATCTCCATCAGTGAGGCTGGAAAGTAAGAAAGGGATCAAGGCTGTCCCCAGTCTATCTTCTGGAATGGATAACGGAACAATGTGCTACAAGAGTTAGTGAAACATCTCCACATATTATGAATGCCAGAAACCGCTGGTAGGGAAGGGTTAACGATTCAAACACATTGTTTATTCCATTCAAAGCCCTTCTGGGCTCCCAAAATGAGGGTCTCTCACCTGCAACCCGACCTGCTCCTTCTGCTCCTCCGCCTGGCTCAGGAGGAAGCCTTCCACCAGGGCCACTGCCTGGCAGCTGGTCTCTGCTCCACACTCCCGCACCCAGCTCTCCATCTGCAGGGGCAGAAGGGCCAGGAACTGCTCCAGAACCACCAGGTCCAGCATCTGCGCTTTGGTGTGCTTTTCTGCTCTGAACCATCGACTACACAAGTAGTGGAGTCGGCTGCAAAATCCTCGGAGATCCTCAGCCTCCTGATATTGGACGCTCCTGCAGTTCCAGGGTTGAACTTCTGAACGGATGGTTTCCTCCTCCAGGATCTTCTGCCCAGTTCTTGCCCGGATCTCCCCACAGCTCCCAGGCTGAACAGCAGAAGGGCCTTTTCCAGTTCCCTCACCTGCTAAAGTTTGTCTCTCCATTCTTTCTCTGTCCTGTAACACAACTCCAAATTGGTCCGAGGAATCTTGTGGGTCTCCAAACTCCTTTTCATTCATGGGACCGTTCCTGTAGCTGCAGGAATGACCACAGCAGGCCATTCAGCCCTCTTTGCCCAAGAGATACTTTTGTCTGTACGTGAGGACATACAAAGGGCTTCCAATTCGTGCATCTAAGATGGAAAAGAAAATAAATTCCAAGGTTTAGAAAGTGGTGGATTTAACCCTGGAACAACACTCATCCCCATGGAAGGAAGTATTTGTCTGCATGTGGCATAGACTGCAGTGGCATTGAGGTTGTGTGTGTGTGTTTGTGTGTGGTGGAAAATATGGGATTGACTTCCATCAAGGGTTTGGAATATCCAAGAAATGCATTTCAGAGCATTTTCTATTTCTTTTTTTTTCACAAGGAAGGGCTTCCTTTTTAAAAAGAGATCTATATTCACCCGCAAGCAGGGTTCACACAACATGCCAAACCCCCAAAAGGTTAACACACCAGGAAAGCTCAGTTCACATAACATGAAACGCCAATGAAAAGACACTGCCTTAGGACGTTCCACTTCCCTTTCTTCAGGGTTTGCCTTTTAAGAGCCAAGTCACACTATTACACACAGGCAGGTTCACACAACATGCCCTGAGCCCAAACAGGTCAACCAACCACAGGGGCCGAGTTCCCATAAATCACAGGGCTTGAGAGAACGAAGCTTGAGATGATGCCCTGCTTCACTCGCCCTCCTAAGACACCCTGAACTGCGGAGGATCCATCCCTGTTTTGGCCTCATCCAGCACAAGGCGAGAATGCAGGCAAAGTCTTTGGCATCGCCTTCCGTGCAAAGCTTTTCCTATTTCCAGCTTGGCATCTGCACTGCAAACTCACCCTCTCCCCCCACTCAGGGGCTCTTCCCAGGAAATGGGGCGTGAAGGGCTCCCCCGGATCCGCTCCTCCTTCCTGGGGTCCTGGATTTGTTCTTGGGGGCAACTCGGCTGGTCTGGAGCTCTGCTTTCCCCCCTGCCTGTTGCGGGCATGGAAAGGGGCGGCAGGGGAACATGGGATCCGGACTCCCCCACTCCCAGGACTCAGAAGATTGAACGTGGATGGACTTGGCATGTGTCTCTTCCTTCTCCGCCTCCCTCTGCACGGGAAGAGCCCCCCCACCACTCACCCAGGGCCACGGCCGGATCTCTTCCCTGCAAGACTTTCCTGCAGCCTTTCTGTTACCTGCGACGCTCAAGGGGTTAAAGGGAGAGAGTGCATAGTCCTAGAGAGGCAAGACTTAGTGAGGTCACTCCGTTCCCACCCTCCTCTGGAAAGCCGCCTGTCGCATTCGCCCTCCGCTGGCCCAATGCTGAAGCGCATGGTTTCCCCTCCTCTTGCAGAGGAGCCCCCTGGTGGATTCTGCGTGCAATGCAGGTGCTCATGCAAAGAGGGGAGAAAGGGTGCATTTTCCAGGGCGGCCAGGAGGAAGGAGGCTGTCGCGTCCCCTTGATCAGGAAGCCTTCTCGCTCCAGCTGCTTTCGACCACTTTAGAAAGTCTCCAACCTTCCATTTTTAAGAAAGGTTCTGGAGAAAGTGGTCTGTTTCTAATTGCCCTCAATCCACATCCCTGCCTATTTGAATGGCAGAGGTCTGCTGAACTCTGACATGCTACCCGCCCAAGACTTGCCTGAAAGGGCTGACGCTCTGCAACTGTAGAGAGCCTTAGAGGAAGCAGTGTCAGAGATCACCCGATCTCTGCCAAAAAGGCAAGCAGACAAAGAGCTCATCAGAAGACTGGAAGTGGCGCGAAACTGACATCGCCGGTCTAGCAACCGGTTTTCCCAGGAGCGAACCTGAAGACCTTCGGGAAGCTCCGTGGTTGAGACCGGCTTCTACACACACCAAGTAGAGACCCGAGGGGGGGGAAAAATTTTTTTCTTTCTCGGAGAGAGGCTCTGCCGGGAAACGAAGCAGCTGAGAGGTGGCAGCCCAGCAGCGGAGCGGCGGCGATTCTCACCAGCTGAGCGGCGGCAGCAGCGCAGGAGCAGGAACCGGCTTTCCCCAGCAGCTGAGAGACTCTGCGGGGAAACGAACCAGCTGAGAGGCGGCGATTCTCACCATCTGAGCGGCGGCAGCAGCGCAGCAGCAGAAACCGACTTTCCCCAGCAGAGCAGCAGCAAAACCGGCGCTCCCAACAGCTGAAAAGCGGCGATCCCAACAGCTGAGAGGGGCGGCAGCATAGCAGCAAGGAGCAGCGAGCCCTAGCAGACAGCAAGTGAGCAGCGGAGACCACGTGGTGGCATAGCAGCGGCAGCGACCAGCGCTCCCAAGCAGCAAGCGGCCAGTGGACAGCACGTGGCGGCAGACGGCGGCGGAGACCACGGGGCGGCAGAGCGCATCTACTCTGAGAGGTACGCGAGAAAACCCCAATGAGCCCAATCGGGAGGACAGCACCCCAATCCTGAGAGGCCAAAGGGTGTCCAAGGCTACCACGTTGGAGGGGGCGCATCCCACCACTCACCCACCCACCCACCCACGGAATTGTGAAAGCAGACTGGTCAGTGGGAGTGGGTGAAGGGATGGAGGGACGCAGAGAGCAGAAAACTAAAAAGCGTGTCACCCAAACGCAACGAATTGGGGCAGTTGAAGAAAAATTACCTCGCATGGACTACAGGGTGGAGGAATTAAATGAGAGACTTAATATGCTTATTACATTCCTGGAGGGGAGGGAGAGGCAGATACACAAAACATGTCCACCCCCTTCCGAAGAGAATAGTAACCTAACAGAGCCTGGGGAGGAACCAGAGGAGGAAGACGAAGAAGAGGGTTTCAACGCACAGGACCAACCGCGTACACCTCCACCCATACCACAACGGAGGTCGCTGGGCAGCAGGAAGGCACCGGTGGGGTTGCGAGAGCTGAAAATGAAGTTCGATGGAGACCCCAAAAAATTAGCATGCTTCATAACTCACGTAAAAGGGTTCATGGAAGAATTTGAAAACGACTTTTACACAGAGGAAGCGAAGGTCAGATATGTTTCTTGCTTCTTGGAAGGGGAGGCGGCTAGCTGGCTCGTGAAACTGCATGATACCAAGGCAAGCGCGCTTCGCAACTTCAATAAGTTCATGCAGGCTCTGCGGACCCGGTTCGAAGACACACTGGCTAAAGTGTCGGCCAGAGTGCGCCTCCGAAACCTTGATCAGGGGAAAAGTACTGTTGCGGAATATGCCATGGAGTTCAAAAGTATCCTTAGCGAACTACCGCAATGGCCGGAAGAATTCCAAATTGAATACTTCCAGTACGGCCTGAGACAAGACTTATTAGAACTCATGGTGGGGAGGGAAGAACCAAAAACATTAGAAGGCTGGATCCAACTGGCAGGCCGTATTGAACAAAGCCAGACACAACTGAGGACCATTAAAAAGTTCAAACAGTTGAAGAGGAAACCTGAACCCACCACACAGCCCACCCGAACGGAAGTCAAGAAACCCCCAGAGAAGAAAAGAGAAAAGGAGGTGAGGGACAAACGTAAAGACACCGCGGCAGCCATGGCAAAATGGAGACACGCCACACACGTGGACGAAGACAGTCACAGCGAGGAATATGACTACGAATCCCAGATGGTGGGAAACGAGGAAAAGTCTGCGCTAAAGTGCGCAGCGGGGCAGGCCCTCACAAAAGGGCGCAACGAGAAGATTTGCCGCAACCCCACAATGCACATTCAGGTACGCCTAAAAGCTGTGGGGGGGAGGAGGAAGTACTCTGGGTTGGCAATGCTAGACTCGGGCTGCTCAAGGAGTTTGATGCACCCGGACGTGGCTGACTACTTGGGACTGAGACTTTTTGAACTAAAAACGCCCATTACCTTTTGTCAATTGGATGGTTCTGAGATGAAAGGGGGGCCAGTGGAGCAGTATACGGAGGAAGTACAAATGACTTTGGGAAACCACATAGAAACTTTGAGGTTCATTGTGGCCCCCATTGCAACAAGACCCATTGTGTTAGGACGGGTCACTGCGGTTGTGCACAGACTACCGGGGGCTCAATGCAATTTCAGTCACTAACCAGTACCCCCTACCCTTGCTGAAAGACATGTTAGCCCAACTATCGAAAGGGAAGGTCTTCACGAAGTTGGACGTAAGGGAAGCATATTACAGGGTACGCATGAGGGAAGGGGATGAGTGGAAAACCGCGTTCAATTGCCCACTAGGATCATTTCAATACCGGGTGCTCCCATTTGGGATTGCGGGCGGACCGGGAATCTTCATGAGATTCATAAATGAGGTATTGTATGAATTTTTGTACAAAGGGGTAATTGTATATTTAGATGACATCTTAATTTTCTCGGAAAACCTAGAAGAGCACATGGAACTGGTCAAAAAGGTGCTAGAAAAGTTGTTAGAAGCAAAATTGTTTGTCAAACTGGAAAAGTGTGAGTTTCACAAGGACAAACTAGACTTTTTGGGGTACCGCATCTCGAATGCGGGCATTGAAATGGACCCCGAGAAAGTCAAGGCGGTTTTAGGGTGGCAACCCCCCCGAACGTGCAGGCAGCTTCAAGCATTCTTGGGATTTGCTGGGTTCTACAGGCAGTTCATTCAAGATTTCGCGCAAATTGCGCTACCCCTAACCGACTTGCTGAAAACAAAAGGCAAGGGGAAAAACGCAAAAGCCCCGCCGCCAAGCAGGAAATTAGTGTGGACCCAAGAATGCCAAGAAGCTTTTGATAAGCTAAATGCATTGTTCACGGAGGAGCCCATCCTCAAGCACCCTGAGCCTGACAAACAGTTCGTAATTCACACGGACGCGTCACTCAATGCAGTTGGGGCTATCTTGCTACAAGCAGATGACAGGGAGAAATTAAGACCATGTGCCTATATTTCTCGGAAATTTAACGAAACGGAGAAAAGATGGCATGTTTGGGAAAAAGAGGCATTTGCAGTAAAACACGCGTTAAGCACGTGGCGACACCTCTTGGAAGGGACAGCTGAGCCGTTTCAGGTGTGGACGGATCATAAAAATTTGGAAGCCCTCAAATCCCCGAGAAAATTGAACCCTAAGCATCTCAGATGGGCAGAGTTCCTGAGTAGGTTCAACTTCACGTTGAAATATTTCCCTGGGGGAAAAAACCTCCTGGCGGACGCGCTTTCGCACCTGCCGCAGCATGAAGGCAAGATGGAGGAGATCTTTGAGTCTCTAATCCCTTCCCAGCCAGGGGAGGAGCAGACACAACTGGCACCAGTGGCCAGGGGAGAGGAGAATTTGGCTGTCACCTGCAGCAGCGCGAAACACAGGACTGACTGTGATTCATTCGCAGGAGACTTGCGAGCGGCAACAGTTACTGACACTTGGTGGGTGGAGCACAAACACACGCTAGAAGAGCGAGACGGCATGGGCTGGAAAGACAAGAAAGCATACGTTCCCGAATCCTTAAGACAAAGGGTTTTGAGTATGCACCACGACCACAAAACGGCAGGCCACTTCGGCTTCCTAAAAACACTACACTTAGTCAGGGGAAAGTTTTGGTGGCCATCGTTGCGCGCGGACGTGAAAGCTTATTTTATTTTATTTATTTATTTATTCAATTTATTCCCCGCCCATCTCCCATACAAGGGACTCTGGGCGGGTCACAACAATCAAAGTTAAAAACAATACAATAATTTTAAAAAATACAATATAAATAAATAAAATACAAGATGGGGGACGTAGGGAACGTAGCATAGTGTTGCTACGGGGCTAGCCAACCCCAAGAGGCACTCCCGCCTCCGTTGTCCCAGGCCAGGTGGCAGAGCCAGGTCTTAAGGGCCTTCCGAAAGGTCAGGAGGGAGGGGGCCAGTCTCACCTCCGGGGGCAAGATATTCCATAGGGCGGGCGCTATCGCAGAGAAGGCACGCCTCCTGGACCCCGCTAGATGGAATTCTCTTGTTGAGGGGGTCCGAAGCATGCCCTCTCTGCATGCACGGGTGGGGCGGGCTGACGTTATTGGGACGAGACGGTCCCTCAGGTACCCTGGTCCTATGCCATGTAGGGCTTTAAAGGTGATCACCAACACCTTGAATTGGACCCGGAAGCAAACTGGCACCCAATGCAGCTCGCGAAGCAGAGGTGTTACATGGGCCGATCTCTTGGCCCCCATAACTTGCGAACATGCCCCACGTGCGCCACAGCAAAAAGGAAAATGGGCAAACCCACAGGAAAATTACAGGAGGTAGCTAGTCCAACACAGCCATGGACTTTATAGTGGACTTACCAGTGAGCAACAAATACACGGCTATCTGGGTGGTCACAGACCTCTTTTCCAAACAGGCACACTTCATTGCATGCAAGGGCATACCGAACGCCCAGAAGCTAGCGAGACTGTTCATTCAACACATCTATAGGGCCCACGGAACGCCGGAACGCATAATCAGCGATCGCGGCAGCACTTTCACATGTAAATTTTGGCGGGCATTTTTTTTTTTTAATTGAAAAATATCTATTTACATTCAACATAAAACATAAAACAAAACACATAACACATAACACATAACACATAACAATAATCACATATAACACATAACAATGGTTACATTTATGTATATATATTTACATTTGATTTTACATAATCATTTTTATTATATTTAATATAATGTATCCTTCTTCCTTGTTTTTTTTATTGTCTCTAATCTTTTCCCCCCTTTATCTTTCAATCTCTTCTAACCTATTCTCTCTCTATCTTTTCCTTTCCCTTTCCTTCCCTTTTGATTCTTCCTTTAACTCCTTTTCTCTTCCATCCACTCCCTTCTTCCTTTTTTAACCCTCTCTTTCTCTCTCTAATCTCTTCTCTCACTTGCCTTACTCACTCTTTCTAACCCTCCCATCTCTCTCTATCTTTTCCTTTCCTTTATCTTCCATTTTCATTCTTCCTTTTGTCCCTTCATCCATTCCTTTCTTCTTCTTTTTTTTTGGACCCTCTCATTCTCTCTAATATCTTCTCTCATACTCCCTCTTCCTCTCTCTAACCTTTTCTCTCTCTTCTCTTCTGTTCTATCTTCTTTCCCTTTCTTTCCCTTTTCACCCTTTCTATCCTCTTTTTCTTTCTAACTTATTCCTTCCTTTCTCTTCTTACTTTATATATGTTTATCACTCTTTTTTCTCCCTTTCCTTACATTATATTATTTATTTATTTATATATTTGTATCAAATTCAATCTTAACTTTTAGATCTTTGTTTTATAATACATAATACATACACACATAATACATACACTTCATTAAAATTCTTCCAGTTTCCTTAACAAAAAAAATCTTGTAAATACTTGATTTACATTTTTTTCTCTTCTTATACCTCTTTTTTTTCCCCTCGCCCCTTCTTTATTTGTACTTTTTATTATTATTATTATTATTATTATTATTATTATTAATTGTTCGATACTTAATGTTATATTCTTTTTGAATATACTTTATGAAGGGGTCCCATGTTTCCTTGTACTTCCCCATTTCTTTTCCTTTTATTAAATTTGTTAATTTGTCTGTTTGCATTAAATCCATTACTTTCATAATCCATTTTTCTTTTGTTGGAATATTTTCTTGTTTCCAGTATTGGGCGTATTTTATCCTTGCAGCTGTACTTAGATACTGAAATAAAACCTTTTGTTTTTTATTTATATTGTCTTCAATTTTGCCCAATAAATATAATTCTGGTCTCATTCTTATTTCTTTATCGAATATTTTACATACATATTTGTGTATTTTGCCCCAATATTTTTTTGCTTTTTCACATAGCCACCATACATGGTAGAAAGATCCCCTTTTGTTTTTGCATTTCCAACATAGATTAGAGTTACTCATTTTTGATTTAAATAACACCTCAGGAGACATGTACCATCTAAAAATCATTTTATACATATTTTCTCTTAGATCATTACTTAAAGTAAATTTTATATTTTTGACCCAGATTTCTTGCCAATCTTCATATGTAATTTCAATTCCTAAATTTTCCTCCCATTTTTTCATATATTTTTTAATTTTTATGTCCTTGGTTTTCATTTCCAGTAACGTTTTATATATTTTAGAAATTAAATGTTCTTCCTCTTTTTCTAGTATATTATCCCAATTATTTTCTATTTTTGTAAATTGATAGTTTTTTTCATCTATTTTATATTGCTCTTTCAATTGGAAATATGTAAACCAATGACATACTATATTTTCATTTTCTAGTTCTTCCCTTGTTTTAAGTTTCTGATTATTTCCTTCAAATTTTAACAAATTTTTATATCTTATATATTCCTTTTTATTTTGACTCCCTAATCTGGTACATGCCTCCTGGGTTGACACCCATAATGGAAGATTTGGTAATAATGTTTTTTTGTATTTGTTCCAAATTTTTAGCAAGGATTTTCTTATTATATGGTTATTAAATGCCTTATGTATTTAACTTTTATTATACCACATGTAACCATGCCAACCATACCTATTGTTGTGTCCTTCTAAATTCAGTAATTTTTCATTTTCTAGTTTTATCCAATCTTTAATCCATATTAGGCCGCATGTTTCATAATATAATTTAAGGTCTGGCATTGTGCTGGCTCGCCTCCAGAACAGATTGGAGAGTCTTGGCAGTCAGCCAGAGGTAAGGAATGCAGCCCAAGGTTACTTTGCAAGACTGGCCGAGAGAGAGACAAACCAGCGTGTGCCAATAATCAGAGTAGTGAAGCAAAGAGTAGTCAATAATCCAAACCGGGTCAAGGGTTCCAGAAGTCCGAGCCACGATAATCCAAACAAGGTCCAGGGGTCCAGAAGGCAGAGTAACGATAGTCCAAACAGGGTCAGGAACGCAGGAAACAAGACAGGATACCAGAGTGGTCGCGAAGCCAAAGTGCAACGTTGCTCCCACAACTCCCTCACTGCTTTGTTGGTAATTTATCAGGAGCTCAGGAGCTGTCCTCTGGGTCCTGCAAAGACTCTCCCTGCCCTCTGCGTAACTCCCTAGCAGCCAGCCGGGCACTTTTCCTCCTGTCCTTTAAGGCGAGGCGCACACGCCTCCGCCTCTGCCCTTTGGGGAATTCAGGAGAGCTGGGAGGCTGATGGGATCCAGCTGGCTGCTGGCTAGAGGGTGGGGACAAACCGCAATCCCCAGCTTGCTCTGCTGTAGCCTCGGTTGCTGGCTGCTGGCTAGAGGGTGGGGCCAAACCACCATCCCCAGCTTGCTCTCCTGCAGCCTCAGGTATTGCTGCCTCCTGCGGTGCTGGGTCATTGTCTGGGCCCGTGTCCGCGTCTGGGGCCTCGCCTGGCTCAATCCCCTGGGGGTTTGCCAGGGGCAGCTCGTCCTCTGACCCATCGCTGAGGCCCTGGGGCAGAGGCTGAACCAGGACAGGCATTGCTAACCCCCCTCTATCTTTTGTGTCTTGTAAATATTTTAATTTTATTCTAGGTTTTTTCTTTTGCCATATAAATTTGGATATTTCTTTTTGCCATTTTATAAAAATTTGGTTTTTAATCATAATCGGGATTGTTTGGAACAAATACAAAAATCTTGGTAGTATATTCATTTTTATTGTAGCAATCCTCCCCAGTAATGATAGCTGTAAATTTGCCCATTTTTCAAGATCTTTTTTAATTTCTTTCCATAAATTTTCATAGTTATTTTTATACAAATCTAAATTGTTATCTGTTAATTGTATTCCTAAATATTTTAATTTTCTAACGTTTTGAAATCCTGTTATTTGTTCTAATTGATTTTTTTCTTCTTTTGTCATGTTTAAATTTATCATTTTGGTTTTCTGTATATTAATTTTAAATCCTGATAAATCGCCATATTCTTGTAATTTTAAAATTAATTTTTCTATTGTATTTCTTGGGTTTTGTATTGTTATAACGAGATCATCTGCGAAAGCCTTTAATTTATGATTATCCTGTTTTACCTTGATCCCTTCTATATTTTGATCTTTCCTGATTTCTTCCAGTAATACTTCTAGAACCAATATGAATAATAATGGTGAAATGGGACAACCTTGTCTTGTGCCTTTTGTTATTTTACATTCCTGGGTTTCTTCTTCGTTACCTTGTCGTGGTGCTGGAGCTTGAGCACCTCAATGAAACCATGAGCTAAACCGTGAAGGGACACCCAAGACTGGAAGGTCGTGGCAGAGAGGTCAGACTAAATACGATCCCTGGGGAAGGTAATGGCAACCCACCCCAGTATTCTTGCCATGAAAACTAAATGGATCAGTACAACCAAAGATATGTCGGTATACCATCGGAAGATGGGACTCCCAGGTCGGAAGATGGTCAAAATGCTACTGGGGAGGAACAGAGGATACGTTCAACTAGCCCCAGACGTGATGACGCAGCTAGCTCAAAGCCGAAAGGACGGCTAGCGGCCGACGGTGCTGGTGGTGAACGACGAATCCGATGTTCTAAAGATCAACACACCATAGGAACCTGGAATGTAAGATCTATGAGCCAGGGCAAATTGGATGTGGTTATTGGTGAGATGTCAAGATTAAATATAGACATTTTAGGTGTCAGTGAACTGAAATGGACTGGAATGGGTCACTTCACATCAGATGACCACCAGATCTACTACTGTGGACAAGAGGACCACAGAAGAAATGGAGTAGCCTTCATAATTAATAATAAAGTGGCTAAAGCAGTGCTTGGATACAATCCAAAAAACGATAGAATGATCTCAATTCGAATTCAGGGTAAGCCATTTAACATCACAGTGATCCAAATATACGCCCCAACCACAGATGCTGAAGAAGCAGAAGTAGATCAGTTCTATGAGGATCTGCAGCACCTACTAGATAATACACCAAAAAGAGATGTTATTTTCATTACAGGAGACTGGAATGCTAAGGTGGGTAGTCAGACGACACCTGGAATTACAGGCAAGCATGGTCTGGGAGAACAAAATGAAGCAGGACATAGGCTGATAGAATTTTGCCAAGACAACTCACTGTGCATAACAAACACTCTCTTCCAACAACCTAAAAGACGACTTTATACATGGACTTCACCAGATGGTCGACAACGAAATCAGATTGACTACATCCTTTGCAGCCAAAGGTGGCGGACCTCTATACAGTCGGTAAAAACAAGACCTGGAGCTGACTGTAGTTCAGATCACGAACTTCTTATTGCAAAATTTAGAATCAGACTAAAGAGAATAGGGAAGACCCACAGATCAGTTAGATATGAGCTCACTAATATTCCTAAGGAATATGCAGTGGAGGTGAAGAATAGATTTAAGGGACTAGATTTAGTAGATAGGGTCCCAGAAGAACTATGGACAGAAGTTTGCAACATTGTTCAGGAGGTGGCAACAAAAAACGTCCCAAAGAAAAAGAAAACCAAGAAGGCAAGATGGCTGTCTGCGGAGACACTGGAAGTAGCCCAAGAAAGAAGGAAAGCAAAAGGCAACAGTGATAGGGGGAGATATGCCCAATTAAATGCAACATTCCAGAGGTTAGCCAGAAGAGATAAGGAATTATTTTTAAACAAGCAATGTGCGGAAGTGGAAGAAGACAATAGAATAGGAAGGACAAGAGACCTCTTCCAGAAAATTAGAAACATCGGAGGTAAATTCCAGGCAAAAATGGGTATGATCAAAAACTAAGAGGGCAAGGACCTAACAGAAGCAGAAGAGATCAAGAAAAGGTGGCAAGAATATACGGAATACAGGAAGGATAATAATATTGGAGATAGCTTTGACGGTGTGGTCAGTGAGTTAGAGCCAGACATCCTGAAGAGTGAGGTTGAAGAGTGAGGTTGAAGAGTGAGGTTGAATGGGCCTTAAGAAGCATTGCTAATAACAAGGCAGCAGGAGACGACGGTATCCCAGCTGAACTGTTTAAAATCTTGCAAGATGATGCTGTCAAGGTGATGCATACCATATGCCAGCAAATTTGGAAAACACAAGAATGGCCATCAGATTGGAAAAAATCAACTTATATCCCCATACCAAAAAAGGGAAGCACTAAAGAATGTTCAAACTATCGAACAGTGGCACTTATTTCACATGCCAGCAAGGTAATGCTCAAGATCTTGCAAGGTAGACTCCAGCAATTCATGGAGCGAGAATTGCCAGATGTACAAACTGGGTTTAGAAAAGGCAGAGGAACTAGAGACCAAATTGCCAATATCCGCTGGATAATGGAGAAAGCCAGGGAATTTCAGAAAAACATCTATTTCTGTTTTATTGACTATTCTAAAGCCTTTGACTGTGTGGATCATAACAAATTGTGGCAAGTTCTTGGTGGTATGGGGATACCAAGTCATCTTGTCTGCCTCCTGAGGAATCTGTATAACGACCAAGTAGCAACAGTAAGAACAGAGCACGGAACAACGGACTGGTTTAAGATTGGGAAAGGAGTACGGCAGGGTTGTATACTCTTACCCTACCTATTCAACCTGTACGCAGAACACATCATGCGACATGCTGGGCTTGAGGAATCCAAGGCTGGAGTTAAAATTGCTGGAAGAAACATTAACAATCTCAGATATGCAGATGATACCACTTTGATGGCTGAAAGCGAGGAGGAGTTGAGGAGCCTTATGACGAAGGTGAAAGAAGAAAGTGCAAAAGCTGGGCTGCAGTTAAACCTCAAAAAAACCAAGATTATGGCAACGAGCTTGATTGATGACTGGCAAATAGAGGGAGAAAAAGTGGAGGCAGTGACAGACTTTGTATTTCTAGGCGCAAAGATTACTGCAGATGCTGACTGCAGCCAGGAAATCAGAAGACGTCTACTTCTTGGGAGGAGAGCAATGGCAAATCTTGATAAAATAGTTAAGAGCAGAGACATCACACTGACAACAAAGGTCCGCATAGTTAAAGCAATGGTATTCCCTGTAGTAACCTATGGCTGCGAGAGCTGGACCATAAGGAAGGCTGAGCAAAGGAAGATAGATGCTTTTGAACTGTGGTGTTGGAGGAAAATTCTGAGAGTGCCTTGGACTGCAAGAAGATCAAACCAGTCCATACTCCAGGAAATCAAGCCAGACTGCTCACTTGAGGGAATGATATTAAAGGCAAAACTGAAGTACTTTGGCCACATAATGAGAAGACAGGATACCCTGGAGAAGAAGCTGATGCTAGGAAAAGTGGAAGGCAAAAGGAAGAGGGGCCGACCAAGGGCAAGATGGATGGATGGTATTCTGGAGGTGACGGACTCAACCATTGGGGAGCTGGGGATGGTGACGGCCGACAGAAAGCTCTGGCGTGGACTGGTCCATGAAGTCACGAAGAGTCGGAAACGACTGAACGAATAAACAACAACAATATTGCTCTTATTGTTTTTATAAATTTTCCCCCAAAATTTCTATTTTCTAGTACTTTAAACATAAATTCCCAATTAACGTTATCGAAAGCTTTCTCCGCATCTAGAAATAATAACATTATTGGTTTTTCATTATGAACGTTTGCGTATTCAATTAGATTAATCACATGTCTTATATTTTCTTTTATTTGTCTGTTTGGTAAGAAGCCATTTTGATCCTGATTAATAATTTTCTGTAATATTTTTTTTAACCTTTCAGCAAGAATAATGGCAACTATTTTGTAATCGTTGTTTAGTAAGGAAATTGGCCTATAATTCTTACATTCTGTTAAGTCTTGGTTTTCTTTTGGTATTAACACAATATTTGCTTCTCTCCATGATAATGGTATGTCTGCACCCTGTAATATTGAATTGAATAGAATTTTTAATGGATTGATTAGATGTTCTTGAAATTTTTTGTAATATTCGGCTATGAAACCATAATTTCCTGGTGTTTTCCCTGTTTTTAGTCTTTTGATTGCATCTTTGATTTCTTGTGTTGTAATGTTATTATTTGTAAAATCTTTATCTTCTTCTGTTAATTTTTCTAGTTTACATTTTTCAATATATTCATCTGTTTTATTTTTTGATATTTGTTGTTTTTGATATAGTCTGGTATAGTAATCAAAGAAAGCCTTTTTGATATCTTCATTATATATCAATTCTTTATTCTTATCTCTAATTTTTGAAATGATTTTTTTTCTTTTTCTTTCCTTAATTTGTATGCCAGCCATTTTCCTGGTTTATTTGCTTGTTCAAAATTTCTTTGTTTGATAAATTTTAGTTTTCTATTCAATTCTTCTGTTAGTTCTATTTGGATTTGAAGTTGCAATAATTTTATTTGGTTTCTTAATTCCTCTTTTTCTTATTTCTTTCTATTGTTCTTTTGCAATTCTAATTCTTTCTCTTTTATCTGTTCCATTATAGTTTCTGTGTTTTTTTCTTGTTCTTTTTTTGATAATTGTTAAGTGATATCAGTTGTCCTCTCATATATGCTTTACTTGTATCCCAAACTGTTTCTATTTTAACTCCCTTGTCAATGTTCCAAGTAAAAAATTCTTGTAATTTTTTTTCTAATTCTTCTATATTTTTTTTATCTTTAAGAATATTTTCATTCATTCTCCATCTATATATTTTGGTATTGATGTTTAGGGTCATTTGAATTGGGCTGTGATCTGAGAGTGTTTTTGGTAGAATTGACATGTCTTTTATTTTATTTTCTAAGCTTTTAGATATCCAGATCATGTCTATTCTAGAAAATGAATTAAATCTATTTGAATAAAATGTATAATCTCTTTTATTTCCTTTATTGTGCCTCCAAGCATCTACTAACATTAAATTTTTAGCCATATTAAAAAATTCTTTTGGTAGTTTTCCTTGGTTTTTGCTAATCTGGTTATCTGATTTCCTATCTATTTTAGGTTCCACAACCCCATTCAAATCTCCCATTAACACCCAATTTTTATTCGCATGTTCAGAGAGGACATCTGATAATTTTTTATAAAAAAAATTTTGATTGTTGTTTGGGGCATAAACCCCCACTATCCAAATTTTCATATTTTGGCTTTCAATTTCCACTATTAAAAATCTTCCCTCTTCATCTTTTAATATTATTTTAGGTTTAAGTGAAGGTTTTACATAGATTACTATACCATTTTTTTTCTTTTCATTAGCTGTTGAGAATGCTAACCCTATGTCTATGAAGGTTCTCAGTCATCCAGGTGGAATTGTCTGTAGCTTGAATCATGTCAACTGGATTTCTATTTTCTTAGTAGAAACGTTTCGCTCCTTATCCAAGGAGCTTCTTCAGTCTGAGAAAAAGGACACTCATTTGAGGACATTAATGTTCACATTTTAGACAGAGAAGATAGGTGGTTTGAGAGAGGGGTCAAGGAATCCATTTATGCCAACTTGGAAAATCCTTCCTTGAATAGAGGTGGGGGCCTCAGGCACAAACTCTCCCCCATCTTCCTCCCCGTTTTGTCTTCTGTGCCTAGGAAGATTAAGACCATTTCAGAAGCTCAACAGCAGCATGGTGATTTTAACGACCCTCCTTTAGATGATAAAAGGACTTAAAAATTACATCTCAATATAACCATGACCTAGCCCCAGGTGTAAGGTCACACAGCTACCTAGGAACATATTTAGGATTCCCTTACCAACTTTGCTCAGACTGAAGAAGCTCCTTGGATAAGGAGCGAAACGTTTCTACTAAGAAAATAGAAATCCAGTTGACATGATTCAAGCTACAGACAATGCTAACCCTAGTTTTTTATTGTCTAAATATTTTGTATCCTTTTTTTTATGTGGGTTTCTTGAAGACAAATGATATCTAGTTCTAATTTTTTTAAAATTTGAAATGTTCTATGTCTTTTCACTGGTGAGTTAAGTCCATTGATATTCCATGTTAAATTTTTAAGTTTACTCATCTTTCTTACTTCCCAATTCTTTCTCTAATCTCTTGTGAAATACCTTTGCTTTGTATATAGAATTTAGTCTATATCTTTGTCCCTTATACATTAACTCCTTCAAAATTCTCCCACCTAAAATTTATTTCGTGTTTCTTTAATGTTTCTGTCAGAAATTTATATTCTTTTCGTTTTCTTAGTATTCCTCCAGGTATTTCTTTAAAGATAGTGATAGCATTACCTTCAATCTCAATTTTTTTGTTAAATGCTGATTGAATAACCATATCTCTATATATATTTTTAGAAAATTCTATCAATATGTCTCTAGGTTTTTTGTTAATCTTCGCATATTTAGAGTTAACTCTATATATTTTTTCAATTTCATCATCTATTTTCTCCTCCTCCAATTCTATCAAGTCAGCAATCATTTGAATGAGCAGTCCTTTAATATTTTCTTCTTTGTCTTCCTCCACCCCTCTTATTCTTATGTAACGTTCTTTTTCTTTCAATTCCAGTAGTGCTAGACGTTCTTCCTCTTCTCTTTTTTCTTCACATTTGTCCATTTGTTTTTTAATTTGTTGTATTTCAATATTAAATTTTTTTTCTATAATATCCATTTTTTGATCTATCCTTTTTTTCGAAATCTCCAAATCTTTCTTCTAACACTTTTTTCACAGTCTGTGTTATTGTTTCTGTGGTTTTTATTGTAAAATCTTCAAATAAGGCTTTCAACCCTTCACCATCAGATCCTCTTCTTGGTTGTCGTTTTGTGGCCATGTTTTTTCCAACACCTTTCTATTTGTTATTTCCTCCTTTTTATAACAAAATCTATATTCTAACTAATTGATATATATATATATATTCTAATTGCTTAATATATCACAATATCCTATATCCTTATCCTTATATATATTTCCACTATTGTTTTATCTTATTTTATATTATATTATACACAAACATACAAACAATATAATGCAATACTATACTTATAGGTTTCCTTTATATATTCAATATATTCAATATTACTTTTTCAAAATGTCTTTAAGATGGCCACTCTTAATAATTAATTAATTGAGTTTCAGTTTTTTTTTTTTTTTGAGAAGTACTTCTTCCTTTCAGTCTCTCTCGCTTATTTTTTTGTTAAGAAATTTAGGCTTCTTTTAACTTTAATCCTCCCTTATAAAGTTGTGGCAGAAAAATCAACCTTCGTCAGACCGTTTGTCTGACTTAGCCCGTTGGAATTGCTTTTGTCCCTCTTACCACTCAGCGTTACGAGCCTCCATTTCCCTCCGACATTGACAAGACAGCAAACGAACAAACGAGGTAAACTTGTCCAGCTCGCGTCCCTTCGTGGTGGCTGAGGTTCTTTTCCAGAGAGGTTTTCCTCCACCTCTCTGGCCGATCTCGTCCCTTCTCCTTCCGATGAGATCGCGCTTTCCAAACAGCTGCAGAAAAACTTTTTTCGTGGAGCTCTTCTTTACCGCGTCTAGTCGCTTTCTCTGCTCACCTGGAAGTCATTTTGGAGGGCATTTTTGAAGTTAATTGGATCAGAACAGGGGCTTAGTAGTGCGTTCCATCCGTGCACAGACGGAGCAAGTGAACGCCTTAACGCCACACTAGAGCAGTACCTGAGATGCTACATAAATTACCAACAAACTGATTGGGCAGAACTCTTGCCGTTCGCAGAAGTCGCATACAACAACGCGCTCCATCAAAGCACAGGGCTTTCACCATTCAAAGCGGCTACAGGGCAGGACTTTGTAATGATACCTGAATTGGCAATGACCCAGAGCACTGACTTAGAGCAACCTCTGAGAGCAGATGAATGGGTCGAAAGAATCACCAGCAACTGGCCAATAATGGTAAAGATGCTAGAAGAAGCCAAGGCTACTTACAAAAAACATGCAGACCGCAAACGGGAGAAAGAATGGGAATTGAGAGTTGGGGACAAAGTGTACTTATCCACCAAAAACGTACGGTCCACGCAACAGTCACGAAAACTAGCGGCCAAGTTCATAGGCCCATTTAAGCTCCTTGCAGTAATTAACCCAGTAACGGCCAAACTGGAACTGCCAAAGGCTCTGAGAAAGATACACCCCGTTTTTCACATTAGTTTGCTGAAACAATACCATGCTTCACATCAGTGGCACCCGGAACCAGAAGCACCCACACCAACACTGGTGGAGGGAGAACCACATTTTGAAATAGACAGGATCTTGGATTCGAGATGGCACAGGGGGCAGCTGCAATACCTAGTCAAATGGACCCATCTCCCGATTGGTGACAGAGAGTGGGTCAATGCCAAACACACACGCGCCCCTAAATTGGTCAAGAAGTTCCATAAAGAGTTCCCAGACAAACCCCATTGAATGGAAATAGTCTGGTTTCTATATAGGGGGGTGGGGTGAGCCTTGGGGCAGGAGCATGTCAGAGATCACCCGATCTCTGCCAAAAAGGCAAGCAGACAAAGAGCTCATCAGAAGACTGGAAGTGGCGCGAAACTGACATCGCCGGTCTAGCAATGGGAATAGACCGGCTCGCACTCAACCAACGATCGGGAATACACATCTTGCCGAACGTTGCCTGGACAACCGGACAGACTGACCCCACGTGTCAGCAGCAAAGGACACTGGGGGAGGGAAAGGTTTAAATGTGCTTGTTGTTCCTGTTACCTGCATTCCAGTCTTTGTTCATGCTAGTGCTAACTTCTGTATTCTATAATAAACTCTTCTGCTTCTAAGAACTCTGGTGCCTGGGAGTTACTTCAGCGCAGAGAGATTATAGCGATCAGAAGGAGCGCCTTACAAGCAGATGATTTGGCTCCTTGGCAATCAGTTTCTGGCTGGGATACAGCATGGAAATTGCATTGGTTGCGCTTACGGAGGACTTATGGGGAGAGCAGGACTGGGGGAGTGCAACCCTCCTTGATCTCTCAGTGGCTTTCAGTACCACTGACCCTGGCCGCCTTCTGCAACATCTCTGATGGTTCTCCTCCTTTCTGAGGTGGTGATAGTGGAAGCGAGACCTGTCCAGAGACTTCTGTTCTGTGCGTGCTCAAGAGATCTCTCCACTTACCGCTCCTTTTTAAGGTCTACCTGGAACTGCTGGGGGAGGTCATCTGTTGGCCTAGAGTCTGGTATCCTCAATATGCTGATGATACCCAGTTATTCTTCACGTCCCCAGGCCAAACACATGATGTGCTGGAAGTGCTGACCTAGAGGCTGTCAGAGTCTGGATGGGGAGGAACAGACTGAGTGAATCTCTGCAAGATGGAGTAGTTTTGGGTTTGTAGACCTTACAATTCCAGGGAAAGTCCATCTTTGACTTTGAACATTGATGTACTGATGAATGATCCACAATTTGGGGTTTCTTTTAGAATCACTGGGAGGCCCTGCTCACGGTCACTCATTATCTAATCTCGGCACAAGACAGGTTGCAGGAAGAAGGAGGAGGAAATCCATCTGAAGTGACTCCTCTGCCTTTGGAGATGTAGGCTAAAGAAAACTGGGAGAGATACGAAACCACACAGCAGGACAAAAAACCATTTGGAAGGCAAGAAAAACTGTAAGATACAGAAAACCTTTCTTCTTTTAAAACTTGGTGGGAACTGGAGTAAGCCTCTCAACATAATCACAACCTTTAACCTATTTCATTTATTTGGTTATTGTTTAATTAAATTATAGCTTTCCCAAAGACTATCTTGTAATCTCCTTGATTCTCTCCATCCACTTTCTCTCTTGCCTTCCATTTCATCTCCTTCCTTAATTCATGATAGGCATAATCCTTTTTGTCCAGTTGATCATTTATTCCCCTCACTTTCTGCAGACTGACCATCCCTTCAGAACTGGGGACCCTTTTGGGGCTTTCTAGGTTTAAGCCAGTTTAGGATCTTTGTCCCCAGTGGGCACAACTACCTGGAAGGCAACCACAGAATGCATTTCGGCAACAATTGCGTAGGTTGATGGAGTCCAAGTCCCAAGAGTGCACGTCTCCCTTCCAGCACAAGCTGCCTTTTCCACTCTGGCTACCTTCTTGGCCTTGGGGTTATTAATAATCATCATTGGCTTACTATTAATAATGAGCCTCTGCATCTTTTACTAAGCCCACTGAGTGTGTGAGCACCCATGGAGCCTCTCTTTGAAACACAGCTTGTGTCTTGTGGTTGTTAGCAAACTCAGGCATGAAGTGATGGAAGATGGGGCTGGCAGGGACACAGGGAGGGAAGCGACGGGTTAGGAAAATTAAGATTTCTATTGATTTTTATTTAGTTAGTTCAATTTATGCAGCTACCCTTCTCAAATTCATGACTCTGGGCGGCTAATAATGGTTTGAAACACCAAGTAGCAGCCCGTAATGATGAGAATAATCCTAAAGAAAAGATCCTGAAGAAAAAAAATATCAAAAGAAAACAAATTTCAAATAAAAAGCTCAAATTCATGGACTTTGTAGAAATTTTACCTCAAGGTGCTGTGGTGGAGGAATTAAGAGTGGGAGAATGGCGTCTCATATGATACTGGAGAAAAGATGGAATTACAAAACGAAGGAAGGCAAATAGTGAAAAGTGAATATAAAGCTCAAATAAGGTAAAGGTTCCCCCCGCACATCTGTGCAGTCGTGTCCGACACTAGGGGCCAGTGCTCATCTCCGTTAGTTAGCCGAAGAGCCAGCGTTGTCCGAAGACACTTCCACGGTCATGTGGCTGGCATGACGCACGTGGAACGCTGTTACCTACCCACCAAAGTGGTACCTATTAATCTACTTGCATTTGCATGCTTTTGAATTGCTAGGTTGTCAAGAGCTGGGGCTAGTGTGGGAGCTCACTCCGTCACGTGGGACTAGGGATTCGAACCTCTGAACTTGTGATCTTCCAATCGACAAGACTGGCGTCTTACCCTCTGAGCCACCACGCCCCTTATAAAGCTCAAATACCATGAGCCAAAAGAAAAAAATCTTGTTTTACTTAGGGGATGAGTAGGGAATACGCCTCAGGATATATGTCAGAGTCTGGCAGACCTCTGCCATTCAGATGCATGCAGGAAGACCTGATGAAAGAGACACGCAACTGACAGACTAGCACGGAAGCCAGAGATACAGTAACGAGGCGTGAAACGGAACGCATCAGCCCGGGAAGGACTGTCTGAGTACTCCGGAGCCAAGAACTACACATTTCAATTTCAAAAGGACAATGGGGGGGGGGAATGCTTAAATGTAATATACCATGCCATACCAGTTCATTCACGTCTTTGTTCCTGTTCCTATGTACCTCAATAAATCCCTTTACTGCTAAGAAGCCCGCGCTGTGGTTTGCTTTAGAGAAGGGGATTTTCGGACATCGTTGGGAGCAGTCCTTACATAAAGACATGAATCACCATTGATCGCGTATCCTGAGGAATATCCCGAAAAATCGGTGAGCTCTCCAGTTGAAAGCGATCACACCACCAAAAAACCTCATCCTGTGGAACAGAATGGAATCGGTAGAGGCAACGGAGAATCTCGAAGTAGCCGGACCCAGCTCGTCAGGTGCCCAGGTGTTGGAGAGAACCCAACGAGTGGAGGCAATCACCACTGAAAACACTGACAGGCGGGAGGCAAAGAGACCGCAGAAGAAGGAGGTAACCAAAACCCCTGTCCTTCTCAGTGCAACCAAACCCAAACTGGCGGGATGGTCCGTCGCCATTGGCGAAGGACTAGAAGAGAAAGTGGGGAAACCCACCAAGAAAAGGGTAACCCCAACTCAACGCATCGAGGTCCTGGAAGACCAAATGGCACACCTGAGTCTAGAGGTAGGAATGATGAATAAAAAATTGGACTCGATGGAGGCGGCAATAGAAAAACTCCTGAGAAACCTAGAGGGACCCAGGGGGACAGAGGTGAGCCCGGTACCCTCAGAGGAGGAGGAAGAAATCCTAGAATACAGTGGGGAAAGTGAAGAGGGGGAGGAAGAAATCTGCCCCTATGGCCAACTGCCCTACAGCCAGCCACCTATAACTCCAAGCTATGATTACCGCAGGACCCCACTGAGAACCCTGGCTCCAAGTGGCATAAGCGAGCTAAAAACGAAATTTGATGGCGACCCCAAGAAACTAGCATGTTTCTTAACACATGTACAGGGGTTCATGGGGGAGTTTGAGCATACCTTCCGAATGGAGGAGAGCAAGGTGCGATATGTCTCTAGCTTTTTGGAAGGGGGGGCGGGCGACTGGCTAGTGGCCCTACACGATAGTGGGGCCCGTGAGCTGATGAACTTTAGGAAGTTCATGTATGCCCTCAGGAAGAGATTCGAGGACACGCTCTCAAAAATTTCAGCCAGGGCGTGAATCCAGAACTTGAGACAAGGCAACAGGACAGTAGCGGAATATGCTATGGATTTTAAAAAGCTTCTGTCAAAATTACCGGACTGGCCTGAATCTTTTAAAATAGAACATTTTCAATATGGACTAAGACAGGACCTGATTGAAGTGGCAATAGAGAGAGACGACCCTGGGACGCTAGAAGGGTGGATTCAATTGACAGGGAAAGTTGAAAGTAGCAAAATTCAGCTACAGAATATTAGGACTTTCCACTCCATGCGAAAGAAACAAGGAAATTCCTTCACCCAACTCCGCAAACCCATCAAGCAACGGAACTGGGAGGAGGAGAAAGAACGCCGCACGAAAGACGGACTTTGCTTCCTTTGCGGGAAGGAGGGCCATAGGATAAGCAATTGCCCCCAGACCAAGCACAAGCCTAAGGAAAAACCTCCTACAAAAAAGATACCAGATGACAGAGGAACCAAAACAGCGCCGGTGAAATACAAAGGAGCGGCGGCAGCAGCCGAGGAGAGAAGGAACGTACAGTACCGGGACACCAATTCTGACACCTCTGAAGATGACTTTGAGCCGGCGGGAAACGAAAACGGCCTGTGCTAAAGTGCGCCACAGGACAGGCCTTCAACACTGGGCGCGACGGGGGGATGGCATTCCCAAATGCCCCACAATGAACATTAAGGTAAAGTTGCAGACCTTGGATGGGACGGGACAATTGGGGGGGGTGGCCATGCTGGACTCTGGGTGCTCCAGATGCCTGATGCACCCGAAGGTAGCAACCAAACTGAAACTCAAATTGATCAAAATGCACACACCCATCAAGTTTTGCCAATTGGATGGGTCTGAAATGAAGGGGGCCCCAATTGAATACACTACGGAAGACATATAAATGTCTGTGGGGACGCATGTAGAGACAATACGATTCATCGTAGCCCCCATTGCAACACGACACATTGTGCTGGGACTTAAATGGCTTAATAAATGAAACCCCCGAGTGGACTGGGCATCTGGGGAATTGGATTTTTTTGATGGGACATACAAAGCAGTTGCGGAGACGAAGGGGGCAAATGGTCCAGAATGGGGGGCGGCAGGCACGGAGCAAGGGGGGATGGAACAATGGGAGGAGGACTTAGACCAGGAGGGCAACCCGCTCTTGGACACAATCCCGGAAGAATATCTCCCCGTAGCTGAGGTGTTCAGTCAAAAACAATGTGAGCAAGAACCCCCCCACAGACTATCAGATGCCACGGTTGACCTCATCCCTGGGGCCCCCTTCCCCAAACCCAAAATGTATGCAATGACCCAGAAAGAATTGGGCGAATTACGCAACTTCATTGACAAAAATCTGGCAAGGGGGTTTATAGAGCCCGCAAATTCGCCCCTGGCAGCCCCTGTCCTCTTTCGGAAAAAGAAAGACGGGTCCTTACGACTATGCATGGACTACAGGGGGTTAAATGCCATCTCAGTAACCAACCAGTACCCCCTCCCACTCCTGAAGGATTTTGTTGTTTATTCATTCAGTCGCTTCCGACTCTTCGTGACTTCATGGACCAGCCCATGCCAGAGCTTCCTGTCGGCCGTCACCATCCCCAGCTCCCCCATGGTTGAGTCTGTCACCTCCAGAATATCATCCATCCATCTTGCCCTTGGTCGGTCCCTCTTCCTTTTGCCTTCCACTGTCCCTAGCATCAGCTTCTTCTCCAGGGTATCCTGTCTTCTCATTATGTGGCCAAAGTACTTCAGTTTTGCCTTTAATATCATTCCCTCAAGTGAGCAGTCTGGCTTGATTTCCTGGAGTATGGACTGGTTTGATCTTCTTGCAGTCCAAGGCACTCTCAGAATTTTCCTCCAACACCACAGTTCATAAGCATCTATCTTCCTTCGCTCAGCCTTCCTTATGGTCCAGCTCTCGCAGCCATAGGTTACTACAGGGAATACCATTGCTTTAACTATGCGGACCTTTGTTGTCAGTGTGATGTCTCTGCTCTTAACTATTTTATCAAGATTTGCCATTGCTCTCCTCCCAAGAAGTAGACGCCTTTTGATTTCCTGGCTGCAGTCAGCGTCTGCAGTAATCTTTGCGCCTAGAAATACAAAGTCTGTCACTGCCTCCACTTTTTCTCCCTCTATTTGCCAGTTATCAATCAAGCTGGTTGCCATAATCTTGGTTTTTTTGAGGTTTAACTGCAACCCAGCTTTTGCACTTTCTTCTTTCACCTTCGTCATAAGGCTCCTCAACTCCTCCTCACTTTCAGCCATCAAAGTGGTATCATCTGCATATCTAAGATTGTTAATGTTTCTTCCAGCAATTTTAACTCCAGCCTTGGATTCCTCAAGCCCAGCACGTCGCATGATGTGTTCTGCGTACAGGTTGAATAGGTATGGTGAGAGTATACAGCCCTGCCATACTCCTTTCCCAATCTTAAACCAGTCCGTTGTTCCATGCTCTGTTCTTACCGTTGCTACTTGGTCGTTATACAGATTCCTCAGGAGGCAGACAAGATGACTTGGTATCCCCATACCACCAAGAACTTGCCACAATTTGTTATGATCCACACAGTCAAAGGCTTTAGAATAGTCACTTCCGGGGTGGAGCGAATGGCGGCTAGGAGAACTTGATAGAAGCTCCGTAGCAAAAACAATATCCATGCAGCTTAAGGCTGGTTTTCGCGAAATAAAATACTAGTGAACAACGGCAGAGAAAGCGGGATATCGGCTTCTCTGACAAAAAAGAATTTCAGCGGCTTCGGAGGCAGCGAGTCAAGTGTTTGTCGGCGTTTTGTGTTCTTAAAGACTCGCAGAGAAAAAGAACAAGCCGGGAAGCCTGAAAGTGAAAGTGGAGCCGCGTGGCAGTGTCTGGAAATAGACAAACGCCGCTTTCGCTCACTGATACAAAACTGGGAAAGTACTAAAAGAAAGACTAAAAGTCTAAGATTCGGAACGAAGAAAAAAGCGAGAGACAGTTTGGTGAGAAGATTCATAGTTCCTATTTGTAAAAACTTTAAAAAAAAAGGGACTGATTTAATTAATAATTTAACAAGACATTTTGTTTTCCCTGCAAGACTGTAATTGCAAAATGAACTTCTTATTTATATAAAGCTAACTATAATTGTATAAATTAGAGTATTTAACTTATATTGTTAAGCAGATAAATAGACAAGTAGATAATATTATCTACTTGTCTATAACAAAATAAGCATATTTTGTTAAGTAGTTTAATAATAAGTAAAAGTAATTAACAAGAGGTATATAAGAATATATAAGAATATATAGAAATATAAGAAGTTGAATTTTTCTGATTGTATGGGGGGGGGGAAAAAATTGAAATAGAAAAGTAATACTCCATAAGGTAAAAGCAAATAGAGATAAATGTATTAAATATAAAGAAGTAAAAGAGGGAAAAGATAAAGGGAAAAAATATATGAGTATGACTACAAGGAATGCTGTCCTCACAAGCAAGAAGAGGTTCAGAGACAGGGGAGGGAGAATGGCTAAAGCCATTGTTTGAAGATTTTACAACAAAAAACAACTCAAACAATAACGCAAACTGTGACACGTGTTTTGGAACAAAAATTAGAAGGTTTAGAAAAGAGATTGGAACAAAAAATAAGGGAAATAGAAAAAAATTTGAAAGAAGAAACAAACTGAAAAATGTGAGGAGAGAATAGATAAAGAGGAGGAACGAATAATTATGTTAGAGTGTAAAGAAAAAGAATACTGTAAACAAGAATGCACTCTGACAATAGAAGAATGGATCATAAAACTAATGGAAATTACTCAAATGGACAGATTAACAAACTTAATGAAAGATGAAGAATTGGAAGACTATGAATCGATATGGAACCCCTTCCTAAAGTATATACAAAAGGAATACATGATCAACTTAATTATATAAAATTATAAGTAAAAGAAAAAATAAGAGAAAAGCAAATTTATTAGAATATCTGAAATGAATAAGATATTGAAACTTATGAAATATAATGAAATAATTATAAAAAGGAAGTATGAAAAGGGAAAAAAAAGAGGAAAGGGGGGGAACGGAATAAGAAAAGCTATGTAAATCAATATGAAACAAAAAAAATTTTCGTGAAGAAAACTGGAAGAATTTAAAAAGTTTATATGTTGTTATTTATTTCTTTTTTTTTCTCTACTTTCCTTTCTCCTCCCTTTTTTTTTGCTTCTTCTCTTTTTATTGTCCTTTTTGTATGTGAAAATGTCTGAAATGTAAATATGTTGTATACATTGTAAGTATATGTATAATTGTTTATATGTGTTTAATATATATTTTAAATAATAAAATAAATTTAAAAAAAGGCTTTAGAATAGTCAATAAAACAAAAATAGATGTTTTTCTGAAACTCCCTGGCTTTCTCCATTATCCAGCGGATATTGGCAATTTGGTCTCTAGTTCCTCTGCCTTTTCTAAACCCAGCTTGTACATCTGGCAATTCTCGCTCCATGAATTGCTGGAGTCTACCTTGCAAGATCTTGAGCATTACCTTACTGGCATGTGAAATAAGTGCCACTGTTCGATAGTTTGAACATTCTTTAGTGCTTCCCTTTTTTGGTATGGGGATATAAGTTGATTTTTTCCAATCGGATGGCCATTCTTGTGTTTTCCAAATTTGCTGGCATATGGCATGCATCATCTTGATAGCATCATCTTGCAAGATTTTAAACAGTTCAGCTGGGATACCATCGTCTCCTGCTGCCTTGTTATTAGCAATGCTTCTTAAGGCCCATTCAACCTCACTCTTCAGGATGTCTGGCTCTAACTCACTGACCACACCGTCAAAGCTATCTCCAATATTATTATCCTTCCTATACAGATCTTCCGTATATTCTTGCCACCTTTTCTTGATCTCTTCTGCTTCTGTTAGGTCCTTACCATCTTTGTTTTTGATCACACCCATTTTTGCCTGGAATTTTCCTCCGATGTTTCTAATTTTCTGGAAGAGGTCTCTTGTCCTTCCTATTCTATTGTCTTCTTCCACTTCCGCACATTGCTTGTTTAAAAATAATTCCTTATCTTTTCTGGCTAACCTCTGGAATTTTGCATTTAATTGGGCATATCTCCCCCTATCACTGTTGCCTTTTGCTTTCCTTCTTTCTTGGGCTACTTCCAGTGCCTCAGCAGACAGCCATCTTGCCTTCTTGGTTTTCTTTTTCTTTGGGACGTTTTTTGTTGCCGCCTCCTGAACAATGTTGCGAACTTCTGTCCATAGTTCTTCCGGGACCCTATCTACTAAATCTAGTCCCTTAAATCTGTTCTTCACCTCCACTGCATATTCCTTAGGAATATTAGTGAGCTCATATCTAACTGATCTGTGGGTCTTCCCTATTCTCTTTAGTCTGATTCTAAATTTTGCAATAAGAAGTTCGTGATCTGAACTACAGTCAGCTCCAGGTCTTGTTTTTACCGACTGTATAGATGTCCGCCACCTTTGGCTGCAAAGGATGTAGTCAATCTGATTTTGGTGTTGACCATCTGGTGAAGTCCATGTATAAAGTCGTCTTTTAGGTTGTTGGAAGAGAGTGTTTGTTATGCACAGTGTGTTGTCTTGGCAAAATTCTATCAGCCTATGTCCTGCTTCATTTTGTTTTCCCAGACCATGCTTGCCTGTAATTCCAGGTGTCGTCTGACTACCCACCTTAGCATTCCAGTCTCCTGTAATGAAAATAACATCTCTTTTTGGTATATTATCCAGTAGGTGCTGCAGATCCTCTTAGAACTGATCTACTTCTGCTTCTTCAGCATCTGTGGTTGGGGCGTATATTTGGATCACTGTGATGTTAAATGGCTTACCCTGAATTCGAATTGAGATCATTCTATTGTTTTTTGGATTGTATCCAAGCACTGCTTTAGCCACTTTATTATTAATTATGAAGGCTACTCCATTTCTTCTGTGGTCCTCTTGTCCACAGTAGTAGATCTGGTGGTCATCTGATGTGAAGTGGCCCATTCCACTCCAAGCGTTCCTCGGGTTTGCGGGGTTCTACAGGCAGTTCATTCAGGGGTTCGCCCAAATTGCACTACCCCTGACGGACCTATTGAAAACAAAAGGAAAGGGAGCCAAAGGGAGATCGCCCAGCACTAAAATAATTTGGACCATGGAATGCCAGGAGGCATTTGACAAACTCAAGGCTCTGTTCACAGAGGAGCCCATCCTAAAACACCCAGAAGTGGAGAAGCAATTCATAATTCACACAGATGCTTCCCACAATGCCATTGGCTCAATACTATTACAATTTGACGACACAAAGAAACTGAGACCATGTGCTTATATTTCCAAAAAATTCAGCGAAACGGAAAAAAGATGGCATGTTTGGGAAAAGGAAGCGTTCGCTGTCAAACACGCACTAGACACGTGGCAGCACCTCTTGGAGGGGGCGACCATCCGGTTTCAAGTCTGGACAGATCATAAAAATTTAGAGGCACTCAAATCCCCCAGGAAGCTAAATCACAAACAATTGGGGTGGGCTGAGTTTTTCAGCAAATTGAACTTCACACTACAGTACTTCCCGGGGGGAAAGAACCTCTTAGCGGACGCATTATCACGCCTGCCCCAACACGTCGGTAAAGTCGAGGGGATCGTTGAAATGCTTATCCCCACGCAGACACACACACCTCCACAGGCAGAAGAGGTATTAGAACAGGGCTGTCAGGCGAACAGGCTTGAAGGAAATTTAGCTCTCACCCGCAGCAAAGCCAGGGAGGCAGAGGAAAACCCCTTTGAATCCCAGCTACGGGCAGAAACACTGACTGACACCTGGTGGGGGGAGAACAAGCACACATTAACCGAAAGCAATGGGTTGTGGTGGAAGGAAGGAAAGGTATATGTCCCAGAAGGGCTACGGAGGGGGGCTCTAGAGAAAACCCACGATCACAAGACTGCCGGCCACTTCGGGTTTGTCAAAACCCTGCACCTAATTAGAAACAAATTCTGGTGGCCAACATTGCGCAAGGATGTAAAAGAATATGTGGCCTCCTGTCCAATATGTGCTACGGCAAAATGAGTAATGGGGAAACCCACAGGACTGCTGCAGCCAGTAGCCAACCCAACACAACCATGGAAACAAATTGCCATGGATTTTATTGTAGACTTACCCGCAAGCAACAAAAAAACGGCGATCTGGGTGGTAACTGACCTATTTTCCAAGCAAGCACACTTCATTGCTTGCAATGGGATTCCGAAAGCCCCCAAACTCGCCAGATTGTTCGTTCAACACATCTACAGGGCTCATGGTACACCCGAACGCATAATAAGCGATCGCGGAAGTACCTTCACCTGCAAATTTTGGCGAGCATTTCTAAAATTAATTGGCTCTGGACAGGGATTAAGTACTGCGTTCCACGCGTGCACAGACGGATCATCTGAACGCATTAACGCAATACTAGAGCAGTACCTGAGGTGCTATATAAGCTATCAACAAAATAATTGGGCGGAATTATTGCCATTTGCTGAAGTGGCATACAATAATTCCATTCACCAAAGTACGGGCTTCTCGCCCTTCAAAATTGCAATGGGGTAGGATTTTGTTACCATCCCCGAACTCACCCTGACCCAAGTACCGGATGGGAACACCCCATTATGGGCGGACGAGTGGATCGCAAGGATAAAAAACAATTGATTGGTCATGCTGAAAACCCTCCAGGAAGCAAAGTCAAATTACAAAAAATATGCCGACAGGAAAAGAGTGGCTGAATGGGAGCTCAAAGTGGGGGACAAAGTGTACCTTTCCACAAAAAACTTGCGCTCCACACAACCAACTAGAAAACTCGCCCCGAAGTTCATTGGACCGTTCACCATAATAGCCGTGATTAATCCAGTAACGGCCAAACTGCAACTCCCCAAATCACTGAAACGAGTTCACCCAGTATTTCACATCAGCCTGTTAAAACGTTACAATCCATCACCATGGCACCCCGAAGTGGCCGAGCCGACACCAGCAATAGTCAATGGGGAACCACATTTTGAAATTGACAAAATCCTAGACTCGAGGCAACATAAAGGACAATTACAGTATCTAGTAAAATGGCAACATCTGCCGATTGGGCACAAAGAGTGGGTAGACCAGAAACACATGCAAGCTCCAAAATTAGTTAGAACTTTTCACAAAGAGTTTCCAGACAAACCGCAGTAAAAGCAACCACATTAATGCATTTTGTCATTACAGAAGTAAGACAGCAGGAGGGAGACAATGTAAATACATGTTGAAGTCACGGGGGGAGAAAGGGGGGACTTCTCTTGGATGGGTGGCATGTCAGAGTCTGGCAGACCTCTGCCATTCAGATGCGTGCAGGAAGACCTGATGAAAGAGACACGCAACTGACAGACTAGCGCGGAAGCCAGAGATACAGTAACGAGGCGCAAAACGGAACGCATCAGCCCGGGAAGGACTGTCTGAGTACTCCGGAGCCAAGAACTACACATTTCAATTTCAAAAGGACAATGGGGGGGGGGATGCTTAAATGTAATATACCATGCCATACCAGTTCATTCACATCTTTGTTCCTGTTCCTATGTACCTCAATAAATCCCTTTACTGCTAAGAAGCCCGCACTGTGGTTTTGCTTTAGAGAAGGGGATTTTCGGACATCGTTGGGAGCAGTCCTTACAATATATGAGTAGGAAGCTTATATATTGAGTTATATATTGAGTTATATATTGAGTTATATATTGAGTTATATATTGAGTTATATATTGAGTTGAGGAACACTGGACTAAATTGAAGACTTCTATTATTTCAGCCTGTGAACAAACTATCGGATACCAGACTAAGAGACATCAGGACTGGTTTGATGAGAACGATAGTGAGATTGAACATATTATTGACAAGAAAAGGAAAGCCTTCCAGATATGGCAAAAAGATATTAACTGTGCCGTTAAGAAAAAAATCTACGCCAGTGCAAAGGCAGAAGTCCAAAGAAGAACTAGAGAACTTAAGAACATATGGTGGATAAAAAAAGCCCAAGAAACCCAACATTTCGCAGATGCTCATGATGCACGGGGCTTTTTTAATGCCATAAAGGCCATCTATGGACCAACAAACCATGGTACAAATCCCTTACGCTCAGTAGATGGTGCTAAACTTCTAAAGGACAAAGAGTCTATTGCACTGCGCTGGAAAGAGCATTACTACAATCTCCTTAATCGTCACTCCACTGTGGCTGATGAAGTCTTCTTGCAAATCCCACAAAAACAAATAAGAAATGAGCTTGCAGTACCCCCTAGTTTGGAGGAAGTCAGCAAAGCCACTAAACAAATGAAAAATAACAAAGCTAGTGGACCTGATGGGATTCCTGCTGAAGTCTTTAAAGAAGGCGGGCCTGAACTTACACAACAACTTCATAAGCTCATCGAAAAAATCTGGATGAGGGAGGAGATTCCAGCAGACTTTAGGGATGCCATAATTATCACTCTCTTTAAAAAGGGTGATAGAACAGACTGTGGAAACTATCGAGGCATCTCCCTTCTAGCCACAGCAGGCAAAATCCTGGCAAAGATCATCGCAAACCGTCTCCTATCTGTATCAGAAGACATCCTCCCTGAAACGCAAAATGGCTTCCGCCCTTCCAGGGGAACAGTGGATATGATCTTCACTGCACGACAGCTTCAAGAAAAATGCAAGGAGCAAAACCGCCCTCTGTACATGGCGTTTATTGATCTGACTAAAGCTTTTGATACTGTAAATCGTACTGCTCTCTGGACCATCCTTCTGAAAATCGGATGCCCCGATAAATTTGTGAACATCTTGCGGTTACTCCATGAAGACATGATGGCAACAATCCTGAATAACAATGGCTCTCAAAGCGATCCATTTAAAGTGGAATCCGGCGTTAAACAGGGATGTGTTATTGCTCCAACCTTATTCGCTATCTTCATCGCTATGATTATGCACCTTGTTGAAGAGAAACTTCCTACTGGTGTAGAAATTATATATCGAACAGATGGAAAGCTTTTTAATCTTAGTAGGCTGAAAGCAAAAAATAAGGTAATTGCAACTTCTGTTATAGAACTTCAATATGCTGATGATAACGTAGTCTGTGCACACTCCGAGGAAGATCTTCAAACTATCCTAAACATCTTTGCAGAAGCATATGAAAAACTCGGCCTCTCGATTAACATTAAAAAAACCAAAGTGCTTTACCAGCAAGTTCGAACCAATCCCTCCGCAGCGCCATCAATCCAGCTTAAAGGTGTGTCACTAGAAAATGTCGATCACTTTTCTTATCTCGGCAGCCATCTATCTACAAAAGCCGACATCGACGCTGAAATTCAGCATCGCCTGAGCTCTGCGAGTGTAGCTTTCTCCCGAATGAAGCGTAGAGTGTTTGAGGATCGGGACATTCGCAGGGAGACCAAAATGCTTGTTTACAAAGCCATTGTACTACCAACCCTTCTGTACGCCTGTGAAACATGGACCCTCTACAAACGCCACCTCCAACTTCTTGAAAGATTCCATCAACGCTGCCTCCGAAAAATTCTGCAAATTACTTGGGAAGATAGGCGGACTAATGTTAGCGTATTAGAAGAAGCGAAAACCACCAGCATTGAAACAATGATCATCCAACATCAACTTCGCTGGACTGGTCATGTTGTTCGAATGCCTGACCATCGTCTTCCAAAGCAGCTACTTTACTCCCAACTTAAGAATGGAAAACGGAATATTGGTGGACAGCAAAAGAGATTCAAAGATACTCTCAAAGCTAATTTAAAAAAATGTAATATCAGCATTGAGAACTGGGAAGCCCTAACTCATGAGCGTTTCAATTGGAGGTCAGCCTTTATTAATGGTGCTATGGACTTTGAAGAAGCACGAGTACAGGGCGAAAGGGAGAAAAGAGCTAAAAGGAAGGCACGTCAGGCAAACCCTCATCATGACCGTCTCCCACCCGGAAACCTATGCCCCCACTGTGGGAGGTTGTGCAGATCCAGAATTGGCCTTTACAGCCACTTACGGATCCACCGTTAAAATTTTACCTTTGGAAGACAATCTTACTCGGCTACGAGTGATCGCCAATGATGATGATGAGGAAGCTTAAGACCTTTGGAGGATGGAAGGCAACCAGAATATCTTTATTATTATTATTTTTAAAAGAACTTTATAAATTTTCAAAGGATAGTTAAAATACAAAATATGGAATATAGGAAAAAAAGAATACAGAACTAAAGGAAAAAGAAAAACTATAAAAGTGCAAAATTAGATAGAATGCAGAAAAAGTGACTCCTGACCTTCTCCAACACATAAATGCATATTATACAGATATAATCTCTTACCATTAATTAAACCTTAGTAACATTATTTCTGTAAAATCAAACCATTTAATCATCAAAACCCAATGTCAAAACCTCATTTTTTTAAGACACAAGCAAATAATCCAAAAGTGGTAGGCAACCGGAATATCTTTAGATCGTGAATAAACAGAGAAAAAGAAAGTACAAGCTTTGATCTAGCCAAAACAGCTGAAGACTCCACTGGTTTGAAGAGATTCCTCTTCAGATTGAACTGCAATTATTTTATGTGGGGTGCCTCAGGGATCGGTGCTCTCCCCTCTCCTATTCAACATCTACGTGAGACAGCTGGGTGAGCTCATCCATCGCCATGCGGTGAGGTATCATCAGTATGCTGATGATACTCAATTGTACATCTCCACCCCTGGTGAATCAAGCGATGCTGTGGACGTACTATCCCGGTGTCTGGAGGCTGTGAGGGTCTGGATGGGGAACAACAGACTTCAACTGAACCCTGGTAAGACTGAGTGGCTTTGGGTTTTGAGCCCCTCTGATTCTAGGACTTTATCATCTTTGGTACTGGATGGGGTCGCACTGCCCCAAACAGACCCTGTGCGCAATCTGGGGGTCCTCCTGGACTCATGACTCCTGCTTGATGAGCAGGTGGCAGTCGTGGCTAGGAGGGCCTTTGCACAACTTCGTATTGTGCGCCAGTTGCACCTGTTCCTAGATCAGGGGGACCTACTCATGGTAACTCATGCCCAGGTCACCTCCCGGTTAGACTACTGCAATGCTCTCTACATGGGGCTGCCCTTGAAGAGTATCCAGAAACTTCAGCTGGTGCAAAATGCAGCGGTGTGAGCAGTTATGTGCGTTTCTGGCAGAACACACGTTACACCTCTGCTTCGTGAGCTGCATTGGTTACCAATTTGTTTCCAGGTCCAATTCAAGGTGCTGGTGTTGACCTTTAAAGCCCTTTGTCCTAGTTCAGCCTCTGCCCCAGGGCCTCAGCGATGAGTCAGAGGACGAGCTGCCCCTGGCAAACCCCCAGGGGATTGAGCCAGGCGAGGCCCCAGATGCGGACACGGGCCCAGACGATGACCCAGCACCGCAGGAGGCAGCAATACCTGAGGCTGCAGGAGAGCAAGCTGGGGATGGTGGTTTGGCCCCACCCTCTAGCCAGCAGCCAGCAACCGAGGCTACAGCGGAGCAAGCTGGGGATTGCGGTTTGTCCCCACCCTTTAGCCAGCAGCCAGCTGGATCCCATCAGCCTCCCAGCTCTCCTGAATCCCCCAAAGGGCAGAGGCGGAGGCGTGTGCGCCTCGCCTTAAAGGACAGGAGGAAAAGTGCTCGGCTGGCTGCTAGGGAGTTACGCAGAGGGCAGGGAGAGTCTTTGCAGGACCCAGAGGACAGCTCCTGAGCTCCTGATAAATCACCAACGAAGCAGTGAGGGATTTGTGGGAGCAACGTTGCACTTTGGCTTCGCGACCACTCTGGTATCCTGTTCTGTTTCCTGCGTTCCTGACCCTGTTTGGACTATCTTACTCTGCATTCTGGACCCCTGGACCTGGCTTGGATTATCGTGGCTCGGACTTCTGGAACCCTTGACCCGGTTTGGATTATTGACTACCCTTTGCTTCACTACTCTGATTATTGGCACACGCTGGTTTGTCTCTCTCTTGGCCAGTCTTGCAAAGTAACCTTGGGCTGCATTCCTTACCTCGGGCTGACTGCCAAGACTCTCCAATCTGTTCTGGAGGCGAGCCAGCACACCCTTCATGGCACGGGACTGGGTTATTTGAAGGACTGCCTCTCCCCAATTTCATCTGCCCGTCCTACCAGATCCAGCAGGGAGGGTATGTTACGGGTTCCGTCGCCTAGGGAGATACCTTTGGCCCTAGGCGGTGGGCCTTTTCTGCTGTGGCCCCTGCGTTGTGGAATCTTCTCCCCCCTGAGGTGAGGCTGGCCTCATCACTGTTGAGCTTTTGGACAGGGCCGCAACTAGGGGGGGCAAGAGGGGCATGTGCCCTGGGTGCCACACTGGGGGGGTGGCGCCAAAATGACAAAATAGTATTTGTATACTGACTGTTTCCTGGCACGATCGCCGATAAGGTGCAGCATGTAACGGTGAGGGACCGCCCCTGATGGTGGTGATTGGCTGCGGGGCAGCATGGAGGCGGAGGGAGGGAGGCGCAGGGTGGTCCTGCCGCTCCGATGCTCCAGGGGGGCCACCGCTGTTGCCCAGAGCAGCCCCTGAGCTGCTGGGCTGCACAGTGGGTCAGCAGGGGCACTCCCGGGGGGAAGGCGGCGTTTCTTGGCCGCACCAGGGCTGCCCCTGGCACCCCCCCTGCCATGCTGGCCATCGGGAGCCCCGGCAACCCCAGGGATGGGGAGGGTCCCCTTCCTCCCCCACATCCCGCCACGCTGCTGTTCCCCGCAGGGGACGAGGGACTCAACCCTACGGAGGGGCGCGGAATCTATGGGGGGGGGGGCGGAATCCATGTTTGCCCTGGGTGACACAGACCCTAGTTGCGGGCCTGCTTCTGGAGGTCCCTCAAGACTTGGTTATGCCAGCAGGCCTGAAGATCCCAGGGGATGGATGAACTAGTGAGGTGGCTCCCTTATTTTTAACATCTCTTCGTCTTTTATTCTTTGTTTTAGTTGGTTTTTAATATTTTTAATGTATTTATTGATTGTTTTTAGCTCTTTGTACGCTGCCCAGAGTCGCTTGTTTGTGAGATGGGCAGCTATATAAATTTGAAAAATAAATAAATAAAAATAAGTTAGTGAAACAAAGAGCTTAAATGGAGGGGGAAAAGTGGTTAAAAAGCAATTTAAAAAGAATGGAGTTAACCAATAGAAGAGAATATATGTAACTCAGAGTTGAACTGTGGAGTCCTTGGTGCTCTCTGAGCTTGGTTGTTTGCTTGCAGACGTTTCATTGCCGGACTAGGCAACATGATGATGTCACCTAGTCAGAATGGAGTTAACTTCTCTGTTCTTTTCAGCTCATTTCTTTCTCTCCAGTTTGACCCAGAACCACCAATGAGCAGCATTTGAATAAACAGCTTCAAACCAGCATGAGTCACTTTCATTCTCATTCTCCTCAGTAGCCCTAACTTGGGACAAAAGAAAGAAGAAAGAAAGAAAGTCATGAAAAATTCAAAGCACAAATCCTCTTAGTTGCCGCCTTTAATTCAGTATCACAATTATTCAATGGGACAATTCACTATCATATTCTATCTCGCTCTGCATATTTTGATGGAACTTGAGTTCCCTTTAGATTATAATATTGCTTCAGACCCCAGAATCTCTCTGCGGCACCATTTCCAAATTTTGAGAGGACAGAGAAGTGTAGGGTCCTCTGAGAAACTGTGAGTGTATTCAGGAATGAGAAAGGAAGGGGCAAACAACTGTAAGGGGACTGGGCAAAAGAAGGAAAGTTTAAACTGTGGGAAGTGACTGTGAATCAGTGGAATTTCTACCTGCATGTCTGCTATAATGGAAGAAACACTAACAAAGCTTTGTCTTGAAGAGATGCATCAGGCAGATGCAACTCCTTCTACTGCCTGGGGAAGCAGCGCCTGTTAAACATCTGCCTGTTCACATCCCTCCAAGAACCATGATCAAGTGTGATGGGTTGGTACGGCTGACTTGAGTTAGAGTTACCCCGTTTTGTCTATCCTTGTTATTGGCTGCTCCCTTTCGGGGGCCCTTACCCTGCACTGCAAATTCCTGGAATGATCATATGGTTGCCGTTATCAAAGAACTCATACCATCCTGACACAGAGCAGTCTTAGACTCAAGGCCAACCACCTTTTTCCTGCTGTAGATAAATCAGCTGAAAGCTGACAACCTTAGCAGCTAGGGATGGACAGAAGGGAAGGGGCTACAGTATTTTAGCAAGAAACCCACCTTTTGGGAAGGCTCTGCCCAACCAGGGGTGTGAATAATTTATTAATTTATTATTTATTTATTAGTCAAATTTATCACCGCCCACCTCTACAACAGTAGACTCTGGGCGGTTTACAATAAAATATTAAAATTAAAAACCTATAAATCTTAAAATACAATACAATAATAAATAGGAAAAATCCAGATGATGGTGAGATCTTAAAAGGAGGACACCACTAAGCTAACCACCCCCAGGAGGAACTATTACTTCCTTTGTCCCAAGCAAGGTGGCAGAACCAGGTCTTTAAAGACCTCCGGAAGGCCAGGAGCGAGGGCGCCCGCTTATTGCCCATTGCTTGCTAATGATCATGTGCTTCTGCTTTCACAAGTGTATAAAGACTATGCTAATTTGTGTGTTGGGGCTCTTGAGTTGTGACTTGGGTCCGAGAGTGCCTCTCTATTGCTGTACAGAATAAACAGGTTGCAATTTCCCAACTCGTGCGTGATTATTGGCTCTTCGCACCAGATCCCAGCACTTGGCTGGGCCAATTTATAGCTTGGCTAACAAGTGAGAAGAACAGACAATTGGTGAGCAGGAAGCTCACTTGTAAAAACACAATAAAGACAACATCTTTGGTCAACTATGGGAGACCAAGGAAGATCCGGTGGAGGTATGAGGGATGGCAGCTACTCAAGTCCAACTCGACACAGGCCAGGGCTATGGAAATGACAGAAGTAGAGTATGAGTCTGGCAGCTTTGCTCATTCTGGAGGTGGCTGGGGAAGAAGGGGGGAACTGGCTGCATCAGGAAGTGACAAAGTGTCAGGACTCCGCAGAGTCCTGTCATCAAAGCAGGCAGCTATGTGGATTGGGGGGAGGGAAGACGAACCTTGGGGAGGGGCCAGGACTGGGGGGGAATGCTTAAAACTGCCAACCTTTAGTATAGCAACTCATTCAAGTCTTTCTTTCGTGCTAACCTGCATGTACCGGAATAAACCTGTTACTTCTTAGCAACCTCGTGTCTGTGGGTTTGCTTAAGAGAACTGGCTATCTGGACATCGGAGCGGAGAATCTCACAGAAAGGAGGAGTTGCCCCTGTCTTGAAAGAGGTGGAGGAATGCTGCCTCTTGAAGAGGGAGTGGCAGTGTCTCAACTACAAAGCACTACAGAGGAAATGGATGTTCCAGAGACATTTTAATTGAGATTCAGGTGAGACCATTGGAGAGAACCTGCGTTGGTCTTGATGGTGGATGACCGCCACCAGACTTGGACAGCAGAGCGATCCCATTATGTGCTTTTAGATCTCTGAATAGTATGGAATGGCATCGATCATGCCTTCTGGGCTGCCTGCAAAAGTTCCCAGTTGGGGACAGTGAGAGGGTCATGAAGGGGCACCCCCCGACCCAATTTACGAGTGGAGACCACAGAACTGCTTGAGCCAAGTTTATTGAACTGCACAGGGGACAGAATACAAGTTTCTGTCCCTTAATAGGGAGCAAGGCAAAAGCTCCTATAGCAATCCTGTTTACATAAACAAAAGCAACACCCCTGAGCAACAAAATCCCCCTCCCAAGTAACCCAAATTCCCTTTTTAGCCTTGATTTTGTTTATTCAACAAACCTTGATTGACTTCCCTGTTCTAGCAACTGTTCTGAGTTGTCACTTCTGCATTTGGCCAGCTGTGTGAGCTATTTATAAGATTGCTGATAAGGCCTCAGATTGCTGCATTTTGGGACAGCTGGAGCCATTTTCTTAGGCAAAGCGATTCGTACCCTTGTTACATCCTCATTAGATTACTGTACGGTAGTGTGTTATTCCCAGTAGGTGTCAGGATGCAAGTAGAATTGCAAGCATATCCCACTCCGTATCCCAGAGATCAAGGAGATCTCTCCACAAATCAGCCATAAGTGCAACCAATGCAATCTCCATGCTGTATCCTGGCCGGAAATAATTCCCAAGGAGCCAAATCATCTGCTTCCTCTAAGGCTCTCTACAGTTACAGAGCGTCAGCCATTTCAGGCAAGCCAGGTCAGGAATCGGACACCACAAAGCCTATTGGAGCTCTGCGATACTGTTGTGGGGTATAATGACAGAATCTTGAAAGCCTGTCAGAGTTTCCCACTGACCTCTTTTCTAGTTAGTTTGAGACTCTTGAGTAAGAAGAAGGCTGAATTCCATTTCCTGTCTGTTCCTTTGCTCCCTCTGCTCTCTCTAGGCAGAGACCACTTTCTCCAGAACACTTCAACACTTCGAGTTCTCTTATATTTACTCTTCCGGCTTCCTCGCTCTCTTGGAATGAAGAAAACACCAAGCTGGTTCGAAGGCACAGATGGGCAACCTCGGCTTTACTGTCGCCATGTAACTTCCTGAATAAAGATGTATCTTTTGTTTTTTTCTTTCTTTCAAGGACTAGTCTCCAGAATTGGTTTACAAAGTGTCAGTCTCCTAACTTCATTCTTTCTCTAAATGCACTTTTTATGCATGCAGTGGGGCAGGACAGGAGCACTGGCAATGTTCCGGAGATCCCAAATAATATTCTCCATCTAATTATGAAGCCATGGTTGTGTCCAGGGTTTGGATTGAAGTCCAGCCCCATAAGTACTTAGGAATCCTGTCCAAAGCAGAGTTTCTCTGATCTAGAAGAGAGCTTGAACCATTCCTTATTGATCCAATGTAAGTTTTTCTGAGTTAGAAGATAAAGTATCTTGTGATGAAAGACGGCCAATTCCTTGGCTCAGCTGGCCATGGGTGCCAAGGCAAGCCCTCTCTTTAAAAAGGACATCAGAACTCAAGGAGAATACCCCCTCCTGTAAGGTGCTTCCCCAATGCCCTAGAATCCTTTCTCTCAGACAAACTGACAGACAAGAGTTTGCTAAGTAGTAAAGGTTTATTCCGGTGCATGCAGGCTAACACTTAGAAAGACTGGAATGATTGCAATTCGTAAGATACAGTATTTTTATCCCTTCCCCTCCCCATTGTTCATAGCAGCTGACACGTGTTGCTTTCAGGCATTCCGGTGCTCAGACAGTCGTTCCGGGGAAGGTGCAGATCGCTTTCGCGAGTTAGCGGTTAATTGCTTTCCGCCCGCACTGTTGTCTCTTGCTGTGTCAGTTTCTTTCTCCCCTTAATACACAAGACTGTCTGGCTAAATGGCAGAGGTCTGCCAGAACTCTGACATGCTACCGGCCCAAGATTCTCTACCCCCTACCATGATCTAATTAATTTTATTTACACAGTTCACCTTGTTCTTTCTTTATCTGAAATGATAAAACATGATATTTAGTTAGCACCACCCTTTTCAGTGGGGTTTCCCAGGGATTCCCTATGAAAATTCCTGATGAGAGTTGGGGCATGAGTGTGATTCGAGTTGACCCATTCTTTGTGCCCGATCGGCAGATGCTGCCATTTTACTAGGTACTGCAGTTGCTGTTGTCTCTTGCTGTGTCAGTTTCTTTCTCCCCTTAATACACAAGACTGTCTGGCTAAATGGCAGAGGTCTGCCAGAACTCTGACACCTCCTATCTTTCCCACAACCACCCTGTGTTTGCATATCTTTGTAATCTTTGCATATCTGGGTGATGATTGCTGGCAAGGGGGTGTTCTGGTCTTTTGGCTTTTCTATTGCCTCTTATGAATGGTATGCAAATGTTGTTTACCTCTATGTGTCTGTTGATGGCTGCTTTGTCTGAGTGCCAAGCTTCCAATAATTCTCTAGTGAATTATCTACTGTGATTTGGCTTGGTTTAAGATGCTCACAGTTTCCCAGTTGAAAGTATGGTTGAATATGTCCACGTGTTGTGAGATTAAGGAGTTTTCATACTTTCTTCTGACTGCTAGTTGGTGTTCGTGGATGCACTCTGCTAGTCTTCTGCACATCTGTCCTACATAGTGGCTGCTACAGTCCTTACACTGTATGTTGTAGATAACTCCTGTTTTTTCTTCTTGGGCTCCTGGGTCTTTTGGGTTACTTAAGATGTTCTGAAGGGTTTTGGTTGGTTTATGTGCTACAGTGATGCCATGTGGTTGTAACAGTCTATTGGTCATTTCTGAGATGTTTCTGATGTATAGCAGTGTTATCCTTTTCATAACTTCTGTTGGTTGTGTTGTAGTGGGTTGTGTAGTCAGGCACTTTTTGATACAGTTGCATGGGTATCCATTTTGCTGTAAGATGCTATATAGATGATCTGTTTCATTTTTCTGGTGTTCTGGGTTGCTGCAGTGCGTTAGTGCTCGTCTGAATAATGTTCTTACCCAGCTTCTCTTGTGGGTGGTTGGGTTGTTGCTTTGGTAATGGAGTACCTTTTGAGGTGGCAGTTTTGGTGGCCATCCCTTCACAAAGACGTGGAGAAATATGTAGCCAGTTGCCCGATCTGTGCCATGGCCAAAAGAGTGGGGGGGAAACCCAGAGGACTATTGCAGAAAGTGGCAAGCCCCACCCAACCTTGGAAGCAAATAGCTATGGACTTTATACTAGATTTACCAGAGAGCCACAAGAAGACAGTGATTTGGGTAGTAACTGATTTATTTTCAAAGCAAGCCCATTTCATTCCTTGCACTAGCATACCAAATGCAGGACAGCTAGCCAAGATGCTGGTACAACACATTTACAGATTACATGGGACCCCTGAACAAATAATAAACGATCGGGGCATACAAGTCACCTCCAAATTTTGGAGGGCATTCCTAAAGATGATTGGCGTGTGACAAGGCTTAAGCTCCGGGCATCATCCAGAGAAGGATGGGGGCTGTGAACGTACTTACCAAGTGTTGGAGCAGTACCTTAGATGCTACATCAGCTATCAGCAGGATGATGGAGTGGATCTGCTTCCATTCGCCCAAGTGGCTTATAACAATTCAATACACCAGAGTATGGGGTTCCCCCCTTTCCAAGTAGTAAATGGGCAAGAGTTCGTGGCATTCCTGGAATTGCCAAAAGATAAAACCGAAATCATCCCATTGTATGAGTGGATAAAACACATAGCTGACGTGTGGCCAACAATAGAGAGGGCGTTAGAAGATGCCAAAGAAACTTACAAGAAATATGCTGACCACAAAAGGGCACCAGAATGGCCACTGAAAGTGGGGGAGAAGGTATACTTATCTACAAAGTTCCTAAAATCTTCACAACCCTCGAAAAAGCTAGGTCCCAAATACGTGGGACCTTTCCCCATCACCAAAATTAACAATGTGACAGTACAGTTACAGCTACCAATAAATTTGAGAAAAGTCCACCCCGTTTTTCATTGTAGTCTGCTGAAACCAGTTAAAGATTCAGAACGCTGGCACCCAGAGCAACCTACACCAGTGCCAGTAATGGTCGACGGAGAACAGCACTTTGAAGTGCAAGAGATACTAGACTCCAGAAAGCACCAGAGGGGTTTGCAGTACTTAATACAGTGGAAACATTTCCCCAAATCTCAGAGTGAGTGGGTGGACACTCACCTAATGCAAGCACCTAATTTAGTGAAAAAGTTCCATGACAAATTCCCAACCAAACCGAAATAGAAGGTTTGGGAGAAGGGAGGGGGACCTGGTTGTATACAGTATATTGTATGTTGTATGTTGTATATAAACTGCCAAAGGCGGGAGGTTTATTTTTTGGTGGGCGGTATGTCAGGATGTCATCCATGCCATCCTGCCATGGCACCAGGAAAGAACATCCTGCCAGTCTGTTAAAACTCACAGGGTCAGTTGGGGAGTGCCAGGCAATAAAACCAACAGACATGTGAAGTGGAGGTTTGGTGTATTCACAGAACTGCAAACATGTAAATCACAGTATCGAGGTGAGCGATTCAGCACCCAGAACACATCAAAGAGCAGTATCGCCACGTTAGTTGATTTGGACTGAGAAAGGCAAAAATCTGAGATGGAGGGGAGGGTGATCAAGCAGAGAATCCCAATCGTGGAGGGGGGACTTGAAGATTATTAAACTGTTGGGTACGGAAGCTTGATTCACTCAAATCTTTAATGTGCAATGGATCACTGGCTTTACTAAAGATTCTTTCATATCCCTGAGTGCCTTGTGTCAGGAACTCTGTTTTAATAGTTGACGGATCGAGGACATTACAGAGGCTCTCAGAAGGGACCCTTCCTAGTTTTGGGGAGAGTAAAAGTAAGGAAGTGGAGAGGTACTTCCAGACTTGCAAGATTCTGTTGCTGTAAGCTTACAATCAAGGTTGTGTTAGTACTCATGGTTGGTGCTTCTTGTCTGGACTACCTCAAAGGGCTGACAAGTTCTGAATTCCTGGTCATCTTGTTTCCGAGCAACAGAAAGATAGACCAACTTGCCCAGCTTAGTTCAGTAATGGATGCCTGAAGGAGAGAGTCTCCCAACCGTAGGTGGCAATGGAAGACCTCTAGGGTACCATGTAGACCCTGGCATCTGCCTACAGAAGCTAGTTAATATCCCCAGCCCTGGATTTTGTAAGCCATCCAGAGTCTAGTGGAGTGGGCGAACATAACACATTTAAATCTCCCCCCTCCTCCTCCTGGAACAAGAAAGCAATGTTTAGCTGAACAAAGTTTAGAGGTAATTGAGCCGTATCATCTGATGAAGCAAAAACATCCAAAATTAATGTATTGCCCTTGGATATCATTAAAGGTCATAGCAAACTTACACACACAAACACGCACACATGTCCTGTCGGACTTGACTTTTCAGAAATATGTTTTTTCCAGTCGTGCACCTGCTTGGAGCCAAGAGAAAACCAATGCTTCTCTCCCTTATAATTATCCAGAACATGGTCTGTTTTCTCCTCCAAACCTCAAGGGCATTGGCTCCAAATCACGCCTGAACATGGAAAGCCACCTGCTGCAACAGCTTGCTGAGTCTTGCTCGGGAAGGCAGATGCCCAAATAAATGCTTCCTTTCAGACCACTGAGAGTCCAGACAGAGATTCAAAGCAGGCAGAGAGACAACCTCTGACCCAGATGCGGTGCCCCCTCCCCCCTTTCCTTGGAAGCTCTGGGTGGATCGTGATCTCTGCTTTCTGAAATGCCACCAATTGCTTCCACGAGGAAAGAGCTGCTGCTGCTGCTGCTTCTGCTTCTGCTGCCCGGGGCAGTCAGGGGGGAGAAATGCCCCCTGAATTTCATCAAGGATAGGAATGGGTTGTACAATTATTACCGGCTGGGAGATCTTCACGTGGGTGGGATTGTGCCTGCCAGCCCTACTGTGTTCAAACCGGCAGTCTTCCATGAGGCCCCCATCACCAGACTTCTTGTGTGAGTCCTCCCCTTTGGTTCTCTTTGCATAGATGCTGAACCTCCCGGTTCTTCGAGGATGGTCCCATTTCCTGGTCTTCAGCTCGGGAAATTGCTTCCACCATAATCCTCCTGCCAGACCAATTTACGGTCTGGGACCATGAATGAACAATTAAATTCAATAGATCCCCCTGATGTACCTTTGGGGAAGAATCTGACATTTGGCATTCAATATTGGTCTCTTGTATAACCTGCCATATTAGATCCTGGGCAGTTTGCTTTTAGAGTGTGTGGATTTCTTCCACAATGCAGCAAAAGACTCAACGCTCTAAGATTTCTACCAGTTCTTCATCCCAGTAGGAACATGCCTGACCCTACTTAGCATCCATAGCCAGAAAGCTACAGCCAGGCACTGACTCCTCTCTTTTGTCATTGACATTTGTCTCCCCACCCTTTCCCAACAGTAACATCCCTGAAGCTCTGCTTCTCTTGCAGACACACTCAGCCATACAGATTCTGAATCTGTAACTCAGGTTCTAGGATCTGAGATCCAAGATGAATTTCCCTAAGGCTGAAATGCCCAGAAAGCCTCTTGAAGCTGAATCACCGGAAATGTCATATACTGTATGTATTTGCAATGAAGGGAGAATGACCAGATGACACTTTTTTTCAATTCAGGAGATGGCAGTTTCTCTACTGGCACATTTTATCTTTTCTGTTTGTTACTGCGGAGGTCAACCGAAATCCCAATCTTTTCTCCAATCTCAGTCTTGGGTACGACGTATATGATACAAATCATGATATAAGGATGACCTATGAGGCCACAACAGACCTTCTCTCAATTGGGCAAGCAAATATTCCCAACTACAGCTGTGGGAGAAGGAGAAGGAGCAATCTGTTGGCAATAATTGAAGGGGTGGGTTCTGATACTTCTAAGCAGATTTCAATCCTGTCAAGCATCTACAAGATCCCACAGGTATGACTCAAGGAAGGCTGAGATGGGGGAAATTCTTAGATTGGTCCAAGTCAAAAGGGGCATGGAAAAGATTGGCATTCCTTTCTGCTTAAGGAGGAACAGATGTGGAACCAGTCAAAGATAGGAGTGGAATGGGAACTACATGTCTCCCTTGTCTTTGTGGATCTTCCCCAAATCCAGGGTCCTCCTATGCTCAATGCTATCAAAGTTCTTGAGGTGCTACCAAAGAAGGCTCTTCTTGTTCAGTTCTTGTGCCCTGTTCTCAGGAAGTCAACATCTTCTGCCATGGGGCAGTCTCCCGTCTTCATGGACTCATAGAATTGTTGGGGCCATTGAGCCCATGGAGTGCATCTCCTGCTCAGGGGAGGAATCCAGACTAAAACATCCCAAAAGAAGGCTCTCCTGTTTCTGCTTGAACACAGTCAGCCAGGGAAAGCCCACCACCTGGTCAGCCAACAAGTCAATTGTTGAAACGCTTCTAACATTCAACGTTTGGGGGACTTAGTCTACCTGTAACTGGTCCCTCATTCCATGACCTGAACTCAGGGCCATTATTCCCTTGGCCAATCTTGAGTGTTTTCACATTACTTCTTTCGTAGCTTCAGAATGGTTCATTAACAGCATTAAGCCATAATATGGATGGTTTGCTTGGTTTCAGCTGTGAACCAGCCCTTCTGATTTTCTAGGGGGGAAAAGGAAGTGAAATTAAACAGGAAACCCTGCCCTGCCCATAAATGCTTCATTTGAATTGATTAGACTCCAAAAGAGGCAGGGTGGGAGGAAAGGAAAAAGGAGTGAGATCCATTCTTCAAAGTGGTGAGCAAGAAGCTGGTTTGTCCTTCCCTTGCAATTGAGGTGGATCATCCCTTCCTAGAGCCTGCCCTTTCCTCATTCTCAGGGCAATGATCCAGAGAGGATGAGCAATCGATCCAGTGGGCTGGGGGCAAAGGGAGGGAGGAATATTTTTAGCTTTCTTGTCAATGTGAACTCACAGGTTTAAACCAACCCATGAATCAAACTCAATTGACCTTTGATAGCATCACTTTTAATTTTTGTGAATGAACTCATACCTGTACACAGACCCATCGATGCATATAGGTGGAAATCTGTATAAAAATGAATGAAAATAAAAATTGGAAAGAAGGGAGAATAAGAGGAACTCTTGGCAGTACTCTAGTAAAAAGTATATTGGAGCAGTAACACTATTTCAGTGGAAAGCTTCTTTTTAAATAATCACAGACAAGAATGGGAATGAGATACCCTGATTGTGTGTAAGGAAGAGGAAGAGAAACCAGAGCTTTCTTTTCCCTTCCTTTGCTCCTCCTGCTTCCACTCTTCCCATACTTGAGGATAACGGGACTTAACCTGGAGAGCTTCCAAGCTGCCAAGATGCATATCTCATCTGGATGCATCTTCCCATCTCTCTTACCTTCATGCTCATCTCTCTGGGAATCCCCTTCTCCTTGCTTCATTAGGTCAGTTACGGTTTTGTTTCTGAAGTTCTGAATGATAAAACTCAGTTCCCGTTCATCTACCGGATGGTCCCCAGGGAAGAACATCTGTACCAGGTGATCGCCAAATTGCTCCTGCATTTTGGATGGAATTGGGTTGGCCTCCTTGCTCCAGATACTGACAATGGAGGAAGGTTCATGAGGACGTTGACTCCAATCCTGAACAGGAACACAATTTGCGCTGCCTTCTCGCTGATGATCTCAGGACTGACAGTGGAGGCCGAAATATTGCCCCTTGAAGTATTTAATATGTGGAACAATGTCAGTGTCTTAATTTATTATGGGGAGATACGTTTCTTCTACAGTACAATTAAAAGGTTACATGATAGAGTGGTAAAATATAGCGTCCCCACTGGGGGGAAGATTTGGATCACAACAGCTTTCTGGGACCTCAAACTGTACTTGTCTTATGAGGTTCTGTCTTCCACGCAAATCCATGGCTTTTTTTCTTTCATACTTGATCAGCATAAAAAGGCAAGAAATGTTAATTTTCGAGCTTTTTTCCATGAGATGCAACAGTTCTACCTAAAGGCCTATAAATGTTCACATTCAAAGCACAGATTGTCTGTCAAAGGGAGGATAAGGTGCAAGGAGAGCAGTCTGGAGACTCCACCTGAAGAGTTTGTTGAAACCACTCTGTCCCTGGACAGCGACAGTATTTACAATCTTGTCCAGGCTGTAGCACGTGCCGTCGATGCTGGAAGTTCCAGCAGATCCAGAAGGATGAGAACTGGCAGTGAGAAGAGACTGAGCCCATCAACGATTCAACCATGGCAGGTATGGCTTTTCTATGAGAGAACTCTCTGTCGAAAATGGCAGCCAATTCTTGATGTCTAATCCAAGTGCTGAGGTAAATCTTGATGTCCAGGTGTGGTTAAGCTTTCAAACTTTCAAATGAACTCCATTTTGGAATCTTCCTAAAGGAAGATCAAGTGTTGCCAAGTATGATGAATTTCAAACTTGCACAGATCTCTTTTTCACTTGTTGGATGCAGGACATCATATCGGCATTGTGATGCTGTCCTAAAAGTACTGAAACTTACCAAAACAGAATAACATTGGTTTGGTTGATAAGATTGCCTTGTGACATGAACTACAGCAGCTGTTTCCAACCTTTTTTGGTATGTGAACCATTACATCATCGCTTAAACTGAGCCCCACCACAGAGACCAGATGTTGATGCCTCTGAATGTCTCTTCTTAGATGATGGCAGTGGGATCCCAAAGTCAATTAAGTTCTTGTTTTTTAAATACATTAAATGGCTGAAATCTTCGGATTTCAACAGGAATGTCAAAATCACATAAGTTTCTGAGTGAAATCATTTTATAGATTTTAAATTTTAGGTTTTAGACTTTGGACTGAATGGTCTTAGAACTAGCCCTGAAGTGGCATCTAAGTCTGTACAACGAGACTGAAAACTATTCACTTTCTTGTAACTTTTCTGTTCTATTAGAATATGAATGCAGTGTCAGATGGCTCCAACATAACCTAGGATGTGTAAAGACCAGCAGTGTGCCAATATTCAATGGGAAGATTAAATTCATATTTGGTTGATTGTTTGAATCAGACTTCCAAATTGAATTCAATGGCTCTGACCTGATGTGGTCAATTGATGATTCTGGGCACATATAGAAATACTTTTCTCTAAATCTGATCAATTAGATTGGACAATTTGATTTGGATGGAAAAGTCCAATCAGGTCGATATACCAAGTTAAGTCGGTAGTATGAATCAAACTGAAATGAAACTCATATTGAATTACCATTTCAAGTAAGATTTAACGGATTTGCACCCTTCCAAACAATATTCATAAATAGATTCCCTTTATTCCCCTCCCAAAAAGGAGATGCCCTGATGTTAAAGTAATGGTGATAAAATGAACTAGTCATTCTTTCCAAAACATCCCTGAAACATCCCATCCAATTGTTTTTAAAAGTACAGTTCAATGATACTCATAAAATTGCTCTTTCTGTGCAAAATTAAGATAGACATTGCATGGCTCTCATCTTCCCTCAAATTCTGAAAGAGAAAAAGTGGATGTAGCCATCCCTGCAGATTCCAAGAACTTGGAACTATCAGTTGTCCAATGGATAAAAAGGTAAAGGTTCCCCCCACACATTTGTTCAGTCGTGTCCGACTCTAGGGGCTGGTGCTCATCTCCGTCTGTTAGCCGAAAAGCCAGAGTTGGCCAAAGATGCTTCCACGGTCATGTGGCTGGCATGACACACGCGGAATGCTGTTACCTACCTACCCAAGTGGTACCTATTCATCTACTTGCATTTGCATGCTTTCGAATTGCTAGGTTGGCAAGAGCTGGGGCGAGTGCGATCTCTATCCGATCCTATCTATCCTATCCGATCGACAAGCCTGGCGTCTTACCCGCTGAGCCACCATGCCCCATGTCCAATGGATAGGTCTGGCATAAATACTTTTATTTTATTTTTTGATCAATAGAATTTTGTACCACCTGAATCAGATGACACAAGCTGATGGACAATATCCCCATAATTTACGTAACATAGTTACTCAACATCATCTGCTAAGCATTACCATCAAAGGGCCATGTTGAAAGAAAGCTGTTGACTCACCTGCTTAACCCCACGGGAGAGGGGATGAAGCATATCATTGGTGGCATCTTGGGGCTGCCACCATTCGGAAGACCTCTGGCCTATGTTTCCTCACTTCACCTGGGGGCAGGAGACTAAGCCGGTCTTCTCTTGATCTGATACAATTGGCTAATTCGTTCTGGACAAGATGTTCTCTAATGTAACTTGGATAAAAGATCTCCATGTTGCTTTCCTGTTTTCTGGAAACTTGTTTTCTCTGTTGTTTTAGCTCCACTCTTTCCTAGGAAATGCCCACTTCTACAATACTTCCATGGATGGAATATCCTTGGATGAGAAAGGGGAGCTGAAAGGCAAATTTGACCTTGTGAAGTGGGTGGCATTTCCCAATGAGTCCATACGTGCCACGACGTTTGGGAAAGTAAACCACTGTTGGGGGTCCTCAGAGATGGATTTCACCCTCAACCAGGATGGGGGCTCCAGGCAGTTTAAGCAGGTGGGTGCTATCAGTTCTTCACACTTGGCTTCAAGCCAAATCAATTCTAATCCCTTCCTGCTTCTGAGGATGTCAATATGGGAGGGATGTCTCCTATTTTTCTGAAAATCAAGTTGTGGCTCTCCTGAACCTTAAGTCTCTGTACCCTTGCAGTTTAAACAGGGATCAGAAAAGGACACTAAAAATGTCACAGGCTTCCCAACACCCACTGTCAATCCTTCCACCATGTTCTTTGATTCAGATAGTAATACCTATGTCTGGGTTCACAAATGGTGCTAAGCTTTGATGTGTTTATTTCCTTTTGGCTTCATGGGCTGTGTGCTCTCATGGAACTGTGATTTGTTTACAAGACTCAGCCTTCCATAGGACTCAATTCCATCCTCTTTTCTAAATATGTCTGCTCTCTTGGAAAAGCATCTAAGCTTGTAACTCCTGCAATGATCAAGTAAATAGGAAGAGTTGCCATTCTGTATAGTTCTGTAGAGAACCATTTCTAATCTTGAGAATCAGAGAAGGGATGGGAAACAAATCTGAGATGGAAATCACCTCGCCTCGATCACCTCGATTGATTGTTGCTGGACAGAATCCTGCTGGTCACAACTTGCTTTCCATTCGTCTTGATTCCTGGCTTTTCTTCTCCAGGTTTGGCCAAAGTTCTTGACTATTGGGTCTTCCCATCTCTTTGGAGGTTGGCCAAGGGGTCTTTTTACTTCTCTTGGGTACCATTTGGCAACTGCTGTTGTCCAATGGCCATCCAACATGTGCACAACGTGTCCTGCCCAGCGTAGCTTCCGTTTGCAATATTTGATGACGACATCATTTATTCCACTTTGTGCTCTAATCTGACTACTTGGGATGTGGTCTCGGAGAGAAACTTTCAGCATGGATCTTTCCATAGCCCTTACTGCTCTTGAAAGCAGTAAGCATCTTTCAAGAGATGGAAATAGTGTGAAAATTCTCTTCAAGTGTGAAAATTATTGCTTATACCAAGGGTGAAGCCCATTTAGCAGTCTGTTAGAACTAATGAAATGGAGCAGAGCTGCTAAACTCGTGTACAGAAAAAGAATATTGTTTAAAAACCGAGCCCATGAGCATATTAGAGAGATCCAGGTTAGTCTTACACCTTTAGCCCACCTTAGCATAAAGTAACACACACATAGACATGGCAGGTATGAAAAGTAATTTCAAAAGAGTCCTTACGTTTATTCATTGCAGGTAAAGCATTTTTGGTAGATAACTGATGTTCCAATTCTTCTTTCTGTTCCCTAAACTTAGTTATCTCTTGCCCCTCATTGCTGGCAAGAGATGCGTGTAGAAAGGGGGGGAAATCTCCTAGGCCCCATCCATGGCCTAAGATGGAGCAGCACACAGCCATGTGCTTTGCTCCCGGTTGAAGGAAGGAGAGAGAGAGAGAGGAAGTGGGAGTGGCCACAACCAGCTTCCTCAAAAGCATGGAGACTATGCATCCTAGAGCAGCCATCCATATGCTGATGAGGCATGCTGGATTTGCCAGAATCTCCAACAAAGGGTAGGAGGGAACAAATTATTCCTAGAATCCTGGAGTTTGAAGGGGCTTTTTGAGATATTTATACCTCTGGTTTTTATGCACAGCCACCCGATTTGCCCCTCACACTCTTCCTGTTGGAAAGTTGCCTCGAATATCTAACACACTTTGCTTCATTTTCCTCTTTTTGCTAGACCCTCCCTCAATCCAGGTGTACTGGAAGGTGCCAGCCTGGACAGGCCAAGGTGGTTCTGGAAGGAAAGCCCCTTTGCTGCTATGGCTGTTCCTTGTGTGCAGAAGGGACCATCTCTGCTCAGGAAGGTAGGTGTCTCCAGAAGAAGGAGCAGGACTTTGTGAACTGCAATGAGATTAATTAAGGATATTCTGACGTTTTGCAAATCCTGGCCACAGAGGCTTAACTGAATTAGCTGATGTCAAGTATGAACTGAACATGAGCTCCATCCAGCACATATCTAGTCTTTTCCTTACCTAAGAAATTTTCTGGATCTCCTTATCTACCCAGATCCTTCCTTACAGAGATCCAAGCCAGGTTTTGTTTCTTTCATACCTTCTCTTCCTAGAAATTCCCAACTGAAATTCCCCTGAAATGGGAATGCAAAGGATTGGGCTTAGCATCTTCCACAGGTCTTCCATGATTCATTATTATGAAATGCAGGGTGTACAACGTCTACCTAGAGAAGAAAAAGGCCCATACAAGAGTTCCCATTAAAATCCAGACTTCCAGTGGGGACATGGCAGACTGAACAGCTGTGCCTGTGGGCTCAGCGGGCAGAACTGACAACGTGACAGTTTTTTCAGGCTCAGGCAGGTTTTTCCTGAAGCCCAGGAGTGTTTTTCCAGAAAATGGAAAACACCTGGAATCACCCCATCTGTCCTCTGGATGGCTGCTTGCAGCCAGAAGATTGCAAACAGTGTTTGCATCTGACTGGTAAGAGCTAGCTGGGAGGCTGGGATGTCACCATTTCCAAGCCACACTGTATCCTTAAAGGGACACCAAGACTGTCCACCCCATTTCTAAATCACCCAATTTATATTTCTTTTAAGTATGCGTACCCTAAGAGAGGCTTTCTACAGCAAGGAGAAATGGTTTCTCTTGGTGCATATCGTTATTTTTGGGATCAATTTTAATTTTTTTTTTCATTTTAAGTTTTGGACTTTGTTTTCTTTCCAAATATTAAGGAGGATTGAGAGTAAATTATTGTATCCCAGCAACATATGTTTTCCCATGGTCCTCCCTTTTAATTTTATATTATTTTTAAATAGTATATTTTAGCTATTTTTGTATTGCTTTCTTTAAATAGTTTTAGTTAAAATGAATATATTAGGTTACCATAGATTTTAAATTAGATTTTTACTAGTAGACTATTTTAAATATATTCCCAATTTTTTATGTTGAGACGATTGTGGAGTAAAAGGTGCAAGCAAAAGTGTCTGAGTGGATTTGAACAACATGGGAAAAAGAGAGAAACAACATGGAATCAGTCTGGGCTCTCTCTCCTCTTCAAAGTCTGCTAAACAATCAAAGATAGAAGAACTTCTAACACAAAAGGAAACTGTAAGTAAAACAAATCTTCTTCCCACTTCCAACAAATATGCAGCCCTTGAATCACTTGAATGGAACTTTCAAACAGAACTGGAAAAACAAGAGTTTTTAGATCTCTCACTGTCAGGGAAGAACTAAATGAAAATTTGGACTCCCTCTCCGACTCTCACTGTATGTCTCCAGTACAACTTGCTAGCTCACCTAATAACTTCAAGGGAAATAAAAATAAGTTTAAAAATAAGATACAAAATCAGAATTTGGGGAGGCTCCCATGGGAAAATACAACAGAATTTATGGCAAAGCAATGTCTTCTTACAGCTCAAACTGTTATCTCACTATTTGAACAGCTGTCAGCTATAAAATATGACTTAGATCTGCTGAAAAAAGGCTTTGAGGCTTTTGTTCAAAAATACGCAGGACCTGCCGCCTCCATTAAAACTAATGCAGAAGCTCCGGTAAAGCAAGATATTCCTGGCATGTGCTCTGATCAAGGGCAAGTCATTAAAGTAAAACAAACTGACGAAAGTGTGCAACGACCAAATGACTGTACTAATAAATCCCTACCCTCTGATAAGGTAAAGAGTGGTGGTCTTATACAGACTAACGCTTCTCTGGATTCAAAAGAGGAAATTCCCTGCAAGCAAAACCGTTTACTTCAGTCGATGTCTACTGAGAAAATAGAAATCCAGTTGACATGATTCAAGCCACAGACGTTTACTTCAGACACAGCAGGTTGCTCTCTGTATCTCCTTGAATAGTCTCAATATTGGAAGTTGGGATTCTAGGAGAGCAATCAAAACCTCTTTAGGGCAACTTCTGCACTGCCACTACAGACAGATAGATCTATCTGCTATTGAATGACTTCCTACTGTACAAAACTGAAAATGGATTTTGCTATCTTTAAATCAGTCTACTATTCCACTAATGCTATTTAAGATGAGACCATAAAGTAAAAAGGTAAAGGTTCCCCCCACACATTTGTGCAGTCGTGTCCGACTCTAGGGGCTGGTGCTCATCTCTGTTTGTTAGCCGAAGAGCCAGTGTTGTCTGAAGACGCTTCCATGGTCATGTGGCCAGCATGATGCACGTGGAACACAGTTACCTACCCACCAAAGTGGTACCTATTAATCTACTTGCATTTGCATGCTTTCGAATTGCTAGGTTGGCAAGAGCTGGGGCTAGTGCGGGAGCTCACTCCGTCATGCAGGGCTAGGGATTCGAACCTCTGAACTTGCGATCTTCCAATCGACAAGCTTGGCGTCTTACCTGCTGTGCCACCACGATGATGAGATGAGATGAGACCATACTTAGCATTATTTCAAATTTTCCCCATCAGAGTTTTTCGTGATGTAATAGTTACTTCTTTATCCGGCTTTGCTTCATCTAGACTTCATACCCACTCCAAAACTGTAACAGAAGTTAGCAAGCCCTCCTTCCCACATATGACCTTGAAAAAGCAAGTCAGTAGGAGTCAGCCATTCTTACAAAATGACGGTGTGTTAGATCCAGCTGAAGCCGGTCTTATCAGTGTTTTTGGTTCTCTGCCCAAGAAGGAACAAGATAATATAATACATATGCTGGAAAATCTTAAGAAAACCTTACTGGTCACTATTGCTACAGCAGAACCACTTATTGATCTTGTGTCTCCAAATACTGACACAAATTACCATTATTCGGTGGACAATGAAATGGATGGAAATCGCCACCAAAATAACAATTGTTCCAGCCTTTATGGGATGAATGGGGAGCCTGCTGGAGAGTGCCAGACCTTGCTAACTACTGAGGAGGAAGTGTTTCCCATACCACAGACAGATGCTGAACAATGCTCTTTGGATCTTAGACCTTTTCCACATGATGGCCTTTTATTATAGCCCTTGGAACCTACTAACCTTCTTCCCCAAAATTTAGATCTGTATACTGCTTCTGGAAGTTCTAAAATCATCCAACTGGAAGCTACCCCCCAAACTCAGGTGGTGTCACAACAGGCAATACTAGATGAAACTCCAACTCTGGCCCCATTTCAGAAGAAAGACTCTATGTACAGCTAATTCACTGATAGTACCCTCAGATTCTAAATGACTCTATCCTACAGAAGGGGGCATCTCTATCCTCTCCTGGAATGTTGCAGGCTGGAAAGCAAAGATGTCGGATGTTTCATTTATGGAATATATTTCTTCTTTTGATATTCTTTTGTTTCAAGAAACATGGGCTATGGAGGATCTATTACTACCTGGATATATTCCCTTTACTTTGAATGCAATTCCCAGTACAAAAAAGGGTAGACCATCAGGTGGCCCGAGTTCTATGGTTTCTGTTAAACTCAATGTCCCAGTATTTATGCTGGAGTCTTGCTCAAATGTGGCTCTAGCCCTCCTACTCAGATTTAAATTTTACACTGTATTACTTGTTAATGTATATTTTCCCCCAGTTCGTGGGCATAGGGAAATAAATAATTTGTGGGATCAGTTTGATACCTACGTAAATTTGCTATCATGTCAATACCCAGACTCTATCATAATAATAGCTGGTGATTTTAATGCACGTATTGGCCAATCTGATGCCTCTCTGCAAATTCATTTTAAGTGGCCAATGCCCCCTAAAACTGATGTGGGCTATTTATCAGCCAGACAATCTAAAGACTAAAAATGTAATGTTGCAGGATTTTGTTTGGCTCAATTTGTGGACAGTTTAGATCTAGTTATACTTAATGGCACTGTCAGGGGTGACATAAAAGGGGAGTTTACATTCTGGCGCCCAAATGGGGCCAGTGTAGTTGATTATATTATGATTTCTGGAACTTTGTATGTCATATAGCTAACTTTTATATTGGAACTCGCCCTGATAATGACCAATTTCCACTAATTTGTCTTTTTGATTCTAAAACAAATCTTGAATCATTAGAAGTAGCCCATTGCCCCATTGACATTACAACGAAGGGGCAAGTACAAAATAAATGGTCTCAAGATTTGGCTAAAATTATGTTTGGAAATTTGACCTCAGAGCCCCTGCTTCAAACGCATACCCAAATTTGCTCATCTGATTCATATGAACAAGTAATATTGCTGTATCAATCAATTATTGTTAATCTTCAAGCCCCCCTGACAAGATTTACAACAGCTAATTGTGTTTATGCACATAAAAGATCTAAATCTTGGTATGATAATGACTGCATTAAAGCTAAAAAGGCTCTCTTAAACACAGTAACTTCCTTTCGCCAGGAAAATTCTGCAAATGCCTCAAAATTACTTATGATTAAAAAAAATTATAAAGATCTCTTAAAGATAAAGAAACGGCAGGCTATAAGAGAGAATTGGAGCAGCAAAGCTCAAGAATTCCACTTGGTTCTGGCATTTAATAAATCAGTCTCTTACAGATAGACGGTTTGGCCCTATTACACAAATATCTGTAGATAAATGGGGGTATCATTTTAATAACATCTTTACAAAGGAGTCTGCTGTAATCTCAGATGTGATTCCCCCTTGCAATGACCTCCCAGATTGGCCGCCAGTATCCATAGCTGAGGTTAAAGATGTAATTGTCTAACTAAAACCAGGTAAAGCATCTGGAGGTGTTTTTATCCCCCCAGAATTAATAAGGGAAAACAAAGGCTGGTGGGCCCCAGTTTTGGCCACCTTATTTACACACATTAATAATACAGGACAATTTCCATCTGACTGGAATCAGGCCATTGTTGTACCAATATACAAAAATAAAGGAAATAGATGGCTGTTGTGGGTCTTCCGGGCTGTGTGGCCGTGTTCTGGAAGTTGTGGTTCCTAACGTTTCGCCAGCATCTGAGGCCAGCATCTTCAGAGGGCAGGAGCACAGATAGAAGCAAAATCTCTGTGCCCAGGTAGAGTGGCAATGTTCTATTTATAGAGCTAAATTATAGGAGATTAGGTGGGTTTTTTTGAACTAGATCATTGTTTGGTTCTTCACCATTTGGTGGAAAAATATTCTACCCCCCTCGTGGTTCCCTTTTTGCAACCTTTGTTGATTTTAAGTCAGCTTTTGATCTAATACCAAGGGAGAGATTGTGGGATAGTCTGAGACATTCCACGATTGACAAAAGGCTGCTAGCTCTTATTCAGTTGCTTTATTCAAACACCTCCCTGAAAATTAGATGCATCCCCTGGGGACATTTATCTAAAGCAGTCCCAACTTATAGAGGTGTAAGACAAGGTTGCATATTAGCTCCTTTACTTTTCAATTTGTATCTAAATCCAATAATTCAAGCACTTGCTCTTTCAGCCCATCATCCACCTATTTTGGCTGATCGTGAAATTCCAGCACTACTGTATGCCGATGATGTAGTCATTATGTCTCCTTCACAAGTGGAAATGAGAAAAGCACATAGGGCACTAGCTTTATTCTGCACAGATCAAAAACATTCAATAAATTATGAGAAAACTAAAGTCTTAGTTTTTGCCCGACACCATCGTAAGATTCACAAATGGCAAATAAATGGGACTCCAGTTGAACAGGTGCACACCTATAAATACCTTGGAGTGCAGTTTCATGCTTCCTTATCCTGGAATGCTCATTTTCTTTACCGGTCAAGTGTTGCACAGCGTACCTCATCAGCTATTACAAGATTCTACCATTCAAAAGGAGCCCATTATATTCCTGCAGCTTGCAAGGTCTTTCAAGCTAAGGTAGTCCCTCAGCTTCTCTATGGCTCTCAAATCTGCTCCCTTGCAAAGCTTAATATTATTGAAACCTTTCAGAATAAGTTTATTAGAGCCATATTGATGGTACCAAAAAGTATTAAAAATGCCATTCTACAGGTAGAAATAGGTATAGTTTCATTGGATGCCAGAGCATGGTTCCTTCTTACCTTCTGGCTAAAGTTAATTCTATTGCCTATAGGTTTAGCCCCATTAGTATTTAGAGATCATTTTAAGTCATCGTGGCTAAAAAAAGCCTTAGATAAAATTAAATTGCTGGGTCTCTCTATGGAAAGTCTGTGCTCATTAGGATTTGATAATGCTAGAACCGCCCTGAAACAATGAATCTGAGATATAGATCTCCAAACAAATTTAAGTAAGGTGCTACACCCCAATATCTGTCATTTTCTTCTAGAAGGGTTCATTCCAGCTTCTTATATATCACCAATCACAATTTTAAATCTTCATAAAGCTTTATTTATTTATTTATTTATTTATTAACATAAAGCCCTCAGCAGACCCTAACCCTAACCCTTTTTCCTATGCACCTTCGGTTATGTCCATGTGGTGATGGCTCAACAGAAACCCTAAGCCATATGTTGTTATATTGTTCCCTATATAAGGAATCTAGACAGATCCTTATACTGTATATCCATTATTGAAGAAATTTCCAGGTAGGGAGTGTGATTTCTATTCAATGCTACTTCTTTCGGACAAGGACCCAAAAATATCCTCCCAGGTTGCCCAGTTCTGTGCTACCATCTGCACAAAACGCCACACCATCACTTAGATTTAGAAGTTCTTGACATAGTATTTTATTTTGGTTTATTTTGGTATTTTCGTTCTTAATTAATTTTGGATCATATTATACTAATTGTTTTTTTTTTGTTTTAAATACAGTAGTCCCCTTTGTATTGACTACATCCTTTGCAGCCAAAGGTGGCGGACATCTATACAGTCGGTAAAAACAAGACCTGGAGCTGACTGTAGTTCAGATCATGAACTTCTTATTGCACAATTTAGAATCAGACTAAAGAGAATAGGGAAGACCCACAGATCAGTTAGATATGAGCTCACTAATATTCCTAAGGAATATGCAGTGGAGGTGAAGAATAGATTTAAGGGACTAGATTTAGTAGATAGGGTCCCAGAAGAACTATGGACAGAAGTTCGCAACATTGTTCAGGAGGAGGCAACAAAAAACGTCCCAAAGAAAAAGAAAACCAAGAAGGCAAGATGGCTGTCTGCTGAGACACTGGAAGTAGCCCAAGAAAGAAGGAAAGCAAAAGGCAACAGTGATAGGGGGAGATATGCCCAATTAAATGCAAAATTCCAGAGGTTAGCCAGAAGAGATAAAGAATTATTTTTAAACAAGCAATGTGCGGAAGTGGAAGAAGACAATAGAATAGGAAGGACAAGAGACCTCTTCCAGAAAATTAGAAACATCGGAGGTAAATTCCAGGCAAAAATGGGTATGATCAAAAACAAAGATGGTAAGGACCTAACAGAAGCAGAAGAGATCAAGAAAAGGTGGCAAGAATATACGGAAGATCTGTATAGGAAGGATAATAATATTGGAGATAGCTTTGACGGTGTGGTCAGTGAGTTAGAGCCAGACATCCTGAAGAGTGAGGTTGAATGGGCCTTAAGAAGCATTGCTAATAACAAGGCAGCAGGAGACGACGGTATCCCAGCTGAACTGTTTAAAATCTTGCAAGATGATGCTGTCAAGGTGATGCATGCCATATGCCAGCAAATTTGGAAAACACAAGAATGGCCATCCGATTGGAAAAAATCAACTTATATCCCCATACCAAAAAAGGGAAGCACTAAAGAATGTTCAAACTATCGAACAGTGGCACTTATTTCACATGCCAGTAAGGTAATGCTCAAGATCTTGCAAGGTAGACTCCAGCAATTCATGGAGCGAGAATTGCCAGATGTACAAGCTGGGTTTAGAAAAGGCAGAGGAACTAGAGACCAAATTGCCAATATCCGCTGGATAATGGAGAAAGCCAGGGAATTTCAGAAAAACATCTATTTCTGTTTTATTGACTATTCTAAAGCCTTTGACTGTGTGGATCATAACAAATTGTGGCAAGTTCTCGGTGGTATGGGGATACCAAGTCATCTTGTCTGCCTCCTGAGGAATCTGTATAACGACCAAGTAGCAACGGTAAGAACAGAGCACGGAACAACGGACTGGTTTAAGATTGGGAAAGGAGTACGGCAGGGTTGTATACTCTCACCCTACCTATTCAACCTGTACGCAGAACACATCATGCGACATGCTGGGCTTGAGGAATCCAAGGCTGGAGTTAAAATCGCTGGAAGAAACATTAACAATCTCAGATATGCAGATGATACCACTTTGATGGCTGAAAGCGAGGAGGAGTTGAGGAGCCTTATGACGAAGGTGAAAGAAGAAAGTGCAAAAGCTGGGTTGCAGTTAAACCTCAAAAAAACCAAGATTATGGCAACGAGCTTGATTGATGACTGGCAAATAGAGGGAGAAAAAGTGGAGGCAGTGACAGACTTTGTATTTCTAGGCGCAAAGATTACTGCAGACGCTGACTGCAGCCAGGAAATCAGAAGACGTCTACTTCTTGGGAGGAGAGCAATGGCAAATCTTGATAAAATAGTTAAGAGCAGAGACATCACACTGACAACAAAGGTCCGCATAGTTAAAGCAATGGTTTTCCCTGTAGTAACCTATGGCTGTGAGAGCTGGACCATAAGGAAGGCTGAGCGAAGGAAGATAGATGCTTTTGAACTGTGGTGTTGGAGGAAAATTCTGAGAGTGCCTTGGACTGCAAGAAGATCAAACCAGTCCATACTCCAGGAAATAAAGCCAGACTGCTCACTTGAGGGAATGATATTAAAGGCAAAACTGAAGTACTTTGGCCACATAATGAGAAGACAGGATACCTTGGAGAAGAAGCTGATGCTAGGAAAAGTGGAAGGCAAAAGGAAGAGGGGCCGACCAAGGGCAAGATGGATGGATGGTATTCTGGAGGTGACGGACTCAACCATTGGGGAGCTGGGGATGGTGACGGCCGACAGAAAGCTCTGGCGTGGACTGGTCCATGAAGTCACGAAGAGTCGGAAATGACTGAACAAATAAACAACAAAGTCCCCTTTGTGGGGGGAGATGGGCGGTGATAGAAGTTGGACAAATAGTATGTACTGTATGTATGTATGTATGTATGTATGTATGTATGTAGGATTGTTGCTATTGTATAGTTTTATTGTGTCTGGCCTTAGGGCTATAAAAATGTGTTGTTGTTGTCTTCCTGTTATTATTTTTGTAGTAAATTTGAAGATATTAGCATTTGTTCTAGTGGTTAAGGTGCTGGGCTAGTAACCAGAAGACTGTGAATTCTAGTCCCGCCTTAGGCATGAAAGCCAGCTGGGTGACCTTGGGCCAGTCACTCTCTCTCAGTCCAACTCACCTCACAGGGTTGTTGTTGTGGGGAAAATAGGAGGAGGAAGGAGTATTAGGTATGTTCGCCGCCTTGAGTTATTTATAAAAATAATAATAATAAAGGTGGGATAAAAATAAATAAATAAATTTAAAAAAATAAAATTTTCCTACACATTGAATCGGCTGTTTTGAACTTTCAGTTTTCTGCTTCTACTTTCCCTGGGGAACTGTCTGCTATCTCACTTTTTGGAATTCTTTCATATCTTCAACTTTCACTGGTTAAGCTCCTAGGGGGCACCATAATCTACTGCTTGAGACATGGAGGATTTTAAACAGACTTTCTCTGACTTCCAACAAGATTTTAAACAGATTCTTTCTGATTCCTACCAAGTTTTTATGCAAGGCATTCAGGACATTGTGGAAAATATGAGGTCTAAAATGTGTCTTCTGGTTGGGGATGTTGTGGATGAAACTGAGGAATTTAACAGTGACAGAAATGTGTCTTCTAAGAGTGAGATTGGGGCTTCTGTTGAAATGCTGGATGAAGCTCGGATAGTTGAGTTGAAGAAATTAAAGGGAGAGATCGAGTTGCAAGCCATAAGTGAAATTGATCTTCTAATGGAATGTCATGGAAAAGAAGGGGTTATTATGTATGGGAGATCTCCAGAAGAGAAGTCAGAGTTTTTGAGGGGGGCAGTTGGGCTGTTTGATTTCTTTAAGAAAAAAGCTCTGTGCACATTGTGGGGATATGTAAATGCTCTGGTTTATTTTGAAGTGGGATAAGGGTTTAAGAATATTTATCTGGATTTCTTTTAGGGTTTGGCTGATTTCATTTATCTTTAACGATTTGGATTAAGATTATTAAGGTATAATAAAAAATAATAGATGCCTATCTGGATGGTTTTGGGTTTAATATGATTAAGATTATTAAAATTGTTGTATTATCAAGTACAATGGCAGACAATTTATATGTTTTTTAGTTTGATCTTTATTATAGTAGACAGGAATGTATAGAATAGTAGTAGGAAGGAAATACTTAAATAAATGTCATCTTTGGGGGGGGAAGTTGATTAGGAGGTTTATATATATATATTTTCTCTAAATATAAGGGGAGGGGACAACTGTATTTAGTGATTTTTATAATGTGCCAATGGAATGATTTATAGAAATAATGTGATTTTGGTTTATTATAGAGTAAGGGATTGATTATGGAAATTTTTTGTATATCCTTGCTGTTAAAAATTGGTACTAACTTCTTTTTGTAATTTTGAAAAAATTTCTCTTGTGTTTCTACACTTTTTTAGTTTTTTCTTTTTTTTCTTTGTAGTTTTTTGTTTTTCTGTAGCTTTTATCTTTGCTTGAAACTTAATAAAATTCTTATAAAAAAAGAGTTCCCATTAAAATCCAGTTGACAAGTTAATAATGAACACATCCAAGCAATGGGACTAAAATAATCCAGAATCAATAAACTCCTCCTAAAAGATTATGGAGAATCAAGGCATTAGGGCTGGGTCTCTTCAGAAGGACTGGAGAAGTGGGATGAGATCATGTGCTCAACTGGAAATAGCCTTCTTATCTCTGTTCCTTCCAAAGCTGGCCCCAAACTGTAGAAATATCTCCTAAGCTACTGTCAAAATGCACATTCTGAGGACCAGACAATGCAATCAGTGTGTAAAACAATGCTTACCATAGAAAGATGGTAAAAATATTCTTAACCCCCATCTGCTTTCTTTTCAGATTCAGACTACTGCAACAAATGTCCAGATGATCAGTATTCCAATGAGGGTCAAGATCAATGTCTCCCTAAGATTATAACCTTCTTGTCCTACAAAGAACTTTTAGGGATCATCCTGATGTCCCTTGCTGCGTTCCTGACTTTAACCACAGGGTTTGTGCTTGGAATCTTCCTTAAATACCTAGCAACTCCAATAGTCAAGGCCAATAACCGGGACCTCACCTACATCCTCCTTGTTTCCCTCCTGCTCTCCTTCCCCACTGCCTTCCTTTTCATTGGCCAGCCAAGCAAAGTCACCTGCCTCCTCCGGCAAACAACTTTCAGTGTTATCTTCTCAATCGCTGTCTCTTCTGTCTTGGCCAAAACAATCACAGTGGTGCTGGCCTTCTTGGCAACAAAGCCAGGGAGCAAGGCAAGGAGATGGCTGGGGAAGGGATTGGCCAACTCCATTATTATTTCTTCTTCTGGTATGCAAGTGGTCATCTGCACATTCTGGCTGGGAACCTCTCCTCCATTTCCTGAGTCTGACATGAAGTCCCAGCCTGGAGAGATCATCCTGCAATGCAACGAAGGCTCAGTCACCATGTTTTATGGTGCCCTTGGCTACATGGGCTTCCTGGCTGCCGTCTGCTTCACAATGGCTTTCCTGGCCAGGAATCTGCCTGGCGCCTTCAATGAAGCCAAGCTGATCACCTTCAGCATGCTGGTCTTCTGCAGCGTCTGGGTCTCCTTTGTGCCCACCTACCTGAGCACCAAGGGCAAATACATGGTGGCTGTGCAGGTCTTCTCCATCTTGGCCTCCAGTGCTGGTCTGCTGGGCTGCATCTTCATCCCCAAGTGCTACATTATCATTCTGAGACCAGATCTAAATACAAAGGAGCAGCTAACGGCAAAAACTAACAATGGCTTGAAAGTGAGGGCTAAATAGTGTTAGTGTTTGACATGTGTGGATTAACCAGAATGTGACTTCCACAAGATAGGCATCATTCTTTTTTAGGGGTGGAGAACTGAGTATGAGCTGGGCAGAACTAAAGGGAATGTACTGCATCCTGGTTTAATGAAGATAAGCTGTTTGAGCTGCTGCCAGTTGAGTAAAATGCAGTGACAGAAGCAGCATTGGCACCATTGCATTGCAAGATCCAATCCTTTTGCACAGGCATGCAAAGGATCACCCTGCTTTTCTCAGACTGACCCCTTTCCCCCTTCCCAGGAGGCTGCTTACACTTTCTTGTTACACCAAGATCAAAATACCCAGAATCATGGACCTCATCAACCTCTGCCTCACCACCTACTTTCAGTTTGATGGACAAATATACCAACAAATCAAAGGAACACCTATGGGAACACCACTCTCAGGACTCATAGCAGAGATTGTAATGCAACGTCTAGAAAGGATAGCACTCCCACGCATACAACCCAAAGTATGGATCCAGTATGTAGATGACACCTTCATCATAATAAAAAAGGATCAACTGGAGGAAACACATGAAACCATCAATAACATCTTCAATGAAATAAAATTCACAAGGGAAGAAGAAAACAACAACACACTACCCTTCTTGGACATCCTCATTAGTAGAAGAAATGATGGCAAGCTAGAAACACAAGTCTACCGGAAATCTACCCACACTAACCAAGTGCTCCATTACCAAAGCAACAACCCAACCACCCACAAGAGAAGCTGGGTAAGAACATTATTCAGATGAGCACTAATGCACTGCAGCAACCCAGAACACCAGAAAAATGAAACAGATCGTCTATACAGCATCTTCCAGCAAAATGGATACCCATGCAACTGTATCAAAAAGTGCCTGACTACACAACCCACTACAACACAACCAACAGAAGTTATGAAAAGGATAACACTGCTATACATCAGAAACATCTCAGAAATGACCAATAGACTGTTACAACCACATGGCATCACTGTAGCACATAAACCAACCAAAACCCTTCAGAACATCTTAAGTAACCCAAAAGACCCAGGAGCCCAAGAAGAAAAAACAGGAGTTATCTACAACACACAGTGTAAGGACTGTAGCAGCCACTATGTAGGACAGATGTGCAGAAGACTAGCAGAGTGCATCCACGAACACCAACTAGCAGTCAGAAGAAAATATGAAAACTCCTTAATCTCACAACACATGGACAGATTCAACCATACTTTCAACTGGGAAACTGTGAGCATCTTAAACCAAGCCAAATCACAGTAGATAATTCGCTAGAGAATTCCTGGAAGCTTGGCACTCAGACAAAGCAGCCATCAACAGACACATAGAGGTAAACAACATTTACATACCATTCATAAGAGGCAATAGAAAAGCCAAAAGACCAGAACACCCCCTTGCCAGCAATCAACAACCAGATAGGCAAAGATTAACACCAGGATTAGCACCAGAGGAACAATCAAACAACACAATATACCCCAATCAAGGAACTATTAACTCAGGCAATCAACCAAGTAGCAAACAACAGCCCAATCAAGGAACTACCAAGGAGAGAACAATACCCCCACCAACACAAGCAGGACAAGCCATGTTATGTAACCAGAGAGCAAGTCCCACTCCCTTTTCACACTGAAGATGTTGCCTAGTCTGGCAATGAAATGTCTGCAAGAAAACAAGGCTCAGAGAGCACCAAGGACTCCACAGTTCAACCCTGAGCTACAAGTATTCTCTTTGATTGGTACCCACAATCAAATTCTACAATCGAATTCACAATTCTAGTAAACACAAGTCTACTAGAAATCTACCCACACTAACCAAGTACTCCACTACCAAAGCAATAACCCAACCTCCCACAAGAGGAGCTGTGTAAGAACATTATTCAGACGAGCACAAATGCACTGCAGCAACCCAGAACACCAGGAAAAGGAAAAAGACCACTTATATAGCATCTTCCAGACTAGGAGAATGCACGAACACCAACTAGCAGTCAGAAGACACAATGAAAACTCCTTAATCTCACAACACATGGACAGACTTAACCATACTTTCAACTGGGAAACTGTGAGCATCTTAAACCAAGTCAAGTACATGTCAGGGTTCATAGCTGAATCCTGCCATTATGGGTATAGAGGTAGTTCAAGAATGTGACCTGGAGGGAGGGGGAGAGTGTGCCAAGTGTTGTGGCTTTCATCGGAGACTGTGGAATGCAGCGTCAAGGTCAACCACCTGCAGGAGCTGGAGGCTTGGGAACAGAGAGGGAAAATTCTGGACATTGACATCATAGTTGCTGCAAAATTGGCGTGCAGGGGGGAGAGTTAAGTTAGCGATGTTTGGCAGGAATCCGCATTCAGATCTTTAGGAGTGCTTCAATTTACATGTATCCTGAATAAAGCTTAATCTGCATTTCAATTAATTGCATCGAGAAGTGTTTATTGGGGCATTGAAGTTGGAGTCATCACAGGAAGATCTTCCGCAGGAAGGAGGAAAAGTTACTCAGAAGGGGGCCACTCCGACCACGACTTTGGCAGAGAGTGAGACATCGAGCGAAAGCAATGAGGAGGGAGACACATCAGAACCTGATCCAGAGGTGAGATTCCTTCCATGGGTGGACTGGCCAAAGGGAGAACCTTAGCTGTCAATAAATTAAACATGCGGTTCGATGGCGATCCCGGGAAGCTAACCTGCTTCATGACCCATGTAAGAGGGTTCATGGAAGAGTTTGAGGACTCCTTTACTAATGAAGAAGCAAAGGTACAGTATGTGTCTAGCTTCTTAGAAGGGGAGGCAGTGCAGTGGCTGGTAGCCATGCATGATACAAATGCCAAAGAACTATTAACGTATAAAGCGTTTATGTTGGCATTAAGGAAGAGATTTGAAGACACCTTGTCAAAGATGTCGGCTAGAGTTGAATTGCAGCAACTGAGCCAGGGAAACTGCACCGTGGCAGAATATGCCATGGAATTTAAAAAACTTATCAGTCGGTTACCTGATTGGGCAGAGACTTTTCAAATTGAGTATTTCCAGATGGGGTTAAAGCCTGAGATTCTGGAAATGGCAGCTGGAAGGGGAGACCCTGAGACATTGGAAGAATGGATCCAACTAGCGGGGAAGGCAGAGAGCACCAGATTGCACATCAAATCATATAAACAACTTCAAACACCAGGAAAAAGAGCGATGGGGGCGACTCAACCACTGAACAAACCCATCGGTCAGAAAGCTTGGGAAGAAGAAAAAGAACGTCGGGCTAAAAGTGGACTATGCTTCAAGTGTGGCAAGGAGGGCCATAGAATTAGTAATTGCCTGCAATCCACTTACATGGCAAGGAAAAAGGCAGAAATCAAAGCACCAAAACCACAACCCCCAAAAAGAAAGGGAGCAGCCAGCGCAGTTGAGGAGCCAAGTAAAGCAGAAGCGTTTGGTGGTGAGAACGACTCAACAGACGAAGAATTTCTGCTGGCGGGAAACTCCAACTGCCTGTCCTGAGATGTGCCGGAGGCCAGGCCTTTGCAGATAGGTGCGTGGATCCCCTGGTGAGTGGCGACTGTCCCACCATGCAAGTAAAGGTAAAGATCGAGACTTCAGATGGGAGGGATCAAGCTACTTTATAAGCTATGCTGGACTCAGGGTGTTCTAGATGTTTGATTCACCCGGCCATAGTAACTGGGTTGAGGCTGAAGTTATTTATTTATTTATTTATTTATTTATTTATTTATTTATTTATTTATTTAACTTATATGACCGCCCATCTCCCCCAACGGGGAACTCTGGGCGGTTTACAATAAAACTGATTAAAATAGAATAAAGAATATAAAAATACAATCAAATACAATAATACAATAAATAAATTATAAAATCCAAATGGCCAGATAGTTAAATAAAAAGGACATTATGAAATTAACTACCTCCACGAGGAACTATTATTTCCTCCTTCCCATGCCAGGCAGCAGAACCAGGTCTTCAGATCTTTCCTAAAGGTCAGGAGGGAGGGAATCTGCCTCAACTCTGGGGGCAAGGTGTTCCAGAGTGCTGGTGCCACCACAGAGAAGGCCCGCCTTCTAAACCCCACCAGATGACACTCTCTTATTGATGGGGTTTGTAGCAGGCCCTCTCTGAATGATTGGGTGGGGCGGGTCGATGATATGGGGATAAGACGGTCCCTCAGGTATTCAAGTTATATAAACTCAAGGTACCAATAATATTTTGTCAACTGGATGGGTCAGATATGAAGGGGGCCCCAGTAGAATATTATACAGAAGTCATAAAAATGACTATTGGAACACATCAAGAGACTGTATGATTCATCATGGCCCCTATAGCAAATCAGCCAATAGTGTTAGGGCTGAAATGGTTAAGGGAACGCAATCCCCATATTGACTGGGTATCTGGGGAGATGGAATTTGCAGATGGGTTCTACGCTGGGTTGGAAAGGGACGGCATGCGGCATGGGTCTGAAGTGGGAGCCACAAGTATGGAGTTTAGTCGAGAAATAGCACAAGCTGCAAATGTCCCTCTGTCATAACCGCCCAGAGTCCCCTTGTGGGGGGAGATGGGCGGTGATATAAGTTAGAAATAATAAATAAATAAATATGAGGAGGTGGAAGTAATTTTTGAAGAAACTGAGTCGGATCAGCTGCCCCCCCCCATCGTAAAACTGACTGTGCTATTGAGCTGGAACCAGGGGCAGTGTTACCAAAACCTAAGTTGTATTCCATGACCCATAAAGAATTACAGGAACTGAGAAAGTTCATTGATAAAAATCTGAAAAGGGGTTTCATTGAACCATCCACTTCACCCATGGCAGTGCCTGTATTGTTTCGGAAAAAGAAAGATGGATCGTTGAGACTCTGTACTGACTATAGGGGGTTAAATGCCATTTGTATTGCCAATCAATATCCATTGCCTTTATTGAAAGACATGTTGGCTCACTTAACCAAAGGAAAAATCTTTACAAAACTGGATTTAAGAGAAGTGTATCTTAGAGTATGCATAAGGGAAGGGGATGAGTGGAAAACTGCTTTTAATTGTCAATTGGGTTGTTTTCAATATCGGGTCATGCCGTTCGGGTTAAGTGGAGGGCCTGGAGTCTTCATGAGCTTAATTAATGAGGTTCTGCATGAATTTTTATATCAAGGGGTATTGGTTTATTTAGATGATATACTAATCTATACAGAAACCATGGAAGAGCATGTAAAATTGGTCAAAGAAGTGTTAAAACGACTGTTAGATGCTAAACTGTATGTCAAATTGTCTAAATGTGAATTTCATAAACAGAAACTGGATTATTTGGGGTATAGAATATCGCACCAAGGGATTGAAATGGACCCTGCAAAGGTTAGGGATGTCCTTGCTTGGGAATCTCCAAAAACAAAGAAACAGTTACAATCCTTTCTTGGGTTCGCTAATTTCTATCGCCAATTTTTTCCCCAATTTGCTCAAATAGCTTTGCCATTAACTGATCTATTGAAAATGAAACACCCCAATGAGGGGGTGCTAGCAAACAAGCCTCAAGGAAAGCTGGACTACGGCATGCCAAACTGCTTTTGAACAGTTGAAAGCATTATTCATGGCCGAGCCTATCTTAAAACATCCTGACTCTGAGCAACCATTTGTAATCCAAACGGACGCATCTGACACTGTAATTGGTTCAGTATTATTGCAGAAAGACACTGATAACAAATTAAGACCATGCGCCTATATCTCTCGTAAATTCGCTGAAACTGAGAGACGTTGGCATATGTGGGAGAAAGAAGCATTTGCAGTTCGTCATGCTTTGGCTACATGGCAGCATTTGCTGGAGGGATCTCCTCATCCCTTTGAAGTTCTAACGGAACATAAAAACCTGGAAGCTTTGAAATTGCCATGCAAATTAAACCCTAAACAAGTGAGGTGGGCTGAGTTTTTTAGCAGGTTCAATTTCACCTTGAAATACCTCCCAGCAGGGAAAAACTTTATCGCAGATGCATTATCCCGGTTGCCTCAACATGATAGCCAAAGGGAGGAGATTGTAACCACGGTGATGTCTCCTCAACAATTAGGAATACACCAGATGCCAACATCTGCTCTAAAAGTAATCCCAGACACTGAGCCTGTTAAGCAAGTGGGAAAGGTTGCTCTCACTAGGCACCAGGCTAAGCTTCGAGACACAATGCCTGAGGCATCCTTAGTGAAAGAGATCAGGGTGGAAATAGAAAAGGATGAATGGTGGAAAAGCAACAAAAATACCTTGACTGAAAACAATGGATTGTAATGGAGTGGGGACAGGCTATATATTCCTGAGGCTGTAAGAAAAGGTATTTTACAACGATGTCATGATGACAAGGTTGCAGGGCATTTTGGCTTTGTGAAAACATTGCATTTGGTAAGAAGACAATTTTGGTGGCCCACATTAAGAAAGGATGTAAAGGAGTATGTATTTTCTTGTCCTGTATGTGCCACCATGAAAAGGGCTCCTGGCAAGCCTGTGGGATTGTTGCAGGGGGTAGTGCAGCCATCAAGCCCCTGGAAGCAAATTGCTATGGACTTCATTGTGGATTTGCCAGAAAGCAAAGGAAAAACAGTAATTTGGGTGGTTACTGATTTATTTTCTAAGCAAGCACATTTCATTCCATGTAAGTGTGCCATCTGCTGGACAACTAGCAAAATTGTTCATTCAACATATCTATCGTGCACATGGCACCCCCGTGCGGATAATCAGCGACCGCGGAAGTCAATTTAAAGCAAAATTTTGGAAATAATTTTTAAAATTGATTGGTACTGAACAAGGGTTAAGATCGGTGTTCCATCCTTGCACGGATGGATCGACTGAACATCTGAATGCTGTATTGGAACTATATTTAAGGTGTTATATTAGTTATCAACAGAGGGACTGGGTTGATCTGTTACCGTTTGCTGAAGTAGAGTATAATAATGCTGTGCATCAGAGTACAGGGTTTTCTCCCTTTAAAATTGCTAACGGCCAGGACTTTGTTCCGATACCTGAATTACCCGAGCCTTCTTCGACTACACAACCTAATCCACTACTGGCAGATGAGTGGATTGCCCAGATAAGAGCTAATTGGCCATTAATGTAAAAAATATTACAGGAGGCAAAGGACACTTATAAGAAATTTGCAGATCACAAAAGATCTCCTGAATGGCCATTGGTGGTAGGAGAAAAAGTCTATTTGTCTACTAAACATCTGTGGTCTAATCAGTCATCTAAAAAATTGGGGCCTAAGTTTGTTGGTCCATTTCCAATTAACAAGGTGATTAATCCAGTTACTGCTCAATCTCTGGAAAATACATCCTGTCTTCCACATTAGTTTACTCAAACCAGTGACTGTATCTGATCGGTGGCATCCAGAACCCCCATCATGGTGGGTAAAGAGGAACATTTTGAAGTGAAAGCTGTTTTGGACTCTTGTATCCATCGGGGGAAAGTACAGTATTTGATTCAGTGGAAACACTTGCCTCTAGGATTCAGTGAATGGGTAGATAAAATTCATGTTGTGGCTCCTAGACTATTCTTAAAGATCCATACTCAATTTCCTGATAAACCCGGATGATTAGTTATTGTTCATTTCATGGTCTTGTTTTTCTTGCAGATTTCAACCCATACTCCACTGCATTTCCCTCCTGTTTACCTGAGATACTGGAAATGTATCTGCTCTGTTATTCTGTTCATTTCTGCCTGTTTTGCTTTGTATATTGCTCTTTTTCTTGGAGGGTCAGCATGTCAGGGTTCATAGCTGAATCCTGCCATTATGGGTATAGAGGTAGTTCAAGTGTGTGAGCTGGAGGGAGGGGGAGAGTGTGCCAAGTGTTGTGGCTTTCATCAGAGACTGTGGAATGCAGCTTCAAGGTCAACCACCTGCAGGAGCTGGAGGCTTGGGAATGGAGAGGGAAAGTTCTGGACATTGACATCATAGTTGCTGCAAAATTGGCGTGCAGGGGAGAGAGTTAAGTTAGCGATGTTTGGTGGGAATCCGCATTCAGATCTTTAGGAGTCCTTCAATTTACATGTATCCTGAATAAACTTAATCTGCATTTCAATGAATTGCATCGAGAAGGGTTTATTGGGGCATTGAAGTTGGAGTCATCACAGTCCAAAAATGCTAGAGAATTCCTGGAAGCTTGGCACTCAGACAAAGCAGCCATCAACAGACACATAGAGGTAAACAACATTTACATACCATTCATAAGAGACAATAGAAAAGCCAGAAGACCAGAACACCTCCTTGCCAGCAATCAACAACCAGATAGGCAAAGATTAACACCAGGATTAGCACCAGAGGAGCAATCAAACAACACAATAGACCCTAATCAAGGAACTATTAACTCAATCAACCAAGCAGCAAACAACAACCCAATCAAGGAACTACCAAGGAGAGTATAACACCCCCACCAACACAGGCAGGACAAGCCAGGGTATATAAACAGAGAGCAAGTCCCACTCCCTTTTCGCACTGAAGATGTTGCCTAGCCTGGCAATGAAACGTCTGCAAGAAAACAACAAGGCTCAGAGAGCACCAAGGACTCCACAGTTCAACCCTGAGCTACAAATATTCTCTTTGATTGTTACTCCAATGTGAGTGTGGGAGGCAGGGGGTAAATGCAGAAGAGCATCTAATAAAAACATTAAACACAATGTGGGTTTTCAAAAATTGGTGGTGCATGGATTGTAGATAGGCTTTCAGATCCTGGGTGGGTGGGACAGGGACGGTCATAGACTGCTTGAATACCTGAGTTGTCATCTGAACCTGAAGCAGGCAGGCCAGAATCATGCACTTTTCTGAATCATGCACTTTTCTATATCATAATAGCTGCTAGGCCTGTGTTCTGCTCCAGTCCTCTAATATCTAATCAAATCCAATCAAACACATATCCTCTTGGCTAAATGCTTTTACCCACATCCTGACCCTTGTAACAGAAAGCCATGGATCTTGATAGTTCCTAAAAATACTACAGATGGTGTACGATAAGTTCCCCTTTTTGTATCCTGTTTTGAAGTTTTATGTCTGAACAAATCTGTCTGGAACAAGCTGAGTTATGATATTTTAGACACCACCTATAGCTGTCATATCCTGATTGTAATTAATTACAAGCCCTATAAAAGATTAGCCCTGGGTGTAGCCCAGGGTTCAGACTTTGCCAAATTATTACTCTGAACCTTGCTAGCAATAAATCTGTCTTCTCTACCTTGCTGGTCTCGCGTCCTGATTGATTGGGAAGGTGGATTTTCCCGCTACAAACCCACCCAAGTTATCTGAAAAGGGAGGAGAGTCCTGAGTGAAGAATGCTTGATTGTCTTTCTGTGTCTTTCCTTTTTATGAAGAAGGTTGAAAAGGCAGGGGACATGCTCCCTTAGAAAAAAAACTCATACAGAGAGCACCATGGTGGGTGAATACAGGTACTTGATTGATGCCAGAAACAGAATTTACTTTTGAGGAAAGGATGGACTTTTTATGATACATTGGAATGGGCAGAGGGAATGGCCTTGAGGCACAGGAGGAAGAGCCACAACCAAGACAATGGTCAGAAAAAGAAATCTGAGTTTGGGCCATAACTGTAACCTGAGAAAATGTTTCAGAAGAGACCCTCCCTGTGTCTCATGAAGACAAAGGAAGGGAGGGGGGAAGAGCATTCAGACTTCTGTTACTATATAGCTTCACAATAAAAATAATATTGTCCTGCATGACTTTGGTTTCCTGTCTGGTCTACCTTGAAGGGCTGACATACAGAAACACATGGAGAAAAGCACTATTTATTTATTATTAATTTATTATTTAAATTTATATCACCGCCCATCTCCCCCAATCAAGGGACTCTGGGCAGTTTACAATAAAATCAAGAGTTAAAAAATGTAAACATGAAGGTATAATAATGTATTTATTTATTTATTATTTATTTAAATTTATCCCCGCCCATCTCCCCAAATAGGGGGCTCTGGACGATTTACAACATATCAACAGTTAAAATCTATACATATAAAATTACAACATAACAATAAATAGATAAAAATAAATAAAAATCCAAGAGATGGTAAAATCAGTGATCAGGAGGACATTAGGGGGCCAGCCACCCCCAGGAGGTACTATTACCTCCCTTGTCCCAGGCAAGGTGGCAGAGCCAGGTCTTAAGAGTCTTCTGGAAGGTCAGGAGCGAGGGGGCCAGCCTCACCTCCGGGGGCAAGATGTTCCACAATGCGGGCACTATCGCAGAGAAGGCTCGCCTCCTGGACCCCGCTAGATGGAATTCTCTTGTTGAATGAGTCCATAGCATGCCCTCTCTGCATGAGCGGGTGGGGTGGGTCAATGTTATTGGGATGAGACGGTCCCTCAGGTACACCTCTGCTGCGCAAGCTGCACTAGGTTCCAGTCTGCTTCCGGGTCCAATTCAAGGTGTTAGTTATCACCTTTAAAGCCCTACATGGCATGGGACCAGGATACCTAAGGGACCGTCTCATCCCCATTACTTCATCTCATCCAACCCGGGCATGCAGAGAGGGCATGCTGCGGACCCCTTCGGTTAAAGAGCTCCATCTAACAGGGTCACGTAAGCGTGCTTTCTCTGCTGTTGCCCCTGCCCTTTAGAACATTCTCCCCCCAGAGATTAGACAGTCCTCCTCGCTTCTGGACTTCCGGAAGAAACTTAAAACCCGGTTTTGTCAGTATGCTTGGGGCGGGAAGGAGAATGGGCACACCTGGAGATGGCTAGCACCTTAGATTATTTCTGGAGTGCCCTTTTTACTCAAGAAGAACTTAGAAGATCCCGTCATTGGATTTTATTATATTTTTTACATTTTAAATTGTTATTTAATTTGTATTTTATTCTATTTATAATTGTATATTTTGTTGTAAACTGCCCAGAGTCCCACTTGGCCCTCCTGGATCTCTCACTGGCTTTTGATGGTATCAACCATGGTATCCTTCTGGACTTGCTTCGGGAGTTGGGAGTGGGGGGGCACTGTTTTAACTCAACCTAGCAAGACAGAGTGGCTTTGGCTTTTGGCCCCCCTGGATCCAGAGCGGTGTCATATTTGACTCTTGACAGGGTAGCACAGTCACTCATGCCTTGGTCCCTTCCCGGTTGGATTACTGCCATGCGCAATACATGGGGTGCCATAAAGACCATTTGGAAAGTAGAACTGGTTCAGAATACCACAGTGTTCTGAAGTGGTGCTTGTATTACCCTACTTCTGCACAAGCTGCACTGCCTTCTAATTTTTCTGGTGCAAATCAAGGGGCCAGTTATCACTTTTAAAGCCCTGAATGGCACGGGGCCAGGTTGTTCGTGAAACTGCTTCTCTTTGAGGGTACCTGCCCATTCCACCAGGTCAGAGGGAACAGGCAGATGCCCTCCAGGTGAGATAGGATGGGTGCGCTCCAGGTCCCTTCTCTTAAATATAGTCATCTGGTGGGGTCTAGGAAGCACGCCTTCTTCTGAGCAGCCCCTGCCCTGTGGAACATCCTTCCCCTTGAGACCCAGCAGCCCCCTCCCCGCCTAACCTTCTGGAAACTCTTGAAGAGCTGGCTTTTCCCAAAAGCATTGGGGAAGGGTGAGACAGGACAAATGTGAACAAGTGTTGTATTTCATGTTGATATCACAAGTCTCTAACAGCAGCACATGACCAGAGAAGCAAGATTCACACAGAGTTTCATTAATCAGGTTTAATGTCAAGGAATAAATAGCTAGGACAAACAATCCTGGAAACTGAATGAGCAGATCTCCTGCCCTTTATGAGAAAATTCATCAAGGCAGAACCTTAATGAGTTGTTCAAACCTCTTTCCCAAAGAAAGCGAAACTGAAGGGCCAAAGGCCTTTTCCCCAAATAAGCCTGCATTGAAACATCTATCTATCTGCTCTTCATGAGTGATGTTTTGAAGCAAGCACCGTTCTTCTCCAGCCTTGGTGATTTCTCCTGCTCTTCTGTTTGTCTGCATTGGGGAAGGGTGAGACAGGGGCCCAGAAGGTGAATGCGGGAGTCTTGTTTTGGGGAACCATGAGCTGTAGATTTTGTTGTTAGCATTGTTTGTTTTTATATTTTATTGTTATGCTCTGAGATGCCCAGGGCTATTGTATCTAAGATGGGAGGCCATCTAAGCCGAGCTGGGGATGGCGACAGCCGACAGGAAGCTCTGGCGTGGGCTGGTCCATGAAGTCACGAAGAGTCGGAAGCGACTGAACGAATAAACAACAACAACACCAGCCTATGGATTCGAATATGCATTACTTTCTCTCAGAGGTTAGTATATGTATAAATTAATAAATGGATGAATGGATTTTTACGTCCAGCAGAAAGCCCTCTGCAATTATTTTGCATTCTCTCTCAAGGCATCTTTTTTTTTTCCCTGTTAGCTGCTCCTTTGTATTCATATCTGGCCTTAGCAGAATGATGTAGCACTTGGGGATAAACCACATTGTGCTTAATATTTTTTATTAAATGCTCTTCTGCATTCACACTCACCCTCTATTGGAATGCCTGCAAAACCAATGTTGTCTTGGCCGCATTGTCTGCATGTTCACCTAGGACATTCTCCAAAGGGGGAAACGTTTGGCGAGTTTGGGCTCAGCTACTTTTGTGAGACTTCCACCTGCAAAGCTGGAAAGGAAGTGTAAGCAGCCTCCTGGGAAGGGGGAAAGGGGTCAGTCTAAGAAAAGCAGGGGCTCCTCTGCATGCCTGTGCAAAAGGAGTGGATCTTGCGATGCGATGGTGCCATGCTGCTCCTGTGATTGGGAGGAAACAGCAGGGGCCTGGGGATGTTTATGCTAGGGTCACCCTGCATTTTACTGCATTTTACAAGTTCTAGTTAATCCACACATGTCAAACACTAAAACTATTTAGCCCTCACTTTCAAGCAATTGTTAGTTTTTGCCGTTAGCTGTTCCTTTGTATTTAGATCTGGTCTCAGAATGATAATGTAGCACTTGGGGATGAAGATGCAGCCCAGCAGGCCAGCACTAGAGGCCAAGATGGAGAAGATCTGTACAGCCACCATGTACTTCCCCTTGGTGCTCAAATAAGTGGGAACGAAGGACACCCAAACACTGCAGAAGACCAGCATACTAAAGGTGATCAGCTTGGCTTCATTAAAGGCTCCAGGCAGGTTCCTGGCCAGGAAAGCCACCATGAAGCAGACGGCAGCTAGGAAGCCCATATATGAGAGGGCACCATAAAACATGGTGACTGAGCCTTCGTTGCATTGCAGGATGATCTCTCCAGGCTGGGACTTCATGTCAGACTCAGGAAATGGAGGAGAGGTTCCCAGCCAGAATGCACAGATGACAACTTGCATACCAGAAGAAGAAATAATAATGGAGTTGGCCAATCCCTTTCCCAGCCATCTCCTTGCCTTGCTCCCTGGCTTTGTGGCCAAGAAGGCCAGCACCACCGTGACTGTTTTGGCCAAGACAGAAGAGACGGCAACTGAGAAGATGATGCTAAAGACAGTTTGTCGGAGAAGGCAAGTGGTAGTCCTTGGCTGACAAATGAACAAGAAGGAGGACAAGAAAGAAAACAGGAGGGAGATGAGGAGGACAAAGGAGAGATCTTGGTTGTTGGCTTTGACTAAAGGAGTTTCCAGGAATTTTATGAAGATGACTAACACAAAGGCTGCGATTAAGCAGAAGAAGAGGGCAAGGGAAGCCAGAATGATCCCCAGATGTTCCTTGTAGGACAGGAAGGTTTGGCTCTTGGGGAGACATTGATCTTGTGCCTTATTTGGATGCTGATCATCAGGACATTTGTTGCAGTATTCTGAATCTGAAAAGAAAGCAGATGTGGGTTCAGGATATTTTTACTGTCTTTCTATAGTAAGCATTGTTTTAAACATTGATTGCATTGTCTGGTCCTCAGAAAGTGCATTTTGTCAGTAGCTTAGGAGATCTTAGGAGATTTCCACAGTTTGGGACCAGCTTTGGATGAAACAGAGATAAGAAAGCTATTTCCAGTTGAGCAGAGGATCACATCCCACTTCTCCAGTCATTCTGAAGAGACCCAGCCCAAATGCCTTGATTCTCCATAATCTTTTAGAAGATAGGAGATAATTGATTCCGGCTGATTTCAGTCCCATTGTGTGGCTGTGTTCATTATTAACTTGCCAATTGGATTTTAATGGGATCTCTTTGTCTATGAAGGTTCTCAGTCATCCAGGTGGAATTGTCTGTAGCTTGAATCATGTCAACTGGATTTCTATTTTCTCAGAGCTTCTTCAGTCTGAGCAAAGTTGGTAAGGGAATCCTAAATATGTTTCTAGGTAGCTGTGTGACCTTACACCTGGGGCTAGGCTCCTTGGATAAGGAGTGAAACGTTTCCACTGAGAAAATAGAAATCCAGTTGACATGATTCAAGCTACAGACAATGGGATCTCTTGTATGGGCCTTTTTCTTCTCTAGGTAGACTTTGTACACCCTGCATTTCATAATAATGAATCATGGAAGATCTTTGGAAGATGCTAAGCCCAATCCTTGGCATTCCCATTTCAGGGGCATTTCAGTTGAGAATTTCTAGGAAGAGAAGGTACGAAAGAAATAAAACCTGGCTTGGATCTCTGTAAGGAAGGGTCTTGGTAGATAAGGAGATCCAGAAAATTGCTTAGGTGAGGGAAGGACTAGAGATGTGCTGGATGTAGCTCATGTTCAGTTCATACTTGACATCAGGTAATTCAGTTAAGCCCCTGTGGCCAGGATTTGCAAAATGTTAGAATATCCTTAGTGAATCTCAGTGCAGTTCACAATGTCCTGCTCCTTCTTCTGGAGACACCTACCTTCCTGAGCAGAGATGGTCCCTTCTGCACACAAGGAACAGCCGTAGCAGCAAAGGGGCTTTCCTTCCAGAACCACCTTGGCCTGTCCAGGCTGGCACCTTCCAGTACACCTGGATTGAGGGAGGGTCTAGCAAAAAGAGGAAAATGAAGCAAAGTGTGTTAGATATTTGAGGCAACTTTCCAACAGGAAGAGTGTGAGGGGCAAATCGGGTGGCTGTGCATAAAAACCAGAGGTATAAATATCTCCAAAGGCCCCTTCGAACTCCAGGATTCTGGGAATAATTTGTCCCCTCCTACCTTGGTATAAGCAATGATAATTTTCGTACTATTTCCATCTCAGGTTTGTTTCCCATCCCTTCTCTGTCTCTGATTCTCAAGATTAGAAATGGTTCCATACAGAACCATACAGAATGGCACCTCTTCCTCTTTATTAATTTGATCATTGCAGGAGTTACAAGCTTAGATGCTTTACTAAGAGATGGGACAAATTTAGAAAGGAGGATAGAATTGAGTCCTATGGAAGGCCGAATTTTGTAAATGAAGCACAATAGAGCCAGTTTGGTCTAGTGGTTAAGGTGCTGGGCTAGAAACCAGGAGACTGTGAGTTCTAGTCCCACCTTATGCATGAAAGCCGCTGGGTGACCTTGGGCCAGTCACTCTCTCTTAGCCCAACTCACCTCACAGGGTTGTTGTTGTGGGGAAAATAGGAGGAGGAAGGAGTATTAGGTAAGTTTGCCGCCTTGAGGTATTTGTAAAAATAATAATAAAGGCGGGATAAACATTAAATAAATAAAATAAAAATAAATTCCCTGGGAGCACGAAGCCAAAAGGAAAGAAACACATCATGGCTTAGTGCCATGTGTGAAGCCAGAGATAAGTGTTACTCTCTGAATCAATGAACATGGTGGAAGGACTGGCAGTGTTGGGAAGGCTTGATTTGGCTTCAAGCCAACTGTGAAGAACCGATAGCACCCACCTGCTTAAACTGCCTGGACCACCCATCCTGGTTGAGGGTGAAATCCATCTCTGAGGACCCCCAATATTGATTAACTTTCCCAAATGTCGTGGCATGTATGGACTCATTGGGAAATGCCACCCACTTCACAAGATCAAATTTGCCTTTCAGCTCCCCTTTTTCATCCAAAGATATTCCATCCATGGAAGTATTGTAGAAGTGGGCATTTCCTAGGAACGAGTGGAGCTAAAACAACAGAGAAAACTGTTAGAGATCGGGTTTCAACCAAGCACGTCTCACACAAGCTTGAAGAAGGAGGCAGCCTCTGCTGTAACCTAATCTTACTTGCTTTGGGGAGTCTTTGGTGCTCTCTGAGCCTTGTTGTTTTCATGCAGACGTTTCATTGCCAGGCTAGGCAACATCTTCAGTGCGAAAAGGGAGTGTACTTGCTTTGTGTGTGAGTGGCTGAATCCCGGTTTTCTGTTTCCTGTTCCCTTCTCTTTCTCTTTCTGCTTGAATCTCCTACCAAGGAGGGTGGCTCAGCTATGGCTGCCACATTTCTCATACTTCCATACAGCAAGGCCACATTAAAGAAGACTGTGGGTTTGGTCAGAACCTTCTTGCTCACACGCATGGACCGTTTCTACTAAGGAACTGTGAGTTACAATAAAATTGTAAACTTTGTTTTAATGTAACTTTACATTAACGTGTGAAGTGTGTTTATTTTGTGTTTTGAACTGATTAAGCCTTGTGCAAGTTTATGGGAACACTTCTACTCTGCTATATACTAATAAGAAGGTGCGTGGAGTTCTGGTACTACCATCCCAGAATTCCTACATTGGGTTAAGGGCACCAGAGGTTTTTTTGAGAAGCTTAGAAAACTAAAAGTTTAAATTTTTGAAAAAGGGTGTCTTTGGCCTTACAGCTAAGAAACTGCTTGCACAATTCAAAAAGCTCAGTTCATTTTTCTCTCTCTCCTTAAACAATGGAGCAGAGAATGGGGGGGCGGAGCTTTCCCCACTTCCAATGCTAAATGAAGAAAATTTCTCAGCCTGGCTTTATAGATTAAGACTAAGATTAACTTTCCAAGGCAGCATAGATTGTCTAGATACTGGCCCACCTCAGCCAGAAAATTCTGATGAAGCCAAGAAGTCATGGGATCAGAAAAATATCCTAGCCATGTTTTTGATCTCTGGATCATTGCCTGACCACAGGCTGGCAGAAATAAAAGGTCTTGCCACTGCTAAAGAAATGCTTCAGAATCTACAACTTTTATATTCAGAAGAAGATGACCGAAAAGTTATTTATTTATTTATTAAGTTATTTATTTATTAAATAAAAAGTTATTTATTTATTTATTAAGAGAATTAATGGAATCCAGACTTCCGGAACATGGGAATATTGTTGAACATTGTCGATGAAGGTTCTCAGTCATCTAAGTAATAAATTTTTCCATTTTGTAGCAAGCCAAAATCTAAATGGGACTAATCTTCTCTTTGATTGGGACTAATCTTTCTCAGTTGTTTCGGAAGATTTGAGCAGAGGCCCGAAGGCAGGAAAAATTTACATTTGAAAAGTATCCCACCAAAACACAATGGCTATCTTGCAGCAAGGGGGAGGTGTGATCAGAAACCATTACCTGATCATCTCCAAGGCCTGGCAGCAAGGGGGAGGGGTGAGCAGCCTACTCAACATAACAAAAGACCCATAGTCTGCCACAATTGCAAGAGGCCTGGGCACATTGCAAGATTTTGTAAAGGCAAGGAGAGAAAGGATTTTTCTAGAGAACAGCATTCCAAGAAAAATTTAGGTCTGTATACAGTTTTTAGGGCAGAAAGTACTCTTGAGGCTAATTTAAATGAAAGCAAAGAATGATGGGTCCTGGATTCAGAAGCAAGCAGGCATCTTTGTAAGAACAGAGAATATTTCAATATTTCAAGCAGCAGCAGCAAAGAGAGGACAACAGTGCCACCATGTGGCACAGGCATTTTGCACACAGGGACTTTGATGCAATTTACAAGATGAAGAATGAGGATATGGTAAGGGACTTTGAACTAAGCAATCTGGAAAGGTGCCAACCAAGGTGTGTAGTGTGCATCAAAGGCAAAGCCACCAGATCAGCCATACCCAAGCAACGGGAAAGACAGGCAACCAAGCCACTTGAGCTTATCCACACTGATTTGTGTGGACCTCTTAAAGCATCACCTGGTGGAAGTAAACACATAATATGTTTTGTAGATGATTTTTCCAGGTACTGTGTATCGTACCTTCTGAAGGAAAAATCCCAGGCACCTGACATGTTGAAGGTGTATGTAGCCATGGTGAGCAACAAGTTCAATAGGACCCCTCAGGCCCTCCAAAGTGATCGGGGAGGTGAGTTCCTATCTAACACCATGCAAACATACCTGACACAATTAGGCATAGAACACATGCTGACCACTCCTTATACACCAGAGAGTAATGGAATTGCGGAGAGAAAGAATAGATCATTGATGGACATGGTAATGTGTATGCTATTAGAGGCAGATATACCTGAGAAATATTGGGCAGATGCTGTGATGACAGCTACCTATCTGCAAAACAGACTGCCAACCAGAGCCAATAAGGTAACACCTTTTGAGCTATGGCATGGGTGTAAACCAAGTGTCAAACATTTAAGAGTGTTTGGATCAAAGGCTTATGCCCACATACCAAAAGAGAAAAGATCCAAACTAGATCCCAGAGCTGAAGAAGGGGTCATGATTGGCTACGCTCCAGGGAGCAAGGGATACAGAGTCCTGAATCGAAAGACAGGAATAGTAAAAGTATGCAGAGTGGTGTACTTTGATGAGAGAGAGAGAGGCTGCCACACTCAAGCGGATGATGACTGTATACCAAGCACCAGTAGCAGTTACCAGCCTGAGATGTTCAGCCTGATGCCAGATAACATCATCGCCACACTGACCCAGAGGGAGAAGGAGGACCAGATGGAGAATCAACCAGGGTCAGATGATGAGGCCGAGGGTGCAGAAGGGGGTGAACCACCAAATGCCGCGCCTGGACCTGCTCTGAGATGCTCATCACGACCCAACAGGGGAGTTCCAGCCCAAAGACTGTCCTACCTCGCAAGGTCGTTGCAACCACGAGAACCTGCATCGTGGAACAAGGTGCTGCACATGCCTGCAGATGAAGGAAGTAGGTGGAAGAAAGCAGCACAGGAGGAGCTAGATGCTTTAGACAAGAACAAAACATGGACTTTAACTAAGCTACCTAAAGGCAAGAAAGCCATAGGTTGTAAGTGGGTGTTCAAAGCAAAACAGGATGAGAATGGCAAAGTACAAAGGTACAAGGCCAGATTGGTAGCAAAAGGCTACTCGCAGAAATATGGATAGGACTATGATGAATGTTTTGCTCCCGTTGTGAAACAAACCACAATTAGAATGCTCCTAAGCCTAGCAGCTTCTAGGAACATGGACGTTGAACATTTAGATATTAAGAACACATTTTTGCATGGGGAGATACAGGAAGAGTTATATATGACTCAGCCGCCAGGCTTCACTAATCCCAATACCAAACATCTTGTTTGCAAAATACAGAAGGGGATTTATGGCCTGAAGCAGGCAGCCAGAGCATGGAACAAGAAGTTAAACCAAATACTTCTTGACCAGGGTTTTGCTCAAGGAAAGGCTGGCCCCTGCCTGTACACAAGACACAGAAATGGCAGGGATGTGTACATACTGTGTTATGTGGATGATTTAATGATCTGCCACAGTAACAAAAGGGACTTTGATGATGTTGTTTCCCAACTAAATAAAGAAGTAGAAGTGAAGCATCTGGGCAATGCCAGCTACTACTTAGGGATACAAATTGAGAGAGAAGAAGATGGGAGCTTTCTTCTACAGTAAGTCAAAAACAAAAGATATTAGAACTGTTGGAAAGCCTAGGACTGCAGGATGCTAATTCTATACCTACACCAATGGAAACAGCTTTCCACAAACAACATGAACCCAGCGATCTCCTACAAGAGAACAAAAACTTCAGGAGTTCCATAGGCAAGCTGTTGTATCTAGCCACCAATGCTAGGCCAGACATAGCTGCTGCAATTTGAAAAATAATAAATAAATTCTGTGTAGGAAAACCAGCACACCCACACAAAGAGACTGGACTGGTGTCAATTTGGTGGGAAGGTACCTGAAGGGGACCATGCACCTAAAACTAAAACTGCCAGCCACTGAGAATCCTAGACTAGTGGGATTCACAGATGCAAACTGGTCAGAAGATATTGTTGATCGCAAGTCCACCAGTGGATATGTGTTTTTCTATGGTGGTGGTGCAGTAAGCTGGGGTAGCCACAAGGAAGGCACAGTTGCTCAGTCATCCACTGAGGCAGAATACATTGCAGCCACTGAAACATGCAACGAGGTAAAATGGCTCAAGCTTCTGCTTGCAGACATGAGGATAGAGGAACCAGTCCCTATCAAAATTCTTGAGGATAATCAGAGTTGCATTAGGCTCTCACAGTCAGAGAAGATTGGTGGGAGGACAAAGCACATTGATGTAAAGCATCATGTGGTGAGGGAGCTGCAACACCAAGGGTTAGTCAAACTAGACTACTGTCCCACAGGGAACATGATAGTGGACATCTTCACGAAGCCGTTATCTAGAATCAGTTACCAAGAACTGAGAGGAAAATTAAATCTTGTGGGACATTGAGACATGCACAGGTTGAAAAGAAGGGGATGTTAGAGATCGGGTTTCAACCAAGCACGTCTCACACAAGCTTGAAGAAGGAGGCAGCCTCTGCTGTAACCTAATCTTACTTGCTTTGTGTGGGAGGGGCTGAATCCCGGTTTCCTGTTTCCTGTTCCCTTCTCTTTCTCTTTCTGCTTGAATCTCCTACCAAGGAGGATGGCTCAGCTATGGCTGCCACGTTTCTCATACTTCCATACAGCAAGACCACATTAAAGAAGACTGTGGGTTTGGTCAGAACCTTCTTGCTCGCACGCATGGACCGTTTCTACTAAGGAACTGTGAGTTACAATAAAATTGTAAACTTTTTTTTAAATGTAACTTTACATTAACGTGTGAAGTGTGTTTATTTTGTGTTTTGAACTGATTAAGCCTTGTGAAAGTTTATGGGAACGCTTTTACGCTGCTATATACTAATAAGAAGGTGCGTGGGGTTCTGGTACTGCCATCCCAGAATTCCTACAAAAACAACAGTTTCCAGAAAACAGAAAAGGAATGTGGAGATCTTTTATCCAGGTTACATCAGGGAACATCTTGTCGAGAACAAATTAGCCAATTGTCTCAGATCAAGAGCAGAATGGTTTAGACTCGTGCTCCCCAGTGAAGTGAGGGAACATGGGCCAGAGGTCTTCCGAATGGTGGCAGTGCCAAGATGCCACCAGTGTTGTGCTTGGTCCCCTCCCTGGGGTTAAGCAGATCACTCAACAGCTTAGTGGCTGCATCCATGTTTTCCCTTTCAGAATTTGAGGGAAGATGAGAGCCATGAAATGTCTATCTTAAGTTTGCACAGAAAGAGCAATTTTATGAGTATCAATGAATTGTACTATTAAACACAATTAAATGGGATGTTTCAGGGACATTTTTGGAAAATCAATAGTTCAAAAATAGTAATAGTTATCACCATTACTTTATTTTCAGGGCATCTCCTTTTTGGGAGGGGAATAACGGGAATATATTTATGAATATTGTTTGGAGGGGTGCAAATTAGTTAAATCTAACTTGAAATTGTACTTCAATATGAGTTTAATTCCAGTTTGATTCACATTACCGACTTAACTTGGAATATCGACCTGATTGGACTTTTCCATCCAAATCAAATTGTCCAATCTAATTGATCAGATTTAGAGAAAAGTATTTCTATATGTGCCCAGAATCATCAATTGACCACATCAGGTCAGAGCCATTGAATTCAATTTGGAAGTCTGATTCAAACAATCAACCAAATATGAATTTAATCTTCCCATTGAATATTGGCACACTGCTGGTCTTTACACATCCTAGGTTATGTTGGAGCCATCTGACACTGCATTCATATTCTAATAGAACAGAAAAGTTACAAGAAAGTGAATAGTTTTCAGTCTCGTTGTACAGACTTAGATGCCACTTCAGGGCTAGTTCTAAGACCATTCAGTCCAAAGTCTACAATCTAAAATTTAAAATCTATAAAATGATTTCACTCAGAAACTTATGTGATTTTGAAATTCCTGTTGAAATCTGAAGATTTCAGCCATTTAATGTTTTTAAAACACAAGAACTTAATTGACTTTGGGATCCCACTGCCATCATCTAAGAAGAGACATTCAGAGGCATCAACATCTGGCATCTGTGGTGGGTCTCAGTTTAAGTGATGATGTAATGGTTCACATACCAAAAAAGGTTGGAAACAGCTGCTGTAGTTCATGTCACAAGGCAATCTTATCAACCAAACCAATGTTATTCTGTTTTGGTTAAATTCAATTCGTTTAGGACAGTATCACAATGCCTGTAAGATGTCCTGCATCCAACAAGTGAAAAAGAGATATGTGCAACTTTGAAATTCATCATACTTGGCAACAGTCCCAGTTACCTGAAGGTAGGAATGTAAATACTCTTCAGGAAGTAGCATCAGAGGGGGAAGAAGTTTCAGGAGGATGAGTTTGAGCATGTGCTGTGCAATGTAAATATGAATCATTCGTCTTGATCTACTGTATAGATCCTGCCCATGAAACACCACCAGTTGATCTTCCTCTGGGAAGATTCAAAAATGGAGTTCATTTGAAAGTTTGAAAGCGTAACCACACCTGGACATCAAGACTTACATCTGCACTTGGATTAGACATCAAGAATTGGCTGCCATGTTCAGCTGAGAGTTCTCTCGTGCAAAAGCCATACCTGCCATGGTTGAATCCTTGATCGGCTCACTCTCTTCTCACTGCCAGTTCGCATCCTTCTGGATCTGCTGGAACTTCCAGCATCAACGGCATGTGCTACAGCCTGGACAAGATTGTAAATACTGTCGCTGTCCAGGGACAGAGTGGTTTCAACAAACTCTTCAGGTGGAGTCTCCAGAATGCTCTCCTTACACCTTATCCTCCCTTTGACAGACAATCTGTGCTTTGCATGCGGACATCTAAAGGCCTTCATTCTAAACTGTTCCATATCATGGAAGAATGCTCGAAAATTAACATTTCTTGCTTTTTTATGCTGATCAAGTATGAAAGAAAAAAAGCCATGGATTTGCGTGGAAGACAGAACCTCATAAGACAAGTACAGTTTGAGGTCCCAGAAAGCTGTTGTGATCCAGATCTTCCCCCCAGTGGGGACGCTATATTTTACCACTCTATCATGTAACCTTTTAATTGTACTGTAGAAGAAACGTATCTCCCCATAATAAATTAAGACACTGACATTGTTCCACATATTAAATACTTCAAGGGGCAATATTTCAGCCTCCACTGTCAGTCCTGAGATCATCAGTGAGAAGGCAGCGCAAATTGCATTCCTGTTCAGGATTGGAGTCAACGTCCTCATGAACCTTCCTCCGTTGTCAGTATCTGGAGCAAGGAGGCCAACCCAATTCCATCCAAAATGCAGGAGCAATTTGGCGATCACCTGGTACAGATGTTCTTCCCTGGGGACCATCCGGTAGATGAACGGGAACTGAGTTTTATCATTCAGAACTTCAGAAACAAAACCGTAACTGACCTAATGAAGCAAGGAGAAGGGGATTCCCAGAGAGATGAGCATGAAGGTAAGAGAGATGGGAAGATGCATCCAGATGAGATATGCATCTTGGCAGCTTGAAAGCTCTCCAGGTTAAGTCCCGTTATCTTCAAGTATGGGAAGAGTGGAAGCAGGAGGAGCAAAGGAAGGGAAAAGAAAGCTCTGGTTTCTCTTCCTCTTCCTTACACACAATAAGGGTATCTCATTCCCATTCTTGTCTGTGATTATTTAAAAAGAAGCTTTCCACTGAAATAGTGTTACTGCTCCAATATACTTTTTACTAGAGTACTGCCAAGAGTTCCTCTTATTCTCCCTTCTTTCCAATTTTTATTTTCATTCATTTTTATACAGATTTCCACCTATATGCATCGATGGGTCTGTGTACAGGTATGAGTTCATTCACAAAAGTTAAAAGTGATGCTATCAAAGGTCAACTGAGTTTGATTCATGGGTTGGTTTAAACCTGTGAGTTCACATTGACAAGAAAGCTAAAAATATTCCTCCCTCCCTTTGCCCCCAGCCCACTGGATCGATTGCTCATCCTCTCTGGATCATTGCCCTGAGAATGAGGAAAGGGCACGCTCTAGGAAGGGATGATCCACCTCGTTTGCAAGGGAAGGACAAACCAGCTTCTTGCTTACCACTTTGAAGAATGGATCTCACTCCTTTTTCTTTTCCTCCCACCCTGCCTCTTTTGGAGTCTAATCAATTCAAATGAAGCATTTAAGGGCAGGGCAGGGTTTCCTGTTTAATTTCACTTCCTTTTTACCCCTAGAAAATCTCAGAGAAAAAATGGAAGAGCAGCAGAAGGGCTGGTTCACAGCTGAAACCAAGCAAACCATCCATATTATGGCTTAATGCTGTTAATGAACCATTCTGAAGCTATGAAAGAAGTAATGTGAAAACACTCAAGATTGGCCAAGGGAATAATGGCCCTGAGTTCAGGTCATGGAATGAGGGACCAGTTACAGGTAGACTAAGTCCCCCAAACGTTGAATGTTAGAAGCGTTTCAACAATTGACTTGTTGGCTGACCAGGTGGTGGGCTTTCCCTGGCTGACCGTGTTCAAGCAGAAACAGGAGAGCCTTCATTAATTAATTAATTAATTAATTAATTAATTGGATTTATCCCCGCCCATCTCTACCATGGCAGACTCTGGGCGGTTTACAATCAGAATATAAAAGATAAAACCTAGACATTTAAAACTACTATAAAAATAATAATAAAAAAAAAATCCAGAAGATGGTCTGTTCTTAAAAGGAGGAAACCACTAAACCAACCACCCCCATGAGGAACTATCCTTTCCTTCACTCCAGGCAAGGCAGCAGAGCCAGGTCTTCAAGGACTTCCTAAAGGCTAGGAGCGAGGGTGCCAGTCTCACCTCACGGGGCAAGTTATCCCATAGGGCGAGTGCTATTGCAGAGAAGGCACGCCTCCTGGACCCCGCTAGATGGAACTCTTTTAATGAAGGGATCCGAAGCATGCCCTCCCTGCATGATCGGGTGGGGCGGGTGGATATGGTCGGGAAAAGACGGTCCCTTAGGTATCCTGGTCCCATGCCATGTAGGGCTTTAAAGGTGATAACCAACACCTTGAATTGGATCCGGAGTAGCGGTGTTACATGTGCCGATCTCCTAACACCCAGAACTACCCGTGCAGCTGCATTCTGGACCAGCTGAAGCTTCCGGATATTTTTCAAGGGTAGCCCCATGTAGAGCACGTTGCAATAATCTATATGGGAGATGACAAGGGCATGAGTGACTGTTCGGAGGGCCTCCTGATCCAGGAAGGGGTGCAACTGGCGCACCACCTGAAGCTGTGCAAAGGCCCTCCTGGCCACGACTGCCACCTGCTCCTCGAGCAGGAGTTGTGAGTCCAGGAGGACCCCCAAGTTCCGTACCGAATCTGAACGGGGTAGTGCCACCCCATCCAGAGTTAAAGATGACAACTTCCTAGAAATCGAGAGGCCATCAATCCACAGCCACTCCATCTTACCAGGGTTCAGCTGAAGCCTGTTGTGCCCCATCCAGGCCCCTACAGCCTCCAGACACTGAGAAAGGGTGTCGAATGCAACACTTACTTCACCCGGGATGGAGATGTACAACTGGGTATCATCAGCGTACTGGTGATACCTCATCCCATGGTGACGGATGATCTTGCCCAGCGGCTGCATATAGATGTTAAATAGGAGAGGAGAACCGAACCCTGTGGCACCCCACATAATAGGGGCTGAGGGTCAGATCTCTCCTCTCCTATTACCACCGATTGGGAACGGTCCTGGAGAAAGGAGGCGAACCAGTGTAAAACAATGCCGCCCACCCCCAATTCCCTGAGCCGCCCCAAAAGGATACCGTGGTCGACGGTATCAAAAGCCGCTGAGAGGTCCAAGAGAGCGAGAATGGATGCACTCCCTCCATCTCGCTCCCGCCAAAGATCATCCATAAGCGCGACCAATGCAGTCTCTGTCCCATATCCCGGCCTGAAACCTGACTGAAAGGGGTCTAGATAATCCGTTTCATCCAGAATCCTCTGGAGTTGCAGTGCCACCACCTTCTCAACCACCTTTCCCAAAAAGGGAAGGTGGGAGACAGGACAAAAGTTATTTAAAACAGTAGGGTCCAGGGAAGGATTCTTAAGGAGGGGGTGCACCAACACCTTCTTGAAGACCGTCGGAAACACCCCCTCCCCCAAAGATGTATTAATCATCACCTGGACCCAACCACATGTGACCTCCCCGGCTGATTTAACCAGCCAGGAGGGACACGGGTCTAGATGGCATGTGGTGGCGTTTACAATCCGGAGGATCCTGTCTACTTCATCAGGCCCAACAGGGTCAAACTGTTCCCAGATAACAGGGTAAGCACGCTCCTCTGGCATCTCCCCAGATCTTTATGTCTATGAAGGTTCTCAGTCATCCAGGTGGGATTGTCTGTAACTTGAATCATGTCAACTGGATTTCTATTTTCTCAGTGGAAACCAGATCTTGTTTCACGCTTGGAGTCCAACTTGGAATGAATCTGAGCGATTTTGTCCTGCAGATGCTCAACAAACTCTTCCGACCGGCCCTGTAAATGGGTCACCAAATCTGTCCAACCCAAAAGAGATCTAGTAATCTTAAACAGGGCCGTCGGACGGCATTCTGCGGACGCAATAAGAGCGGAGAAATAATCACGTTTCGCCGCTCTTACCACAAGGTGGGCCCTAACAGTGGCTCTAGATTGTGTCCGGTCAGATTCAGTCTTCGTCTTCCTCCAGCGGCACTCCAGACATCTCTTAACCCTCTTCAACACCCTCAACTCCTCCGTGAACCACGGGGAGTGACGGGTCGAACGACGTAAGAGAGGTCGCATAGGCGCGATCCTGTAATAATAATAATCCTAATAATAGCACCTCAAGAACTTTGATAGCATTGAGCATAGGAGGACCCTGGATTTGGGAAAGATCCACAAAGACAAGGGAGACATGTAGTTCCCATTCCACTCCTATCTTTGACTGGTTCCACATCTGTTCCTCCTTAAGCAGAAAGGAACATCAATCTTTTCCATGCCCCTTTTGACTTGGACCAATCCAAGTATTTCCCCCATCTCAGCCTTCCTTGAGTCATACCTGTGGGATCTTGTAGATGCTTGACAGGATTGAAATCTGCTTAGAAGTATCAGAATCCACGCCTTCAATTATTGCCAACAGATTGCTCCTTCTCCCACAGCTATAGTTGGGAATATTTGCTTGCCCAATTGAGAGAAGGTCTGTTGTGGCCTCATAGGTCATCCTTATATCATGATAGGTATCATATACGTCATACCCAAGAGTGAGATTGGAAAGAAGTTTGGGATTTCGGTTGACCTCTGCGGTGGCAAACAGAAAAGACAGAATGTGCCAGTAGAAAAATTGCAGTCTCCTGAATTGAAAAAGAAATGTGTCATCTGGTCATTCACCCTTCATTGCAAATGTATATATGACATTTCTGGTGGTTCACCTTCAGGAGGCTTTCTGGGCATTTCAGCCTTAGGGAAATTCATCTTGGATCTCAGATCCTGGAACTTGAGTTACAGATCCAGAATCTGTCTGGCTGAGCGTGTCTGCAAGAGAAGCAGAGCTTCAGGGACGTTCCTGTTGGGAAAGGGCTGGGGAGAGAAAGTTCAGTTAGAAAAGAGATGTGTCAGTGCCTGGCTGTAGCTTCGGAAGCTAAGCAGCGTCAGGCATGTTCCTACTGGGATGAAGAATTGAAAGGAGAATTCAAAGACTGTAGGCTAAACTCAAAAGTCAAAATACCAAAGTAAAGTAAAGTAATGTATAGTCGACAGCACCACGCCCACTAATCACCACAAAAACCCTCTCCCAATCTCTTGCAAATGACCTCTCAGCAGCTATAAACACCAGCAGGAACACACACCCTCCACTTGGGCACAGAGAGAATCTTCTAGCTGTGCTCCTGTCCTCTGAAGATGCCAGCCACAGCTACTGGCGAAACGTTAGGAACAAAAACTGCCAGAACATGGCCACACAGCCTGGAAAACCCACAACCATAAAATAAAGTACTTTACTACACTTTTTCTTTTCTTTCTTTTTATTTTGTATTTCTATTTCTAACTCTTAACTATGTATTTTAAAATTCTAATAAAAATTCTATAAAAAAAGAGAAAGTCAAAATGCCTGGGAAAAAGCAATGACAAATGTTTTCTCTACTGCTATGAACAAAACAACATGGTTGTGTCCATGAAGTCGCCAAGATTTGAAAGAGACTACCTGTAATCATGTGAAAAAATAAATGATAGAAATCTTAGAGTGTTGACACTTTTGCTGCATTGTGGAACAAATCCACACATTCTAAAAGCAAACTGTCCAGGATCTAATATGGTAGGTTATACAACAGACGAATATTGAATGCCAAAGGTCAGATTCTTCCCCAAAGGTACATCAGGGGGATCTATTGAATTTAATTGTTCATTTATGGTCCCAGACCGTAAATTGGTCTGGCAGGAGGATTATGGTGGAAGCAATTTCCCGAGCTGAAGACCAGGAAATGGGACCATCCTCAAAGAACCGGGAGGTTCAGCATCTATGCAAAGAGAACCAAAGGGAAGGACTTACAGAAGAAGTCTGGTGATGGGGGCCTCATGGAAGACTGCCGGTTTGAACACAGTAGGGGTGGCAGGCACAATCCCACCCACGTGAAGATCTCCCAGCCGGTAATAATTGTACAACCCATTCCTATCCTTGATGAAATTCAGGGGGCATTTCTCCCCCCTGACTGCCCCGGGCAGCAGAAGCAGAAGTAACAGCAGCAGCAGCTCTTTCCTCATGGAAGCAATTGGTGGCATTCCAGAAAGCAGAGATCACTATCCACCCAGAGCTTCCAAGGAAAGGGGGGAGGGGGCACCGCATCTGGGTCAGAGGTTGTCTCTCTGCCTGCTTTGAATCTCTGTCTGGACTCTCAGTGGTCTGAAAGGAAGCATTTATTTGGGCATCTGCCTTCCCGAGCAAGACTCAGCAAGCTGTTGCAGCAGGTGGCTTTCCATGTTCAGGTGTGATTTGGAGCCAATGCCCTTGAGGTTTGGAGGAGAAAACAGACCATGTTCTGGATAATTATAAGGGAAAGAAGCATTGGTTTTCTCTTGGCTCCAAGCAGGTGCACGACTGGAAAAAATGTATTTCTGAAAAGTCAAGTCAGACAGGGTGTGTGTGTGTGTGTGTGTTTGTGTGTGCATGTGTGCAATGACCTTTAATAATATCCAAGGGCAATACATTAATTTTGGATGTGTTTGCTTCATCGGATGATACAGCTCGATTACCTCCAATTTTTGCTGAGCTAAACATTGCCTTCTTGTTCCAGGTGGAGGAGGGGGGAGATTGAAATGTGTTATGTTCGCCCACTCCAGTAGACTCTGGATGGCTTACAAAATCCAGGGCTGGGGTTATTAACTTGCTGCTGTGGGCAGATGCCAGGGTCTACATGGTACCCTAGAGGTCTTCCATTACCACCTACAGTTGGGAGACTCTCTCCTTCAGGCATCCATTACTGAACTAAGCTGGGCAAGTTGGTCTACCTTTCTGTGGCTCAGAAACAAGATGACCAGGAATTCAGAACTTGTCAGCCCTTTGAGGTAGTCCAGAGAAGAAGCACCAACCATGAGTACTAACACAACCTTGTTTGTAAGCTTGCAGTAACAGAATCTTGCAAGTACCTCTCCACTTCCTTACTTTTACTCTCCCCAAAACTAGGAAGGGTCCCTTCTGAGACGCTTTCTCCACCTTCACCTGACCTTCAGATTCAGCTTTCATTTCTCAGACCATTGTCGAGGCTGCAGCTCTTCCTCCTGTCTCCCAAGGTCATTCCCACATAGCATTACAGAGCATGACAGGGCATGCAGAGCTCTACTAGTCCTACCCTCTCGTGTCAAGCAGGACTTTCCATTTCACAGGAATTCTCCACATTCTTTCCATTATTATTCTAGGGAGAGAAATCCTGTGGATTCCCAGGGACAGTGTTGTGACGTTTTTCCCAGTCCTGATCTTAGCTTCACTCACTCCAGGGCCTCTGGCCCATTCCCATGGAGCAACATGGTGTGGTCTCTTATATCTGAAGGAGAACAAATGGATTGTGTGGGTCAAGGAAAGGTTGAATAGATGAGGGAAATGGAGTCTTTCTCTCCACCCGGGTTGTTCCAGCAAGATAGTCAACATTCTCATGACTCTGGGGACATCCCCAGACATACAATTGCTTGCAATATACTTATGAAAGTTCATCAACATCCCATGCTCTAAACTTCAAGGCCCTGGAAGACAGGACAGTGGCAGCAGTGAATCCCAACTTTGCTGTCGTCACTGCTAAAAAAAGAAAAAAGTCATACAACCGTAACAAAATAATGGTATTATTGCTATGAAATTCTGTCATCCTATTACTCTAGTCTTTTCCTGTTTTATACCATTAGATATTTAATGGCAGAGATCTGAAGTATTGCAATGTGCTCTACAGAGTGCTACCCTTGAAGACTACTTGGAAGCTCCAAATGATCCAGAATGGAGCAGTTCAGTAATATGTATACCTTGGTAACACAGCACTGCACTGGTACTAGGAGCAATTCAAGGTGCTGGTTGTCAACTGTAAAGCCTTTCATAGCACAGGACCTGGGAAGAATAGGACACCTGCTCACAAGAGGGTCTGGCTACCCAAACAGATCAAGGAGAGTTCCCTCCAGGTTCTTTCTTTATAAGAATGCCATCTACAGGGTTCTGGGACATGGGTCTTCTCAATTTCTGCTGACCTGCTCTGAAAATGATGAGGAAGATGAGGATGATGATGAGGATATGCTGGTGCAGGCTTTCTAGATAGAGAAACATAGGGAGGCCATCAAGATCCATAAATATCCCAACAACTTCAATAGAAAGGTAGAGAGACTGAAACTGAATAAAGCATGGACCCCAGCTTTATGCCACACCAAGATTAAAGAGCCGTTATCTAGGCCAAAAGAATCTGCACAGCCTCACCAGAAAGAACACCTAGCAGTATCCTGGCTCAATAACAGCTCGATCAGGAACCAGCTATCTTGGAATTCTCCAAAATAACCCAATCAGAAGACCATTTACACAAAGAACCAATCAGCAGCCTGGCTCAAAGCCAGGCCAATCAGAAATCGGTGCTCTTGGAATTTCTTCAAAATGGACCAGATGAGGAACCAGTCAGGAACCAGCTTTTTTAGACTCCCTTGACATGAACCAATCTGAGAGCAGCTTGCCAGGTTCAAATACAAGAGCCCAGCCAGCCCATTTCAGTTGCCTGTGGACTGCCAAGAGGTTTCAGCACAAAGTAGCTCACTCTGCCTCTGAAGATGCCTGCCACAGCTGCTGGCAAAACGTCCAAACAAAATACCACTAAATTCTGGCCCAGGGCTTTCCAAAGTTCTTTCCGCGGTGACACACCAACCGGTGTTGGTGTGTCGCCGCGGGAAAACCCGGAAGCGCTGATGATGATCAGTGCTTCCGGGTTGTGTGGTGACTCACCAGACTGTGTGTGGCGACACACTTTTGTGTCGCGACACAGTTTGGAAAGCTCTGCTCTGGCCATTTAGCCCAAAACCTCATCACTGCTTCAATAATAACGATAATAATAATAATAATAAAATGTGTATGCTGCCTGACTCCCAGAGAGTCCCCCCCCCCCCGATCTGACTTTTGCCAACTTTCCTGGGATTTAGGAAAGCAATTAAAAGCTGGTTATTTGGGAGGGAGATAACAGATTCCTCCTGGGTAACAATGCATGACTACCACCCAGAGTCCCCTCGTGGGAGATGGCATGGTGATAGAAGTTGAAACATAAATAAATAAATAAATAAATAAATAAATAAATAAATAAGGGGTGTTAGAAGTTCTTCCCTTAGTTCGCCCCTTGCTCAGGTGAAAATGCCAGATGCCATAATTCAGGGGTCCCCAACCTGTGGGCCACAGCCCACTAGTGGGCCGCAGCCTGTTAGGAACTGGGCCACAGGGCTCCTGCCTGCAAACCCTGCCCCCTTCCATGCGTTTGGCTCCCGCCCGCAAACCCTGCTCCCTGGTCTGCAGAAATCCCGGAAACCCCACCCCCCCGGTCTGTGGACATCCCGGAAACCCGGCCCCCCGGTCCGTGGAAAAATCGTCTTTTGAAACTGGTCCCTGGCGCCAAAAAGATTGGGGACCCCTGCTGTAATTCAGAGTTCAAAAGTTTTATTTAGCACACAAGCCAAAAGCATTTTGCCCTTGCAAGGGGTGCAAGGCCAGTTTATAGTCAAGTGTCAACAACTAGTCTGCGCATGTCTGATTTGGTTCTTGCGGAGAAGGCCGATCTGGCTTGTATTGCTGAGACCTAGCTGGGGCTTGAGGAAGGGATTCCTCTCTCAGAGATATGACCAGCTGGGTATCGAGTGTGGCACTGTTGCCTAGAAACTAGGGCACCCCGAGTTTGGCATGGAGCTGATAAAAACTTGGTCCCTGAATTTGGGAGTGAGACTAACTTTGCAAAGTGGCTTTTTGCCTACCTGAAAACACGAATCACACAGCAATTCAGGCAAAAGCAAAGAGCATTTATTAAGGTCCGGTCAAGCAACTATGTTAGCTAACTTCTGTTGTTGTGTAATCAAGCCTTCACTTCTGTCATGTAGGGTTAGGGTTAGGGTTAGGGTTTGATTAATATAGACACAGACTCCACCATGCTCTACTAATGCCTGATCTAAGGCAAGCCTATTTTGCATTACTACATTTTTCAGAGAAAGGATTTCATCCTGAAGTAGCTTATGGCTTTGTGAGGTTTCATTAATAAAGACTTCAAAAGCTAGACATGTTTACAACAAATACATACAAATTATGAATGTCTTTGTAGTTTCTAGCAACTCCAACAGCTGGAAATATTGCCCCCCCCCCAATTTGTTTTCCTCTGGGAAATTTTATGTCAGGAGTAATTGCCCTGCATGTTCTATAGTGATGTCTGAATGACCATTTAATTTCTGGTGAGAGTGGGTGAATCCCTCCTGGCCATAGCCAATAAATTGTACAAATTCCTTGCCAGGACTTTGGTAGAGTTTTAAAACCATGTATGCCACAAGTCCACCATAAACCATCAGGTAATTTGATGCCTTCAGTGTTATACACCAGGGCTTGGGCAACATTCTTTAAAGTGGAAGTGCCATTATATTTTGAATTACCATCATTTAGAAAGTACAACTTTCTGACTTCTGGTTGGGAAAAACGGCGGAGTCATCAGTCCACTGCTCTGCACATCAACATGGCTACTCCGTGGTGACCAAGGGAGCCCTGATGCCGACACTGTTGCCACTCGTCCCCTCCCTCTCGGTTGCAGCTCCGAGGTTTCATCTTCCATCAGCCTTACCTTGTGCTGATTGCGTTGAAGGGGGAGGAAGAAGAGCAGAAGACTAAATGTGAAGCCATCTTTTCTGACCACATTTGGAGGAGCTGATGGCCGACCCCTAGCTCCACGAAAATAGCTGCCTCATTTGTTCTGCCTCTTCACAGGAGAGCCACAATATTGTGGCTAATATGGTAATTTGGCTTTTTGAAATATATAATTTGTAACACTGAGAACTAAAGAATTTTGTCTTTTTTTTTTTTTTTTAACAAAGTGAGTTTTGAGAAGTATAAAAGTTTTTGTTGAATCTGTGGATTGGAATTCTGACCTATTTGCTTTTACTTTCCCATGGGGGCCCTTTCTGTTACTACTTTCTATTTCATGGATTGGTTACTTTGATGATAAGGAGCTGAGGAAGTCTTCAATTTCAGTCTTAGTGGGCTTTACCTTCCTGAGTCGCTATAGGGCACCTGTAATGACTGCTATACTCAATTCCGATTAAAACAAGCTCATGCAAAAGAATTACAGAATCTTATTTAATGGAAAGTAGTACACAGATCAACGAAAAAGTTGCAAATGAAAGTTCCTGCTCTTTTCCCCAAGTTAAACATTTCAAAAGTCAAACCTCTTCTTCCCCCCCATCCCCCCTAGCCCTCCCTTCATGCCAGCCTCGCGCTGCTCCATGCAGTTGTCTCCAACAGTCTCCAACGACCTGACCTTGGATTCCAGATAGTCCAAACAACTTACTTTCACACTCCTGGCATGCCCCCTCCCAGCTCTCATTCCAGACTCGGACATTTCATGCAGGCGAAAACAATCAAAGGTTCTGAGAACATGTGATTGGGGAGCCTGACATATCGCCCACCTGAAAAAAAGAAACTTAACAGAAAAATAGTTAACAATGCAAAGATACAACTCATATTACTTAATAGTCAAAAGTTAATTGCGAGGCTTGTCAGGGTATTTGGTATAAAAGTGTTTAAGCAAAACAGGGGAATTTACATGGTGACTGAGGACCCATTTGTTGTCATTGAAATGCTTCCATTTAATCAGATATTGAAGAGTGCCTCAATGTTTGCGAGCATCAATGATTTCTTGAACTTCAAAATGTTTTTCTCCATCAATTAGGATGGGAGTTGGAGTAGGTGGTTCAGGATGCCAGTGTTGAGATTCATGTAGTGGTTTCAAAAGGCTGCAGTGAAACACAGGATGAATTCTGTGTAAGTTCTTAGGCAATTGTAATTGCACTGTGACTGGATTTATGATTTTGGTGATAGGAAAAGGACCGACAAATTTGGGGCCAAGTTTCTTTGATGTTTGGGGGGACTGGAGAAATTGTGTGGATAGATACACTCCCCCCCCCCCACTTTCATGTTCCACTCGGGAGAGTGTTTATGATCTGCGAATTTCTTGTAAGTTTCTTTAGCATGAGCTAAAGCCTGTTGTATTATGGGCCAAGTGGCAGCAATTTGTTTACTCCAGTCAGTGGCAGAACAGTCCTTGGGGGTTTGCAGTGGGAGTTCAGGAATCAGAGCAAATTCCAGGCCATTTACAACCTGAAAAGGAGAAAGACCAGTGCTTTGGTGAACAGAGTTATTGTACGCTATTTCAGCAAATGGTAAAAGGTCCACCCAGTCATCCTGTTGGTAATTAATATAACAACAAAAAAATTGCTCAAGAGTAGAGTTCAATCATTCAGTCCCTCCGTCAGTCTGGGGATGGGAACTAGAGCTGAGGGCTTGTTCAGTGCCAATTAATTTTAAAAATGATTTCCAAAACTTAGAAGTGAACTGTGTTCCTCGATCTGAGATTACACAGTCAGGTTTTCCGTGTAATCTGTACATGTGTTGTATAAAGAGTTTGGCAAGATGAGGTGCTGTGGGGATTGAAGTGCATGGTACAAAGTGAGCTTGTTTAGAAAATAAATCAGTCACCACCCAAATGAGAGTTTTCTTTTGACTTTCTGGTAGTTCTACAATAAAGTCCATGGCAATTTGTTTCCAAGGCTGGGAAGGATTAGCTACAGGCTATAAAGTCCTTGAGGTTTTCTGCCATTTTTCTTAGCCCTAGCACAGATGGGGCAGCTGGATACATAGTCTTTGATGTCTTTTCTTAAAGTGGGCCACCAGAATTGCCTCCGTACTAAATGAAGAGTTTTAAGAAACAAAATGTCCAGCAGTTTTGTCATCATGGGACCTTTGCAAAATTTTCTTGCACGAAGATTCAGGAATATATAACTTCCCTTCAAACCACCACAGACCATTTTGAGCTGTTAGGTTTGTTGCTTCCAAGCCAAGTATCAGTTTGCAACTCTGTTTCTAATTCATGTTGCATATCGGATTGCACTTTCACTTTTTCTGGTAAAGTTTGACTGCGGGTTACAGCAGTCATTCCCAATTGTTTAGAAGAAAGCACAGTGTCTACAATTTCTGCTTGTTGGCTGTTATGTTGAGGTAAGCGAGAAAGAGCATCAGCAAGGAAATTTTTTCCTCCAGGAAAATATTTCAGGGTGAAATTGAATCGGCTAAAAAACTGAGCCCAGCTAATTTGTTTAGTGTTCAATCGTCTTGGGGTTTTTAATGCTTCTAAATTGTTATGATCAGTCCAAACCTCAAAAGGATGTTGAGCTCCTTCCAGCAAATACCTCCAGGTATCCAGAGCACATTTGACTGCGAAAGCCTCTTTCTCCCAGACTTGCCATCTGCGTTCAGTTTCTGTGAATTTACAAGATGCACAGGGGTGTAGGGTGCCAGTATGATCTTTTGGTAATAAAATGGCCCCTAAAGCGGTATCTGATGCGTCAGCGTGGATTGTTAGGGGTTTCGAAGGGTCAAGATGTATTAATATCGGCTCAGCAATGAAGAGAGACATGAGGTGTTTGAAAGCCATTTGACACTCAGGTGACCAATTCAGTACTGCCCCGGAGCTTGTAACCTTTTTCATCTCTCCCTTCCCTTTTGTTTCTAACAAATCCGTTAAGGGGAGAGCAATTTGAGCAAAGTTTTTATAAATTGGCAATAGAACCCGGTGAACCCTAAGAAGCTTTGCAACTGTCTGCACGTGCGTGGCGGCTCCCATGCCAAAATGTCCTGGACTTTGGCTGGATCCATTTCTATGCCTTTGCTGGACACCTTATACCCCAAATAGTCCGATTTTTACTTATGAAATTCACATTTGGATAGTTTTGCATACAGCTTAGCTTCTCTAAGCTTGGTTAATACTTTCTTGACCAATTCAATGTGTTCCTTCTCATTTTCTGTGTAGATTAGGATGTCATCAAGATATATTAATACACCTTTGTATAAATACTCATGCAAAACCTCATTTATGAGATGCATAAACACCCCAGGTCCTCCGGACAAGCCGAACGGCATGACCCGATAATGGAAAGAGACGAAAAAGCAATTGAAAGCAGTTTTCCATTCATCCCCTTCTTGAATGCATATTCTGAAATAGGCTTCCCTCAAATCCAATTTGGTAAAAAAAATTCCTTTGGATAGATGAGCTAATATGTCTTTCATTAAGGGGTGAGGATATTGATTTGTCGTGGAGATGGCATTTAAACCCCGATAATCAGTGCATAGCCGCAATATGCCATCCTTCTTTGTATGAAACAAAACCAGTGGAGCCATCAGATTGGTTGCAGGTTCAATGAAACCCCGGGCTAAGTTTTTATCGATTAATTCCCTGAGAACTCCCAGTACTTTTTGAGACATAACATACAATTTGGGTTTTGGCAATTTGGCTTGTGGATCAATTTCAATAGCACAGTTTTTCTATGGGGAGGTAATTGATCGCATTCCTTTTCCCCAAATACATCTGTGAAGTCTTTGTAACAGTCGGGAATTACTATTTCCCCTTCAACAGAGGAACAAGGTTGGGTCTGGGTCATGGTGGCTGCCAATGTCTTTTTGATTTCCTCTTCCACAGAGATTAAAAATTGGTTCTGGTTTATGGGGGCTGCCAATGCCAATGGCTTTTTGGGGAAGTCATCATTTGATTGCCTTCCTGGGTAAAAGCCATCCTTAAATCTCAAACTTCCAACTTCCCAATCTACCTGGGGATTTCTTTTTCGTAGCCAGGGTAGCCCCAAAATGACAGAATTGTTGGCTGTGGGGGCCACAATGAACTTTAACATCTCTTTGTGACTACCCATTCACATTTCTAGTCTTTGTGTAAAATTCCACTGGGCCCCCTCATGCTTCTGATCCATCCAGCTGAGTAAAGATAATAGGCTGTTTCAGCCTTCTCAATTTTAGTCCTAATCCTGTGACTATGGCTGGATGGATTAAGCATCGTGTACATCCGGAATCAAGCCTGGCATTCAAGTCAGCTTTATGCTTATTTGTCAAATTCTGTAGCTGTAACCCCACCATCATTGTAGGACAATCATCACTTACCAGTGGATCTTCGCACCCTTTATCCCCCACCTGCCTGTCGGCGCTGTTCAGTGCAGGCGTGACTCGTTTCCTGCTGGCTGGGGGGCATCATCTGCAGAGTCCTCTGAGAAAAACAACTGTTCTTCCTCACACGCAGTGGCACTGGCTGCTGTTCCTTTACGTTTGACTGGAGGTGACTTGGTTGTTTTAATCCCAGATTTGATGCTGGTAGGTGCAGTGAATCGGGGGCAAGTAGAGGCTCGATGTCCTTCTTTGCCACATTTAAAACATAATCCTTTTTTTTAAACAATCTTTATTCTTTAACACCATTAACATATACATACATAACAAAGAAAAAAAATTCCATAAGCATAAAACAAATATAATATATTGCATAACCTCCAAACTTCTTTTTACTTTAAAATACACTTTTACCCTTTACCCCTAAGTCACTTGCCCTTCTTCTTTCTTCTTTCTTACACCTTCTTAAAACTCTCTAACCACTTCCTTCTTCCCCTCCTACTCTAACCTTTTCTACTTGCTATATACTTACATCTTCTTGAAGCTCTCTAACCACTTCCTTCTTCCCCTCCTCTACCTGTTGTTGTTTGTTGTTGTTTATTCGTTCAGTCGTTTCCGACTCTTCGTGACTTCATGGACCAGTCCACGCCAGAGCCCTCTGTCGGCCGTCACCATCCCCAGCTCCCCAATGGTTGAGTCCGTCACCTCCAGAATACCATCCAACCATCTTGCCCTTGGTCGGCCCCTCTTCCTTTTGCCTTCCACTTTCCCTAGCATCAGCTTCTTCTCCAGGGTATCCTGTCTTCTCATTATGTGGCCAAAGTACTTCAGTTTTGCCTTTACTATCATTCCCTCAAGTGAGCAGTCTGGCTTGATTTCCTGAAGTATGGACTGGTTTGATCTTCTTGCAGTCCAAGGCACTCTCAGAATTTTCCTCCAACACCACAGTTCAAAAGCATCTATCTTCCTTCGCTCAGCCTTCCTTATGGTCCAGCTCTCGCAGCCATAGGTTACTACAGGGAATACCATTGCTTTAACTATGCGGACCTTTGTTGTCAGTGTGATGTCTCTGCTCTTAACTATTTTATCAAGATTTGCCATTGCTCTCCTCCCAAGAAGTAGACGTCTTCTGATTTCCTGGCTGCAGTCAGCATCTGCAGTAATCTTTGCGCCTAGAAATACAAAGTCTGTCACTGCCTCCACTTTTTCTCCCTCTATTTGCCAGTCATCAATCAAGCCCTCCTCTACCTACTCTAACTTTATCTACTTTCTATCTTCCCATTACCTCTCCTAAAAAAAAAAAAAAAAAAAAGTAGACTTCCTACTTTCTCACCATTATTTGCTACAACTATTTCTATATAGATTTAATATATATAGTTTTTTACATTTACAAATCTTATTTACATTAGTTTTCTAATTGTATTTTTTGAGTTTTTTTCTATAAATCTATAGAATGGATCCCAACATGAGTTAAATGCACTAGATCCATCGTTTTTAACAGCCACTTGTCGATTGTAGGTGAATAATCCTCTTTCCAATGTCTTGCAAAAGTAACTCTGGCCGCAATTATTAAATAAAATAATAGTTTTCCATATTAGTTGTGTATCTCTGGTTTTATAAATCCCAGTAAGTACATATCTGGTTCTTTGATTAAATCTTCTTTCAATATTTCGCATATTGTTTGATGTATTGTATTCCACTATTTTTTAGTTTTCTGACAAGACCACCAAAGATGGAAAAAAGTGCTCACTTCTTTTTTACATTTCCACCATCTATTAGATAACATGTTGTTCATTTTAGACAGTGTTAGGAGTTAAATACCACCTATACATCATTTTATAAAAGTTTTCTTTCATATTATAATTCAATGTAAATTTTAAATCTTTTAACCACATATTTTCCCAGGTATCAATTTGAATCTTATGACCTAAATTCTCTTCCCAATTACTCATACATTTCTTATTAGACAGCTTAATCGAATTATTTTGAATTAATATTTTATAAATTTTTGTAATTAGGTGATCTTTATCTTTCCATAACACACTGTCCCATTTAGTCACATTTTCTTTAAATTTAAAATTTTTATTATCCACTTTAAATTGTTCTTTAATCTGAGCATATGAAAACCAATTACAATTGAACCCATCTTTTAATAAATCTTCTCTTGATTTTAATTTGTAATTTGATCCCTCAAATATTAATAAATCTTTGTATGTTAGCCAATTCCCTGTGTTTAAATTTCCATACCATGTAAAAGCTTCTTGTGGCGAAATCCACAGAGGTAAATTTGGTAAAAGTGTATTTTTATATTTTTATATTTAAGCCAAATTTTTATAATTGATTTCCTAATGGGATGATAATTAAATAAATTTGCTTTAATCTTGTTATACCAGAGGTATCCATGCCAACCAAATTTGAGATCGTGTCCTTCCAAATTAAGTAATTTTTTATTATCATAAAAATAATCCTTTTTTGAGGCAGCAATCTTTCCTCTTCCGACATCTTGCTTGATTTTTTAATTGTAGTGGAAAAGCTACTGGGAGCTACAGGATTCTTCCCCATGGCTTGAGCTTGAATTTATCTTTTTACTTGGTACTGGGTATTTTCCACCTCTCCTGCCAGGCATATCCATTCTTTTAGTGTGCGAGGATCCCCATGTCCCAAAGACCAGCGTAATAGTTCAGGCTGTAATCCCCCTTTAAATTAATCCACTTTCATAGATTTTGGCCAGTCAGTTTCCCAGCTAAGGCTTTGAATTCTATGGCATACTCCGAAACTGTTTTAGTGCCTTGCTTAAGTTGCTGGAGTTCAGTCTTGGCTCTGAGCTTTGCTAAGGGATCCTCAAAACGCTCTCTAAGGGCCATCAAAAAATCATCTAGGTGATGGAGTTCTGGTGGTTCAGCATCATACAATTGCACCAGCCAGTCAGCTGTGGTTCCCTTCAATCTAAACCCCACAAAACATACCTTCGACTGTTCGGTAAGGAATGTGTCTTCAAACTCTTCCATAAAAGCCCCCACATTAGTTAAAAAATAAGAGAGCTGATGGGAGTCTCCATTGAATATAACATCTGAATAGGATGGTTGCTCTCCTGGCTTCCTTCTCCCGTTTTCAGGGTTTTCATTTCTAAAATGAAGCTGCACCCTAAAAACAAGCTGATGCCCCTTTTCCACCAGTAGAATTCAGTGTCCCGAAGGATAAAACGACATTCGGCACGGGCACGGTAGGACTCCACCAAACAGGATCAGCAGTAAGGGGGGAAAAAACTCACATGGGAACATTTTCTCTATCACTAATTGCACTAATTTGCAGAGATTTCAGATGGGGAGGCGCAGTATTAACATCTGGTTTGGTTGGCAGCAATGTATTTAGCACTGAGGGAGGTTTCAAACAGCCATTGGTTATTTTCATCTCTGCCCCCATTGGCACGTCTGTTTGGTCACCACTCCCCTCTGCATTAAGGCTGCTTATAGTGTCATGAGTACAAGCTTTGAGAGAGGCACTCCTCCCTCAAGATTTCTGGTGAATGTGGAAGCTTGCTCACAACTTTATAACTCTACATTTGCAAAATATAGCTTTAAAGGAAAAAAAAAACTGTAACTTTTTCCTGGTTTCTAGCCTGAGGCCTGAACCACACCACCATACTGGCACTTCATACACCGGATACTCCCCACAAAATCTACCCATTCAGCTGTTCCTGCTTCTCCAACAGCAAATCCAAGGCTGCAGCCTTTCAAGATCTAGTCGGTCCCCCCTTACTCTTCAGATGACAGATCCTTTTTGTCTTTCAATCTGAGCTTGAAACTTTTATTCTGGGGAAATGGAGTGTTCCTCTGACTGGGGACCTGTGTCTTCTGGCCTGGCCCTGGGGTCCAGCTCCTCTGGCTTTTATTTTGTCCATGGTTGAATTTTGCTTGATTTTATTAATAATATATTGTTAGTAGGTTTTGTGGGGTCTAATTTATTTATTTATTTTTACCCCTTTATTATTTTTATAAGTAACTCAAGGTAGGGAACATACCTAATACTCCTTCCTCCTCCTATTTTCCCCACAACAACCCTGTGAGGTGGGTTGGGCTGAGAGAGAGAGAGACTGGACCAAGGTCACCCAGCTGGCTTTCATACCTAAGGCGGGACTAGAACTCAGTCTCCTGGTTTCTAGCCCAGCACCATAACCACTAGACCAAATTTATCTATTCTTTTTATTGTAAAGGGGTTACTTGTTGGGTATTCCACTATTCCCTTAGTGTCAGTTTTAACGGGTCTACTTTGTATCTTCTCATATTCAAATTCACTTAATATTCCTTTCTTTCTGTTCCACACTTGTTAATGTTATCCTCAGACTCATACCCATTGCCCCACTTTTTGCCTTCTGGGGGTTCTACGTATGAGACATCTCCCAAAAGAAAAAATATGAAGTCTTTGCAGAATGGTAATCAAAAGAAACAGACTATCTGCAATAAACAACTGCAGTAGCCAGGCAGCCATGGCCTCTTCCAAGTCATTCCATTCCATTCCCTCTGTCCTATTGTCCCATTTTATCCCCCAAAGACATCAGTATTCTGTGGCCACTAAGTATACTTTGTCCTCAACTGGGGTGGATTCTAAACACTGTTTTAGAATGTAAGATTTTGCATTATGGTATGGCCCCCTCAAAGATCCAGAGGCTTTTGAACCATTTTGAAGCATTTGCAGCTCCCAACCGTAATAAAATGGGACATCATAACAGGTGTGCCCAAAAATACAGCACCAAAAAAGAGCAAGAGGGAGGAAGGGGGATAGAATTAAATATAATTTGAGTATTTTGACTTCCGGTCGGAACATGGCGACGCGTTAGAAGAGGTTTTCAGAGCTCTGGAGCCTCTTCCCAGCTGCTCTCAGTGTGCGGAGGGTCTGGGAGGAAGAGACCACTGAAATACTCCCCTGGATAAGGGGAGTTCAGAAGATTTCCCAAAAGGGTCACGGATCGGTGCTCCTCTTAGCTCTCTCATCTTTTCCACCACGAGAGAAGCTGAGAGTTGGAGTGGCGAGAGCGACTGGAAAAACACCGAGCTCTACCGAGAGCAACAAGCAAGCCTTTAAGGTAGAGACTTTAGCGTCAGCTAATTCTGGCTTCTTAGATCACTCAGAGGAGAGGGGGAGGGGGATTCTCTTCTTTTTTTCTTTTTAAAAGTATTTTTCTTATTACTATCTAAGATCTATCCCTGGACTTTGCTTTTGGATGCTGGTGAGTTGCTTTTTATTCTTTGCCACAGAATTGTTATATGGTGGGAATTAGTGGATGGACTTTGCCTTGTTATGGAAGTTTTTTTTTATGAATTTTAAAAGATTTTTTGACTGAAAAGTGGTTTAACTCCTTTTGGGATTACAAACTATTTTATTTACTTATAAATGTTTGCTGGATTAATGAATTTTTTGATGGGTTTTTAGGGTTGAGTCTTCATTGAATTTAAAACTGCCTGAGAATTGGCTGGACTGTTTATACTTCCTTATCTTGTTTTGTCTGTTGCCTTCTGGATTTTTTTTAAGGCTCGTACACCTACTGGATTACAACTGTGTTGCTATGACAACTGTTACTGGGTGATTATATTTTTATTTTTTTGTTTGAAGAAGGAGGAGGAAGAGTTAAGTGGCAAGAAGGGAACTTTTAAAAGTCTGGTAGCAGTGACATTGTATTTATATAATGGCCACAAGAGGGAAGAGAGACAAGGAGAAAGAAAGAGAGAAAGAAATTAGGAGACCTTCTTTAGAGCCAGCAGAAGGATGCTCCACAGAAATGGAAAACGTAGTAGCTGCAATTACAACACTGGGTCAACAAGTGGATAAAAAGATAGAAGACTTCGATGACTCAAATTAAATTCTTACAAAAACAAATGTCAATGTTAATGATACAGGAATTAGAGACTCAGATGAAATTTGTGAAACAAACATTTTGAATTTGCAAATAAACCAGGTAGATGGTTAGCTTATAAATTGCGTAAACAAAGACAAAAGAATTTAATCTCTAAGGTACATGAGGGGAGAACTTTGATGGACAATGTAGGTATCCAAGAAGCATTTCATTGTTATTATTTATTATTATATAAAAAGCAAGACGTTTCATTAGGTGATATTGATAAATATCTAAGTAAACAAAAACTATTTGTTCTTACTGATCAACAGAGGTCATTATTAAATGACCCTATAACACCAGAGGAAATGACAACTGTTGTTGAAATGACTAGTGGAAAAGCACCTGGCCCTGATGGCTTGTCTGTGGCTTATTATAAATGCTTTGAAGATGAGCTTTGCCTTCCTTTACAATTGACTATGAATTTGATTTTAGAAACAGGTGTAATGCCTGAGACTTGGAAGGAGGCTCATATTGCATTGATTCCAAAAGAACAAGATTTGACTTTAGCGAAGAATTATAGACCAATATCTTTATTGAACAATGATTATAAGATATTTACAACAGTGTTGGTGGAAAGAATGAAAATTATTCTTAAGAATTTTATTCATCAGGATCAGGCTGGATTTTTGCCCAAGAGACAAATTCGAGACAATGTTCGAAATGTTTTGGATATATTGGAATATTTGGAACACCACAATGAAAAAAAAGCTGCTTTGATATTTCTGGATGCTGAAAAAGCTTTTGACAATTTAAATTGGTCTTTTATGTTTAAAGTATTGGAATCTATAAGTATTGGGGAAAGCTTTATTAAATGGATTAAATCAATATTTGTTGTTCAGTCGTTTAGTCGTGTCTGACTCTTTGTGACCTCATGGACCATAGCACGCCAGGCCTTCCTGTCCTCCACCATCTCCCGGAGTTTACTCAAATTCATGTTCATTACATCAGTGATGCTATCTAACCATCTCATCCTCTGCCATCCCCTTCTCCTTTTGCCTTCAGTCTTTCCCAGCATCAGGGTCTTTTCCAGTGAGTCCTCTCTTCGCATTAGGTGGCCAAAGTATTTGAGCTTCAGCTTCAGCATCTGTCCTTCCAATGAGCAGTCAGGGTTGATTTCCTTTAGGATTGACTGGTTTGACCTCCTTGCAGTCCAAGGGACTCTCAAGAGTCTTCTCCAGCACCACAGCTCGAAAGCATCAATTCTTCGGCGCTCAGCCTTCCTTATGGTCCAACTCTCACAGCCATACATTACTACTGGGAAAACCATAGCTTTAACTATACGGACCTTTGTCGGCAAGGTGATGTCTCTGCTTTTTAATATGCTGTCTAGGTTTGCCACAGCTTTCCTCCCAAGGAGCAAGCGTCTTTTAATTTCATGGCTGCAGTCACCGTCTGCGGTGATCTTGGAGCCCAAGAAAATAAAATCTGTCACTGCTTCCATTTCTTCCCCTTCTATTTGCCAGGAAGTGATGGGACCAGATGCCATGATCTGAGTTTTTTTAATGTTGAGTTTCAAGCCAGCTTTTGCACTCTCCTCTTTCACCCTCATCAAGAGGCTCTTTAGTTCCTCTTCGCTTTCTGCCATTAGGGTGGTATCGTCTGCATATCTGAGGTTGTTGATATTTCTCCCGGCAATCTTAACTCCGGCTTGTGATTCATCCAGCCCGGCATTTCTCATGATGTATTCTGCATATAAGTTAAATAAGCACGGTGATAATATACAGCCTTGTTGTACTCCTTTCCCAATTTTGAACCAGTCGGTTGTTCCATGTCCGGTTCTAACTGTTGCTTCTTGACCCGCATACAGGTTTCTCAGGAGACAGGTAAGGTGGTCTGATACTCCCACCTCTTTAAGACTTTGCCACAGTTTGTTGTGATCCACACAATCAAAGGCTTTAGAATAGTCAATGAAGCAGAAGTAGATGTTTTTCTGGAACTCTCTTGCTTTTTCCATGATCCAGCGAATGTTGGCAATCTGATCTCTAGTTCCTCTGCCTCTTCGAAACCCAGCTTGCACTTCTGGTAGTTCTTGGTTCACAAACTGCTGAAGCCTAGCTTGTAGGATTTTGAGCATAACCTTGCTAGCATGTGAAATGAGCACAATTGTACGGTAGTTTGAACATTCTTTGGCATTGCCTTTCTTGGAATTGGAACGTAAACTGACCTTTTCCAATCCTGTGGCCACTGTTGAGTTTTCCAAATTTGTTGGCATATTGAGTGCAGCACCTTAACAGCATCATCTTTTAGGATTTTAAATGGCTCAGCTGGGATACTGTCTTCTCCGCTAGCTTTGTTGTTAGTAATGCTTCCTAAGGCCCACTTGACTTCACTCTCTAGGATGTCCGGCTCAAGGTCAGTGACCACACCATCGTATTTATCAGGAATATTAAGATCTTTCTTGTATAGTTCTTCTGTGTATTCTTGCCACCTCTTCTTAATCTCTTCTGCTTCTGTTAGGTCCCTGCCTTTTTTGTCCTTTATCATGCCCATCTTTGCACAAAACTTTCCCTTGATATCTCCGATTTTCTTGAAGAGATCTCTAGTCTTCCCCATTCTATTGTTTTCCTCGATTTCTTTGCACTGTTCATTTAAGAAGGCCGCCTTATCTCTCCTTGCTGTTCTCTGGAAATCTGCATTCAGTTGGTTATATCTTTCCCTTTCTCCCTTGCCTTTTGCTTCCCTTCTTTCCTCAGCTATTTGTAAAGCCTCATCAGTCAGCCACTTTGCTTTCTTGCATTTCTTTTTCTTTGGGATGGTTTTAGTTGCTGCCTCCTGTACAATGTTACTAACCTCCATCCACAGTTCTTCAGGCACTCTGTCTACCAGATCTAATCCTTTAAATCTATTCCTCACCTCCACTGTATATTCATAAGGGATATGATTTAGGTCATACCTGAGTGGTCTAGTGGTTTTCCCTACGTTCTTCAATTTAAGCCTAAATTTTGCGATAAGAAGCTCATGATCTGAGCCACAGTCAGCTCCAGGTCTTGTTTTTGCTGATTGTATAGAACTTCTCCATCTTTGGCTGCAAAGTATATAATCAATCTGATTTCGGTATTGACCATCTGGTGATGTCCATGTGTAGAGTTGTCTCTTGTGTTGTTGGAAAAGAGTGTTTGCTATGACCAGCGTGTTCTCTTGACAAAACTCTATTAGCCTTTGCCCTGCTTCATTTTGTACTCCAAGGCCGAACTTGCCTGTTATTCCGGTTATTTTTTCACTTCCTACTTTAGCATTCCAGTCCCCTATGATGAAAAGGACATCTTTTTTTGGTGTTAGTTCTAGAAGGTGTTGTAGGTCTTCATAGAACCGGTCAACTTCAGCTTCTTTGGCATCAGTGGTTGGGGCATTGACTTGGATCACTGTGATGTTGAATGGTTTGCCTTGTATTCGAACTGAAAGCATTCTGTCGTTTTCGAGGTTGTACCCCAGTACTGCCTTTCCCACTCTTTTACTGACTATGAGAGCTACTCCATTTCTTCTAAGGGATTCTTGCCCACAGTAGTATGTATAATGGTCTCCTGAATTAAATTCGCCCATTCCTGTCCATTTTAGTTCACTGATTCCCAAGATGTCGATGTTTAATCTTGTCATCTCATGTTTGACCACATCCAGCTTACCTTGATTCATAGATCTTACATTCCAGGTTCCTATGCAATATTGTTCTTTACAGCATCGGACTTTCCTTCCACTTCCAGACACATCCACAGCTGAGCGTCCTTTCGGCTTTGGCCCAGCCGCTTCACTCTTTCTGGAGCTACTCGGAATTGCCCTCCGCTCTTCCCCAGTAGAATTTTGGACACCTTCCGACCTGAGGGGCTCATCTTTCGGCGTCATATCTTTTAGCCTTTTGATACTGTCCATGGGTTTTCTTGGCAAGAATACTGGAGTGGTTTGCCATTCCCTCCTCCAGTGGACCACATTTTGTCAGAACAAAATGGCTCAGATTTTTGTCAAATTGTTTGTCAAATTGTCAAAAATTTGTCAAATTTTTGTCAAATTGTCAGAACTCAAATGGCTAAAATAATTGTTAATGGGAATCTAAGCAAATCATGTGAAATTCAAAAAGGTACAAGACAAGATTGTCCTTTATCTCCACTTTTGTTTATATTGGTTTTAGATGTTTTACTTAGAGACATTAGACAAGATGATGGCATTTCTGGAATACGAGTTAAGAAAGAAGTTTACAAATTAAGAGCCTTTGCTGACAACCTAGTAATTACTTTAGAAAACCCTTTAGATGGGATTGAGTTATTAATGCAAAAATTGAAAGACTTTGGGTCGCTAGCAGGGTTCAAAGTGAATTTACAGAAAACAAAAGTCTTGACTAAGAATATGGATCGTCATCAACAAGAGAAAGTGGGAGAATTAACTGGATTTACAATAGAGAAAAAAGTGAAATATTTGGCAGTATTTTTAATACCAAAGAATGTCAATTTGTTTCAGAACAATTATGTTTCACTTTGGACAGCTTTAAAAAAAGACTTAGATGGGAAAAATTACAATTGTCATTATTAGGTAGAATATCAGTGATTAAAAAGTATCTTGCCAAGAATTTTATATTTTTTTTCAGACAATACCTATATTGATTTCAGAAGCATCTTTTAAACAATGGCAACGTGATATTTCTAAGTTTGTATGGCAAGGGAAAAAACCGAGAATAAAATATAAAGTCTTGCAAGACACGATAGAGAGAGGTGGTCTGGGACTTCCGGACTTGAAAGTTATATTATGCTGCTTGTTGTTTAGTATGGCTTAAAGAATGGATAGTTTTGAAAAACGAAAAACTATTTTATTTAGAAGGCCATGATTTAAGATTTGGATAGCATGGATACTTATGGTATAATAAAGTTAAAGTTAATGTGGATTTTAAAAATCACTATATCAGACGATCTTTATTAAGGATTTGGAATAAATATAGACCAGTTTTATGTCCTAAGATGCCTTTATGGACTTCTACACAAGAAGCATTTTACAGAACTGAAACAAGAGACAAAGATAAATTGTTGATTTACTAGGACTTGATAGAAAAAGAACATGGAGAATATAAAATAAAATCGAAAGAACAACTTGCCTCAGAAGGATATACTTTTTAATGGTTTTCTTATATGCAACTTATAGAGAAATTTAAGTTAGATAAAAAAGACTTTGGATTTGAACAGAGTAAATTGGAATTTGAAATACAACTTTGTAAAACAAATGAACATTTAATTGCTAAAATGTATAAATTATTGTTAAGAGGAGAAATGGTTGAAGAACAAGTTAAAGAATGTATGATTAAATGGGCAAAAATATCGGTCATAATATACACATGCAGCAATGGGAAAATATGTGGTCTAAAGCAGGGGTCGGCAAACTTTTTTATGCCAGGAGCCATTTTGACATGCTCGAGGACATTTTGACATGCTCGAGGGCCAGGGGGCGGGGTTTGGGGGCGGGATCCAATCGCGCGGAAGGGGGCGGGGTTTGGGGGCGGGAGCCAATTGCGCAGAAGGGGGCGGGGTTTGGGGCGGGATCCAATCGCGCGGAAGGGGCGGGGGTGAGTTCAGCCGGCGCGCTCTATGCTCTCCAACCGCCCGAAGGGTGAAATCTCTCTCCCCTTTTCGCAGACCCCTCCCTATCTCCTAAAGTCATCCAAACAAGGAGGGGGGAGAACGAGCGCACAACAAAAGCAGGCTAGCGAGCCCCCCTCCCCACCAACGCTCGCCTCCCGGTGCTGGTGGAGGCTCGCAGAGCGAAAGAAAGGCGCAACACGCTGCCTCCTGCCCCCTCCTCCAGGCTGGGGCGGGAAAAGAAAAGCAGATTTACAGCGGGATCAATGCGGTGGGACAATAAGGCAACTAAAACTTTGTTCCGTCCTTGGTTTTCTGTCCCCCCCCGCCACTTCTGGACCTCCTTCTCAGTCCCGCTGCTCCTTGGCCAGGTAGGCGGCCAGCGCCTCGACCAGAGCACCGGTCTTGTTGCAAGCCCCCCGCTCGGCCAGCGCCGCCGCCAAGTTGCCGGCGAACATGACCAGTGCCACCACCCGGCCCCAATTGAGGCCACCCTCGGCTTCCATCTGCGTCGCCACCCGGCCCAACAAGGCGGCCACCTCGCCCGGCTCCAGTAAGGCCGCCGCGCTGCAGGCATTGCGGAAGAAGAGGCGCTTGCGGCTCTCCAGCTCGTCAGCCACCCGCCGCAGCGTCTCGGCCGTGAGGCTGGGGGGCAGTGCCGCGCCCCCCAGCCGGTGCTAAAGGTAGTCGCCCAGCAGCTTCACCGTCTCCTCTCGCAGCGCGCCCGGCATGGCGACGCTCTCCTGCCTGCCTGGCGAGCGCTTTGGGGGGGCGGCGGCCATTGCAACACAGGCGGAGGAAGAGGCGGTGGCGGCGGCGACCAACCAACTTCCCCACCCGCCGACCTCGAAGAAGCGCTGCCCGACTCGGGTGAAAGTTGGAAGGCTCCCGAGGGCGGGAGGAGGAAGAATCAATCGCCCTCCTCCAGCGCCGGACATCAGAGTTTGGGGGCGGGATCCAATCACGTGGAAGGGGCGGGGGTGAGTTCAGCTGTGGAAGAGCTACACTCAAGGGGCCAAAGAGCCGCATGTGGCTCGTGAGCCGCAGTTTCCGACCCTTGGTCTAAAGGATTGAAATTTACTTTGTGTTACAACTTGAAAGAAAATTGTGTTACAACTTGAAAGAAAAGATGATGTATCGATGGCATATGACCATATCTCAAAAAAAGCTTTCAAAAGTGGATGGGACTATTTCCAATGTTTGTTGGAAATGTAATAAACAAGAGGGGTCGTTTTACCATATGTGGTGGACGTGTAAGGTTGCAAAGAAATTTTGGAATCAAATATGTAACTAGATGCAGAGTATACTACAAATACAGATTCTGCTCAAACCAGAATTATTTTTGTTCGGGATATTGGATTTACAAATAGAAAAACATCTAGTCAGAATCATACAATATATGGTTACTGCAGCAAGACTTCTTTATGCACAATTTTGGAAAACTCAGATTTTACCAACGATACAAGAATGGTTGTTAAAATTGATGGACATGACAGAATATGATAAACTCACTTGTTTATTAAAAGAAAGGTCAAGTTGTTGTTATCTCAAAGAGTGGAATCCACTGGTGGACTATTTGCGAAATGCAGGAGGGGCGAAGCTTACATGAGGATTTGAAGATTAGGCTATAAATATAATAGGGTATATCAGACAAAGAATTATTCTTATCTAATGCATGAAAAACTAGCACTTAGGATGGATTTTCTTGTTCTTATGATCAGGGATAGATTGGAAGTTACCTGTTTCATACTTTCCTTTTTCTTTTACTTTACTACACTTTTTCTTTCCTTTCCTTTTGTATTTCTATTTCTATTTCTATTTCTTTTTCTACCTTTTAACTATGTATTGTAAAATTCTAATATATATATATATATATATATATATATATATATATATATATATATATATATTTCAAAGTTTAACAGATTTGCAGACCTTTAAATTTGAAGCCACTCGGAGCTTGAGGCTCAGGCCAAAAGAGCCTCTTGCTTCCTCCCCACCCCTGGCCTTGTCCTGGCTGTTCAGTCTCCTTCTACAAAGGGATCATATGCAACGTGAGCTACTAGGGAAAAATGTATTATAACCTGATCTCTGAATCGGGTTCCAGAAATGAACAAACCTTGAATTCTTTGGTGTCTTCTGAACTCAGCAAAATCAGGATCATTCATCTGCATAGCTAAAATGCCACTTAGTGGCTCAAAATAATTTTCCTCTTTACTTGTAGGGATTTTGGGGAAAAATTTAAAAAGAAGCCCTGAGAGAGGAGTGAAAGAAATGGAAACATCTACCATTTCTTGGGAAGGGAGCTTTGCCTTACCTTGGCCCCACGTTCACAGCAACGCTGACACTACCCAGTTTTTTTCCTTCTCAAAAGCAATGAATGGCTCTTACACAATGCATTTCTAGAAATGAAACATCTTCTACTGTACAATTTTTCCCCTCACATCTCTACCACCAAGGGGGATGTAACAAAAGGGTCAGTCTCTTGGTGATGCTATCACCCACAGCCATCAAAGGTTAACAAGCAGGCACATCCAAGCAAACAAGATCACAGCAAGGGCTGTTCATAAACCTGAAGATCCTATGCTCAAAACCACAATACCTTTTCTCAACTCAATATTCCTACACCTCTTATCCATCATGTTCAACTGCAAGGCAGAACAGCCTTTCCATCTGAAACTTTACAGTGCTTTTGTCACTGCCACAAACGTCCCTAATATGGTTGCTGTGGGCTTTCCGGGCTGTGTGGCCGTGTTCTGGCAGTTTTTGTTCCCAACTTTTCGCCACGAGCTGTGGCTGGCATCTTCAGAGGACAAGAGCACAGCTATAAGATTCTCTCTGTGCCCAAGTGGAGGGTGTGTGTTCCTGCTGGTGTTTATAGCTGCTGAGAGGTCATTTGCAAGAGATTGGGAGAGGGTTTTTGTGGTGATTAGGGGGTGTGGTGCTGTTGTGTGTGGGATTAGCACATCTATTGTGTGTGTTGTGTGAGTCCCTAATATATTCTCTCATAAAATCTGAGTGCTCCTATCTTTTTTTCATGTATCTTTTAGGGCCTGCAGCAGCTTACTGGGAAGTTCTGTTGATAGCCAGAAACGTGTAGTAAGGCTTTCTCAAACTAACATTTTCCATTTTTTTCTCTCCTCCCTCATCTCTAATAATGAAACATGTTTGACTAAAAAGAATCAACCCAAAAATTAAATACTCAACTTTTCAGCTGGATGTCCAATGGAAGTTGAGAAGTGAAATTCAAGCCTTCTCTACACTCATCACCTTCTGCCTCATGTGCATTTTCTTGTGTCTGTTAAGGTAGGAATTTTGTGTGAAGCACTGTCCACAGTCTGGGCATTTGAATGGTTTCTCTCCTATGTGTAAACCTACATGATTTATAAGGCTAGACCTAACACTGAAACTTTTCCCACAATCCGGACACTCATACGGTTTCACTCCTGTGTGAGTCCTCTGGTGTATCACCAGTTCGGAATTCCGACTGAAACTTTTCCCACAATCCGGACACTCATTTGGTTTCTCTCCTGTGTGAGTCCTCTGATGTCTAACCAGGACAGAATTACGAATGAAACTTTACCCACAATCTGGACACTCATAAGGTTTCTCTCCTGTGTGAGTACTCTGGTGTATCACCAGTTCAGAATTCCGACTGAAACTTTTCCCACAATCTGGACACTCATACGGCTTTTCTCCTGTGTGAGTCCTCTGGTGTATCACGAGGTTGGACTTCAAACTGAAACTTTTCCCACAATCCGGACACTCATACGGTTTCTCTCCTGTATGAGTCCTCTGGTGTATCATCAGGTCGGAATTCCAACTGAAACGTTTCCCACAATCTGGACACTCATACGGTTTCTCTCCTGTGTGAGTCCTCTGGTGTATCACCAGTTCAGAATTCCGACTGAAACTTTTCCCACAATCCGGACACTCATACGGCTTTTCTCCTGTGTGAGTCCTCTGGTGTTTCACGAGGTTGGACTTCAAACTGAAACTTTCCCCACAATCCGGACACTCATACGGTTTCTCTCCTGTATGAGTCCTCTGGTGTATCACCAGTTCGGAATTCCGACTGAAACTTTTTCTACAATCTGGACACTCATACGGTTTCTCTCCTGTGTGAGTCCTCTGGTGTATCACCAGTTCAGAATTCCGACTGAAACTTTTCCCACAATCCAGACACTCATACGGTTTCTCTCCTGTATGAGTCCTCTGGTGTATCACCAGTTCGGAATTCCGACTGAAACGTTTCCCACAATCTGGACACTCATACGGTTTCTCCCCGGTGTGAGTCCTCTGATGTCTAACCAGGACAGAATTACGAATGAAATTTTTTTCACAATCTGGACACTCATACGGTTTCTCTCCTGTGTGAGTCCTCTGGTGTATCACCAGTTCAGAATTCCAACTGAAACTTTTCCCACAATCCGGACACTCATACGGTTTCTCTCCTGTATGAGTCCTCTGGTGTATCACCAGTTCGGAATTCCGACTGAAACTTTTTCTACAATTTGGACACTCATACGGTTTCTCTCCTGTGTGAGTCCTCTGGTGTATCACCAGTTCAGAATTCCGACTGAAACTTTTCCCACAATCTGGACACTCATATGGTTTCTCTCCTGTGTAAATCCTCTGGTGTATCACCAGGTTGGATTTCCGACTGAAACTTTTCCCACAATCCGGACACTCATACGGTTTCTCTCCTGTGTGAGTCCTCTGGTGTGTCACCAGCTTGGAATTCTGACTGAAACTTTCCCCATAATCTGGACACTCATACGGTTTCTCTCCTGTGTGATTCCTCTGGTGTATCACCAGGTCAGAATTCCGAATGAAACTTTTCCCACAATCTGGACACTCATACGGTTTCTCTCCTGTGTGAGTCCTCTGGTTTATCCCCAGGTTGGACTTCAAACTGAAACTTTTCCCACAATCCGGACACTCATATGGTTTCTCTTCTGTGTGAGTCCTCTTGTGTATCACCAGTTCAGAATTCCGACTGAAACTTTTCCCACAATCCGGACACTCATACGGCTTTTCTCCTGTGTGAGTCCTCTGGTGTATCACGAGGTTGGACTTCAAACTGAAACTTTTCCCACAATCCGGACACTCATACGGTTTCTCTCCTGTATGAGTCCTCTGGTGTATCATCAGGTCGGAATTCCGACTGAAACGTTTCCCACAATCTGGACACTCATACGGTTTCTCCCCGATGTGAGTCCTCTGATGTCTAACCAGGACAGAATTACGAATGAAATTTTTCCTACAATCTGGACACTCATATGGCTTTTCTCCTGTGTGAGTCCTCTGGTGTATCACCAGTTCGGAATTCCGACTGAAACTTTTCCCACAATCCGGACACTCATACGGTTTTTCTCCTGTGTAAATCCTCTGGTGTATCACCAGGTTGGATTTCCGACTGAAACTTTTCCCACAATCCGGACACTCATACGGTTTCTCTCCTGTGTGAGTCCTCTGGTGTGTCACCAGGTTGGAATTCTGACTGAAACTTTTCCCACAATCTGGACACTCATACGGTTTCTCTCCTGTGTGAGTCCTCTGGTGTATCACCAGGTCAGAATTCCGAATGAAACTTTTCCCACAATCCAGACATTCATACGGTTTCTCTCCTGTGTGAGTCCTCTGGTGTATCACCAGGTCAGAATTCCGAATGAAACTTTTCCCACAATCCAGACATTCATACGGTTTCTCTCCTGTGTGAGTCCTCTGGTGTATCACCAGGTCAGAATTCCGAATGAAACTTTTCCCACAATCTGGACACTCATACGGTTTCTCTCCTGTGTGAGTCCTCTGGTGTGTCACCAGGTTGGATTTCTGACTGAAACTTTTCCCACAATCCGGACACTCATACGGTTTCTCTCCTGTGTGAGTCCTCTGGTGTTGCACCAGGCTGGAATTGTGACTGAAACTTTTTCCACAATCCGGACACTCATACGGTTTCTCTCCTGTGTGAGTCCTCTTGTGATTCACCAGGGTGGCATGCTTGCTAAAGCTTTTGCCGCATCGAGAACACTGGTAGGGCTTCTCGCTGGTGTGGGTCCTCTTGTGCATAATCAGCTGTGATCTATAATCTGTGCTTTTCCCAGAATATAGACCTCTGTGGGGCTTTTCCACCATTGATATTCTTGGATTCTCGAGAACAAAACAATTTCTGATCCCTTGTGTGGTGGTGCTTTGATTCAAGTGACTGTTTCCTTTCTCACAGGGTGAGGCTTGTGTTACTGGCTGCCCTACTTGGATATCGAAGTGACCTCCACCTCCAGATATTTCCCTTTTTTTCTGAATTTGGAAATTATCCCCCTTGACCTTTTCATGTAATATTTGAGTTCCACATATTCAATTTTTTCCAGCTCAAAAACTCTCTTCCTGTTTTTCTCTCCCTTGTCTGTCACCTGCTGGGAAAGAAGAGTTTTGGGGTTCTCTGAAGAAAGTGGAAAAGATTTGATTGCTGGCTTGATTTGCTTTCTTTTTTAATGCTGCTTGTGATTCTCGGTTGTCAAGAAGGCTCTTATTGGCATCCTTTTTGTCTATGAGATTCACATAAAAGTGTTACTTTAATTATTATCTATAAAATAGCTGCACAACACGTGCAAACAACAACAAAAAAGCATACATTACAATGAAAAAGGAAAAGTGCCAAAAGGGTAGATTAACCTCTAACATTCATTATGATTCATTTGACACATAGAAGATTAGCGAGATCCAAGTTCAAATCCTGAAATTAACTTGTTGGCTTGGGTCAATCACAGATTCTTAGCACTGCAAAGGGTTATAATCAAGGATATCTGGAAATGCCGGGGATAGATTCTACACATAACATAGATGCACACAGAGAGAAATACAGATACACACACCTACGAATGTATGTATGTAGAAAATCCATGTTATTTCAGCCTCCAAAATGTCCCAGAAGTGGGTATGGTCAAAGTTTTGGGGCTACTTTCAGAGGGCTGGGGGGCTTTAACAGATGAAATGGTGCCCAAAGCCTCTGCAAGATTTAAAGCACCAGTTCTGTCCATTCAACTCCTCAGCTCTAAATAAGAAAAGAGCAGAAAATACTGTCCACAACCTCTCTGGGAACATCACCATACAATAAAATAAAATAAAGATGACATCACGTGAATGCGCTGACTTACAACATCAGTTCTGGCTGCAGTCATTAAGCGAATCACCGTGGGTCATTAAGCACAATGTCAAACAACCTTGATACATGAATGGAAGACCACTAGGAAATCCTGTGTTTGTTGGTTAGATTTGGCAGTAAAAGAAAACATCACTGTGGGTCTTTAAGTGCAACGTCACATGACCGTGACTTGCAGCTTCCTGCTGGATTCCCCATTGATTTGGCTTGCCAGAAGCCGGATGGGAAGGTGGCAAACAGCAATCATGGGCCTGCAAGACGCTGCCACTGTCGTAAAGGCGCGTCGGTTGCCAGCACCCAAATCGCTTTGAGGGCCACAAGTTTGAGGACCACTTGGAAGTCTCCCTTTCAGGGCCATCCTAACTTTGAATGGTCACTAAACAAGTCGTATGTGAAGACTACCTCTACACCTGAACATCCCAAATGGTCCTCAATGGCTATGTAAAAAAAAGTGCTGGGTTAAGCAGAGTTGAACCTGCTTAATACATGGATGGGAGAGTTTGTTGGCTAGACTTGGAAGTAAAAAAACATCCCGGGAGACGGCAGTGGCAGATCAGTCCATATTGTTGCCAAGAAAACAACATCTCCATAAAATCGCAAGGAGTCAACGCTAACCTGAAGGAGACTTTTTAAATCTCCCGACCGCCAGAAAATTGCATGCACCAGTTTTACAGCGTGCACTACCAGGGGAATAAAATTTGGGGCGGGGAGGCATAAGTAGCAGCTGTCATTTTTCAGCAGAGTTGCTTCTCTGACTCTGCCCCACGGAGGAAAGGAAACGAATCAGCCCCACTTGCTCCCGGCCTCTCCTCCCACCTGTCCTCAACTCACCTTCCGGCTGCTGCTGCTCCGAACCCGGGAAGACCACAGAGCTCTCTCCGCCACTTTCCTCCCAGGCGGAAGCCGGAACAGGAAGTTCCTCTGCCCTCCTCCTCTCCTCCGACATCCCGTCTAGCCATCCAGTACTTTATTGTTTCAGCTCCCCCGCTTCCCCTCCCGTTGGATGTCGGTCCTCGGCAAGCACAGACGCCGCTGCTGCATTGACAGCTTTCTAGGCGCGGGGGTTGCTTTTTTCTAGAGCGCCATCCAGGGACACGAGCCTGAAAAACCCACTGGTCCGGTCTCTACCCTAAGGCGTTGGCGAGATTTTTTGATTCATTCTGTGCCATCAAGTCCTTTTCGACTCCTGGCGACCACATCGATAGATCTTCTCCATGATGTTCTATCCCTAACCTGTTCTTTCGGGTCTCCCAAGGCTGCACTCATGGCCACTGCAACTGAGCAAAAACGTCGTTTGCAAGAAGCAGGAAGTAAACCAAGGGAAAGCATCCTTGGGGAGCCACAGGCTCCAAGAGAGCCAGCTTCACTCGTGCTGACCAGGGCTGCTTCCAAGCGCGCCCAGGGTCTCGGAGCCGGTGTTCCCAGCAAGCCAGCTTTGTTCCTGAAGGAGGAAATTCTAAATCTGCTAAAGGGCCAATGCCATGGGGGGGGGGGGGGGGGGCTCCAGGGGGCCCATTTTGGGATGGGGACAGGAAAGAGGCCTGAACCCCCGACAGTCATCCTAAGGCAGGCAGTAGGACTGAATATTGGGGGGGGGGAGAGAAAAGTTTTGGGGAACCAGGGAAGGTGGTGGGTTGGGAGGAGGGAACGGCTGGGAGACCCCAGGAACATCAGTCCAGACACCCTTATTGTGCCCCCCTCCCTACACCCCCCCAAGGAAGAGGGAGACGGAGGTATGGATATTACTTTCACTCCAGCCCTGAGAGTTTCTGGTGGTCTCTTCACCCCCCTCCATATATTTCCTGCCCCCTGGATCCAATATTCCCTGCAGAGAGTAGGGCGGTGTGCTGCATCAGTTGACCTTCTGCCTGCCTTTGCCCACCCTGGAAGGATGGAGGACGCCCACCAGGAAGTTCTTCCCTCTCCCCGCTTTCCTCCCCACTGGGACTGACAAACTTCCCCCTCCCTCCTCCAGGGGGCATCTTGAGGGAGTGACAGCCCTGCGGGGTGGGCCAGTGCTGCCAAAGGAAGGTGTTGGAGTTTCTTCCACTGGGGTGGATTGGGGCTCTTCCTCCAACACTCCCCCAATGGTGGGAGGTTGTGTGCATTGGGCGGGGGTCTTTCGCAGGCCACCACGCCTCTCCCACAGGGAGCCACATCAGGAAAGTGGAAGGGGGCTGAGAAAGGCCCACGTGGCTCCCCCTTCCAGCTGGGCCCTCCAGTGGCCATCCATCGGTCTCTGAAGCAGGTATCTGCCCCTCCCCCTCCCTGCGTGGGTCCCTCCTCACGGCTGGACTCCCTCCTAACGGCCCTCCTCCTCCTCCTCCTCCTCCTCCTCCTCCTCCTCCTCGCCCATTTCCTGGCCCAGGAGAAGTTTGAGTGCCACTTCCTCAACGGGACGCAGCGGGTGCGCTACCTGTCCAGGTAAATCTACGACCGGCAGGAAATTCTCTGCTTCCACAGCGACTCCGGCAAGTTTGTGGCTGTGACTGAGTTGGGGCAGCACTCAGCCGACTACTAGAACAGCGATAAGGTCCACCTGCAGTACCAGAAGGCCTCTGCTGGCACAACTACTAGATGGCCAAGATGGAACATCTGATTGGCCGGTGAAGGGAGGGGCTTCCTGCGGGAGGGGGATGTTGGGACTCCCTTTTCCTTTAATCCATTAAATTCCCCTTATAAAGATTTACTCCTTATTTATTCTACACTCTCAGATCTATGAAATATTCCTCTTCTTCCAAGGATCCAAACTCTCTTCCTGCCCAGAATCAGGGATCCCTTTTATCCCCTCCAGAAAATGTCCCAAAGATGATTGGGGGGGGGGGGCAGGAATCCAGCAACGTCTCCCTTCTCCCAAATATGGTGTGTTTAGCATTTTAGGATGAAAAAAATCAATTTCCAGAGGTCTGAAAAAGAATTAGAAAGGTCGTTTTGCCTGTTCTAGTGCCCTTTCTCTGGACGTTTTGCTTTTTATTATTTATTATTTATTCAGAGTCATTTGGAGTCCGGCAACTTCTAAATCCAACAAACAAAGAAATAAACAAGTATGCAAGAGTACTCACTTGGTGATAAGAGCGGCGAAACGTGAATATTTCTCCGCTCTTATTGCATCTGCAGAATGCCACCCGACGGCCCTGTTTAAGATTACTCTTGGGTCAAGTAGACTCAGTGACCCACTTACAGGGCCATACAGAGGAGTTCTCTGAGCATCTGCAGGATAAGTTCGCTCAGATCCATTCCAAGTTCGACTCTCAGCATGAGGCACAGTCTGGGGAGATGCCGATGGGGTGTACTTACCCTGTTATCTGGGAACAGTTTGATCCTGTTGGGCCTGAGGAAGTGGACAGGATCCTCCGGACTGTAAATGCCACCACATGCCATCTAGACCCGTGCCCTCCCTGGCTGGTAAAAGCAGCCTGGGAGGTGTCATGTGGTTGGGTCCAGGTGATAGGTAGTACATACATTTATTTATTTATTTAATTAATTAATTAATTAATTGATTGATTAATTTATATGACTGCCCATCTCCCCCAATGGGGAACTACATCCTTGAGTGAGGGGGTGCTCCTGGCTGCCTTTAAGGAGGCGCTGGTGCAACCCCTCCTCAAGAAACGAACCCTGGACCCTACTGTGTTGGACAATTTTTGTCCTGTCTCCCACCTTACCTTTTAGGGAAAGGTGGTTGAGACAGTGGTGGCATTGCAACTTCAGAGGATTCTGGATGAAACAGATTATCTAGGCCCCTTTCAGTCAGGTTTCAGGCCAGGATATGGGACAGAGACTGCATTGGTCGCACTTATGGATGATCTCTGGCGGGAGCGGGATGGAGGGAGTGCATCCATCCTGGCTCTTTTGGACCTCTCAGTGGCTTTCGATACCATCAACCATGGTATCCTTTTGGGGTGGCTCAGGGAGTTTGGGGTGGGTGGCGTAGTTTTACGCTGGTTCACCTCCTTCCTCCAGGGCCATTCCCAATCGGTGGTGATAGGGGATGAGAGATCCGATCCTCGACCCCTCCTGTGTGGGGTGCCACAAGGTTCGGTTCTCTCTCCTCTTTTATTTAATATCTACATGAAACCACTGGGTGAGATCATCCATCACCACGGGATCAGGTATCATTAATACGCTGCTGATACCCAGTTATACAAGATGGGGTGGCTGTTGGTTGATTGCCCCTTGCATCCAGGAAGTTGCCATCTTTGGTTCTGGATGGGGTAGCACTGCCCCATTCAGACCCAGTGTGGAACCTGGGGGTCCTCCTGGACTCACGTCTCTTGCTCGAAGAGCTGGTGGCAGTCGTGGCCAGGAGGGCCTTTGTGCAAATTCAATTGAAATGCAGAATAAACTTTATTAAGGATACATGTAAATCAAAGCATTCTCAAAGATCCGAATGACGGTTTCCCGCCAAACAGCCAAACTTAGTTCTCCCCCTTCATGCCAATCCTTTTGCACCCATGATGTCAGTGTCCGTTACTTTCCTACTCCGCTCAAGTCCCCACCACACTCTTGCAGGTGGACGACCTTGACGCTCAGCATAACAGTCTCTAGCAGTCTGGCCTGGCTCCTGGAATGCACTCCCCCTCCCATCTCTTTCGAAGCCAACACACATCTCCGAAGTACATGGCAGGATTCAAACTAGAACCCTGACATGCTGGCCCCCAAAGAAAAAGAAAAGTAGGATATTTGCAAATAGAATAGAAGATGCTTGTTGCTGGCATTTATATCTGTAAAACATTAAAGACAAAATAAAATTACACAGTAACATACATTAGTGTGTAAGAACACTATACAGATGAGCACAAACGCACTGCAGCAACCCAGAACACCAGAAAAAGGAAATAGACTACTTATACAGCATCTTCCAGCAAAATGGATACCCACACAACTTTATCAAGAAGTGCCTGACCATTCAACCCACCACAGCAAACCCAACAGAAGCTATGAAAAGGATTACACTGCCATACATCAGAAACATCTCAGAAACTACTAATAGACTGTTACAACCACACAGCATCACCGTAGCACACAAACCAACCAAAACCCTTCAGAACATCATAAGTAACCCAAAAGACCCAGTAGCCCAAGAAGAAAAAATGAGTTATCTACAACATACAGTGTAAGGACTGTAACAGCCACTATGTAGGAGAGACTGGCAGAAGACTAGCAGAACACATCCACGAACACCAACTAGCAGTCAGAAGACACGATGAAAACTCCTTAATCTCACAACACATGGACAGACTTAACCATACTTTCAACTGGGAAACTCTTTTTTTTTTTTAATTTTATTGGATTTTAAATATACAAAGCTAAAAGTTAAGAATGAAATGAAAATAGAACTACAAATTAAGAGAAAAAGAAAAGAAAAGTGCAGTAAAGGGAAAAAAAGAAAGAAAAACAGACAGAGAAATTGGATGACCTCCGATCCAACTATGGTCATAAGGATAAAATAGATAGTTTGTTTTTACATGCTGGTTATTCATATGACATTCATATACTTTTCTTGTCTATTATACTATATGCTATTTATATATAATCTAATCATCAAATCCCCATGTTAGCTTTACTCCTCCTGCTTTTTGCAAATAGTCCATCAATGGTTTCCACTCTTTAAGAAAGTAACAATTTGAATTATCTTTTAATAAGCAAGTCAATTTATCATTTTCTGCCATCTCTAATAGTTTCAACATCCAATCCTGTATTGTTGGAACACTTTGATTTTTCCAGTTTTGTGCATATAAGAGTCTTGCTGCTGTGATCATATACTGTATTATTCTAAAAAAATGTTTTTCTATTTGTTCCTCCCAAATTCCAAGTAAAAAAAATTCTGGTTTAAATGGTATTCGTATCTGTAGTATATTTTGCATCAATGAATGTATCTCAGTCCAAAAATCTTTTGCAATGTTACAAGTCCACCACATATGGTAAAAAGACCCCTCTTGTTTTATACATTTCCAACATAAGTTGGATATGTTCCCATACATTTTTGAAAGTTTTTGTGGGGTCATATACCATTGATACATCATCTTATAAAAATTTTCTTTTAAGTTGTAGCATAAGGTGAATTTTAATCCTTTAGTCCACATATCTTCCCATTGATGAAGTTGTATATTGTGGCCAATATTTTTCGCCCATTGAATCATACAATCTTTAACTTGTTCCTCTACCATTTCTCCTTTTAACAATAATTTATACATTCTAGCAATTAAACGTTCATCATTTTCACATAATTGTATTTCAAATTCTGATTTAGTTTGTTCAAATTCTAAATTTTTTTAATCTAATTTAAATTTCTCTATAAGTTGCATATAGGAGAGCCATTGAAAGGTATAACCTTTTTGGGCAAGTTCTTCTTTTGATTTTATCACATAGTGTCCTTGTTCTTTTTTTAAGAAGTCCTTATATGTCAGCCACTTGTCTTTATTTCTTACTTCTGTTCTATAAAAAGCTTCTTGCGTGGAAATCCATAAAGGTCTCTTATGACATAAAGTTGATTTATATTTATTCCAAATTCTCAACAAGGATCTTCTAATATAATGATTTTTAAAGTCCACATTTATTTTAGCCCTATCATACCACAGATATCCATGCCATCCAAATCTCAATTCATGACCTTCCAGATTTAATAATTTTTCATTTCTCAAAACAATCCATTCCTTAAGCCATACCAGACCACAAGCTGTATGGTATAGTCTCAAGTTTGGGAGTCCTAAACCACCTCTTTTGAATCTTGCAAGACTTTATATTTTATTCTTGGTTTTTTCCCTTGCCAAATGAACTTAGAAATGTCTTTCTGACACTGTTTAAATGGTTCCTCTGATGTCAGTATAGGTATTGTTTGAAAGAGATATAGAATTCTTGGTAATATATTCATTTTAATCGCTGATATTCTCCCCAATAATGATAGTTGTAGTTTCCCCCAACGATCTAAATCTTTTTTAATATCAATCCAAAGCAGGATATAATTATTTTGAAATAATTTAACATTTTTCGATGTTAAATAAACTCCCAAATATTTTACTTTTTTCTCCAAAGAATATCCTGTAATTTCTCTCAATTTCTCTTGTTGGTGATAATTCATGTTCTTAGTCAAAACTTTTGTTTTCTGTAAGTTAATTTTGAACCCTGCTAACGACCCAAAGTCCTTCAATTTCTGCATCAATAATTCAATTCCATCCAGTGGATTCTCTAATGTAATGACTAGGTCGTCTGCAAAGGCTCTTAATTTGTAAACGTCCTTTTTAACTCTGATACCATGAATACCATCATCTTGTCTAATATCTCTAAGTAGAACTTCTAAGATCAATATAAACAAAAGCGGAGATAAAGGACATCCTTGTCTTGTGCCTTTTTGTATTTCACAAGGTTTACTAAATTCTCCATTGACAATTATTTTTGCAGATTGGGGTGTATAAATTGATTTAATCCACTTAATAAAATTCCCACCAAAGTTCATAATCTGCAATACTTTAAACATAAAGGACCAATTTAAATTATCAAATGCTTTTTCAGCATCTATGAATATCAAGGCGGCTTGTTTTTCATTATGTTGTTCTAAATACTCTAATACATCCAAAACATTTCTAATATTATCTCTAATTTGTCTTTTGGGTAGAAAACCTGCTTGGTCTTGATGAATAAAATTTCCAAGAGTATTTTTCAATCTTTCTGCTAAAACTGTCGTAAATATCTTATAATCATTATTCAATAATGATATTGGTCTATAATTCTTTGTTGAGTTCAAATTTAGTTGTTCTTTCAGAATCAAAGTAATATGAGCCTCTTTCCATGTTTCTGGCATAATTCCTGTTTCCAAAATTGAATTTATAGTTTTTTGGAGAGGAATACTCAATTCATCTTCAAAGTATTTGTAGTAGGCTGCCGATAGTCCATCTGGACCTGGTGCTTTTCCACTTTTAATTTTCTTAAAAGCCATTAACATTTCTTCTTTTGTTATAGGATTATTAAGTAATGTTCTTTGTTCATCATTTAAAACAGTTAATCTTTGCTTACTCATATATTCATCAATTTCAGCTATATTAACATCCTGTTTTTTATACAATGCTGTATAGTAAGAATGAAATGCTTCTTGTATTTCCACATTATTCACTAGAATTTTCCCTTTATGTTGTATATTAGAAATTATATTTTTTTGTCTTTGTTTTCTTAACTTATGAGCTAACCATCTTCCTGGTTTATTTGCAAATTCAAAATATTTCTGTTTTGTAAATTTCATTTGAGTTTCTATTTCCTGTACCAAAATCATTGAAATTTGTTTTTGTAGAAATTTAATTTGAGTTATCAATGTATTATCCATCGGTTTGGCCCTCAGACATTTCTCTTTATTTTTAATTTCATCCAAAATCAATTGAATTTTTTCTTGTTTCTTTTTCCGCATTTGAGCATTATATTGAATAAAATAACCCCTCATATACGCTTAATATACGCTTAATAATCCCAAATTACTTGTGTACTGGTATCCTTATTTGAGTTAAGTAGAAAGTATTCTCTTAGTCTTTTCTTACATATGTCAGCAACATCTTCTTTCCGGAAAATTGACCCATTTAGCCTCCATCGAAATGCATTCCTTTTTCCTTTGATAGTTAATAAAACAGGGTTATGATCTGATATAATTTTAGGTAGAATTTCAACTTTATTTACATCCATCATTAAAGTTTTACAGATCAAGAACATATCTATTCTGGAAAATGATCTGTATCTTTCTGAGTAATATGTATATTTTTTAGAGTTTCCATTCATAAGTCTCCAAATGTCTTGTAAGTCCAACATATCTTTTAAATCAAAGAAAGTTTGGGGTAGTTTTCCCTGTGTAGGTTTCACATTTTTTTGCGAATGTCTATCTTCCATTGGGCTAATCACCCCATTCCAGTCCCCCATAAAACACCAATTCTCATATGAGAATTGTCCAAAAGTTTGTCCATTAGGTTCTTATAAAATAATCCTTTATCAAAATTTGGAGCGTAAATCCCAACTATCAATGTTTTAATCCCCTGTATATTTACTTCCACTGCAATATATCTTCCTTCATCATCAGTCAATATTAATTTTGGATTAAGTTTTTGTTGTATATACAGGACTACCCCCTTAGTTTTTTTTAATCCAGCTGAAATAAATTCTTCTCCTAGTTGTTTTTGAATCAAATACTTAATGTCTTTTTTACAAATGTGAGTCTCTTGTAAGCAAATTACATCCAATTTTATTTTTTTCAAAAAATGAAAAATTTTCTTTCTCTTTTGGGGAGAATTTGCCCCATTGATATTCCATGTTAGATATTTAAAGTCCATTGTTGTTTATTCGTTCAGTCGTTTCCGACTCTTCGTGACTTCATGGACCAGTCCACGCCAGAGCTTTCTGTCGGCCGTCACCATCCCCAGCTCCCCAATGGTTGAGTCCGTCACCTCCAGAATACCATCCATCCATCTTGCCCTTGGTCGGCCCCTCTTCCTTTTGCCTTCCACTTTCCCTAGCATCAGCTTCTTCTCCAGGGTATCCTGTCTTCTCATTATGTGGCCAAAGTACTTCAGTTTTGCCTTTAATATCATTCCCTCAAGTGAGCAGTCTGGCTTGATTTCCTGGAGTATGGACTGGTTTGATCTTCTTGCAGTCCAAGGCACTCTCAGAATTTTCCTCCAACACCACAGTTCAAAAGCATCTATCTTCCTTCGCTCAGCCTTCCTTATGGTCCAGCTCTCGCAGCCATAGGTTACTACGGGGAATACCATTGCTTTAACTATGCGGACCTTTGTTGTCAGTGTGATGTCTCTGCTCTTAACTATTTTATCAAGATTTGCCATTGCTCTCCTCCCAAGAAGTAGACGTCTTCTGATTTCCTGGCTGCAGTCAGCGTCTGCAGTAATCTTTGCGCCTAGAAATACAAAGTCTGTCACTGCCTCCACTTTTTCTCCCTCTATTTGCCAGTCATCAATCAAGCTCGTTGCCATAATCTTGGTTTTTTTGAGGTTTAGCTGCAACCCAGCTTTTGCACTTTCTTCTTTCACCTTCGTCATAAGGCTCCTCAACTCCTCCTCGCTTTCAGCCATCAAAGTGGTATCATCTGCGTATCTGAGATTGTTAATGTTTCTTCCAGCGATTTTAACTCCAGCCTTGGATTCCTCAAGCCCAGCATGTCGCATGATGTGTTCTGCGTACAGGTTGAATAGGTAGGGTGAGAGTATACAACCCTGCCGTACTCCTTTCCCAATCTTAAACCAGTCCGTTGTTCCGTGCTCTGTTCTTACCGTTGCTACTTGGTCGTTATACAGATTCCTCAGGAGGCAGACAAGATGACTTGGTATCCCCATACCACCAAGAACTTGCCACAATTTGTTATGATCCACACAGTCAAAGGCTTTAGAATAGTCAATAAAACAGAAATAGATGTTTTTCTGAAATTCCCTGGCTTTCTCCATTATCCAGCGGATATTGGCAATTTGGTCTCTAGTTCCTCTGCCTTTTCTAAACCCAGCTTGTACATCTGGCAATTCTCGCTCCATGAATTGCTGGAGTCTACCTTGCAAGATCTTGAGCATTACCTTACTGGCATGTGAAATAAGTGCCACTGTTCGATAATTTGAACATTCTTTAGTGCTTCCCTTTTTTGGTATGGGGATATAAGTTGATTTTTTCCAATCTGATGGCCATTCTTGTGTTTTCCAAATTTGCTGGCATATGGCATGCATCACCTTGACAGCATCATCTTGCAAGATTTTAAACAGTTCAGCTGGGATACCGTCGTCTCCTGCTGCCTTGTTATTAGCAATGCTTCTTAAGGCCCATTCAACCTCACTCTTCAGGATGTCTGGCTCTAACTCACTGACCACACCGTCAAAGCTATCTCCAATATTATTATCCTTCCTATACAGATCTTCTGTATATTCTTGCCACCTTTTCTTGATCTCTTCTGCTTCTGTTAGGTCCTTACCATCTTTGTTTTTGATCATACCCATTTTTGCCTGGAATTTACCTCCGATGTTTCTAATTTTCTGGAAGAGGTCTCTTGTCCTTCCTATTCTATTGTCTTCTTCCACTTCCATGCATTGCTTGTTTAAAAATAATTCCTTATCTCTTCTGGCTAACCTCTGGAATTTTGCATTTAATTGGGCATATCTCCCCCTATCACTGTTGTCTTTTGCTTTCCTTCTTTCTTGGGCTACTTCCAGTGTTTCAGCAGACAGCCATCTTGCCTTCTTGGTTTTCTTTTTCTTTGGGACGTTTTTTGTTGCCGCCTCCTGAACAATGTTGCGAACTTCTGTCCATAGTTCTTCTGGGACCCTATCTACTAAATCTAGTCCCTTAAATCTATTCTTCACCTCCACTGCATATTCCTTAGGAATATTAGTGAGCTCATATCTAACTGATCTGTGGGTCTTCCCTATTCTCTTTAGTCTGATTCTAAATTTTGCAATAAGAAGTTCGTGATCTGAACTACAGTCAGCTCCAGGTCTTGTTTTTACCGACTGTATAGATGTCCGCCACCTTTGGCTGCAAAGGATGTAGTCAATCTGATTTCGGTGTCGACCATCTGGTGAAGTCCATGTATAAAGTCGTCTTTTAGGTTGTTGGAAGAGAGTGTTTGTTATGCACAGTGAGTTGTCTTGGCAAAATTCTATCAGCCTATGTCCTGCTTCATTTTGTTCTCCCAGACCATGCTTGCCTGTAATTCCAGGTGTCGTCTGACTACCCACCTTAGCATTCCAGTCTCCTGTAATGAAAATAACATCTCTTTTTGGTGTATTATTAGTCCATAATATTTAGATATTTAAAAGTTCTTTTTTAAATCCACTCCGGTAGCTCCCATCTCCGATAAGTCCTCACTCTTTTCCTTATCTTTAAATGTCTCTTTCATTTCTTCCAGAACATTAGATACTTCGCTCATATCTGTCATATATTTCTCTATGAAGGCCTTTGCTTTCAAAATGGAATTTATTTTAAATCTTTGTTCTTTAAAAGTGAAAGATACTCCTTCTATTCTTTCCCATCTAAATGATATGTTATTTTGCTTTAATTTATCTGTAAAGAAGGAGTATTCTTTTCTTTTTCTTAATATTCTTAATGGCACTTCTTTTAAGACAATTATCTCTTTCCCTGCTATATTTAATCTGTCACTGTAGTGCTTCTTCAAAATTTGTTCTTTTGTAACTTTCCTCACATAATATATCAATATGTCTCTTGGCACTTTCTTCTCTCTAGCGTAACGTGAGTTAACTCTAAAGATTTTATCTATTTCTGAATCCAGATCTTCTTCTTCTATCTGTGAGTATTGAGCTAAAGCACCAACTATATATTCTCTCGTATTCTCATCTGACTTTTCTGGAACTCCTCTCAATCTCAATATGAATTCTTTGTCTCTCATTTCTGCTAGAGCGATGGCATCTAAATTGTATTCCATATCTTTAATAATAGATTCTGATTTAATCTCTAATTTCTCTACTTGTTCTTGTGTCTCTTTAGATTCCCCTGATAAGGTATTTACTACCTCTTTAATATTTTGTGTTTCTTTTCTAAATTCTTCTTTTAAGTCTTCTTTCATCGCTTCCATTTTTTTATCTACTTGTTGACCTAAATTGTTGATTTTCCCCCCCATTTTTATATCTAAGGAGGCAATTGAATCGTCCATCTTTTTCTCCAATGTAGCAATTGAGTCATCCATCTTTTTCTCCAGGGTAGCAGTTGAGTCATCAATTTTTTGGTTCAGTGCTGCAATCGCATCCAATATTTTTTTCATGTCTGATGTTGGCACTTCAGAAGATGATGCGATAGAATCAGTAGGCATTCTCCCTGTTTCTTTCTCCTTTTCCTTATCTCTGTCTCTCTTCACTCTTGCAGACAGAGTGGCCATATTGCGTGTAGTATTCCTGTAAAAAAAGAGAGAGAAAAAAATAATGGAAGACAAAAGGAAACAGCAACAGACAACAAAAAAAAGGAAGGAAAAAAAGGGAGGTGAAAGAGGGAGGATAAAAAATTTATTCAAAAATTCAAAAGCAAAAGGTGAATAGGAGAAGGAAAAGAAAAAAATTCAATATACAGTAAAAATTAAAAAGTAAAAATAATACTGCCTTTTCTTAAAAGTTGTTGCATAAAAAAAAGGACAGAGTGTACTTTGGTAAAATCAACAATTCTCATATAGAAAAAATAGAAGATAAAAGTACAACGGGTATTTCCTTTAACTGTAGTCAAAATATCCTTGAAGAATTTTAATAACAATCCAGTTCTCAGGCAAACTTATAATCAGAAGTCTCAAAGAGGAGAGAGGAAAAAAATCAAAAAAAAAAAAAAAAAAAGAGAGAGAGGGGGGAAAGGGAGAGCTTCAGCTCTAGATGTCTCTCTCCATGATAAAATATAACAAATAAGTCTATTAAAATCCCATATAATAAGGAAATTCAAAAACTGTTCAAGGCAAAGGAACTCCAAAAATACCCTTTATAATCCAAATAATCCAAATAATATCCAAGCACATTGCAGGAGAAAAAAAGAGAAAAAAGCCATATCAAGATGAAAAACAGAAATAAAATAAAATAAAAGGCAGACCATTAATCCATTTGAATTCAAAATCCAGAGAGGAAAATAGATTAATCCCACATACTGTAGGTAGATAAGCCATTTGTCAATAGTCAATGTCACTCAGTATCACTTAGCTCTGAGTAAAGTCATTATTCTTTAAACTCCCACCATTTTCTCAAGTCATCTTGACAAGAAAGTTACACAAGCACCAGCAATATCAATCAATCATGTCCATAGAAGGATCTTAGCAGATAATACGTAAAGCTAAAATAAACACAAATATAAATCAGTGACTAAAAGTGCTGAATTTAGGTGTTACTTATCTGAAAAGATTTCGCGGTTTCCTGTAGAGCAAAAACGATGATTCTTCCAGTCGCCTTCGCCGCTTCAATTTCCTTTTTCCCGTGGTGGAAAGACGGGAATTGGGAAAGAGCAGCAATTCAGCGACCCTTGTGGTTTATCTTCTGATCCCCTTTTCTTCAAAGGGGAGATTTCAGCAGTTTCTGTCTCTTTAAAAACTGCTGCAGCCAGGCAAACCGCGGAACCGAGACAGGAGCGCTCGGTTCAGCACACCGACATCTTCAGCACCTGGAAGCGATCAACTGGGAAACTCTGAGCATCTTAAACCAAGCCAAATCCCAAAATTCTAGAGAATTCCTGGAAGCTTGGCACTCAGACAAAGCAGCCATCAACAGACACATAGAGGTAAACAACATTTACATACAATTCATAATAGACAATAGAAACGCCAAAAGACCAGAACACCTCCTTGCCAGCAATCAACAACCAGATAGGCAAAGATTAACACAGGGCTTTCCAAAGTGCCGCCGCTGGTGACATAGCAGTGGGGGCGGCGGTGGCAGTGCAGTGGCGGCGCGGGGTGTGTGTGGCAGCGCGCACGTGCATGGTGGCGGCACGGGGGGGCATGCGGTGGCACGCGTGTGCATGGTGGGGGCGGCAGTGGCAGCAGCCTCCGTTAAAACACGGAAGCACTGATGCTGTGCCGCTGCCGCTGCCGCCGTGCTCGCGCGCGCCGCCGCTTCCGGGTGGTGTGGCAACACACTTTTGTGTCACGACACACAGTTTGGAAAGCTCTGGATTAACACCAAGATTAGCACCAGAGGAGCAATCAAACAACACAATAGACCCTTATCAAGGAACTATTAACTCAGTCAATCAACCAAGCAGCAAACAACCCAATCAAGGAACTACCAAGGAGAGTATAACACCCCCACCAACACGGGGAGGACAAGCCATGGTATATAAACAGAGAGCAAGTCCCACTCCCTTTTTGCACTGAAGATGTTGCCTAGCCTGGCAATGAAACATCTGCAAGAAAACAACAAGGCTCAGAGAGCACCAAGGACTCCACAGTTCAACCCTGAGCTACAAATATTCTCTTTGATTAGTCCAATTTTTCTTTATGAAATTCACATTTCAACAGTTTGACATACAATTGGGCTTCTAACAGTCTTTTTAACACTTCACGTACCAATTGTGTGTGTTCCTCCATTGTTTCAGTATAAATGAGAATATTGTCCAGGTAGACCAGGACCCCTCTATATAAAAATTCATGTAGCACCTCATTAATCAAGTTCATGAACACACCAGGGGCTCCAGACAAGCTGAAAGGCATGACCCAATACCGGAAACACCCAAATTAACAATTAAAGGCAGTTTTCCATTCATCTCCCTCACGGATGCGCACTCTAAAGTACGCCTCCCTTAAATCCAACTTGGTAAAGATTTTCCCTTTGGTGAGGTGGGCCAGCATGTCTTTCAGCAAAGGCAAAGGGTACTGGTTGGAAATACAAATGGCATTTAGACCCCTACAGTCAGTCCACAGTCTTAATGAGCCATCTTTCTTTTTCCTGAATAAGACCAGGGCAGCCATTGGTGAAGTGGCCAGTTCAATGAAACCACGCTCAAGGTTCTTATCAATAAATTTTCTTAACTTTTGTAATTCCTTATGTGTCATGGAATATAACTTAGTCTTTGGCAAAACCGCCCCGGTTCAATCTCGATAGCACAGTCTGTCTTATGGTGGTGGTGGTGGTGGTGGGGTAACTGATTTGACTCAGCTTCATCAAAAACCACCTGTGCTTCATCATATGCCTGAGGAATTTCTATTTCCTCGTTCGGCTGACTACTGTTTTCCATACCAGCGGCTCCCATCTCTGTTCCAATCTGTATATCCTTGGCTTCCAACCCACCATAAGACCCATCAGCAAATTCCAATTCCCCAGAAACCCAGTCAATGTGGGGATTTTGCTCCCGAAGCCATTTCAAGTCTAGGACTATCAGGTGGTTGGCTATTGTGGCTACAATGAATATCAAAGTCTCTTCATGGGTCCCAATTTTCATTTTCACCACTTCTGTATAGTATTCCACCAGACCCCCTTTCATATCGGACCCATCAAGTTGACAAAAAATTATGGGGACTTTGAGTTTATGTAAAGTTAGTCTTAGTCCAGTCACTATGGCAGGGTGAATCAAGCATCTTGAACACCCAGAGTCCAGCATTGCCAATAAACTGGCTTGCTCCCTCCCATCTAAAGTCTCGTTTTTTATCTTTACTTGCATAGTTGGACAATCTCCACTCACCAGTGGATCTGTGCGCCCATTGGTAAATGCCGGCCCTCTGGTGCATCTTAGGACAGGCAGTTGGAGTTTCCCGCCGGCAAAAATTCTTCATCTGTCGAGTCATTCTCCCCTTTGAAGAGATCTGTCTTGATCTGTTCCTCTACTGCTACAGCCACTCCCTTCCACTTGGGTTGAAATTGTTTACTTCCTTTGCTCTCCAGTTTCTTCTTTGGGATGTTGGTAGCTTGTGGGACGCTGCTGATGCAATGACCTTCTTTTCTGCATTTAAAGCATAATCCACTCTTGGCGCGATGTTCCTTTTCATCTTCCCAGGTTTTCTGTGTAGAACTTCACTTGGTTGATGTTGTAGTACTGATGATCCTTCTGTTTGGGGTCTGGAATTGTCTGTATGATCTTATACGTAGTCTAGTACTTTCTGCTTTTCCTGCCAACTGGATCCACTCGTCTAAAGTTTCTGGATCCCCTCTCCCGGCTGCCATTTCGAGAATCTCTGGTTTCAGACCCATTTGGAAATATTCTATTTGGAATGTTTCAGGCCAATCTGGTAATCGGCTTATCAATTTCTTGAATTCCATGGCATACTCTGCTACAGTGTGATTGCCTTGTCTTAAATTTTGCAACTCTACTCTGGCAGACATTTTTGACAAGGTATCTTCAAAACGTTTGCGTAATGCCATCATGAACATGCTAAAGTTTGACAGCTCTTTAGCTTTTGCTTCATGCATAGCCACCAACCAGTTTGCTGCCTCTCCCTCAAGAAAATTTGAAACATATCTCACCTTGGCCTCTTCGTTGGTGAAGGACGCTTCAAATTCTTCCATGAACCCTCTCACATGGGTCATGAAGCATGCCAGCTTCGCTGGGTCACCATCAAATTTCATCTTTAATTTGCTAATAGTCATAGTTTTAGTTGGCATAGTTAGTGGTCTGACATTCACATGTGTTCCTCGGGTAGAGGATCATGCACCTTCATCAGGTTCTGATGTCTCCTCCTCTTCCTCGCTGTCCTCAGTGGATTCACCTTTGCCCGATGTGATCGGAGGGCTAGTAGGTCTAGAAACATCTACCTGCCCCACCCAGTCATGCAGAGAAGGCATGCTACAGACCCCATCAACAAGGGAATTTCATTTGGTGGGGTCCAGGAGATGGGCCTTCTCTGCAGTGGCACCTGCCCTTTGGAATATTCTGTCCCCAGAGGTGAGATGGGCCCCTTCACTCCCGGCCTTCTGGAAGAATCTGAAGACCTGCCTCTGCCTCCTTGCTTGGAACGGGAAGGGCAATAGTTCTTCCTGGGGGTGGCTGGCACCGTAGAGCTCTCACTATGGAATGAGATCTAATCGTCACTGGATTTTATATTTATTTATTTTCTATTTACATTGTGTTGGGATTATCAGGAGTCAACTCAGCATTGTCTCATAAACATAATAGGGGGTCTTTCTAGTAAACGCATCTATACTGTACTTGTGGGATGTTACCTGGGTCACATGATTTCCTCTTCCTCCTTCTTCTTGGTTTGGGGGATTCTCATTCTCCATTATGCTTTGGGCACACCTGCAAGCAGGAGGTGCTGCACAATGCAGCTCTCGTCCATTACATCTCGCTTGCACGCAGATCTACAATGAATCTACTTGTATCCAGATCTACTGAATAAATGTAAGCTATCTCTATTTTTCTTCATCTAACTAATGTGTGAAGACTGAATTTATTTCTGAACATAATTAAGCTTAAAGTGCAAGTTCTCTTACCTGCTACTTCTTTTTTTAAAAATTTTTTTAAATATTTAATTTTATTATTAAAAAACAACAACATAAAAATGAAAAAAAGTACATAATAAACTTAACAAACATACATTCAAATCTAAATAACCCTACATAACAAACCCCTTATAACATCACATCACATGAAACAATTAATTTAAAACGACTGGTTATTAGATGCTCGATTGGAAGAGTTAAAGCAGCTTCGACCAGGGAGAAACAGGGCAGGAACCCGACCGGCTTTTCCAGGTTTTGCTACCCCCTCTAACACGTTTGTTCCCCTGAGCGAAGAGGAACCCATGCAGATAGGGGCCACACGAAGGGGGCTCTCTGAAGCCGAGAGGCAAAGGAGAAGGGACAATGCACTTTGTTTTTATTGCGGGGGGGGGGGGCAGGGCACATTGCAAGGGCATGCCCGACCAGACGCCAGGCAACCCCGGTAAGATTTACAACCCAAGGCACAGAACAGGCCCACATACCAGCCGCTTCTTCTCAGCAGTTAAACTCCAACGGCCCCCCTTGTCAGAGCCCCATAGGGAGGCCATCCAGCAATTAAGAAGGGCTCAGGCGGCAGATCACAACCAAGATTTTTATATTGTTCCAGTCACGCTGACTACAGATTCCAAGCAACTATTACCGGTAAACGTAATGATTGATTCCGGGGCGACAACCAATTTTATAGATGGGGAAGCGGTGGAAAAGTTTCACATTTCAACTATTGCACTACCAAGCCCCATGCAGGTTGAAACCATCGACGGGCAACCTCTCAAGGCAGGTGCTATCGAACGCTGCACCCTGCCAATTCAGCTATCCATCGCAGATCACACGGAGTGGATCCAACTGTACGTTACTGCTTCATTGCAAGTCCCAGTCATTCTCGGGGCACCTTGGTTGAGACTTCACAACCCCAATTTGGACTGGATGACCGGAGCAGTTTCCTTTCCCTCTCAAGACTGTCGGCACCACAAATTGCAGGGCATTACCCAAGCCCAACCGGCAGCTGCAAGCCGGGAAGCAGGGAAGGCTCCCCTACCAACAAAGTATGGAGATTATGCAGACATCTTCAGAGCAAGAGGCCACAGTGTTGCCCCCCAATAGATCTTTCGACTGTACAATAGAGTTGAAGCCTGGAGCCAAGATCCCAGCGGCACGGCATTATACAATGTCCCCAAAGGAGCTAGCTATACTGAAGGAATATTTGGATACCAACCTAAAAAAGGGTTTCATTCGGCCATCGACATCACCGGCATCTGCCCCTACCTTCTTCGTGCCAAAAAAGCCCGATCCTTTCGCCCCAGCGGCACAAGCTGGCGAGAAGGGACCCCCCATGCGCACGGTGCATGACTACAGCGCACTCAACGCAGTCACCGTTAGAGACCACTACTAAGAAAAACAGACGCTTTTGCTGGGGGGAACAGCAGCAAGTGGCCTTTCAGGAATTTAAACAGCTGTTTACCTCCCCACCACTCCTGAGGCACCCGAACCTTTTAAAACAGTTCCACGTCCAGTGTGACGCCTCTAACTTTGCTGTCGCCGCCATTTTGCTCCAAGCGGCGGACGAAAGGGGGGAAGATTTATTACCCTGTGGCTATTTCTCTCGCACGCTGTCACCAGCAGAGAGGAATTACGATGTCTTCAACAAGGAACTGCTTGCCATAAAATCAGCTTTTCAAGAATGGAGGCATTGGTTAGAGGGAGCAGCTTTGCCAATCAAGGTTTACACAGACCATAAAAACTTAGCGCTTTTGCAGAGCTCAGGATCCCTCACCCCCCGTCAGGTCAGATGGAGTCAATTTTTTTCACGCTTCAATTTCATCATCTCGTATTTGCCAGGCAAACAAAACAAGCTGGCTGATGCATTGTCTAGGCAGCCACAAGAAAAGGCAGAACCTGACCAAGCCACCCAAGCCACGATCTTGCAACCTCAAAACTTTGAGAAACCTCCCGAAGGGGACCAAGTAGAGACCTTGGCAGCAGTCAGACTAGCAGACGACCTCCTTGTAAGAATCAAGGCACAGCAGCAACTAGACCCTTACGCACGGGCTAGGCTGGAGGACCTAGCAGGGGCCCAGAGCGGAACACCGTCCCCTTTCACAGCGGAGGCAGGGACCCTTTGGCATAGTGGGCGGCTTTATGTTCCCAAGACCCTGAGGGAAGAAGTCCTACAGCTCTGTCATGATAGCCCAACGGCAGGACACGGGGGGGTGTTCAAAACGCTGCACAGAACACTCAGAAATTACTGGTGGCCCAAGATGGCAGCACACATCAAGACTTACGTGGCCTCTTGCCACGTATGTAGATGCTCTAAAACGGTTGCAGGGAAACCAGCAGGCCTTTTGCAGCCCCTGCCCACACACACCCAACCTTGGGACACTGTCTCCATGGATTTTATCACTGACTTGCCACAGGCACAGGGTTTCACTTCCATCCTGGTGGTGGTAGATTGTTTTACAAAAATAGCGCATTTCATACCCTGTAAGGGCCTACCAACAGCACAAGCTACAGCACAGCTCTTTTTGGACAATGTCTTCCGTTATAGGGGTATGGTTAACCACTTGATCTCCGATCGCGGTTCGCAATTTACTTCCAGGTTCTGGGGGGCGCTTTTCCAGACATTGGGGGTCAAAATACACTTGTCCTCTGCGAATCATCCTTGCAGTAATGGCGAAGCTGAGAAAACTAACCAGTTACTGCAGCAATATCTCAGATGTTACATTAACTACCGGAAGGACAATTGGCCAGAACTTCTCCCCATGGCAGAGTTCGCTTACAACAATTCAGTACATGCCTCAACCAAGATGTCCCCTTTCCAGGCTCTCTATGGCACAAACCCGAGAGTGTTGCCTCTGTCCTCACAACAAACAGCTGTTCCTGCAGCCACGGATTTCCTGGCAGAAAGACAGGCAGCCCATCAGCTGTTGGTGGAGCAGCTGGATCTGGCAAAGGCAGCCTATAAACGGAACGCAGATGAGCACAGACAGGAAGGACCCCCCATCTCACTGGGAGACAAGGTCTGGCTCTCCACGAAGTTTCTACCCACTAGCAGACCTTGCAAGAAGCTGGACTCTAAGTTCATCGGCCCTTTCCCAGTGCTACAGCAAATAAACCCTGTCGCCTATCGTTTGCAACTTCCCCACTCCATGAAGATCCACCCAGTTTTCCACAAGTCCTTGTTAGTCAAAGATTCCCCTCCAAGCGCCTTGCGATCGCATACCACCACCCCACCTCCAGTACTTGTCGAAGGGGAACCGGAGTATGAAGTGCAAGAAATTTTGGACTCCAGAAGGAGGGGCAGGGGAATTCAGTATTTAATACACTGGAAGGGGTATTCTCAGACAGAGCGCTCCTGGGAAAATGCCAAAGACGTTCACGCACCCTTGCTAGTGCATAGGTTTCATCAGATTTTTCCTCACAAGCCACGACCAGCGCGACTCCCAGAGCTACAGCCACCAGCGGAAGGCGAGGAAGCCGACCAGCCTGAGGGTTTCGTAAGTTGCCAGCAACCATTCCTGCTCCCTCCGCCAGACCCAGCGAGGGGGGAGGAGGTGGATTCGCATCCCTCCACCTCGGGTTTCCAGCTCCCAGGAGGGGGGAGGGAGAACCTTTCTAACGAATTAGCTGTTTTTCAGGAGAGGCCAGCTGCACCCGGGCTATCAGATCAAACGGAGAGACACGAGCCCTCCCCCGAAATTCCTTTCGTGGATGACCTCCCTTCACTGCCCAGCTCCCAGGAGGAGGAGGAGGAGATGGACACATTTTCACACGGGATCCTTCCTGACACCAAGGACGAAGGAGGGGAGGGGGTTGCTATGGAGTTTTTGGATGGAGGGGGGGTGTCAGGGAGACTCAAGAGAGCAGGGAAGAGGGCTGGGCGATAGATAAGAAGCGAGCACGCAGCTCAGAGAGCCTGGCCTATTTCCCCAAGCGTCAGAAGAAAGCTCCGCCCTAGGTTGAGCTGATATACTTGGGAATCTTCAGGCACTGTTAGTTTAGCAGGATTTCTGCTTGTAGGTATGCAATAAACACTAGAGACTAGATTCCTGGCCTCGGCGTGTTATTTCCGCATCTACACACAACAAATACATATATTCTAATATATTATCTTATTTATCCCTTTTAGTACTTTTCCCATTACAATAGTTTTATTTTATATATTTTTTGCAAAAACTCTATAAATGGGTTCCATATAAGTTCATAATCTCCCTTTATTAGAATTGCCAGTCTGTCCATCTGTGCTATTTCCATCGTTTTGATTATCCATTCTTCTATTGAGGGGGTAACTTCTTCTTTCCAATGTTTTGTGAATATAATCCTCGCCGCTGTAGTCAAATGGTATAATAATTTTTTTTGTTCCTTGTTCATCTTCGTGTCCATAAATCCCAGTAAATAAATTTCTGGTTTTTTTTCCATATCAATTTTGAATATTTTACATATATTACCATGAATTTTCCCCCAGTATTTTTTAGTCTTTTGACATGTCCACCAAATATGATAGAAAGTTCCCACATTTATTTTACATTTCCAACATGTGTTTGATCTTATACATTTCATTTTATATAGTCTCTCAGGAGGCAAATACCATCTAAATATCATTTTGTAATTATTTTCTCTTAGATTATTACTTAAGGAAAATTTTATATTTTTCATCCAAATTCTTTGCCAATCTTCATAATTAATTTCTCTATTCAGGTTTTCTTCCCATTTTATCATATATTTTTTAATTTTTATATCTTTACTTTTTAGTTCCAATAATTTTTTATATACTTTAGATATTAAATGATCGTTTTCTTTCCATAATATACTATCCCAATTTTCTGTTGTTTCCGTGAATTTGAACATCTTTTGATCTAATTTAAATTGTTCTTTTAATTGTAAATATTTAAACCAATAACATTCAAATCCTTCTCTTTCTAGTTCCTCTCTCGTTTTAATTTCATAGTTATTCCCATTAAATTTCAATAAGTTCTTATACCTTATCCATTTTTTATCTTTTGGAATTTCTATTTTGGCATTTGCCTCCTGAGGAGATATCCACAATGGTAATACCGGCAGTAAATATTTTTTATATCTGTTCCAAATTCTTAAAATTGATTTCCGAATTCTATGATTAGTGAATGCCTTATTGCTTTTGCTTTTATTATAATACATATATCCGTGCCATCCAAATCTATTATCGTGACCCTCTAAGTTTAATATATTCAAATTATCTAATTTTATCCAATCTTTTAGCCAGACCAAAACAGAGGATTCATAATATAATTTTAAATTTGGTAATCCCAATCCTCCTCTTTCCTTTAAATCTTGTAGATATCTTAATTTTATTCTGGGTTTTTTTCCATTCCATATAAATTTTGTAATGTCTTTTTGCCATTTTGAAAATGTTTGATCTGTGATTTCTATAGGTATCGTCTGGAACAGATATAAGATTTTGGGCAATACATTCATTTTTACTGTGGCAATCTTCCCTAGTAATGATAATTGTAAATTTTTCCACTTTTCTAAATCTTTTTTGATGTCATTCCAAACTTTACTATAATTATTTTTAAATAGATCTATATTTTTACCTGTTATTTGTACTCCCAAATATTTAATTTGTTTAACGTTTTGAAATCCAGTTTTCTCTTCCAATTTCATCTTATCTTCTTTCTTCATGTTTAAATTTATCATTTTTGTCTTTTGCTTATTAATTTTAAAACCTCCCAATTCTCCCAATTCCTTTAATTTTTCATTTAAATTTTCTATTGATTTCAATGGATTTTGAATTATTATCACTAAGTCGTCCGCAAATGCTTTTAATTTATATATTTCTCCTTTAATTTTTATTCCTTCAATATTATCGTCCTTTCTAATTTTTTCCAATATAGTTTCCAACACCAATATGAATATCAGTGGAGACATTGGACATCCCTGGCGTGTTCCCTTTTCTATGTTTATTTCTTTTGTTTCTTCTTCGTTCACTATTATATTGGCTTTTTGTACATTATAAATCTCTTTAATTGCTTTTATAAAGTTATTTCCAAAATTTCTATATTCTAAAATTTTAAATATGAAATCCCAATTTACATTATCAAAGGCTTTTTCCGCATCCAAAAATAGTAACATTATCTGTTTTTCAATATGTATGTTAGCATATTCTATTAAATTTATTACTGTTCTTAAATTATCTTTAATTTGTCTATTTGGTAAAAATCCGTTTTGGTCCCCATTTATCAAATTTTGTAAAAAAAATATAATCTTTCCGCCAATACAATAGTGAACAGTTTGTAATCGTTATTTAATAATGAAATTGGCCTATAATTTTGGCATTTTGTTGGATCTTGGTCTTCCTTTGGAATCAAGACTATTTTGGCCTGAGTCCATGATTTTGGTATTTTGTTTCCTTCCAGAATCGAGTTAAACAATATTTTTAACGGTTCAACCAATTGTTCTTTAAAATATTTATAATAACCTGTTGATAGTCCGTCTTGTCCCGGTGTTTTACCTGTTTTTAGCTTGTCAATTGCATCTGATATCTCTTGAGTTGTAATTATATTATTAGTTAGATCTTTCTGTTCTTTTGTTAGTTTCCTTAAATTGCAATTTTGTATATATTGTTCTATTTTTTCTAATGATACTTCCTGTTTTTTATATAAATTTGTATAATAAACATGAAAGGCATTTTTAATTTTATCATTTTGAATTAAATACATGTCATTTTCTCTAATTTTAGAAATTATTTTTTTCTCCCTCTCTTTTCTTAATTTATAAGCCAGCCATCTGCCTGGCTTATTTGCATTTTCAAAATTTTTCTGTTTACTAAATTTCAATTTTTTTTCCATATCCTCTGTCATTAAAATTTGGACTTGGATTTGTAATAGTTTGATTTGATTTAATAAATCTTCCTTATTGTTGTTATTTTGTAGTTCTTTTTCTTTTAATTTGGTCCATAATTATCTGTAATTTTTTGATATTCTTTTTTTTGGATAACTATTTATTGATATAAAATGACCTCTCATGTATGCCTTACTTGCATCCCATATTGTTTCTATTTTCACTCCTGTGTCTATGTTCCAAAGGAAAAACTCTTGCATTTTTTTTTTAAGATCCATCAAATTTTGTTCATTTTTCAAAATATTTTCATTAAGTCTCCATCTAAAATTTCTGGGCCCTGTTTTTATATTAATTTGTACTGGGTTATGGTCAGATAGTGTTTTAGCCAGAATTGTAGACTCTTTAATTTTATTTTGTAACTTATTTGACATCCATATCATATCCAATCTCGAAAATGATTTGTGTCTGTTTGAATAGAAGGTATAGTCTCTTTCATTTTCATTTACTGTTCTCCATGCATCAATTAATGATAAGTTTTTAACTATGTTAAAGAATTCTTTTGGTAATTTACCATGGTTTTTGTTTATTTGACTTTGAGTCTTCTTGTCTATTTTTGGGTCTACAACTCCATTTAAATCTCCCATCAATAACCAATTATTTTGTGTATATTCTGTAGAGATATTTAGTAATTATTTATAAAAAAATGTTTGGTTTTTATTAGGAGCATATATACCCATTAACAACATTTTAGAATTATATATTTCAGTTTCAATGATAATATATCTTCCATTTTCATCTTCTTTAAGTAATTTAGGTTTCAGATATGGTTTTATATATATTACTATTCCATTTTTTTATTTGCTGTAATAAATTCTGTTCCTAATTTTTTATTTTTAAAATATTTTAGATCTGCTTTCCTAATGTGTGTTTCTCATCTAGTTTTTCTTCTTCCCATTCTATTAGATTGGCCAACATTGGAATAACAGTATCCCTTATATTATATTCTTTTTCTTCTGGTATCCCTCTCAATCTTATACAGTATTCTTTCTCTTTTAGTTCCAATAATGTAATACGCTCTTCTTCTTTGTCCAAAGTTTCTTCACAACATTCTATTCTTTTTTTCACTTCCCCTATATCTCCTTTTAATTTTTCCTCTATTTGTCCTAATTTCAATTCTAATCTTTTTTCTAACCCTTCTATTTTTTCCTCCAGAACTTTTGTTATGGTTTGGGTGATTGTTTGTGTGGTTTTAACTGTAAAATCCTCCATTATAGCTTTCAGCCATTCTCCTCCCCCAGGGTCTGAGTTTCTTCTTCCTTGTAATTCCTGTCTTCTCGTGGTCATACTCATTTCCAAAAGATATACCAGATATTTAAAGAAGGAAGATAAAAGGTATTTTTCTTTGCCTCCTCTTTATCCACTCTTTACCCTTTAATCAAATTCTTAACTTTTTATATTTACTAAGATATAAATATATAAATACTTGTCTTTAACTTGTAATAAACTTGTGTTAGACTTATCTATATCTATACATATATAAACAAATATATTTCTTAAATTTTCTTTTTTTTTTTTTTTTTCTTAAATATTTTATTGGGTTTTGAATATACATAGTTAAAAGTTGGAAACGGAAAGAGAAACAGAAATACAAATCAAAAAAAGAAGAAAAAAAGGTGTAGTAAAGCAAAGAAAAAAAAGAAAAAAGATGAAACATAGAAAGTAGTCAGCTTCCGATTAATCTCTGGTCACAATACTTTACAAAATTTGTCATACATGCTAGGTCTATACATGACATTAAAAAAACATTTCTTGTCTAATATATCAGTTTATATATGATTTAATCTTCAAATCCTCATATAGACTTTGCCCCTCCAGTATTTTCCAAATAGTCCATTATTAGTTTCTACTCTTAAAAAAATAATAGTTTAAATTTTCTTTTAATAAACATATCAATCTCTCATTTTCTGTCAATCCATCAATTCTAATAATAAAAAGTCCTTATAAATCAACCATTTATCTCTATTCCTTACTTCTATTCTATTCTATAAAATGCATCTTACATACTAAATCTGTAAATCACATTAAAAAACATTTCTTATCTAATATATCAATTTATATATAATTTAATCTTCAAATCCTCTTATAAGCTCTGCCCCTCCAACATTTTCCAAATAGTCCATTAATAGTTTCTAATCTTTAAAAGAGTAATAATTGAATTTTCTTTTAATAAACGTGTCAATTTATCCTTTTCTGCCAATCCATCAATTTTAACAATAAAAAATCCTTATAGGTCAGCCATTTATCTCTATCCTTTACTTCTATTCTATTCTATGAAATGCTTCTTACGTTCTCCTGGTGCCTCCCTCATGTCTGTCTTATATTTCTCTAAAAATGTTTTAACTTTTAAAGTAAAAATTATCCTTAACTTTTGTTCTTTAAACACTTTCTGTTCTCTAAAAATTTTATCTATTTCCAAATCTAGGTCTTGTTCTTTTATCTCCAAGGGTTTATCTAATATAGAAACAGTCCTTTCTCCTACATCTTCATTCAACTGTTCTGGAACTTGTCTCCGTCTCAAAATGCACTCCTTCTCTCTCATTTCTTTATTAAATGATGTCATCACTTCCAAAAGTTTTCTCATCTCTGACTGAAGAGGCTCCACCGACGCTCCAGGTGTTAATGCCATGATTGTCATAATGTAGATAGTTTCCCTGTAAGAGAGAAAAGGCAAGAAGGAAAAAAAGGGGGGAAAAAAAAAAGGAGAGGAGAGGGGGAAGACAAAGACAAAGAACCTCTCTTCTTCTCCCCCTTTAATAATAGGAGAATAAAAAAACTTTTAAAAATAAAAATAGTCCTTTAAATGTAATTATCAGAATAGCAAAAAATCTAGTCCATTAAAATTGTATGTCCAAGCGTAAGAGCAAGTAAATAAAAGATAAAAAAAGAACAGAGAGGTTTTATTGTAGTCAAAATAATAACAAAAAAGATAAACAATCCCAAGGTTTCTCACGGCAGCTTATATCCACACAGTCCAACCATGAATAAGTCGTCTAATTTATATACAGAAGGAGTCCAAGGCATTCATAAAAATTCTATAAAGTGACTTATATAATTCAAAAAATATTCAAACACTTATGGAGAAAAGCAAAAAGAGTTCTTTCATAATAAAAATCCCAAACAGGTAGAAGAAAGAATATCAAATCAGTAATTCATTTATCCATAAAAACTTTAAATCCAGACAAATTAGTCCCCAAAGGAAAAAAAAATACTTATAATTGCAATAAGGATGAAAGCAAACCAAGAGTAGAAATATTTAGAATCAAAAGAGAAAGTCACTCAGCTCACTCCAGGCAGAGTCAATTATCTTTCCAAACCCACCGTTCGGACACTCCTCTGACAAGAAAGAAAAATAAAACACCAGCATCTATAAATCACAGTCCAGAAATAAATCCTAGTGCTTAATAAATCCAGTAATATTAAAAAAAAAGTGCAACTAAAAGGCTGGATGAGGAGCTACTTAACTTATTTAGTTTCACGGTTTCTGCAGAGCTTTCATGTTAGTTCCAGTCGTCTGTTACCACTCAAATCTCTCTTCCCCTGTAGTGGGTATACAGGGGTCAGGATAGAGCAGAAGGTTCGACGACCCTTGTGATAAATCTTCTGCCCACCCTCTCTTCGAGGGTGGTTTTTCAGCGATTTTCTCGCCGCAGACAGAAAACCGCGGAGCTATCAGCTCTTCACTCCACTCAGTCCAGCACCCGGAAGCGAAAGTCATTTCTTAAATTTTCTAACAAAAAGTGAAGATGGAGTTAATATATTGCTATCTTATATTTAACGAGTTTGTGTACTAAATTTGAACAGAGATATTGCGTTATATAATTCTATTAAGGCAAAATGTCTTCTTCAAGTTATTAATTAATTAAATATACCAGTCCAGATGTACATTCACTGTCTATTCACACTCTGGTGATTTTATATTTGCTCACCCTCCTCTTTATTTGCTTCTTCGTTCAGAAACAATTTTCTTCTCATCTTGTAGTTCTTTTAAACAATTTAGTAAAGTAGACAACGACGTTTGTCTATTTCAAGACTCTTTCCCGCAGAACCGACCTTCGATTTAGGCTTCTCAGCTTGATCTTTATCCGCAAATCCACACCAACACGCTGACAAGACAAGACGACTTTAGATCCGCTTTTCTTTCCCAAGCTTTCCGAAGCCGCCGAAGATTCTCTCCTTCCGAAGGTGCCAATTCTCCCGCACTTTCTGGAGCCGCTTTTCCCTATTTCTTTTTAAAGCGCGGCTTGGTTCTGCGCGATCTCAGATTTTTTCTTCACGGAGCGTCTTCGTTTTCACTCCAGCCGTCGTCCATCTTTACCGGAAGTCTGTTATCTGCTACTTCTAATTGTATTTCAGATACATTGTTAGCACCAAATTTTCCTATATCCATTTCCAATTCCCTAGGCTCCTCACCTCTGGTGATCTTGGAAAAAGAAGTGCAAGATTTATTTCAAAAACGAAAGATTTAAAAGGCTCCAGGCCCAGATGGTGTGACTCCTTCCTGTCTGAGAGTTTGTGCAGAACAATTGTCCCCTATTTTTACATATATTTTTAATAAATCGTTGGAGATGTGTTATGTTCCTTCTTGTTTTAAAAGTTCTATAATTATTCCAGTTCCTAAGAAATCTTCCATTAGTGAGCTGAATGACTACAGACCTGTTGCATTGACGTCTGTAGTTATGAAGACCTTTGAGAGGCTAGTGCTGGCTCACTTGAAAGCTATCACGGATCCCCTGTTAGATCCATTGCAGTTTGCTTATAGAGGAAACAGGTCAGCAGATGATGCTGTCAACATGGCTTTACATTATATTTTGCAACATCTTGAATCTCCAAAGTCTTATGCACGAATCCTATTTGTGGACTTTAGTTCAGCATTTAATACCATTGTTCCAGGAATTCTTTGCAACAAACTGATCCAGCTCACTGTGCCTGACCTTACCTGTAGGTGGTTAATCAGTTTTCTAACAGATAGGAAACAACATGTGAGGTTAGGCAAAACTATATCCAGTATTTGGTCAATCAGCACAGGTGCTCCTCAGGGATGTGTGCTCTCCCTGCTGCTTTTCTCCCTCTATACCAATGACTATACTTCAAAAGATTCTTTTGTTAAAGTTTTGAAATATCCAGATGATACAACCGTCATTGGTCTCATTCGGAATGGTGATGAGTCAGCATATAGACGGGAGGTACAACAACTGGTCCTGTGGTGCAGTTACAACAATTTGAAACTGAATACACTTAAAACTGTAGAGATGGTTGTGGATTTTAGAAAGAACTCCTTTAATTCCCCTTTCATTACTATACTCGATGGCCCTGTATCAGTAGTAGTAGTTGTTCTTGTTGTTCAGTCATTTAGTCGTGTCCGACTCTTCGTGACCTCATGGACCATAGCACGCCAGGCCTTCCTGTCCTCCACTGTCTCCCGGAGTTTACTCAAATTCATGTTCGTTACATCGGTGATGCTATCTAACCATCTCATCCTCTGCTGTCCCCTTCTCCTTTTGCCTTCAGTCTTTCCCAGCATCAGGTCTTCTCCAGTGAGTCCTCTCTTCACATTAGGTGGCCAAAGTATTTGAGCTTCAGCTTCAGTATCTGTCCTTCCAATGAGCAGTCAGGGTTGATTTCCTTAAGGATTGACTGATTTGACCTCCTTGCAGTCCAAGGGACTCTTAAGAGTCTTCTCCAGCACCACAGCTCGAAAGCATCAATTCTTCGGCATATCAGTAGTATCAGTATCAATAGTAGAGTTCTTTAAGTTTCTGGGCTCCATAATTTCTCAAGATCTGAAATGGACGCTTAACGTCAGAACTATTATCAAAAAGGCACAACAAAGGATGTTCTTCATGCGTCAACTTAGGAAGTTTAAACTATCTCAGGAGCTTCTGGTACAGTTTTACAGAGGAACTATTGAGTCTGTTATCTGTTCTTCTATAACTGTCTGGTTTGGCTCTACAATCAGGCAGGACAGACATAGACTCCAACGGATAGTCAAGTCTGCAGAAAGAATTATTGTAATCCACCAGCCCTCTATAGAAGACCTGTATGTTGCAAGGGTCAAAAGTAGGGTGGAGAAGATATCTGCAGACCCTTCTCACCCTGGATATAAACTGTTTCAACTTCTTCCATCAGGACGGCATTATAGAGTGTTGTTGTTGTTGTTGTTCAGTCGTTTAGTCGTGTCCGACTCTTTGTGACCTCATGGACCATGGCACGGCAGGCCTTCCTGTCCTCCACTGTCTCTCGGAGTTTACTCAAATTCATGTTCATTACATTGGTGATGCTATCTAACCATCTCATCCTCTGCCGTCCCCTTCTCCTTTTGCCTTCAGTCTTTCCCAGCATCAGGGTCTTTTCCAGTGAGTCCTCTCTTCGCATTATGTGGCTGAAGTATTTGAGCTTCAGCTTCAGCATCTGTCCTTCCAATGAGCAGTCAGGGTTGATTTCCTTTAGGATTGACTGGTTTGACCTCCTTGCAGTCCAAGGGACTCTCAGGAGTCTCCAGCACCACAGTTCGAAAGCATCAATTCTTCGGCACTCAGCCTTCCTTATGGTCCAACTCTCACAGCCATACATTACTACTGGAAAAACCATAGCTTTAACTATACGGACCTTTGTCGGCAAGGTGATGTCTCTGCTTTTTAATATGCTGTCTAGGTTTGCCATAGCTTTCCTCCCAAGGAGCAAGCATCTTTTAATTTCATGGCTGCAGTCACCATCTGCGGTCAAAAAATCTAGACATCGAAACAGTTTTTTCCCTTGTGCTATTGATTTGTTGAACTCCTAATTAATGCAGCATGATATAATGATTGATAATGTATGCCATTGCTCTGTTGAACTTTAATTAATGTAGCATGAGATATTGATTGATGATGTATAAGACATGACTGCTAAGACGTGACCGGTAATGCTCTGTTATATGTGAACATATGCTAGAGAACAGATGCAATATTATTGTCCCTTAATTTTCCCTTTAAATATGAGTGTGTGTTAGTTAAATAGCTGTAGTATTATTTTTTTCTTTTTTCTTTTCTTTATTGTATAATTTATTATTGTTTATTTTTTTTTAGAATTTTACAATACATAGTTAAAAGTTACAAATAGAAAAAGAAATAGAAATAGAAAAGAAAAGAAAAGAAAAAGGGTAGTAAAGTAAAAGAAAAAGAAAAGTATGAAACATAGGTATTATTGTTTATTTTTTTGATGCTAGGTAAATACATTGAGAGCTCTTTGTCTATGAAGGTTCTCAGTCATCCAGGTGGAATTGTCTGTAGCTTGAATCATGTCAACTGGATTTCTATTTTCTCAGTGGAAACGTTTCGCTCCTTATCCAAGGAGCTTCTTCAGTCTGAGCAAAGTTGGTAAGGGAATCCTAAATATGTTTCTAGGTAGCTGTGTGACCTTACACCTGGGGTCATGGTTATATTGAGATGTATTTTAAGTCCTTTTATTATCTAAAGGAGGATCGTTAAGATCACCATGCTGCTGTTGAGCTTGTGAAATGGTCTTAATCTTCCTAGGCACAGAAGACAGAGCCGGGAGAAAGATGGGAGAAAGATTGTGCCTGAAGCCCCCACCTCTATTCAAGGAAGGATTTTCCAAGTTGGCATAAATGGATTCCTTGACCCCTCTCTCAAACCACCTATCTTCTCTGTCTAAAATGTGAACATTAATGTCCTCAAATGAGTGTCCCTTTTCCTTTAAATGAAGATAAACTGCTGACTCTGGTCCGGTGGTGTTACTTCTCCTGTGTTGGGCCATCCTCCTGTACAAAAGTTGTTTGGTTTCTCCAATGTAGAGTTCAGAGCACTCCTCACTGCACTGGATTGCATAAACTACATTGCTTTTCTTGTGTTTTGGAGTTTGATCTTTGGGGTGTACAAGCCTCTGTCTCAGTGTGTTGGTGGGTTTGAAATATACAGGTATGTGGTGTTTGCCAAATATCCGTTTTATCTTTTCAGACACACCAGCCATGTAGGGAATGACCAGGTTCTTTCGTTTACTCTGAGTCTCAGCCCTATCTGTCACTGTTTTAGGTCTGGTAGATTTAGATTTGGTGAAGGCCCAATTTGGATATCCACAGGCCTTCAGAGCTGTTCTCAGGTGCTGATTTTCATTCTTTTTGGAATCCATGGAGGTGGGGATGGTTTCTGCTCTGTGTGACAATGTCCTGATGACTCCTAGTTTGTGCTGCAGTGGATGGTGGGAGTCAAACATCAGATATTGATCTGTGTGTGTGGGTTTCCTGTAGATCCCTATTTCTAGCATGCCACCGGTCCCAATGAGGACTTCACAGTCTAGGAATGCCAGTCTGTTGTCCTTGGTGTCTTCTCTGGTGAAGCTAATGTTGTGTTTATATGGTCCGTAATGACCAATGTCTTGCACCAAAGTCAAATTCCTTGTATGTTTAGACATACTTGGCCAATAAAGTATTGTATTGTATTGTATTGTATTGTATTGTATTGTATTGTATTGTATTGTATTGTATTGTATTGTATTGTATTGTATTGTATTCTATTCTATTCTATTCTATTCTATTCTATTCTATTCTATTCTATTCTATTCTATTCTATTCTATTCTTGTGAAGACTGAATTTATTTCTGAATGTAATTAAGCTTAAAGGATAATTACTCAGCTTTTGGATGCTCTGGATTCACCAGAACCAAAACCAGAGGATGTGGAGGAAGCCAATAAACAATGGAAGAAAAAGGATAAGTGTAACGACTCCAACTTCAATGTCCTAATAAACACTTCTCGATGCAAGTCATTGAAATGCAGATTAAGCTTTATCCAGGATACCTGCAGGCTCCTGCAGGTGGTTGACCTTGACGCTGCATTCCACAGACTCTGATGGAAGAGTCTAAGAGTGATGTTCTAAGAGTCACTTAGAACACATCCCCCCTCCCTGCAGTTCACAGCCTCAAACTACCTCCATATCCATAATGTCAGGATTCAACTATGAACCCTGACAATAAGAGAGCTAAAGTTCTCATTGCTAGATCTCTTCCAGATCACAGATTAGCAGAGTTTAAAAAATATTTCTACTGTTAAGGAAATTATTGAGAATTTATGCACCCTATATTCAGAAGCTGATGATCAGAAAGTGATTTCTTTGTTGCGAGAACTGCATGCATATAATTTGGAAGACAGTGGAAATGTAAATGACCACCTGATCAGAATACAGGGAATCTTTGATCAGCTGAGCACAGTTGAGAATCTCATGAATGAAAAACTTAAGATGTCTTTTTTGCTAAGCACCTTACCAAATAGATTTTCCCCATTCATTGCTGGCATGAATTTAGAAGGCAAGAATTTTTCTCAGCTTCTGGGAGCAATTAGACTGGAATGTCGGAGGCAAGATAATTTGCATAACAATAGATTGCCTGGCAGAGACATTGGTTACCTAGCAACAAAGGGTAAACATGAGCCAGGGCAATTAGTGAGAAATCAGAATACCTGAAGTGGCATAGAGGGAGGGAGTGTTGCGGGAGGAGCATTTTTCAGTGAGGTGTTGGAGTTCCAGGCACAGATCAATGGTGGACCGGCCCTCCCTGGAGCCAGCTTGCTCTCTGCAAGGATGTTTCTTGTTCCAGCCAGTCCTGGAATTTCCACTGTAGGTGTCTTGCATAGAGTTTGCTGATTGTGTGGAGGCAGCTGATCGGTCTACAATGTAGCAGGGTCATCCTTTCCCCCTTTTTCATATATAGGGACTGTTGGAAGGAGGAAACTTCTTCCTTCTCATTGTTCACTCCCAAGCCGGGAATTAATCAAAATAACCAGATGATAAGTGGAGAGTCAAAATATGTTTATTCACCCAAAGTTGTCAAATTTCTCTGAGTGGGCAGCCGTGCCAGGGATTAATTTTCTCCATCCTTTTATAGGTCTTTTGGACAAATTTTAGCCAATCAGAATGTGTCAGCCCATTACAATAGTAAGGGGGGAGGGGGTCAGGGCAGGACCCCCCTATGCTGGGGGGAGGGGGAAGAAAGGGGCTGGAACCCTAGGAGGGACTTTGGGGAAGGGGTTGAGAGCAAGAGAGAGGACAGCCTGCAGGAGCCTCGATCTCTGTGTGGTCTCTGCCCCCTCCCTTCCCACAGCCCCCCAGGAGGATGGAGAGGGACCCCCCTTCCCTGGTTGTGCGGATGCCCAGGTGGAGCGGGGGTCGTGGGAAGGCAGCGGACCTGGGTCGAGACGCAGCTGGGAGACACTCTCTTGCCCCCCCCCCCCCCGTGGCTGGGTTGGAGTCGGACATTCAGTCCCCAAATAAGACTTGTTGGGGGAGCCTCTGAGTTGGGAAAGGACAGCCAGCGCCCCCACCCATAATTCCCCATAGTGAAATCAGGGCCTGGAGGGGAGGGGGAACTGGGGGGGGGGTGTCTGAGTTGCTCCTCCGAAATTGGCTTCCCCAAAACTCTCCCTTTTGTGAAGGAGGCTGGAGACCCTCCCTGTGAGTCTCTGCATTTAACCCCTTCACTTAAGCTGGGTGGCAGTGGGGCTGAGCAATGCCAAAGTCTCCCAGCCGGACCCGCAAGAGGGGATCACCCCCATCACCTCCCCCCCCCCAGAAAGCCAAAGGATCAAAAGAAATTGAGATTGAAAAAGAAAGTTGCATGCGCTAATCTGCATTTACAGCTGCCAATTAGTAATTCATTGCTATGGAAGATGGGCGACAGTCCTGCAGGTGCCCTCAGACTACAACACTCACCATCCTTCGCCCCTGGCATTATTGGCTGGCGATCCTGGGATGTGCTCAATTTCTAACCCTAGACAGTATGTCAGGAGGCGTCTGTAGCACCTTTGCTGCCTAACCAGCTGTATTCAAAGGCCTGGCTCCGTCTGAAAAGCGGCTATTCCAGGCTTTCGGCTTTGGGGCTGCCACAGAATAACAACTCGGCTCTCCCCCAAACATGCGGAGAGTCCCTTGTTCTGAGTAGGACGGTCGCTCTCCTGGCTTCCTTCTCCCATTTTCAGGGTTTTCATCTTTAAAATGAAGCTGCACCCTAAAAACAAGCTGATGCCCCTTTTCTACCGGTAGAATTCAGTGTCCCCAAGGATGAAACAGACATTCAGCACGGGCATCGTAGGACTCCACTAACCGGGATCAGCAGTAAGGGGGGAAAAACTCACGTGGGAACATTTTCTCTATCACTAATTGCACTAATTTGCAGAGATTTCAGATGGGGAGGCCCAGTATTAACTTTGAGTTTGGTTGGAAGCAATATATTTAGCGCTGAGGGAGGTTTCAAACAGCTGTTGGTTATTTTCATCTATGCCCCCATTGGCACATCTGTTTGGTCACCACTCCACTCTGTGTTAAGGCTGCTTATAGTGTCATGAGTACAAGCTTTGGGAGAGGCACTCGTCCCTCAAGATTTTTGGTGAATGTGGAAGCTGGCTCACAACTTTGTAACTCTACATTTGCAAAATATGGCTTTAAAGGAAAAAAAAAACGTAACTCTCTCCCGCTTTCTAGCCTGAGGCCTGAACCACACCACCAAACTGGCTCTTCATATACCGGATACTCCCCACAAAATCTTCCCATTCAGCTGTTCCTGCTTCTCCAACAGCAAATCCAAGGCTGCAGCCTTTCAAGATCTAGTTGGTCCCCCCTTACTCTTCAGGTGACAGATCCTTTTTGTCTTTCAATCTGAGCTTGAAACTTTTATTCTGGGGAATAAAATAGAATAGAATCTGTGGCTTGAATCATGTCAACTGGATTTCTATTTTCTCAGTAGAAACATTTCACTCCTTATCCAAGGAGCTTCTTCAGTCTGAATAAAGCTAGTAAGGGAATCCTTAAATATGTTTCTAGGGTGGCTGTGTGACCTTGCACCTGGGGCTAGGTCATGGTTATTTTGAGATGTTTATTTCTAAGTCCCATTATCATCTAAAGGAGGATCGTTAAGATTACCCTGCTGCTGTTGAGCTTGCGAAATGGTCTTAATCTTCCTAGGCACAGAAGATAAAGCAGGAAGGAAGATAGGGAAAAGGTTGTGCCTGAGGCCCCCACCTCTATTCAAGGAAGGATTTTCCAAGTTGGCATAAATGGATTCCTTGACCCCTCTCTCAAACCAACTATCTTCTCTGTCTAAAATGTGAACATTAATGTCCTCAAATGAGTGTCCTTTTCCCTTTAGATGAAGATAAACTGCTGACTCTGGTCCTGTGGTGTTACTTCTCCTGTGTTGGGCCATCCTCCTGTACAAAGGTTGTTTGGTTTCTCCAATGTAGAGTTCAGAGCACTCCTCACTGCACTGGATTGCATACACTACATTGCTTTCCTTGTGTTTTGGAGTTTGATCTTTGGGGTGTACAAGCCTCTGTCTCAGTGTGTTGGTGGGTTTGAAATATACACGTATGTGGTGTTTGCCAAATATCCGTTTTATCTTTTCAGACACGCCAGCCATGTAAGGAATGACCAGGTTCTTCCGTTTACTCTGAGTCTCAGCCCTATCTGTCGCTGTTTTAGGTCTGGTAGACTTAGATTTAGATTTGTCTTCTGTGCCTAGGAAGATTAAGACCATTTCGCAAGCTCAACAGCAGCAGAGTAATCTTAACGATCCTCCTTTAGATGATAATGGGACTTAGAAATAAACATCTCAAAATAACCATGACCTAGCCCCAGGTGCAAGGTCACACAGCCACCCTAGAAACATATTTAAGGATTCCCTTACTAACTTTACTCAGACTGAAAAAGCTCCTTGGATAAGGAGTGAAATGTTTCTACTGAGAAAATAGAAATCCAGTTGACATGATTCAAGCCACAGACTGTTCCACCTGGATGACTGAGAACCTTCATCGACAAATGGAATAGAATAGAATAATAACTTTATTGTCATCCCACTATACACTATACAAGTGCACAACAGAATGAAATTTCGTTGCAGTTGGCTCACAAATTCACTCAAGCAATAAAATACTAATGATAATAATAAAAAACCATAATTACTATAAAATACCCATTCTTATAAAATATACATTCTTAAAAAATATACATTCTTTAACTCACAATTTCAGTCAAACATTAAAATACTAATAAAAGTCCATAATTACTATAAAATATACATTCTTTACATATCCAACATATTTCACCTAAAAGTGAATTTAAAGTGAATCTAAAAGAATTTGGCATTCAAGAATCCAATAGCCTGGGGGACAAAGCTGTTTCCCAATCTGGCTGTTCTACATCGGATACAGCGGAACCTCTTCCCTGAGGGTAACAAAGAAAACAAACCATGATGAGGATGGGAGGCATCACTGATGATCTTTCGAGCTCTGGACAAACAGCGTGCATGAGCTAAATCTTGGATGAGGGGCAGAGATATCCCAATTATCTTTTCTGCTGCCCTTACCACTCTCTGCACAGACTTTCTATCTGAGGCCCTACAGCCTCCAAACCAGATGGAAATACAGCTTGTAAGTACACTCTCTATAATACCTCTGTAGAAAGTAAGGAGAATGGAAGATGGGAGATGTACTTTCTTCATCCGACGCAAAAAGTGCAAACGTTGCTGTGCTCGCTTTACCAAAAATGTGATATTAAGGGACCAGGACAGACTATTTGTTAACTGCACCCCCAGGAATCTAATGCTACTGACTGACTCCACAGCTATGTTATTGATAAAAAGTGGAGTGTGACTGCACCGGTTCTTCCTGAAGTCTGTAATAATCTCCTTAGTTTTTTCCACATTTAAAACCAAGCTGTTTTTATTGCACCACTCCACCAAACCCTTTACCTCCTCCCTATAAGCCCACTCATCCTCACCCGATAAGACCCACTACAGTTGTATCGTCCACATATTTCACAATGGAATTGGTGGTATACTTGGCGCAACAGTCATGTGTCATCAGGGTGAACAACAGTGGGCTCAAGATGGGAGTGTTCCTCTCACTGGGGACTTGTGTCTCCTGGCCTGGCCCTGGGGACCAGCTCCTCTGGCTTTTATGTTGTCCGCGGTTGAATTTTGCTTAATTTCATTAGTAATATATTGTTAGTAGGTTTTGCGGGGTCTAATTTATTCATTTATTTATATACCGCCTTTATTATTTTTATAAATAACTCAAGGTGGGGAACATACCTAATACTCCTTCCTCCTCCTATTTTTTCCCACAACAACGTGAGGTGGGTTGGGCTGAGGGAGAGAGACTGGCCCAAGGTCACCCAGCCAACTTTCATGCCTAGACTAGGCACTAGGACTAGAACTTTGAGTCTCCTGGTTTCTAGCCCAGCACCTTAAACACAAGACCAAATTTATCTATTCTTTTTATTGTAAAGGGGTTACTTGTTGGGTATTCCACTATTCCCTTAGTGCATAGCTTTCCAAACTGTGTGACGCAACACTTGAGTGTGTCGCAACACAACCTGGAAGTGGATGTGTGGCGGCGGCGGCAGCGGCGCATCAACAGCGCTTCCACGCTTTAACGGAAAACACGAGGCCGCTGCCGCCGCGCCTCCCACCACACACCCCTGCACCGCCGCTGTGCACGACCCCGCCGCCGTGCGCATCCCCGCGCTGCCATTGGTGTGTTCCCAATGGCAGCAGTTTGGAAAGCACTGCTTTAGTGTCAGATTTAATGGGTCTACTTTGTATCTTTGCATATTCAAATTCACTTAGAATTCCGTGGCCACTAAGTATACTATGTCTTCACTGGGGTGGATTCTAAACACTGTTTTAGAATGCAAGATTTTGCATTATGGTATGGCTCCCTCAAAGATCCAGAGGCTTTTGAACCATTTCAAGCATTTCCAGCTCCCAACCATAATAAAATGGGACATCATAACAGGTGTGTCCAAAAATATGGCACTAAAAAAGAGCAAGAGAGAGGAAGCGGGGTAGAATTAAATATAATTTGAATATTTTAAAGTGTAACAACTATGCAGACCTTTAAATTTGAAGCCACTCAGAGCTTGAGGCTGAGGCCAAAAGAGCCTCTTACTTCCTCCCCACCCCTGGCCTGGTCCTGGCTCTTCAGTGTCCTTCTGCAAAGGGCTCATATGCAAAGTGATCTACTAGGGCAGTGCTTTCCAAACTGCTGCCATTGGCGACACACCAATGGCGGCAGCGTGGGGGCGTGCATGGCGGCGGCACGGGGGACGCGGTGGTGTGCACGGTGGCGGCGGCCTCAAATGCGGAAGTGCTGATGGTGTGCTGCTGCTGTCGGTGCCGCTGTGTGGCCCCCGCCGCCGCCGTGCACACCCCCGCAGCCGCTTCGTGACATACTAAGCTGTGTGTTGTGACACACAGTTTGGAAAGCTATGTACTAGGGAAAAAATAATTTCAAATAATTTTCCTCTTTACTTGTAGGGATTTTGGGGAAAAATTTAAAAAGAAGCCCTGAGAGAGGAGTGAAAGAAATGGAAACATCTGCCATTTCTTGGGAAGGGAGCTTTGCCTTACCTTGGCCCCACGTTCACAGCAACGCTGAGACTACCCAGTTTTTTTCCTTCTCAAAAGCAATGAATGGTTCTTACACAATGCATTTCTAGAAATGAAACATCTTCCACTGTGCAATTTTTTCCTCACATCTCCACCAATAAGGGGGATGTAAGAAAAGGGAACAGCCTCTTGGCGCTGCTATCACCCACAGCCATCAAAGGCTAACAAGCAGGCACCTCCAAGCAAACAAGATCACAGCAGGGGCTGTTCATAAACCTGAAGATCCTATGCTCAAAACCACAATGCCTTTTCTCAACTCAACTCAATATTCCTGCAGCTCTTATCCATCATGTTCAACTTCAAGGCAGAAAAGCCTTTCCATCTGAAACCTTACAGTGCTTTTGTCACTGCCACAAACGTCCCTAATATATTCTCTCATAAAATCTGAGTGCTCCTATCTTTTTTTCATGTATCTTTTAGGGCCTGCAGCAGCTTACTGGGAAGTTCTGCTGATAGCCAGAAATGTGTAGTTAGCCTTTCTCAAACTAACATTTTCTATTTTTTTCTCTCCTCCCTCATCTCTAATACTGAGACATGTTTGACTAAAAAGAATCAGCCCAGAAGTTAAATACTCAACTTTTCAGCTGGATGTCCAATGGGAGATGAGAAGTGAAATTCAAGCCTTCTCTACACTCACCCCCTTCTGCCTCATGTGCATTTTCTTGTGTCTGTTAAGGTAGGAATTTTGTGTGAAGCACCGTCCACAGTCTAGGCATTTGAAAGGTTTCTCTCCTATGCGTAAACCTACCTGATTTATAAGGCTAGACCTAACACTGAAATATTTCCCACAATGTGGACACTCATATGGTTTCTCTCCTGTGTGAGTTCTCTGGTGTCACACCAGGTGGGAATTCTGATTGAAACTTTTCCCACAATCTGGACACTCATATGGTTTCTCTCCGGTGTGAGTCCTCTGGTGTATCACCAGGTCGGAATTCTGAATGAAACTTTTCCCACAATCTTGACACTGATATGGTTTTTCCCCTGTGTGAGTCCTCTGGTGTATCACCAGTTTGGAATTCCGACTGAAACTTTTCCCACAATCCAGACACTCATACGGTTTAACTCCTGTGTGAGTCCTCTGGTGTATCACCAGGTGGGAATTCCGAATGAAACTTTTCCCACAATCTTGACACTGATATGGTTTTTCCCCTGTGTGAGTCCTCTGGTGTATCACCAGTTCGGAATTCCGACTGAAACTTTTCCCACAATCCAGACACTCATACGGTTTCTGTCCTGTGTGACTACACTGGTGTATCACCAGGTTGGATTTCTGACTGAAACTTTTCCCACAATCTGGACATTCATACGGTTTCTCTCCTGTGTGAGTCCTCTGGTGTATCACAAGGCTGGAATTCCGACTGAAACTTTTCCCACAATGTGGACACTCATACGGTTTCTCTCCTGTGTGAGTCCTCTGGTGTATCACCAGTTCGGAATTCTGACTGAAACTTTTCCCACAATCTGGACACTCATACGGTTTTTCTCCTGTGTGAGTCCTCTGGTGTTGCACCAGGCTGGAATTCTGACTGAAACTTTTCCCACAATCTGGACACTCATACGGTTTCTCTCCTGTGTGAGTCCTCTGGTGTTTCACCAGGCTGGAATTGTGACTGAAACTTTTTCCACAATCTGGACACTCATACGGTTTCTCTCCTGTGTGAGTCCTCTGGTGTATCACCAGGTTGGATTTCCGACTGAAACTTTTCCCACAATCCGGACACTCATACGGTTTCTCTCCAGTGTGAGTCCTCTGGTGTATCACCAGGTTGGAATTCCGAATGAAACTTTTCCCACAATCCGGACACTCATACGGTTTCTCTCCTGTGTGAGTACTCTGGTGTTGCACCAGGCTGGAATTGTGACTGAAACTTTCCCCACAATCTGGACACTCATACGGTTTCTCTCCTGTGTGAGTCCTCTGGTGTATCACCAGGTTGGATTTCCGACTGAAACTTTTCCCACAATCTGGACACTCATACGGTTTCTCTCCTGTGTGAGTCCTCTGGTGTATCACCAGTTCGGAATTCTGAATGAAACTTTCCCCACAATCTGGACACTCGTACGGTTTTTCTCCTGTGTGAGTCCTCTGATGTGTCACCAGGCTGGAATTGTGCCTGAAACTTTTCCCACAATCTGGACACTCATACGGTTTTTCTCCTGTGTGAGTCCTCTGGTGTGTCACCAGGTGGGAATTGTGACTGAAACTTTTTCCACAATCTGGACACTCATACGGTTTCTCTCCTGTGTGAGTCCTCTGGTGTGTCACCAGGTCAGAATTCTGACTGAAACTTTTTCCACAATCTGGACACTCATACGGTTTCTCTCCTGTGTGAGTCCTCTGGTGTTTCAACAGGCTGGAATTCTGACTGAAACTTTTTCCACAATCTGGACACTCATACGGTTTCTCTCCTGTGTGAGTCCTCTGGTGTATCACCAGGTTGGATTTCTGACTGAAACTTTTCCCACAATCCGGACACTCATACGGTTTCTCTCCTGTGTGAGTCCTCTGGTGTTGCACCAGGCTGGAATTGTGACTGAAACTTTTTCCACAATCCGGACACTCATACGGTTTCTCTCCTGTGTGAGTCCTCTTGTGATTCACCAGGGTGGCATGCTTGCTAAAGCTTTTGCCGCATCGAGAACACTGGTAGGGCTTCTCGCTGGTGTGGGTCCTCTTGTGCATAATCAGCTGTGATCTATAATCTGTGCTTTTCCCAGAATATAGACCTCTGTGGGGCTTTTCCACCATTGATATTCTTGGATTCTCGAGAACAAAACAATTTCTGATCCCTTGTGTGGTGGTGCTTTGATTCAAGTGACTGTTTCCTTTCTCACAGGGTGAGGCTTGTGTTACTGGCTGCCCTACTTGGATATCGAAGTGACCTCCACCTCCAGATATTTCCCTTTTTTTCTGAATTTGGAAATTATCCCCCTTGACCTTTTCATGTAATATTTGAGTTCCACATATTCAATTTTTTCCAGCTCAAAAACTCTCTTCCTGTTTTTCTCTCCCTTATCTGTCACCTGCTGGGGAAGAAGAGTTTTGGCGTTCTCTGGAGAAAGTGGAAAAGATTTGATTGCTGGCTTGATTTGCTTTCTTTTTTAATGCTGCTTGTGATTCTCAGTTGTCGAGAAGGCTCTTATTGGCATCTTTTTGTCTGTAAGATTCACATGAAAGTGTTACTTTAAATATTATCTATAAAATGGCTGCACAACACGTGCAAACAACAACAAAAAAGCATACATTACAATGAAAAAGGAGAAGTGCCAAAAGGGTAGATTAATTAACATTCATTATGATTCATTTGACACATAGAAGACTAGTGAGATCCAAGTTCAAATCCTGAAATTCTTGGGTCAATCACGGATTCTTAGCACTGCAAAGGGTTATCATCAAGGAAATGCCGGGGATAGATTCTACACATACACATAGATGCACACAGAGAGAAATACAGATACACACACCTATGAATGTATGTATGTAGAAAATCCATGTTATTTCAGCCTCCAAAATGTCCCAGAAGTGGGTATGGTCAAAGTTTTGGGGCTACTTTCAGAGGGCTGGGGGGCTTTAACAGATGAAATGGTGCCCAAAGCCTCTGCAAGATTTAAAGCACCAGTTCTGTCCATTCAACTACTCAGCTCCAAATAAGAAAAGAGCAGAAAATACTGTCCACAACCTTTCTGGGAACATCACCATACAATACAGGTAGTCCTCCTTTCTGACTGCAATTGGGACCCGCAATTCTGTCACTAAGCAGCTCGCTCATTAAGTTGCTCTCCGAGTGAGATGGGTGGAGAATAAATTGGATATATAAATAAAAAAATAAAGATGACGTCACGTGAATGTGCTGACTTACAACATCAGTTCTGGCTGCAGTCATTAAGCGAATCACCGTGGGTCATTAAGCACAATGTCAAACAACCTTGATACATGAATGGAAGACCACTAGGAAATCCTGTGTTTGTTGGCTAGATTTGGCAGTAAAAGAAAACATCACTGTGGGTCTTTAAGTGCAACGTCACATGACCGTGACTTGCAGCTTCCTGCTGGATTCCCCATTGATTTGGCTTGCCAGAAGCCGGGTGGGAAGGTGGCAAACAGCAATCATGGGCCTGCAAGACGCTGCCACTGTCGTAAAGGCGCGTCGGTTGCCAGCACCCAAATCGCTTTGAGGGCCACAAGTTTGAGGACCACTTGGAAGTCTCCTTTTCAGGGCCATCCTAACTTTGAATGGTCACTAAACAAGTCGTATGTGAAGACTACCTCTACACCTGAACATCCCAAATGGTCCTCAATGGCTATGTAAAAAAAAGTGCTGGGTTAAGCAGAGTTGAACCTGCTTAATACATGGATGGGAGAGTTTGTTGGCTAGACTTGGAAGTAAAAAAACATCCCAGGAGACGGCAGTGGCAGATCAGTCCATATTGTTGCCAAGAAAACAACATCTCCATAAAATCACAAGGAGTCAACGCTAACCTGAAGGAGACTTTTTAAATCTCCCGACCGCCAGAAAATTGCATGCACCAGTTTTACAGCGTGCAGCACCAGGGGAATAAAATTTGGGGCGGGGAGGCATAAGTAGCAGCTGTCATTTTTCAGCAGAGTTGCTTCTCTGACTCTGCCCCACGGAGGAAAGGAAACGAATCAGCCCCACTTGCTCCCGGCCTCTCCTCCCACCTGTCCTCAACTCACCTTCCGGCTGCTGCTGCTCCGAACCCGGGAAGACCACAGAGCTCTCTCCGCCACTTTCCTCCCAGGCGGAAGCCGGAACAGGAAGTTCCTCTGCCCTCCTCCTCTCCTCCGACATCCCCTCTAGCAATCCAGTACTTTATTGTTTCAGCTCCCCCGCTTCCCCTCCCGTTGGATGTCGGTCCTCAGCAAGCACAGACGCCGCTGCTGCATTGACAGCTTTCTAGGCGCGGGGGTTGCTTTTTTCTAGAGCGCCATCCAGGGACACGAGCCTGAAAAACCCACTGGTCCGGTCTCCACCCTAAGGCGTTGGCGAGATTTTTTGATTCATTCTGTGCCATCAAGTCCTTTTCGACTCCTGGCGACCACATCGATAGATCTTCTCCATGATGTTCTATCCCTAACCTGTTCTTTCGGGTCTCCCAAGGGTGCACTCATGGCCACTGCAACTGAGCAAAAACGTCGTTTGCAAGAAGCAGGAAGTAAACCAAGGGAAAGCATCCTTGGGGAGCCACAGGCTCCAAGAGAGCCAGCTTCACTCGTGCTGACCAGGGCTGCTTCCAAGCGCGCCCAGGGTCTCGGAGCCGGTGTTCCCAGCAAGCCAGCTTTGTTCCTGAAGGAGGAAATTCTAAATCTGCTAAAGGGCCAATGCCATGGGGGGGGGGGGCTCCAGGGGGCCCATTTTGGGATGGGGACAGGAAAGAGGCCTGAACCCCCGACAGTCATCCTAAGGCAGGCAGTAGGACTGATTATTGGGGGGAGAAGAAAAGTTTTGGGGAACCAGGGAAGGTGGTGGGTTGGGAGGAGGGAACGGCTGGGAGACCCCAGGAACATCAGTCCAGACACCCTTATTGTGCCCCCCTCCCTACACCCCCCCAAGGAAGAGGGAGACGGAGGTATGGATATTACTTTCACTCCAGCCCTGAGAGTTTCTGGTGGTCTCTTCACCCCCCTCCATATATTTCCTGCCCCCTGGATCCAATATTCCCTGCAGAGAGTAGGGCGGTTTGCTGCATCATTTGAGCTTCTGCCTGCCTTTCCCCACCCTGGGAGGATGGAGGATGCCCACCAGGAAGTTCTTCCCCCTCCCCCCTTTCCTCCCCACTGGGACCGACAAACTTCCCCCTCCCTCCTCCAGGGGGCATCTTGAGGGAGTGACAGCCCTGCGGGGTGGGCCACTGCTGCCAAAGGAAGGTGTTGGAGTTTCTTCCACTGGGGTGGATTGGGGCTCTTCCTCCAACTCTCCCCCAATGGTGGGAGGTTGTGTGCATTGGGCGGGGGTCTTTTGCAGGCCACCACGCCTCTCCCACAGGGAGCCACATCAGGAAAGTGGAAGCGGGCTGAGAAAGGCCCACGTGGCTCCCCCTTCCAGCTGGGCCCTCCAGTGGCCATCCATCGGTTTCTGAAGCAGGTATCTGCCCTTCCCCTCCCTGCGTGGGTCCCTCCTCACGGCTGGACTCCCTCCTAACGGCCCTCCTCCTCCTCCTCCTCCTCCTCGCCCATTTCCTGGCCCAGGAGAAGTTTGAGTGCCACTTCCTCAACGGGACGCAGCGGGTGCGCTACCTGTCCAGGTAAATCTACGACCGGCAGGAAATTATCTGCTTCCACAGCGACTCCGGCAACTTTGTGGCTGTTACTGAGTTGGGGCAGCACTCAGCCGACTACTAGAACAGCAATAAGGTCCACCTGCAGTACCAGAAGGCCTCTGCTGGCACAACTACTAGATGGCCAAGATGGAACATCTGATTGGCCGGTGAAGGGAGGGGCTTTCTGCGGGAGGGGGATGTTGGGACCCCCTTTTCCTTTAATCCATTAAATTCCCCTTATAAAGATTTACTCCTTATTTATTCTACACTCTCAGATCTATGAAATATTCCTCTTCTTCCAAGGATCCAAACTCTCTTCCTGCCCAGAATCAGGGATCCCTTTTATCCCCTCCAGAAAATGTCCCAAAGATGATTGGGGGGGGGGGGGGGCAGGAATCCAGCAACGTCTCCCTTCTCCCAAATATGGTGTGTTTAGCATTTTAGGATGAAAAAAATCAATTTCCAAAGGTCTGAAAAAGAGAATTAGAAAGGTCGTTTTGCCTGTTCTAGTGCCCTTTCTCTGGACGTTTTGCTTTTTATTATTTATTATTTATTCAGAGTCATTTGGAGTCCGGCAACTTCTAAATCCAACAAACAAAGAAATAAACAAGTATGCAAGAGTACTCACTTGGTGATAAGAGCGGCGAAACGTGAATATTTCTCCGCTCTTATTGCATCTGCAGAATGCCACCCGACGGCCCTGTTTAAGATTACTCTTGGGTCAAGTAGACTCAGTGACCCACTTACAGGGCCATACAGAGGAGTTCTCTGAGCATCTGCAGGATTGTAAATGCCACCACATGCCATCTAGACCTGTGCCCTCCCTGGCTGGTAAAAGCAGCCTGGGAGGTGTCATGTGGTTGGGTCCAGGTGATAGGTAGTACATACATACATACATACATACATACATACATACATACATACATACATTTATTTATTTATTTATTTATTTATTTATTTATTTATTTATTATTTAATTTATATGACTGCCCATCTCCCCCAATGGGGAACTACATCCTTGAGTGAGGGGGTGCTCCTGGCTGCCTTTAAGGAGGCGCTGGTGCAACCCCTCCTCAAGAAACGAACCCTGGACCCTACTGTGTTGGACAATTTTTGTCCTGTCTCCCACCTTACCTTTTAGGGAAAGGTGGTTGAGACAGTGGTGGCATTGCAACTTCAGAGGATTCTGGATGAAACAGATTATCTAGGCCCCTTTCAGTCAGGTTTCAGGCCAGGATATGGGACAGAGACTGCATTGGTCGCGCTTATGGATGATCTCTGGCGGGAGCGGGATGGAGGGAGTGCATCCATCCTGACTCTTTTGGACCTCTCAGTGGCTTTCAATACCATCGACCATGGTATCTTTTTGGGGTGGCTCAGGGAGTTTGGGGTGGGTGGCGATGTTTTACGCTGGTTCACCTCCTTCCTCCAGGGCCATTCCCAATCGGTGGTGATAGGGGATGAGAGATCCGATCCTCAACCCCTCCTCTTTTATTTAATATCTACATGAAACCACTGGGTGAGATCATCCATCACTACGGGATCAGGTATCATTAATACGCTGCTGATACCCAGTTATACAAGATGGGGTGGCTGTTGGTTGATTGCCCCTTGCATCCAGGAAGTTGCCATCTTTGGTTCTGGATGGGGTAGCACTGCCCCATTCAGACCCAGTGTGGAACCTGGGGGTCCTCCTGGACTCACGTCTCTTGCTCGAAGAGCTGGTGGCAGTCGTGGCCAGGAGGGCCTTTGTGCAAATTCAATTGAAATGCAGAATAAACTTTATTAAGGATACATGTAAATCAAAGCATTCTCAAAGATCCGAATGACGGTTTCCCGCCAAACAGCCAATCTTAGTTCTCCCCCTTCATGCCAATCCTTTTGCACCCATGATGTCAGTGTCCGTTACTTTCCTACTCCGCTCAAGTCCCCACCACACTCTTGCAGGTGGACGACCTTGACGCTCAGCATAACAGTCTCTAGCAGTCTGGCCTGGCTCCTGGAATGCACTCCCCCTCCCATCTCTTTCGAAGCCAACACACATCTCCGAAGTACATGGCAGGATTCAAACTAGAACCCTGACATGCTGGCCCCCAAAGAAAAAGAAAAGTAGGATATTTGCAAATAGAATAGAAGATGCTTGTTGCTGGCATTTATATCTGTAAAACATTAAAGACAAAATAAAATTACACAGTAACATACATTAAGAAGGTTTATCTGGAAACTTGCGATGAAACTGAGCAGTGAGTCTGGGAGCGGAGACGTGGGATTTCTCCATCCACTTATTGAAACTGCTCGGCAAATGCTACCATTGAATGAGGTACTGCAGTTTTCCCCTGTGCCATCTGTAATCAAGGATATCTTTAACTTCAAAGTGTTGTTCACCCTCCACCATAACAGGGAGGCTCGGGTGGTTCGGGATGCCACTTTCCAGAAACTTTCACGGGTTTCAACAGGCTGATATGAAACACAGGATATACTTTTCTTAAATTCTTTGGCAAAGCTAATTGAGCAGTCACTGGATTTATTACTTTAGTAATTGAGAATGGTCCAACATATTTTAGCCCTAGTTTATTGGATGGTTGGTTAGTGTGGAGGTGCTTCGTTGAAAGGTAAACTTTTTCTCCAACTTTTAATTGCCACTCGGGATCGCTTTCTATCGGCAAATCTTTTATAATTATTTTTTGCTTCTTGTAAAGTCTGTTTTATAATTGGCCAATTAGCTGTCATTTTCTTAATCCACTCAGCAGCCAACACAGGATTGGATCCATCTCCCATGGGGGAAGAGGGCAAATCAGGTATAGGTACAAAGTCTTTCCCCATAGTGATCTTGAATGGAGAAAAACCCATGCTTTGGTGCACCGCATTATTATAAGCAACCTCGGGAAACAGCAACAGATCGACACAGTCATTTTGTTAATAACTAATATAATACCTTAAATATTGCTCTAACGCGGCATTTAGACATTCAGTCGATCCATCCATCTGGGGATGGAATGAAGAGCTTAAACTTTGTTCTGCTCCAATTAATTTTAAAAATGCCCTCCAAAACTTAGAAGTAAATTGACTTCCCGGTCACTAATTACCCTGTCGGGCACACCATGGGGGCAATAGATGTGCTGGATAAATAGCTTTGCATGCTGGCTAGCAGAAGGCAGACCTTTGCACGGAATAAAATGTGATTGCTTAGAGAACAAATCTGTGACAACCCAAATCACAGTCTTCCCTTTGCTTTCAGGTAAATCAACTATAAAGTCCATAGCTATCTGCTTCCAAGGTTGAGAAGGGTTTGCCACTGATTGTAATAACCCCACTGGCTTCCCATGTGATTTCTTTGTGGTGGCCCAATTTGACAAGTAGTTACATAGTCTTTTACATCTTTCCTCAATGTGGGCCACCAGAATTGCCTTCTGACCAAATGTAATGTCTTTACAAAACCAAAATGCCCAGCTACATTATCATCATGACACTGCTCAAAAATGTTCTTTCTTAAAACACCGGGAATGTATAGCCTCTCCCCATTCCACCACAATCCATTGCTTTCTTGGAGAGTGTGTTTGTTAGCCTTCCACCATGGATCTTTTTGAATTTCAATTCGTAATTCCTTTGTTAATGTTGTCTCTAAAGGGAGATCAGGTGGTTTTTTGTTTTTTTTTACTGCGAGTGACTGCTGCTTTCCCCACTTGTGAATCCAGACACATCTCTGATGCATTGTTTTTTCTTCCTACTTTGTCTTGGTGAATACCAAGTTTATTTATTTTATTTATAATTCAATTTATATCACCGCCCCATCTCCCCCAAAGGGGACTCTGGGCGGTTGTTGAGGAGACATTACAGTGTTAATGACTTCTTCCCTTTGGCTATTGTGTTGGGGCAATCTAGAAAGAGCATCTGCCAAAAAAAATTTCCCCAAGGGGAGGTACTTTAATGTGAAATTAAATCAGCTGAAAAACAGCCCAGCGCACCTGCTTTGGATTCAATTTGTGTGGGGATTTTAGTGCTTCTAGATTTTTATGATCAGTCCATACTTCAAACGGGTGAGGAGAGCCTTCTAACAAGTGTCTCCAAGTAGCCAGTGCATGGTGTACTGCAAAAGCCTCCTTCTCCCAAACATGCCAGCGTCTCTCCATTTCTGTGAATTTGTGAGAGATGTAAGTGCAGGGTCTTAATACATTATTAGAGTCTCTTTGTAATAACGCAGGCCCCACCACAGTATCTGAAGTGTCAGTTTGAATAACAAATGGTTTCTCAGAATCAGGGTATTTTAAAATTGGCTCCGCTGTGAAAAATGCTTTTAGGTTATCGAAAGTAGCTTGGCAGTCTGGAGTCCATTTCAGCACCGCCTCCGGTTTCGTTGCTTTCTGGCCCTCACCCTGACTTTTCATCTTCAAAAGATCAGTTAAAGGCAGGGCAATTTGTGCAAAATTGGGTATGAATTGGAGATAAAAATTCAAGAACCCTAGGAATGATTGCAATTGCCTTTGGGTTCTTGGAGGTTCCCACCCCAATACATCACACACTTTTGCTGGATCCATTTCAATTCCCTGGTGAGATACTCTATATCCCAAATAGTCCAATTTTCATCATAATAAAAAAGGATCAACAAGGAAACACATTAAACCATCAACAACATCTTCAATGGAATAAAATTCACAAGGGAAGAAGAAAACAACAACACACTAACCAAGTGCTCCACTACCAAAGCAATAACCCAACCTCCCACAAGAGGAGCTGTGTAAGAACACTATACAGACGAGCACAAACGCTGCAGCAACCCAGAACACCAGAAAAAGGAAATAGACTACTTATACAGCATCTTCCAGCAAAATGGATACCCACACAACTTTATCAAGAAGTGCCTGACCATTCAACCCACCACAGCAAACCCAACAGAAACTATGAAAAGGATTACACTGCCATACATCAGAAACATCTCAGAAACTACTAATAGACTGTTACAACCACACAGCATCACCGTAGCACACAAACCAACCAAAACCCTTCAGAACATCATAAGTAACCCAAAAGACCCAGTAGCCCAAGAAGAAAAAATGAGTTATCTACAACATACAGTGTAAGGACTGTAACAGCCACTATGTAGGAGAGACTGGCAGAAGACTAGCAGAACACATCCACGAACACCAACTAGCAGTCAGAAGACACGATGAAAACTCCTTAATCTCACAACACATGGACAGACTTAACCATACTTTCAACTGGGAAACTCTGAGCATCTTAAACCAAGCCAAATCCCAAAATGCTAGAGAATTCCTGGAAGCTTGGCACTCAGACAAAGCAGCCATCAACAGACACATAGAGGTAAACAACATTTACATACCATTCATAATAGACAATAGAAAAGCCAAAAGACCACAACACCTCCTTGCCAGCAATCAACAACCAGATAGGCAAAGATTAACACAGGGCTTTCCAAAGTGCCGCCGCTGGTGACATAGCAGTGGAGGCGGCCGCGCAGCGGTGGCGCGGGGGGGCACACGTGCATGGCGGCGGCACGGGGTGTGTGTGGCGGCATGCGTGTGCACTGTGGCGGCACGGGGGGGCATGCGGCGGCACGTGTGTTCATGGTGGTGGTGGCAGCCTCCGTTAAAACATGGAAGCACTGATGCTGTGCCGCTGCCGCTGCCGCTGCCCTTGCCGCCATGCACGTGCGCGCCGCCGCTTCCGGGTGGTGTGGCAACACACTTTTGTGTCGCGACACACAGTTTGGAAAGCTCTGGATTAACACCAAGATTAGCACCAGAGGAGCAATCAAACAACACAATAGACCCTAATCAAGGAACTATTAACTCAGTCAATCAACCAAGCAGCAAACAACCCAATCAAGGAACTACCAAGGAGAGTATAACACCCCCACCAACACGGGGAGGACAAGCCATGGTATATAAACAGAGAGCAAATCTCACTCCCTTTTTGCACTGAAGATGTTGCCTAGCCTGGCAATGAAACATCTGCAAGAAAACAACAAGGCTCAGAGAGCACCAAGGACTCCACAGTTCAACCCTGAGCTACAAATATTCTCTTTGATTAGTCCAATTTTTCTTTATGAAATTCACATTTCAACAGTTTGACATACAATTGGGCTTCTAGCAGTCTTTTTAACACTTCACGTACCAATTGTGTGTGTTCCTCCATTGTTTCAGTATAAATGAGAATATCGTCCAGGTAGACCAGGACCCCTCTATATAAAAATTCATGTAGCACCTCATTAATCAAGTTCATGAACACACCAGGGGCTCCAGACAAGCTGAAAAGCATGACCCAATACCGGAAACACCCAAATTAACAATTAAAGGCAGTTTTCCATTCATCTCCCTCACGGATGCGCACTCTAAAGTACGCCTCCCTTAAATCCAACTTGGTAAAGATTTTCCCTTTGGTGAGGTGGGCCAGCATGTCTTTCAGCAAAGGCAAAGGGTACTGGTTGGAAATACAAATGGCATTTAGACCCCTACAGTCAGTCCACAGTCTTAATGAGCCATCTTTCTTTTTCCTGAATAAGACCAGGGCAGCCATTGGTGAAGTGGCCAGTTCAATGAAACCACGCTCAAGGTTCTTATCAATAAATTTTCTTAACTTTTGTAATTCCTTATGTGTCATGGAATATAACTTAGTCTTTGGCAAAACCGTCCCAGGTTCAATCTCGATAGTACAGTCTGTCTTATGGTGGTGGTGGTGGTGGGTAACTGATTTGACTCAGCTTCATCAAAAACCACCTGTGCTTCATCATATGCCTCAGGAATTTCTATTTCCTCGTTCGGCTGACTACTGTTTTCCATACCAGCGGCTCCCATCTCTGTTCCAATCTGTATATCCTTGGCGTCCAACTCACCATAAGACCCATCAGCAAATTCCAATTCCCCAGAAACCCAGTCAATGTGGGGATTTTGCTCCCGAAGCCATTTCAAGTCTAGGACTATCGGGTGGTTGGCTATCGGGGCTACAATGAATCTCAAAGTCTCTTCATGGGTCCCAATTTTCATTTTCACCACTTCTATATAGTATTCCACCAGACCCCCTTTCATATCGGACCCATCAAGTTGACAAAAAATTATGGGGACTTTGAGTTTATGTAAAGTTAGTCTTAGTCCAGTCACTATGGCAGGGTGAATCAAGCATCTTGAACACCCAGAGTCCAGCATTGCCAATAAACTGGCTTGCTCCCTCCCATCTAAAGTCTCATTTTTTACCTTTACTTGCATAGTTGGACAATCTCCACTCACCAGTGGATCTGTGCCCCCATTGGTAAATGCCTGCCCTCTGGTGCATCTTAGGACAGGCAGTTGGAGTTTCCCGCCGGCAAAAATTCTTCATCTGTCGAGTCATTCTCCCCTTTGAAGAGATCTGTCTTGATCTGTTCCTCTACTGCTACAGCCACTCCCTTCCACTTGGGTTGAAATTGTTTACTTCCTTTGCTCTCCGGTTTCTTCTTTGGGATGTTGGTAGCTTGTGGGACGCTGCTGATGCAATGACCTTCTTTTCTGCATTTAAAGCATAATCCACTCTTGGCGCGATGTTCCTTTTCATCTTCCCAGGTTTTCTGTGTAGAACTTCACTTGGTCGATGTTGTAGTACTGATGATCCTTCTGTTTGGGGTCTGGAATTGTCTGTATGATCTTATACGTAGTCTAGTACTTTCTGCTTTTCCTGCCAACTGGATCCACTCGTCTAAAGTTTCTGGATCCCCTCTCCCGGCTGCCATTTCGAGAATCTCTGGTTTCAGACCCATTTGGAAATATTCTATTTGGAATGTTTCAGGCCAGTCTGGTAATCGGCTTATCAATTTCTTGAATTCCATGGCATACTCTGCTACAGTGCGATTGCCTTGTCTTAAATTTTGCAACTCTACTCTGGCAGACATTTTTGACAAGGTATCTTCAAAACGTTTGCGTAATGCCATCATGAACATGCTAAAGTTTGACAGCTCTTTAGCTTTTGCTTCATGCATAGCCACCAACCAGTTTGCTGCCTCTCCCTGAAGAAAATTTGAAACATATCTCACCTTGGCTTCTTCGTTGGTGAAGGACGCTTCAAATTCTTCCATGAACCCTCTCACATGGGTCATGAAGCATGCCAGCTTCGCTGGGTCACCATCAAATTTCATCTTTAATTTGCTAATAGTCATAGTTTTAGTTGGCATAGTTAGTGGTCTGACATTCACATGTGTTCCTCGGGTAGAGGATCATGCACCTTCATCAGGTTCTGATGTCTCCTCCTCTTCCTTGCTGTCCTCAGTGGATTCACCTTTGCCCGATGTGATCGGAGGGCTAGTAGGTCTAGAAACATCTACCTGCCCCACCCGGTCATGCAGAGAAGGCATGCTACGGACCCCATCAACAAGGGAATTTCATTTGGTGGGGTCCAGGAGATGGGCCTTCTCTGCAGTGGCGCCTGCCCTTTGGAATATTCTGTCCCCGGAGGTGAGATGGGCCCCTTCACTCCCGGCCTTCTGGAAGAATCTGAAGACCTGCCTCTGCCTCCTTGCTTGGAACGGGAAGGGCAATAGTTCTTCCTGGGGGTGGCTGGCACCGTAGAGCTCACTATGGAATGAGATCTAATCGTCACTGGATTTTATATTTATTTATTTTCTATTTACATTGTGTTGGGATTATCAGGAGTCAACTCAGCATTGTCTCATAAACATAATAGGGGGTCTTTCTAGTAAACGCATCTATACTGTACTTGTGGGATGTTACCTGGGTCACATGATTTCCTCTTCCTCCTTCTTCTTGGTTTGGGGGATTCTCATTCTCCATTATGCTTTGGGCACACCTGCAAGCAGGAGGTGCTGCACAATGCAGCTCTCGTCCATTACATCTCGCTTGCACGCAGATCTACAATGAATCTAAGGTACTTGTATCCAGATCTACTGAATAAATGTAAGCTATCTCTATTTTTCTTCATCTAACTAATGTGTGAAGACTGAATTTATTTCTGAACATAATTAAGCTTAAAGTGCAAGTTCTGTTATCTGCTACTTCTAATTGTATTTCAGATACATTGTTAGCACCAAATTTTCCTATATCCATTTCCAATTCCCTAGGCTCCTCACCTCTGGTGTTCTTGGAAAAAGAAGTGCAAGATTTATTTCAAAAACGAAAGATTTAAAAGGCTCCAGGCCCAGATGGTGTGACTCCTTCCTGTCTGAGAGTTTGTGCAGAACAATTGTCCCCTATTTTTACATATATTTTTAATAAATCGTTGGAGATGTGTTATGTTCCTTCTTGTTTTAAAAGTTCTATAATTATTCCAGTTCCTAAGAAATCTTCCATTAGTGAGCTGAATGACTACAGACCTGTTGCATTGACGTCTGTAGTTATGAAGACCTTTGAGAGGCTAGTGCTGGCTCACTTGAAAGCTATCACGGATCCCCTGTTAGATCCATTGCAGTTTGCTTATAGAGGAAACAGGTCAGCAGATGATGCTGTCAACATGGTTTTACATTATATTTTGCAACATCTTGAATCTCCAAAGTCTTATGTACGAATCCTATTTGTGGACTTTAGTTCAGCATTTAATACCATTGTTCCAGGAATTCTTTGCAACAAACTGATCCAGCTCACTGTGCCTGACCTTACCTGTAGGTGGTTAATCAGTTTTCTAACAGATAGGAAACAACATGTGAGGTTAGGCAAAACTATATCCAGTATTCGGTCAATCAGCACAGGTGCCCCTCAGGGATGTGTGCTCTCCCCGCTGCTTTTCTCCCTCTATACCAATGACTGTACTTCAAAAGATTCTTCTGTTAAAGTTTTGAAATATGCAGATGATACAACCATCATTGGTCTCATTCGGAATGGTGATGAGTCAGCATATAGATGGGAGGTACAACTGGTCCCGTGGTGCAGTTACAACAATTTGAAACTGAATACACTTAAAACTGTAGAGATGGTTGTGGATTTTAGAAAGAACTCCTTTAATTCCCGTTTCATTACTATACTCGATGGCCCTGTATCAGTAGTAGTAGCTGTTGTTGTTGTTCAGTCATTTAGTCGTGTCCGACTCTTCGTGACCTCATGGACCATAGCACGCCAGGCCTTCCTGTCCTCCACTGTGTTACATGGGTCAGCATATTAGTCAATAAGCCTGTAAGAACATTAGGCAAGCTTGCAACATCAAGGATATTAATTAAGCCTTTAATATCAAAAGGAGACTTTTGGGCCTACCTGCTTCACTAATAAACACTTCTTGATGCAAGTCATGAAATGCAGATTAAGCTTTATTCAGGATACATGTAAATTGAAGCACTCCTAAAGATCTGAATGCGGATTCCCGCCAAACCTCGCTAACTTAACTCACCCCCCCACGCACCAATTTCGCAGACGCTATGATGTCAATGTCCAGAACTTTCCCTCTCCATTCCCAAGCCTCCAGCTCCTGCAGGTGGTTGACCTTGACGCTGCATTCCACAGACTCTGATGGAAGAGTCTAAGAGTGATGTTCTAAGAGTCACTTAGAACACATCCCCACTCCCTGCAGTTCACAGCCTCAAACTACCTCCATAATGTCAGGATTCAACTATGAACCCTGACAATAAGAGAGCTAAAGTTCTCATTGCTAGATCTCTTCCAGATCACAGATTAGCAGAGATTAAAAAATATTTCTACTGTTAAGGAAATTATTGAGAATTTATGCACCCTATATTCAGAAGCTGATGATCAGAAAGTGATTTCTTTGTTGCGAGAACTGCATGCATATAATTTGGAAGACAGTGGAAATGTAAATGACCACCTGATCAGAATACAGGGAATCTTTGATCAGCTGAGCACAGTTGAGAATCTCATGAATGAAAAACTTAAGATGTCTTTTTTGCTAAGCACCTTACCAAATAGATTTTTCCCATTCATTGCTGGCATGAATTTAGAAGGCAAGAATTTTTCTCAGCTTCTAGGAGCAATTAGATTGGAATGTCGGAGGCAAGAGAATTTGCATAACAATAGATTGCCTGGCAGAGACATTGGTTACCTAGCAACAAAGGGTAAACATGAGCCAGGGCAATTAGTGAGAAATCAGAATACCAAAAAGACTATTGCCTGTAATGCTTGCAAGAAACCAGGACATTTTGCCAAGTTTTGCAGAAGCAGGGACAAGAAGGATTTTTCCAAGGGAAAATCTTTTAAAAGTGAAAAAGCTTTACACACCGTTTATAAAGCTGATACTGTTTTTAAAGCTGATACCAATAAAGCAGTTTTCTACTCATCCCCCTCCTGGATATGCACTCAGAAGTAAGCTTCTCTCAAATCCTCAAATCCTCAAAGTCTGGTAAATATTTTCCCTTGTGACAAATGTGCAAGCATGTCTTTCATCAATGGTAAAGGGTATTGATTCGAGATGCAGATTGCATTCAGACCCCTATAGTCAGTACACAGTCTCAAAGAACCATCCTTATTTTTCCTGAACAGCACCGGCACAGCCATAGGCAAAGTGGCTGGCTCAATGAACCCTCGTTCCAGGTTTTTATCTATGAATTTTCTTAGCTCTTGTAGCTCCTTTTGAGTCATTGAATATAGCTTAGTCTTAGGTAAAACCGCCCCAGACTCAATCTCAATGGCACAGTCAGATTTCCTATGGGGCAGTAACTGATTAGACTCAGTTTCATCAAACACTTCCTTTAGACCCCAATACTGCTCTGGAATGGTAATTTCCTCTGCCGGGAGGGGATTCTCACAAGTCTCTATCCCAATGGCTCCCCATTCAATGCCTGGGCTAGAAAGAACTGAAACCATTCCCGGGTAAATTCCATCTGCAAAAGTTAACTCCCCTGACACCCAGTCCTCCTGGGGATTTCTCTCCTGGAGCCATTTCAAACCCAACACAACGGGCTGATTTGCTATTGAAGCCATGATAAATTGTATAGTCTCTTCATGCCAATTTTCAACTTTACAGCCTCAGTATAAAATTCAGCTGGGCCCCCCTGCATGTCAGACCCATCTAGCTGACAAAAATAATGGGTACTTTGAGCCTATGCAATTTCAACCCCAGTCCAGTCACTATGGCAGGATGGATTAGGCATCCCGAACACCCTGAGTCCAGCATGGCCAATAAACTAGCCTGCCCCCCCCTTCCAAAGTTTCAATGCTCAACCGCACTTGCATTGTGGGGCAATCTCCACTCACCAGTGGGTCGGTGAGCCTGTTGGTAAATGCCTGTCCTCCGGCGCATTTCAGGACAGGCAGTTGGAGTTTCTCGCTGGAAGAAATTCTTCATCTGAGGAATCTGTCTCCCCTCTGGGACAATCCTGGGTTTTCCTCTCGCCGGTTACTGCAGCGCCCCCCTTACGTTTTGGAACTGTTGCTTTCGGTGATTTGTTGTCGCTTTTCTTTTTCTGGGTCAAGGTCTCCTGCAGACAATTACTGATGCGATAACCTTCCTTTCCACATTTGAAACATAATCCACTCCTCGCCCGTCATTCCTTTTCCTCTTCCCAGCTCTTTTGTTTAAACTCCCTCTTGACAGGTACATTCGACCCCGATGGTTTCTTCCCAACCGCTTGGATCTGCATGTGCCTTTTGAAACGCACTTTGGTAGTCTCAACCATTCCTGCAAGGTGGATCCATTCAGGCAACGTCTTCGGATCCCCTCGAGTGAGGGTCATTTTGAATATATCTTGTCTTAGATGCATCTGGAAGTATTCTACTTTAAACGTCTCCAGCCAATTGGACATTCAACTCACCAATCTTTTAAACTCCAGCACGTATTCGGCTACTGTGCGGTTGCCTTGCCGGATGTTCTGCAATTCAACTTTTGCTGTCATTTTAGACAAGATGTCTTCAAAATGCATTCTGAGGGCTGTCATGAAGGCATCAAAATCTTCTAGCTCTCTGGCATCTGCATCATGCATCTCCACCAACCACTCAGCCGTCTCCCCTTCAAGGTAGCCTGACACATACCTTACTTTGGCTTCCTCACTCGCGAAGGATTCCTCAAACTCTTCCATGAAACCCCTCACATGGGTCATGAAACATGCCAGCTTCTTTGAGTCCCTGTCAAACTTCATCTTTAACTCACTGGCCCCTGTAGGTCTGGCCAGGGCTTGATTCACTTTCACCCGTGGTTGCGCTCACTTCATACGCGACACCTCTGGCTCCGGGGCATCTTATTCCTCATCACTGCCATCCGTGGGCTCTTCCTCTGCTGATGTAGTGGCCAGGCTTGTCGCTTGCTGACTAGTCTCCGTGCCCTCCATCTTTTGCAGGATCCAATCCACCACAAGTTTTATAGATGCCATTTGTTGACTTACGGTCTCTAACACGTAATCCACTCGTGACATTTTGCTTTCCAAAGATGCAACCCTCTGGCCTTGTGACACCCATTTCTTAGTGGCACATTGGGTCACTTTGCCTCCCATGCCACCACCGATCCCCATGGATCAGCTCGCTTTCGTCTTGGGTGTTTTGAGCTGAAGTTTGTCAGTGGGGCCCGACTCCTCCATTTCTGTCTCTGGCACCAGCTCACGTTCCTTTCATGTGCCTTTATCCTGTATCTTTAACTTCTTCCCTCCCTTCTGAGGTACCGCTCCTTGGAGTGTAGCCTCTTGGGATGTACCAGGCTGTTCATCAGGAACCTCCTGGGTCTCTACAACCGATTCCTCCATCAGTTTTCCTTCAGACATACAGATTTTCAATCAACTGCAATATCGATTCTCTGCCGTAGGTATATCCGCAATTGCAGAATTGACCCCATGTAGAATCAACATACATTGGAGCTGGGTCTTTTTGAGAGTTCCTGGTGGTCTCTTCACCCCCCTCCATATATTTCCTTCCCCCTGGATCCAATGTTCCCTGCAGAGAGTAGGGCGGTATGCTGCATCAGTTGATCTTCTGCCTGCCTTTCTCCACCCTGGGAGGATGGAGGACACCCACCAGGAAGTTCGTCCCCCTCCCCCCTTTCCTCCCCACTGGGACTGACACTTCCCCCTCCCTCCTCCAGGGGGCACCTTGTGGGAGCGACAGCCCTGCGGGGTGGGTTAGTACTGCCAAAGGAAGGTGTTGGAGCTTCTCCCACTGGGGCAGATTGGGGCCCTTCCTCCAACAGCCCCCCAATGGTGGGAGGTGGTGTGCATTGGGCAGGGGTCTTTCGCAGGCCCCCCGCCACTCCCACAGGGAGCCCCATCAGGAAAGTGGAGGGGGATGAGAAAGGCCCATGTAGCTGTGCATTCCGGCTGGGCACTCCAAAGGACATCCATCGCTCTCCCACAGGTACATCTACGACCAGCAGAAGATTCTCTGCTTCCACAGCGACCTTGGCAAGTTCGTGGCTGTGACCAAGTTGGGGCAGCGCTAAGGTACCCCAGTAGCTACCAGAGGTGAGCAGTGCTCTCGGCCCTTAAGGGGAGGGGTGGGTGGGTGGGTGGGTGGATGCTGATTTTCAGGGGGAAGTGAAGGTACCACCACACCATACTAGTATACAGGATGTAGTTCTTCCAGCAGGACAACGTATGGCTCAGCTAATTTGGGGAAATTTAGGTTTACCCGTGATTCAGGGAGTAGCAGGTCCAAGCCGGCTTACCCACAGAGGAGCAGAGGGTCCGGATCAACAGACAAGGGCCTCCTCCTTTCCGGGGCAAAAGGATGTGTCATGTATCCCAATCAGCAAATCAGACTGGGGAGATTCCAAGCAGAAGTCCAGTGGCCACTCCTTGGGTTTTGCCAGCCAACACCGCTTCCCCAATACGTCTGACGTCTGACGTATGTCATGAGTGGCTTGAGTAAGTGAGCCCAGCCACATGAAAGCAAGTCAAAATTCTCCCAGACACGAGGAAAAAGGTTTCCCTGCCTTCAGACAGGGAGGGACAAGACTTTCAGCATCCATGAAAGAGACCCCTTTGCCCAACTGGGGCACAGACTGTATTCCACCCGGAAGCTCTATTTCATTTGCCCCTCTTGAGGACTAGAAGGCTGTTCTCTTCTGTTCCTTCTCTAGGAAGTAGCCTTTGGGGTGGTGGATGCTGCTCTGTCTCTTTTGTTTTGGCAAAAGTATTTTTCCTTCATCAGAAACTTGTTTTTCTTTATGAATCTCAAATTAGAGGCTCTTCAAGTCAGGCAAGAGTTGAACTTGGATCCTGTTGGGGTTTTGAATCATACCCAGAATTTACAGCTAGACAGGTGAGATTAATTAGACAGGTGAGCGGTAATCATTTCTGCAAGTCATTCTATCAGCAGCCATTGATGAAGTATGATGCAAGTAGTGACATACTACAGCTGCTGTAATTTATGCTGGGTGTGGCAGATGATGAATGTGACCTTTAATGTTATTAGTCAATGTGTGTATATAAGCAGAAGAGCTCTGGTGTTCATTCTCTTTGTTACTATCTTCATTATCATCGTTATCTGTTGTCGTTATTGGACTGTGTATTGACTGCATATGTATATAGAGTAAATATACTATTTTATCTTATCTCTTGTGAGTGTCTGCTTACTCAATAGAACGTATTACTCTGAGGTCTAGAAGGAACACGGGCAGCCCCAGCGTTGTATACTCTGACAGATCCCTTGTTGGGGGAGCCTCTGAATTGGGAAAGGAAACCCAGACCCCCCCCCAATTCCCCATAGCGGAATCAGGACCTGGAGGGGAGGGGGGAACCACAGGGGAGGAACTGATGGGGTCTGAGTTGCTCACTGGGACCCACAAGCTTCCCCCTCCCTCTTCCAGGTGGCATTTTGAGGGAGCGGCAGCCCCGCGGGGTGGGCCACTGCTGCCAAAGGAAGGCGCTAGAGCTTCTCCCACTGGGGAAGATTGGGGCCCCCAATGGGGGGAGATTGAGTGGATTGGGCAGGGGTCTTTCTCAGGTCCCCACCTCTCCCACAGGGAGCCCCATCAGAAAAGTGGAGGGGAGCTGAGAAAGGCCCACGTGGCTGTGCCTTCCTGCTGGGCCCTCCAAAGGCCATCCATCGGTCTCCCGCAGCAGGTCTCCCGCCCCTCCCACTCTCTGCATGGGTCCCTCCTCTAGTCATGGCTGGGAGTGATGGGCCCTGGACTCCCTCCTGATGGAATAGGAATCCTTTGATCCCTTCCATGCTTCTGGCACCCATCTTGGTGGTCTCTGGTCCCGGTTCCAGATGGGGGACGCGAGTCCAATTTATCTTTGAGTATTTTTCCGCAGAAGAGGCAGTTCCCTTCCTCCCTCCCAAGATCCTGTTTCAGGAAGAGGAACTCCTGGCATGCAGGAGATTTTTCCTAATTTTATTTCACTCGATTTGGGTCCCTACTGATTTTCAAATACCCCCTTCAGTTGAGGGTTCCTTGTTTGTGGTGCTTTTGCATAGGGTTCATTTTAACTCTCATTCTTCTCTTCCTTGGGGAAAAATAGGAAGGAGCTCATTAGAAATATCAAGGCCCAGATCCACTGCCTTGCCTGGTTTAATTCATCTCCCGTTCCCATGTTTTGATGAATCCTGGATTAGTTTTGCATTATAATGGAATCTCAGATAATAGCAAGGTGTCTCTACTGGGCCATTTTGTATTGTTCGTGGGAATAAAGTTGTGTTTTCTCCCCGCTGATCCACTATCTTGAGATTCAGTGGGGAAGAATCAGGACCGCAACAGGACCAGGCCGAGGAAGATGGGGTCAAATTGCAGGAAGCGACGGTGGATCTGCTGAACTTCAAATAAGACCTTTATTTATGGAATAATATAAAAGCTTTGTGTGTGTGTGTGTGTGTGTGTATATACATATATTTGAAAATCAGTAGGGACCCAAATCGAGTGAAATAAAATTAGGAAAAATCTCTTGCATGCCAGGAGTTCCTCTTCCTGAAACATGATCTCGGGAGGGAGGAAGGGAACTGCCTCTTCTGCAGAAAAATACTCAAAGATAGATAGATAGATAGATAAATTCTTATATATAAATTCATATATATATATATATATATATATATATATATATATTCATATATATATATATATATATATATATATATAAATTCTTATATATATATATATATATATATATATATATATATATATAAATTCTTATATATATATATATATATATATATATATATATAAATTCTTATATATATATATATATTTGTTGTTTATTCGTTCAGTCGTTTCCGACTCTTCGTGACTTCATGGACCAGTCCACGCCAGAGCTTTCTGTCGGCCGTCACCATCCCCAGCTCCCCAATGGTTGAGTCCGTCACCTCCAGAATACCATCCATCCATCTTGCCCTTGGTCGGCCCCTCTTCCTTTTGCCTTCCACTTTCCCTAGCATCAGCTTCTTCTCCAGAGTATCCTGTCTTCTCATTATGTGGCCAAAGTACTTCAGTTTTGCCTTTAATATCATTCCCTCAAGTGAGCAGTCTGGCTTGATTTCCTGGAGTATGGACTGGTTTGATCTTCTTGCAGTCCAAGGCACTCTCAGAATTTTCCTCCAACACCACAGTTCAAAAGCATCTATCTTCCTTCGCTCAGCCTTCCTTATGGTCCAGCTCTCGCAGCCATAGGTTACTACAGGGAATACCATTGCTTTAACTATGCGGACCTTTGTTGTCAGTGTGATGTCTCTGCTCTTAACTATTTTATCAAGATTTGCCATTGCTCTCCTCCCAAGAAGTAGACGTCTTCTGATTTCCTGGCTGCAGTCAGCGTCTGCAGTAATCTTTGCGCCTAGAAATACAAAGTCTGTCACTGCCTCCACTTTTTCTCCCTCTATTTGCCAGTCATCAATCAAGCTCGTTGCCATAATCTTGGTTTTTTTGAGGTTTAGCTGCAACCCAGCTTTTGCACTTTCTTCTTTCACCTTCGTCATAAGGCTCCTCAACTCCTCCTCGCTTTCAGCCATCAAAGTGGTATCATCTGCATATCTGAGATTGTTAATGTTTCTTCCAGCAATTTTAACTCCAGCCTTGGATTCCTCAAGCCCAGCATGTCGCATGATGTGTTCTGCGTACAGGTTGAATAGGTAGGGTGAGAGTATACAACCCTGCCGTACTCCTTTCCCAATTTTAAACCAGTCCGTTGTTCCGTGCTCTGTTCTTACCGTTGCTACTTGGTCGTTATACAGATTCCTCAGGAGGCAGACAAGATGACTTGGTATCCCCATACCACCAAGAACTTGCCACAATTTGTTATGATCCACACAGTCAAAGGCTTTAGAATAGTCAATAAAACAGAAATAGATGTTTTTCTGAAATTCCCTGGCTTTCTCCATTATCCAGCGGATATTGGCAATTTGGTCTCTAGTTCCTCTGCCTTTTCTAAACCCAGCTTGTACATCTGGCAATTCTCGCTCCATGAATTGCTGGAGTCTACCTTGCAAGATCTTGAGCATTACCTTACTGGCATGTGAAATAAGTGCCACTGTTCGATAGTTTGAACATTCTTTAGTGCTTCCCTTTTTTGGTATGGGGATATAAGTTGATTTTTTCCAATCTGATGGCCATTCTTGTATTTTCCAAATTTGCTGGCATATGGCATGCATTTATATATATATATATATATATATATATAAATTCTTATATATAAATTCTTTATATATATATATAAATTAAAGAATATATATATTCATTCATTCATTCATTCATTCATTCATTCATTCATATATATATATATATATATATATATATATATATATATATGAGAAACTAGCAGCAGTGCATGAACTCCAAGCAGCACAGATGAACCAGCTGCTAGCAGCAGGCTCCCACCCAGACTGGCTAACACAAGGTAGGACAGTGCTGATCATGAAAGACCCCAACGAGGGAACAACACCGGCCAACTACCAGCCAATAACCTGCCTCCCCACAACATGGAAAGTCCTATCACACATCATAGCCGCCAAGCTGCAGAACCATATGGGCCAGTACATGAGCACAGCTCAGGGCATTGGGCACAACACCAGAGGCTCCAAACACCAGTTGCTCATAGAGCGAGCAGTCGCCCGAGACTCAAGGTCTAGACAGACCAATCTGAGCACAGCCTGGATTGACTACAGGAAAGCCTATGACTCAATGCCACGCACATGGATCTGTGAATGCCTGGTGCTATACAAAGTTAACAGGACACTAAGGACCTTCTTCGGTTCCAGTGGCCCTGGTGAGATGGCCCTGGGGTCAAATCTTCTCTGAGCGAGGTCCCTTCAAAGAGCATCCATGTCAAATGAAGCGAGCACTGGTCAATTGAGGCGGCCTCCAGTTTTCCCCATAGTTGGCTCAGGATATGGAACCAAGAGGGGCTTTGAAGTGGCATAGAGGGAGGGAGTGTTGCGGGAGGAGCATTTTTCAGTGAGGTGTTGGAGTTCCAGGCACAGATCAATGGTGGACCGGCCCTCCCTGGAGCCAGCTTCCTCTCTGCAAGGATGTTTCTTGTTCCAGCCAGTCCTGGAATTTCCACTGTAGGTGTCTTGCATAGAGTTTGCTGATTGTGTGGAGGCGGCTGATCGGTCTACAATTTAGCAGGGTCATCCTTTCCCCCTTTTTCATATATAGGGACTGTTGGAAGGAGGAAACTTCTTCCTTTTCATTGTTCACTCCCAAGCCGGGAATTAATCAAAATAACCAGATGATAAGTGGAGAGTCAAAATATGTTTATTCACCCAAAGTTGTCAAATTTCTCTGAGTGGGCAGCCATGCCAGGGATTAATTTTCTCCATCCTTTTATAGGTCTTTTGGAGCCTCAATCTGTGTGGTCTCTGCTCCCTCCCTTCCCACAGCCCCCCAGAAGGATGGAGAGGGACCCCCCTTCCCTGGTTGTGCAGATGCCCAGGTGGAGCGGGGGTCGTGGGAAGGCAGCGGACCTGGGTCGAGACGCAGCTGGGAGACCCTCTCTTGCCCCCCGCCCCGTGGCTGGGTTGGAGTTGGACTTTCAGTCCCCGAATAAGACTTGTTGGGGGAGTCTCTGAGTTGGGAAAGGACAGCCAGCGCCCCCACCCATAATTCCCCATAGTGAAATCAGGGCCTGGAGGGGAGGGGGAACTGGGGGGGGTGTCTGAGTTGCTCCTCCGAAATTGGCTTCCCCAAAACTCTCCCTTTTGTGAAGGAGGCTGGAGACCCTCCCTGTGAGTCTCTGCATTTAACCCCTTCACTTAAGCTGGGTGGCAGTGGGGCTGAGCAATGCCAAAGTCTCCCAGCCGGACCCGCAAGAGGGGATCACCCCCATCACCTCCCCCCCCCCAGAAAGCCAAAGGATCAAAAGAAATTGAGATTGAAAAAGAAAGTTGCATGCGCTAATCTGCATTTACAGCTGCCAATTAGTAATTCATTGCTATGGAAGATGGGCGACAGTCCTGCAGGTGCCCTCAGACTACAACACTCACCATCCTTCGCCCCTGGCATTATTGGCTGGCGATCCTGGGATGTGCTCAATTTCTAACCCTAGACAGTATGTCAGGAGGCGTCTGTAGCACCTTTGCTGCCTAACCAGCTGTATTCAAAGGCCTGGCTCCGTCTGAAAAGCGGCTATTCCAGGCTTTCGGCTTTGGGGCTGCCACAGAATAACAACTCGGCTCTCCCCCAAACATGCGGAGAGTCCCTTGTTCTGAGTAGGACGGTCGCTCTCCTGGCTTCCTTCTCCCATTTTCAGGGTTTTCATCTTTAAAATGAAGCTGCACCCTAAAAACAAGCTGATGCCCCTTTTCTACCGGTAGAATTCAGTGTCCCCAAGGATGAAACAGACATTCAGCACGGGCATCGTAGGACTCCACTAACCGGGATCAGCAGTAAGGGGGAAAAAACTCACATGGGAACATTTTCTCTATCACTAATTGCACTAATTTGCAGAGATTTCAGATGGGGAAGCCCAGTATTAACTTTGAGTTTGGTTGGAAGCAATATATTTAGCGCTGAGGGAGGTTTCAAACAGCTGTTGGTTATTTTCATCTCTGACCCCATTGGCACATCTGTTTGGTCACCACTCCACTCTGTGTTAAGGCTGCTTATAGTGTCATGAGTACAAGCTTTGGGAGAGGCACTCATCCCTCAAGATTTCTGGTGAATGTGGAAGCTTGCTCACAACTTTGTAACTCTACATTTGCAAAATATGGCTTTAAAGGGAAAAAAAATGTAACTCTCTCCCGCTTTCTAGCCTGAGGCCTGAACCACACCACCAAACTGGCTCTTCATATACCGGATACTCCCCACAAAATCTACCCATTCAGCTGTTCCTGCTTCTCCAACAGCAAATCCAAGGCTGCAGCCTTTCAAGATCTAGTTGGTCCCCCCTTACTCTTCAGGTGACAGATCCTCTTTGTCTTTCAATCTGAGCTTGAAACTTTTATTCTGGGGAAATGGGAGTGTTCCTCTGACTGGGGACCTGTGTCTTCTGGCCTGGCCCTGGGGACCAGCTCCTCTGGCTTTTATGTTATCCGCGGTTGAATTTTGCTTGATTTCATTAGTAATATATTGTTAGTAGGTTTTGCGGGGTCTAATTTATTCATTTATTTATATACCGCCTTTATTATTTTTATAAATAACTCAAGGTGGGGAACATACCTAATACTCCTTCCTCCTCCTATTTTCCCCACAACAACCCTGTGAGGTGGGTTGGGCTGAGGGAGAGAGACTGGCCCAAGGTCACCCAGCCGGCTTTCGTGCCTAAGGCGGGACTAGAACTCTGAGTCTCCTGGTTTCTAGCCCAGCACCTTAAACACTAGACCAAATTTATCTATTCTTTTTATTGTAAAGGGGTTACTTGTTGGGTATTCCACTATTCCCTTAGTGCATAGCTTTCCAAACTGTGTGTCGCAACACTTGAGTGTGTCGCAACACAACCTGGAAGTGGATGTGTGGCGGCGGCGGCAGCGACAACGGCAGCGGCGCACTATCAGCGCCTCCACGTTTTAACGGAAAACATGAGGCCGCCGCCGCCGCGCCTCCCGCCACACACCCCTGCGCCGCCGCTGTGCACGCCCCCGCCGCCGTGCGCACCCACGCGCTGCCATTGGTGTGTTCCCAATGGCAGCAGTTTGGAAAGCACTGCTTTAGTGTCAGATTTAATGGGTCTACTTTGTATCTTTGCATATTCAAATTCACTTAGAATTCCGTGGGACATCATAACAGGTGTGTCCAAAAATACGGCACTAAAAAAGAGCAAGAGAGAGGAAGCGGGATAGAATTAAATATAATTTGAATATTTTAAAGTGTAACAACTTTGCAGACCTTTAAATTTGAAGCCACTCAGAGCTTGAGGCTGAGGCCAAAAGAGCCTCTTACTTCCTCCCCACCCCTGGCCTGGTCCTGGCTCTTCAGTGTCCTTCTGCAAAGGGCTCATATGCAAAGTGATCTACTAGGGCAGTGCTTTCCAAACTGCTGCCGTTGGCGACACACCAATGGCGGCAGCGTGGGGGCGTGCATGGCGGTGGCGCGGGGGACGCGGTGGTGTGCATGGTGGCGGCCTCAAACGCGGAAGTGCTGATGGTGTGCTGCTGCTGTCGGTGCCGCTGTGTGGCCCCCGCCCCCGCCGCTGTGCACATCCCCGCAGCCGCTTCGTGACACACTAAGCTGTGTGTTGTGACACACAGTTTGGAAAGCTATGTACTAGGGAAGAAATAATTTCAAATAATTTTCCTCTTTACTTGTAGGGATTTTGGGGAAAAATTTAAAAAGAAGCCCTGAGAGAGGAGTGAAAGAAATGGAAACATCTACCATTTCTTGGGAAGGGAGCTTTGCCTTACCTTGGCTGCACGTTCACAGCAACGCTGACACTACCCAGTTTTTTTCCTTCTCAAAAGCCATGAATGGTTCTTACACAATGCATTTCTAGAAATGAAACATCTTCCACTGTGCAATTTTTTCCTCACATCTCCACCAATAAGGGGGATGTAAGAAAAGGGAACAGCCTCTTGGCGCTGCTATCACCCACAGCCATCAAAGGCTAACAAGCAGGCACCTCCAAGCAAACAAGATCACAGCAGGGGCTGTTCATAAACCTGAAGATCCTATGCTCAAAACCACAATGCCTTTTCTCAACTCAACTCAATATTCCTGCAGCTCTTATCCATCATGTTCAACTTCAAGGCAGAAAAGCCTTTCCATCTGAAACCTTACAGTGCTTTTGTCACTGCCACAAATGTCCCTAATATATTCTCTCATAAAATCTGAGTGCTCCTATCTTTTTTTCATGTATCTTTTAGGGCCTGCAGCAGCTTACTGGGAAGTTCTGCTGATAGCCAGAAATGTGTAGTTAGCCTTTCTCAAACTAACGTTTTCCATTTTTTTCTCTCCTCCCTCATCTCTAATACTGAGACATGTTTGACTAAAAAGAATCAGCCCAGAAGTTAAATACTCAACTTTTCAGCTGGATGTCCAAGGGGAGATGAGAAGTGAAATTCAAGCCTTCTCTACACTCACCCCCTTCTGCCTCATGTGCATTTTCTTGTGTCTGTTAAGGTAGGAATTTTGTGTGAAGCACCGTCCACAGTCTAGGCATTTGAATGGTTTCTCTCCTATGTGTAAACCTACATGATTTATAAGGCTAGACCTAACATTGAAATCTTTCCCACAATGTGGACACTCATGGTTTCTCTCCTGTGTGAGTCCTCTGGTGTCTCACCAGGTGGGAATTCTGACTGAACCTTTTCCCACAATTTGGACACTCATATGGTTTCTCTCCTGTGTGATTCCTCCAGTGTATCACCAGTTCGGAATTCCGAATGAAACTTTTCCCACAGTCCGGACACTCATACTGTTTCTCTCCTGTGTGAGTCCTCTGGTGTATCACCAGGTGGGAATTCTGAGTGAAACTTTTCCCACAATCTAGACACTCATATGGTTTATCTCCTGTGTGAGTCCTCTGGTGTATCACCAGTTCGGATTTCCGACTGAAACTTTTCCCACAATCCAGACACTCATACGATTTCTCTCCTGTGTGAGTCCTCTGGTGTCTCACCAGGTTGGATTTCCAACTGAAACTTTTCCCACAATCTGGACACTCATACGGTTTCTCTCCGGTGTGAGTCCTCTGGTGTATCACCAGGTCAGAATTCCGAATGAAACTTTTCCCACAATCCGGACATTCATACGGTTTAACTCCTGTGTGAGTCCTCTGGTGTATCACCAGCTTGGACTTGAAACTGAAACTTTTCCCACAATCCAGACACTCATACGGTTTCTCTCCTGTGTGACTCCTCTGGTGTATCACCAGGTTAGATTTCTGACTGAAACTTTTCCCACAATCTGGACATTCATACGGTTTCTCTCCTGTGTGAGTCCTCTGGTGTATCACAAGGCTGGAATTCTGACTGAAACTTTTCCCACAATCTGGACACTCATACGGTTTCTCTCCTGTGTGATTCCTCCAGTGTATCACCAGTTCGGAATTCTGACTGAAACGTTTCCCACAATCTGGACACTCATACGGTTTTTCTCCTGTGTGAGTCCTCTGGTGTGTCACCAGGTGGGAATTCTGACTGAAACTTTTCCCACAATCTGGACACTCATACGGTTTCTCTCCTGTGTGAGTCCTCTGGTGTTGCACCAGGCTGGAATTGTGACTGAAACTTTTTCCACAATCCGGACACTCATACGGTTTCTCTCCTGTGTGAGTCCTCTGGTGTATCACCAGTTCGGAATTCTGACTGAATCTTTTCCCACAATCTGGACACTCATACGGTTTCTCTCCTGTGTGAGTCCTCTTGTGATTCACCAGGGTGGCATGCTTGCTAAAGCTTTTGCTGCATCGAGAACACTGGTAGGGCTTCTCACCAGTGTGCGTCCTCTCGTGCATAATCAGCTGTGATCTGTAATCTGTGCTTTTCCCACAATATACACCTCTGTGGGGCTTTTCCACCACTGATATTCTTGGATTCTCGAGTACAAAACAATTTCTGATCCCTTGTGTGGTGGTGCTTTGATTCAAGTGACTGTTTCCTTCCTCACAGGGTGAGGCTTGTGTTACTGGCTGCCCTACTTGGATATCCAAGTGACCTCGTCCTCCCCACTGACTTCCAGATATTTCCCTCTTTTTCTGAATTTGGAAATTATCCCCCTTGACCTTTTCATGTAATATTTGAGTTCCACATATTCAATTTTTTCCAGCTCAAAAACTCTCTTCCTGTTTTTCTCTCCCTTCTCTGTCACCTGCTGGGGAAGAAGAGTTTTGGGGTTCTCTGGAGAAAGTGGAAAAGATTTGATTGCTGGCTTGATTTGCTTTCCTTTTTAATGCTGCTTGTGATTCTCAGTTGTCAAGCAGGCTCTTATTGGCATCCTTTTTGTCTATAAGATTCACATAAAAGTGTTACTTTAATTATTATCTATAAAGTGGCTGCACAACACGTGCAAACAACAACAAAAAAGCATACATTACAATGAAAAAGGAAAAGTGCCAAAAGGGTAGATTAACCTCTAACATTCATTATGATTCATTTGAAACATAGAAGACTAGCGAGATCCATGTTCAAATCCTGAAATTCTTGGGTCAATCAGAGATTCTTAGCACTGCAAAGGGTTATCCTCAAGGATATCTGGAAATTCTGGGGATAGATTCTACACATACACATAGATGCACACAGAGAAATACAGATATACACACCTACAAATGTATGTATGTAGAAAATCCATGTGTATTTCAGCCTGCATAATGTCCCAGAAGTGGGTATGGTCAAACTTTTGGGGCTACTTTTAGAGGGCTGGGGGGCTTTAACAGATGAAATGGTGCCCAAAGCCTCTGCAAGATTTAAAGCACCAGTTCTGTCTATTCAACTCCTCTGCTCCAAATAAGAAAAGAGCAGAAAATACTGTCCACAACCACTCTGGGAACATCACCATACAATACAGGTAGTCCTCCTTTCTGACTGCAATTGGGACCCGCAATTCTGTCACTAAGCAGCTCACTCATTAAGTTGCTCTCCGAGTGAGATGGGTGGAGAATAAATTGGATATATAAATAAAAAAATAAAGATGACATCACGTGAATGCGCTGATTTACAACATCAGTTCTGGCTGCAGTCATTAAGCGAATCACCGTGGGTCATTAAGCACAATGTCAAACAACCATGATCCAAGAATGGAAGACCACTAGGAAATCCTGTGTTTGTTGGCTAGATTTGGCAGTAAAAGAAAACATCACTGTGGGTCTTTAAGTGCAACGTCACATGACCGTGACTTGCAGCTTCCTGCTGGATTCCCCATTGATTTGGCTTGCAGGAAGCGGGATGGGAAGGTGGCAAACAGCAATCATGGGCCTGCAAGACGCTGCCACTGTCGTAAAGGCGCGTCGGTTGCCAGCACCCAAATCGCTTTGAGGGCCACAAGTTTGAGGACCACTTGGAAGTCTCCTTTTCAGGGCCATCCTAACTTTGAATGGTCACTAAACAAGTCGTATGTGAAGACTACCTCTACACCTGAACATCCCAAATGGTCCTCAATGGCTATGTAAAAAAAAGTGCTGGGTTAAGCAGAGTTGAACCTGCTTAATACATGGATGGGAGAGTTTGTTGGCTAGACTTGGAAGTAAAAAAACATCCCAGGAGACGGCAGTGGCAGATCAGTCCATATTGTTGCCAAGAAAACAACATCTCCATAAAATCACAAGGAGTCAACGCTAACCTGAAGGAGACTTTTTAAATCTCCCGACCGCCAGAAAATTGCATGCACCAGTTTTACAGCGTGCAGCACCAGGGGAATAAAATTTGGGGCGGGGAGGCATAAGTAGCAGCTGTCATTTTTCAGCAGAGTTGCTTCTCTGACTCTGCCCCACGGAGGAAAGGAAACGAATCAGCCCCACTTGCTCCCGGCCTCTCCTCCCACCTGTCCTCGACTCACCTTCCGGCTGCTGCTGCTCCGAACCCGGGAAGACCACAGAGCTCTCCACGCCACTCTCCTCCCAGGCGGAAGCCGGAACAGTAAGTTCCTCTGCCCTCCTCCTCTCCTCCGACATCCCGTCTAGCCATCCAGTACTTTATTGTTTCAGCTCCCCCGCTTCCCCTCCCGTTGGATGTCGGTCCTCAGCAAGCACAGACGCCGCTGCTGCATTGACAGCTTTCTAGGCGCGGGGGTTGCTTTTTTCTAGAGCGCCATCCAGGGACACGAGCCTGAAAAACCCACTGGTCCGGTCTCTACCCTAAGGCGTTGGCGAGATTTTTTGATTCATTCTGTGCCATCAAGTCCTTTTCGACTCCTGGCGACCACATCGATAGATCTTCTCCATGATGTTCTATCCCTAACCTGTTCTTTCGGGTCTCCCAAGGCTGCACTCATTGCCACTGCAACTGAGCAAAAACGTCGTTTGCAAGAAGCAGGAAGTAAACCAAGGGAAAGCATCCTTGGGGAGCCACAGGCTCCAAGAGAGCCAGCTTCACTCGTGCTGACCAGGGCTGCTTCCAAGCGCGCCCAGGGTCTCGGAGCCGGTGTTCCCAGCAAGCCAGCTTTGTTCCTGAAGGAGGAAATTCTAAATCTGCTAAAGGGCCAATGCCATGGGGGGGGGGGGCCCCTCCAGGGGGCCCATTTTGGGATGGGGACAGGAAAGAGGCCTGAACCCCCGACAGTCATCCTAAGGCAGGCAGTAGGACTGATTATTGGGGGGAGAAGAAAAGTTTTGGGGAACCAGGGAAGGTGGTGGGTTGGGAGGAGGAAACGGCTGGGAGACCCCAGGAACATCAGTCCAGACACCCTTATTGTGCCCCCCTCCCTACACCCCCCCAAGGAAGAGGGAGACGGAGGTATGGATATTACTTTCACTCCAGCCCTGAGAGTTTCTGGTGGTCTCTTCACCCCCCTCCATATATTTCCTGCCCCCTGGATCCAATATTCCCTGCAGAGAGTAGGGCGGTGTGCTGCATCATTTGAGCTTCTGCCTGCCTTTCCCCACCCTGGGAGGATGGAGGATGCCCACCAGGAAGTTCTTCCCCCTCCCCCCTTTCCTCCCCACTGGGACCGACAAACTTCCCCCTCCCTCCTCCAGGGGGCATCTTGAGGGAGTGACAGCCCTGCGGGGTGGGCCAGTGCTGCCAAAGGAAGGTGTTGGAGTTTCTTCCACTGGGGCGGATTGGGGCTCTTCCTCCAACTCTCCCCCAATGGTGGGAGGTTGTGTGCATTGGGCGGGGGTCTTTCGCAGGCCACCACGCCTCTCCCACAGGGAGCCACATCAGGAAAGTGGAAGGGGGCTGAGAAAGGCCCACGTGCCTCCCCCTTCCAGCTGGGCCCTCCAGGGACCATCCGTCGGTCTCTGAAGCAGGTATCTGCCCCTCCCCCTCCCTGCGTGGGTCCCTCCTCTAGTTACGGCTGGACTCCCTTCTGATGGCCCTCCTCCTCCTCCTCCTCCTCCTCCTCCTCCTCCTCCTCCTCCTCCTCCTCCTCCTTGCAGGCCATTTCCTGGCTCAGGAGAAGTTTGAGTGCCACTTCCTCAATGGGACGCAGCGGGTGCACTACCTGTCCAGGTACATCTACGACCAGCAGGAAATTCTCCGCTTCCACAGCGACCCCGGCAAGTTCGTGGCTGTTACTGAGTTGGGGCAGCACTCAGCCGACTACTAGAATATCATGGATGGCGTCTGCCGGCACAACTACTAGATGGCCAAGATGGAGCATCTGATTGGCTGGTGAAGGGAGGGGCTTCCTGCGGGAGGGGGATGTCGGGACCCCCCTGTCCTTTAATCCATTAAATTCCCCTTATAAAGATTTACTCCTTATTTATTCTACACTCTCAGATCTATGAAATATTCCTCTTCTTCCAAGGATCCAAACTCTCTTCCTGCCCAGAATCAGGGATCCCTTTTATCCCCTCCAGAAAATGGCCCAAAGATGATTTGGGGGAGGGGGGGCAGGAATCCAGCAATGTCTCCCTTCTCCCAAATATATACTTAGGGATCAATCAAAGGGCCTCCCCAGTCCCTCTTTCCTGCCAGGAGTCCATTTCTCCTTTCTTCCTGGGCCCCAGAAATGGTGTGTTTAGCATTTTAGGATGAAAAAATCAATTTCCAAAGGTCTGAAAAAGAGAATTAGAAAGGTCGTTTTGCCTGTCCTAGTGCCCTTTCTAATAAAAAAGTTTTGCTTTTTATTATTTTTTATTCAGAGTCATTTGGAGTCCGGCAACTTTTAAATCCAACAAACAAAGAAATAAACAAGTATGCAAGAGTACTCAGTTGGCGGTAAGAGTGGTGAAACGTGAATATTTCTCCGCTCTTATTGCATCCACAGAATGCCACCCGACGGCCCTGTTTAAGATTACTCAATCTCTCTTGGGTCAAGTAGACTCAGTGACCCACTTACAGGGCCATACAGAGGAGTTCTCTGATCATCTGCAGAATAAAATTGCTCAGATCCATTCCATGTTGGACTCCCAGCGTGAGGCACAGTCTGGGGAGATGCCGAGGGAGTGTACTTACCCTGTTATCTGGGAACAGTTTGATCCTGTTGGGCCTGAGGAAGTGGACAGGATCCTCCGGACTGTAAATGCCACCACCCGTCATCTAGACCAGTGCCCTCCCTGGCTGGTAAAAGCAGCCTGGGAGGTGTCATGTGGTTGGGTCCAGGTGATGGTTAGTACATCCTTGAGTGAGGGGGTGTTCCTGGCTGCCTTTAAGGAGGCGCTGGTGCAACCCCTCCTCAAGAAATCATCCCTGGACCCTACTGTGTTGGACAATTTTTGTCCTGTCTCCCACCTTCCCTTTTTGGGAAAGGTGTTCGAGAAAGTGGTGGCATTGCAACTCCAGAGGATTCTGGATGAAACAGATTATCTAGGCCCCTTTCAGTCAGGTTTCAGGCCAGGATATGGGACAGAGACTGCATTGGTCGCGCTTATGGATGATCTCTGGCGGGAGCGGGATGGAGGGGGTGCATCCATCCTGGCTCTTTTGGACCTCTTAGTGGCTTTCGATACCATCGACCATGATATCCTTTTGGGGTGGCTCAGGGAGTTTGGGGTGGGTGGCGTAGTTTTACGCTGGTTCACCTCCTTCCTCCAGGGCCATTCCCAATCGGTGGTGATAGGGGATGAGAGATCCGATCCTCGACCCCTCCTGTGTGGGGTGCCGCAAGGTTCGGTTCTCTCTCCTCTTTTATTTAATATCTACATGAAACCACTGGGTGAGATCATCCATCACCACGGGATCAGGTATCATCAATACGCTGCTGATACCCAGTTATACAAGATGGGGTGGCTGTTGGTTGATTGCCCCTTGCATCCAGGAAGTTGCCATCTTTGGTTCTGGATGGGGTAGCACTGCCCCATTCAGACCCAGTGTGGAAACTGGGGGTCCTCCTGGACTCACATCTCTTGCTCGAAGAGCTGGTGGCAGTCGTGGCCAGGAGGGTCTTTGTGCAACTTCGGGTTGTGCACCAGCTACGCCCGTTCCTGGATCGAGATGCCCTCCGAACAGTCACTCATGCTGTCATCTCCCATATAGATTATTGCAATGCGCTCTACTGTGATGACTCTGACTTCAGTGCCCCAATAAACACTTCTCCATGAAATTCAATTGAAATGCAGAATAAACTTTATTAAGGATACATGTAAATCAAAGCATTCTCAAAGATCCGAATGACGGTTTCCCGCCAAACAGCCAAACTTAGTTCTCCCCCTTCATGCCAATCCTTTTGCACCCATGATGTCAGTGTCCGTTACTTTCCTACTCCGCTCAAGTCCCCACCACACTCTTGCAGGTGGACGACCTTGACGCTCAGCATAACAGTCTCTAGCAGTCTGGCCTGGCTCCTGGAATGCACTCCCCCTCCCATCTCTTTCGAAGCCAACACACATTTCCGAAGTACATGGCAGGATTCAAACTAGAACCCTGACATGCTGGCCCCCAAAGAAAAAGAAAAGTAGGATATTTGCAAATACAATAGAAGATGCTTGTTGCTGGCATTTATATCTGTAAAACATAAAAGACAAAATAAAATTACACAGTAACATACTGTATGGCCAGCCTCCCTGTAAATATCTGAAATCCCATGTTGCCCAAATTAGAGACTTCAGATAGAGGTTTCAAAGAATACAGCTTTAATTATTTGGCCAAAGAAAAAAAGCCGGGTGTGATACCCACACACACACAAACATGGAGTCTAACAACAGATTATATAGTTACAGAGAACAAAGAAATTTACATTTTTAGCAGAGGGACCAATCAGGTAGTTACAGGCATTATTACCACCCCTTCTGGGCTGGCACGTGAAGAAGAGTAATTGGGAAGAAAAAAAAAATATTTGGTAATTCTTTTGATAAGAGACAGAACTGACCAGCTTTGATCTCCCTCAATTTCTCTTCTGTTCCAGTTATCTATCTGTCTCTTTTCAAGAGAGTTAGCAGACCTTGAAACATTCCTGTCTTCCTCATTAACACGCTACATTTCAAAGAATTCAGGCAAAAGGTAATAAACATGCCTTTAGCAGAGAGGGATTATTATTATTATTATTATTTATTGGATTTATCACCGCCCAACTCCCCCGAGGGGTACTCTGGGCGGTTTACAACAAGTTAAAACATTCATATACATTTATAAATAAAACAAAATACATAATAAATAATATAAAATATAATGGATAATATGAGATCCAAGGGCAGAGTATTCTTAAGTTTATAAAAAGGGCCCCTCAGAGCAAATCTAAGGTGCAAGCCATCTCCAGGTATCTCCAATCTCCTTCTGACCCCAAGCATACTGACACAACCAGGTTTTAAGTCTTTTTCGGAAGTCCAGGAGTGAGGGGGACTGTCTGATCTCCGGGGGCAGAATGTTCCAAAGGGCAGGGGCAACAGCAGAGAAAGCATGCTTCCGAGACCCCGTCAAGTGGAACTCCCTAACTGACGGGGTCCGTAGCATGCCCTCTCTGCATGCCCGGGTGGGATGGGATGAAATGATGGGGATGAGACGATCCCTTAGGTATCCTGGTCCCATGCCATGTAGGGCTTTAAAGGTAATAACCAACACCTTGAATTGTACCCGGAAGCAAACTGGAACCCAGTGCAGCTTGCGCAGCAAAGGTGTTACATGAGTCCTCCTTGGGACACCCAAAACTGTCCGCGCGGCTGCATTCTGGATCAGTTGTAGCTTCTGAATATTCTTCAAGGGTAGCCCCATGTAAAGCGCATTACAGTAGTCTATGTGGGAGATAACCAGGGCGTGAGTGACTGTTCGAAGGGCCTCTTGTTCCAGGAAAGGGCGTAACTGACGCACAACCCAAAGTTGTGCAAAAGCTCTCCTGGCCACGACTGCCACCTGCTCTTCAAGCAGGAGTCATGAGTCCAGGAGGACTCCCAAGTTACGTACCGGGTCTGTCTGGGGTAGTGCTACCCCATCCAGAATTAAAGATGATAATTTCCCAAAAGTCGAGGAGCCATTAATCCACAGCCACTCTGTCTTACTAGGGTTCAGCTGAAGCCTGTTTTTCCCCATCCAGGCCCCTACAGCTCCCAGGCACTTGGACAGGATGCTCACTGCATCACTTACTTCACCCGGGATGGAGATATACAACTGGGTATCATTGGCATATTGATGATACCTCACCCCATGGTGTCGGATGATCTCTCCCAGTGGTTTCATGTAGATGTTAAAAAGGAGCGGAGAGAGTACCGAGCCCTGCAGGACCCCACAAAGGAGGGCCCGCGGACTGGATCTCTCACTCCCAATCAACACCGACTGGGACCGGCCTCGGAGGAAGGAGGCGAACCAGCGTAAAACCACGCCGCCCACCCCCAACTCCCTAAGCCGTTCCAGAAGGATACCATGGTCGACGGTATCTAATGCCGCTGAGAGGTCAAGAAGAGCGAGAATGGATGCACTACCTCCATCTCACTCCTGCCAGAGATCATCCATAAGCGCGACCAATGCAGTTTCCGTCCCGTAACCCGGCCTGAAACCTGACTGAAAGGGGTCCAGATAATCCGTTTCATCCAGAATTCTCTGGAGCTGCAACGCCACCACCTTCTCAACCAACTTTCCCAAAAAGGGAAGGTGAGAGACTGGACGAAAATTATCCAGTATAGTAGGGTCCAGCAATGGCTTCTTGAGAAGGGGGCGAACCAGCGCCTCCTTAAAAGCCGCCGGGAACACCCCAAGGATGCATTCACCATCGCTTGGACCCAACTACAAGTCCCCTCCTGAGCTGCTTTCACCAGCCAGGAGGGGCATGGATCTAATTGACAGGTGGTGGCATTTACAGTCCAGAGAACTCTGTCCACTTCCTCAGGTCCAACAGGATCAAACTGTTCCCAGATAACAAAGTAAGAACGTTCCCTGGGTATCTCTCCAGACTCTGACTCACGCTCGGAGTCCAACTTGGAGTGAATCCGAGTGATTTTATCCTGCAGATGCTTCGAAAATTCCTCAGCACGGCCCTGCAGATGGATTTCCGACTCCCCTTTCCGCAAAAGGGATCAGGTAATCTTAAACAGGGCCGTCGGGCGGCATTCGGGAGGGATCCTCCCAAATGACTATAGTGGGGCCCCTTTCCTCTCCAAACAAACAAGACACTTACAATTTCATCCAGGAAACCTTGCTAGAGTGAAACAGAGCACACACACTTGTGTTATAGAAACTATATAAAGGTGTTTAAAACTATACAGATAAAAACTATATATGCTAAATATATATCAAAACTATGGGGGGACCTAAATTGCCCCCCAGGGCCATATATTCCCCCATTTTCTTTACGCACGATATGCTTATCGTGCACCAGATGGTGCTCTTTGGGCATGGTAGGGAGGACCATTACCTTACCAGGGGGATTGATTGCATTTCTTATGAACAACACTCTTTTTCCAGAAACGAACACAACTTCCCCTCACCCATGTTTTCTTATGAGGATGGTCTGGTGACAAAATGTATGTTTCCAGGTGACAGGCCCTACCCATTTGATGATGTGTTTGGGCGGTGGCTTGCAGACCCATCTTTGATAGTGTTTTGGAAGTATAACAGAGTTGTTGATGCCCTTTGAAAACAGATTAAGACATTGGAGTGTTTATGCAAAACAAAATCAAATGTAGTAAGAGTTTGTGTCTTTCCCATTAGTCCCTTCCCCATGTGTAGCAGAAAAGGTTATACAAAAGTTCAACAGAAGTCATGGTTGCTTAGTCTTGTGGTGGAATTTTTAAGCAACACAAATTCTCTCAGCTGGAATGGAGGGATCCAGTCACTTAGAGGGGCAGTGGCCCTCATTGTCTTCCAGAGTGTTTGTGCTGTTTCTGGAAGGATAAAACTGTTTGGCAGTTAGTTTATTTTCTCTGTCAACCATAGAAGCACTGAGATGGTAGTTAGGAAGCCCCTACCACTCTTTGTGAGTCCTTGACCTAGAAGAAGCTCTAGTGTACAATAGCTTGAGTGTTACAAAGTCCTTTTAGATGTCATTGTTGAGACAGAATGTTGGGACCCATCCAGAAGGAACCGTTCCAAGGAGCAGCATAGAGACATTGCAGGCAGCAGTTTCAGCATCTGAAAGAAATTTCTTATAGACAACAACATAGGAGCTAGAAACACAGGTGTAAAGACTGGAAGTCACAAGGTTATTGAGCAGCCTTTCTTAGCAACCTCCTTAGAAAAGGGGAAGTGCATCCAAAGGTAAAGCAATCCAGGCCATTGAGAGCAATATGGTGGCTTAAGGTGGTGAAAAATCTTCTTAGCTTCCATAGGCACCTGTAGCAAAGCAAACACCAAAAATCCGTGAAGATATCTCTGCAAATAGAACAAGCTTGAGTCAAGGCAGAAGTTTAGCTGTTTGGGCCCCCAAAGAAGGTGACAAGGGTTGTACCCAATAGGTGAAATTGTAGCCCCTAATAATTGGACTCCGTCAACCGAGAAGAGAAGACCCATCCAAAAAGAGTTCAGAGACAAGATACTGTAGGGGCACATTGGTAAGACCTGAGCAAGCGTCCTTCATCGAGTTATGGTTTGCAAACAGTCATGTTGTTGACTTCTTTCCATCTGTAATCTCAGGAAACAAAGTTGCTGGGTTCAAAGTCGTACACCACTTTGAAGTCACACTTGGAGTAGCTAAAAGGTTTACTTTATAAGCGGCCAAATGCTGATGTGTAGAGGAACAAAACACAGTTAATAGAAAACCCATAAACAAGTTAAACAGGCATCCTACTGTACCATGAGCAAAAGAGTCCAGTTGTATAGAACAGTGGGCTACAGGCCCCTCTCTGGCACTTGATAGAAGGCAGTGGCAATTGAAGAACAAACAAAACTAGCTTGGCTGGTAAAGCCTTGTGATCTTATTTGGCGAAACCAAAGAGTGAAGTTCTTGCATCTCTGTGGTAGGCTTTAGCAGGTTTTAACATCAGTAGAGGATCAACTCCAGAGTCTGTAATTGAAAAGGCTCTATTGGCAATATAAAAGAAAAGTTAACAGATAACCCTGATGATAAGGAAAAGTTTAGACCACTTAGAATACAGTGGATGGTGGCTCTCTTCTGCAGTCCAGGGCCAATATGTTCCAGAGCCTATCCACCTTTTTCCAGGACACAAAGCATAAGCTTACATCTGAAAATCAACAAGTCCTAGAAGAAAAGCAAAATATTAGTTACAATCAGAAAATGCAGGTCAGTGAAAACGATGTTTAGTCCTGCATTGCTTGTCTGAGAAAAAACAAAAGAACAAAAACAAAGTCTCATAGAACTGTACGCTGAGTTTGAGCATTCCGTTCCTCTCCTCCTTTCTTTATTATTCTTTATTAGGCTGGAGTTCTTTTTCTTTTAGGCAGGCTGTTTCACTGTGCAAGCATCAGGTTATTGCAGAGTCCAGGCATGGGGGGGTTTCTCAGGCACTGAGATTTTATGGCAGCCTTGTGTACTTAGGCTGTAACTCTCCTTTGTCCTGGCATCAAGCGTCACCAGTCCCAACTCTTCAGCCTGGAATGGGGCACCGGTTGGTCCACCTGCCAAGGTTGGCGTTCCTGCAGAAAGGATGATAAGAACAAAACTTGCACAGACAACTGCTAGATTGGCTCAGGGATGTATGCCTGGGTGCATAAAAATTAGGAGCTTTGAAAAAGCCACCTTCAATAAAAGCAAAAACAAAAAGCAAAACAATAAAAACAAAACTTCCAGGGTTTATGCTTATTTCTAAGCAACCTGGGGGGGGGGGGTGTATGTGCCCTGCAGTTGCAGGGGTTATTGTTTTCCCCATGCATGTGCTCACCACACCAGCAACTTCTGATGTGTGAGATAATATTTAAAAACTATTGGGACTTAGCAACAAAAAAAATTTAAAACCCATGCTAAATGTTTCAAAGAAAAATAAAAATAAAAATTGAAGGGCAATAAAACAATGAGAGTCATCTCTGTTACCAAATAACACAGCTATGTTAAGTAAAAACATTAACACATAGCAATGTAAAGTTTTCAATTAATTTTCGAAAACAAGCCTAAAAGGCAAAAAAAACAAAAACAAAACTGAGCATTGGCATAATGTATTTTAATGAGTAGACTGCGTTTGCATAAAAAAAAATTTCAAAAAAGGAAAAAAAAAACCAAACCATCAGATAGACTATGCCAATCTATGGAGGCTCTATTACAGCAAAAATTTTCAAAAAGAAAAAAAAATTCTTTCTTTCTTCTTGCTATTCACACACCACACAGTTCAACAAACTGAAAACACACACACAAATATACCCCTGTATTTTCTTTACAAAAAGACAAAAAAAAAGGGAAAACAAAAACATAACCCAACAACCAAAAAAAAGTTTTATAAAAAGTCAAGACTCAGATAAGATTCTAATGAAGGGGTCTAAAGTTTAGCTGGTTTATTATAAACCCCTCATGCATCAGAAAAATCCTTGCCTATCTCCTCTATCTTCCGGAAAATTTCCATTTCTATCTAGCCTTTTTATACATCTTAATTCTCTCTGTTACTTAAGCCATTTCAATATTCTAGAAAGCCAACACAGCCAAGACGAGCCTCTGTGGGTTTTTCTCTCCCTTTCCGCCCCCCCCCTTCTCCCTTCCTTTCCTTCCCTTTCTCTCCCCCCCCCCCCCCGCAAGCTTTTAACTAACAGGCAATAAACAAACCAGAGGAAAGGAGGGGGGGGGCAGAGCCTGGATAGGAAAAACACCCTTTAACTTTCTTGTAATATGCATTCAAACCATTTAAAATACAATATACAAAACACACTTAAGATGAGTAAGAAATGCTTAAAACTCTGGCAAAGACTTGTCATTAAGTTGAACACGACAGGAATTGGGAAATTTAAACAATGAGAGGGGAGAAGACTCGGGGGCTGAGAATGTTTTTACACTCAATTTCCAACCATTCCTTTACCACAACAAAAGGGACAGACTCACACGATTTCACACCTTTTAACCCAACCTTACCCAGCTGGACACCATCTTATCAGAGATACCAAAGGAGGATAAAATTATCCTCCTGGGCGATTTCAATGCAAGAGTTGGGCGTGACTTTGATTTGTGGCCAGGGATCATTGGGAAAGAAGGAGTTGACAACAGCAACACGAATGGAATCTTACTTCTGACTAAATGTGCAGAGCATAACCTTGTCATTACTAACACACTCTTTCACCAGAAAAATAAATTTAAAACATCATGGAAGCACCCACGGTCAAAGCACTGGCATCTTTTAGATTATGTAATTGTCCGTGCTAGAGATCGCCGTGATGTACTGTTAGGGTTTGATAAACCCAGGAATTTACTTCTAGATATAAATTATACAGAGAGGCTTGATTTCTAGGTAAAAGGTGAAATATTCTGCACAGGCACCCAATTAGCAGCCATTGTTGTAAGAATGATGTGTCATGTGTGACTCATTCAACAGGTGCCTAGAGTTAGGTTGGGTGTGGTAGTTAACGAGATTGACCTATAATGTGATTGGTCAGTTTGACTATAAATGCAGAGATATTCTGTATTCCATTTTATTCCCATTTTTACCTCGTGAAAGCTGTATCGTTGATGGTGTATCATTTGTTACCTGTGGAAGTGATCTGTAAATACGTATGTATATAAAGTAAATAGGATATTTGATATAACTTCTGTTTGGAGTCTATTTACTGCATAGTACTTGGATCACTGGTGCCTAGGAGAGAAGCAGGCCGCTCCACATCCGCGCTCCCTCCGACAGGGTTACGGGCCCAGAGGCGGCAGAGACGCCATAGACGACAGAAGGCTTTGCACTGGCTGTGGATCGGTGGATCGTGTGCAGTCTGTGAGCTGGAAGCTTTGGAAGCCTATCCAGGAGTCGTGTGGCTATTTGGAGTGATTTGGAGCTTTACCAGGCTCCGTGTCTGCGTGTGTTTTTTTTTTCCTCCTACGCTTGTTTTGCAGCTGGAGGACGTTTTGATACGGTCTGTGTCTTTAATCATCGGTGTCTGCCCAGAAGGGGCTGAAGACAGATGAGCACAGCGAAGATGTTGCCTGCAGTCGGGGGAGGATTTCCTCTGGAGAGACTGAATGACACTAATTATTCGTCATGGTCATATAAAATGGAAATGTATCTTCGGCGTGAAGGGCTTTGGAGGAGTGTACTTTGCCCTGAACCAGACCTGGAAGATGAAGAAGTTGCTCTAAAGGACGATAGAGCATTGGCAAGCATAATTTTATGTCTGGAAGATAGCCAATTGTGTTATGTTAGAGACTGTCAGTTAGCCTATAAGTGTTGGGAAGCTTTAAAGAATGTTTATCTAAGAAGCTCACCGTTATGTAAGGTTTTACTAACAAGAAAACTTTATCACGCTAGATTAGGGGTATCTGATAATATAAGGGATCACCTGCATTTTATGACAGGGTTGTTCCAGGAATTGGCTCAGAGAGATATGCAATTTACAGAAGCTAACAAAGTGTATATAATTCTCAGTTCTCTAAATGAAACGTGGGATACTTTGGCAATGAGCTTCGGGTCGTTATCTGAGGAGGATTTAACCATAAGATACTTAGCTAGCAGGCTTTTAGAAGAAGAACAAAGGAGGCAGCAGTGTTCTAATGTAATTAGTGCTAAGCAAAACAGTGTTTGTGTTAAGGAATATTCTGAGAACGTTTTGCATGTACGAAAATGTTTTAACTGTGGGTCGAAAAGGCATTTGTTGAAACATTGTGATAAGAAACGGAAGCCGAAGGCTAAGCTGAACATTTCCAAGCCTGGAGACGCTGCACAGCTGTCTTTAATTAGTTCAAGTGAAGAACAAAATTTAAAGGGACCATTTCTAATTGACAGTGGGGCTTGTCAGCATATAGGAAATAACAGACAGATGTTTAAGAGTTTTATGCAAGCTGATAGAGATCATGTTACTCTAGCTAATGGAAGCATTGCATCTGTGACTGGTAAGGGATTTGTATATGTACCAGGGTTAAATATTGAATTATCAATGTTGTGTGTACCTGAACTGGAGTACAATATAATTAGTGTGTCACAATTGGATAAACAGGGTTATACTGTACAGTTTGGTAATAATGAATGTATTGTTATGAAGGATAACAATGTTTGTGGCAAAGGTATTTTGCAAAACTGTCTTTATGAAATTGTACAAGCCAGGACAAGCAGCAGCCATCATGGTTTAGCTACAATTAATAAGCCAACACATGATTCGTGTGCGCATCTGTGGCACAGGAGGCTTGGACATCCGAGTTTCAAAGTGATTGAAAAGATGTCAGAAGCAAGTTCTGGAATGGAATTGAAAAAGTGCCAAGTGTATTTGGATTGCACAGCTTGTAAGGTTGCAAAGTCAAAGGTGTTTCCTGTGAGCAAATTCAGTGATAGGAAGTCACATAAATGTTTTGAATTAGTTCACGCTGACTTAATTGGTCCATTACCAGCTTCAATAGGGGGTGCTAAATATGTTTTAGTCATTGTAGATGATTACACTAGATTTGGGTTCTGTTACCTATTGAAAGCTAAAAGTCAAACATTTGAAAAGTTTAGAAACTGGGTGCAGTTTGTAGAACGTAGGTATAGCACAAAGGTGTGTAGTTTACAAACTGACCGGGGTACAGAGTTTCTGAGTGGGAGTTTTCAGCAATGGCTCCGTAGAATGGGCATTGTGCATAGGAGAACTAACCCACATAGTTCAGCTGAGAATGGCGTGGCTGAACGTAGGAATTTGGCACTGCAGACAGTGAAGGATTCAATCATTGCTGACTCAGGGTTATCAAGAGGATACTGGGGAGAGGCAATATTAACTGCTAATTATTTAATTAACAGGTTATGGAGTGTATATGTAAACCAAACTCCATATTATATGTTATATGGCAAGAAGCCACCATTAGATCATTTGAAGGTGTTTGGGTGCACTGCCTATGTTCACGTGCATAAGGAAGTATGTAGGAAAGGGCAGGCAAAAGCACAGAAGCTGACGTTTGTGGGGTATGAGCCAGGGACCAAGGGATATAGGTTCACTGATGGCAGGAAAGTTGTTATTTCTAGATCAGCAAGTTTTAGTGAGCACAGCAATGGGCAGAGATTACACGGGAGTAGTGAGGTATATCTTCCTAGTCAGAGAAGTTTTGAGTTTTCAGAGCGGAGTGAGGCCACTCATGTGATTAAGAAGGAAGAGGAATTAACTCCTAGTGTGCCAATGATGCAGGATGCTACAGTATTGCGTAGATCTGAGACAGTTAACAAGGGCATACCACCTCAACGTTATACACCAGGTGATGTAAAAGTGTGTTTTATTGATTATGAACCTCGTAATTACAGGGACGTATTGAAGTTGCCACAACCCGAGCAGAGTAGATGGAGAGCTGCTATGGATGTGGAAATGAAAGCCATTAATTCTCATAAGGTTTTCAAATCTACTAGGCTGCCTGAGGGGCATAGAGCAGTAGGCTGTAGATGGGTGTATAAGAAGAAAACCTTAGTGAATGGTGATATACAGTATAAGGCTAGGTTGGTAGCAAAAGGATTTTCCCAGATAAAGAATCAGACTTATGATGAGGTTTTTGCACCAACGCTAAGAGGGGAGACATTTAGGTTTGCCTTAGCAATGGCAGCAGATGGGATTCAAGTGTAGTATAGCTGACCCATGTCTGTATGTAAAGCAATGTGAAAATGATGAACAGAATTTGCTTTTGATATTTGTAGACGATTTGTGTCTTATAGCGAAAGATCAAAGCAGGGTAATTGAATTTACTGAAAATCTGAAACAGCACTTTGATGTCAAAGATCTGGGAGAAATTAAGAATTACCTAGGCATGGGTATTCTGAAGGTTGATGGGGGTTAGAAGTTTCAACCCTGATGACAACGGATTTTGTCATGACAGACTGGAGACGATGAACAAACTTCATGTGATCAAGAATATGTGATCAGTCAATAAGTGGAAGTTTATTGTATTGTATTGGAATTGTATTGTATTGTATTGATTTGCAATATTGTCCATCTGAGTGTAATGTAGCAGATGTGATGATAAAGCCTCTAAGCTTAGAGAGACATAGGATGTGTATATCTCAAATGTGTATGTCTTCTATTCTGTATATGTGAATGTGATATCTATTGTAAATTGAAGGGGTGTTAGGGTTTGATAAACCCAGGAATTTACTTCTAGATATAAATTATACAGAGAGGCTTGATTTCTAGGTAAAAGGTGAAATATTCTGCACAGTCACCCAATTAGCAGCCATTGTTGTAAGAATGATGTGTCATGTGTGACTCATTCAACAGGTGCTTAGAGTTAGGTTGGGTGTGGTAGTTAACGAGATTGACCTATAATGTGATTGGTCAGTTTGACTATAAATGCAGAGATATTCTGTATTCCATTTTATTCCCATTTTTACCTCGTGAAAGCTGTATCGTTGATGGTGTATCATTTGTTACCTGTGGAAGTGATCTGTAAATACGTATGTATATAAAGTAAATAGGATATTTGATATAACTTCTGTTTGGAGTCTATTTACTGCATAGTACTTGGATCACTGGTGCCTAGGAGAGAAGCAGGCCGCTCCACATCCGCGCTCCCTCCGACATGTACTTCTCACCAGAGCCATGACGAGCGCCGATGACTGCTGGACAGACCATTGATTAATTCGATCCACGATGGCCATAAAGATTGTCCCTCATCGTAGGCTCCAAGGAAGAAAACCAAGGCGTAAAATGAATACACTGGCCCTTCAATATCCTATTAAACGAGCTTGCTTTCAATCAACTCTCAAGGAACATCTGCCTATGGAACTTCCTGAAAATGTTGAGGAACACTGGATTAAATTGAAGGAAGAAGGGAAGGCACGTCAGGCAAACCCTCATCATGACCGTCTCCCACCCGGAAACCTATGCACTCATTGTGGGAGGTTGTGTGGATCCAGAATTGGCCTTTATAGCCACTTACGGATCCACCGTTAAAATTCTACCTTTGGAAGACAATCTTACTCGGCTACGAGTGATCGCCAATGAATGACACACACACACATTTAGACTGACAGATACTCACAAACAGAAAATATGCACCGGTGCTTTTGACACTGACAAACACAGAAACACCCTTTTTCTTTTTCTTTTCTCTTTTTCTTAGAACAAACAGGGGATGGGGGGTCGTTGAGAACACTAAAGATTGCCCCTGTGTAGAGAGCTGGTGGTGAGGCATGGGGCGAAAGCGTTCTCCTTCTGAGCAACTGGGAAATTGTGGTTGGCTCAGGGACATTTATTTTTCCAATGGCCAAGCCGTTTGCATTGGTTCTTTTGGAGGCTTGACTGACAGCAGTTGGGTGGCCCCCGTTTTCTTTATGGCAGATGGTTTTGGGGGCTGAAGGACGGCCACAAGAATGTTAGCCTGTTTACGCATTTTCCTTCCTTCTTCCTCCTCCCGTTGGGAAGGAGCAGTGAATGCAATCATGAGGGCTTGGAGTTTTTGCAGTCTTCTCCGGACATCTGGGGCACTTTGGCTAACGAACGTTAGCAGGGGCTTTAGGGTCCAATACAGCAAGAGATGAACTGGCCACAACAGAGGCATACGTTGTCCCTGCTCTGGTGTGTGTGTGCAGGGCTCATTGAGTTTTTCTCCTGGGGTTAGGGTGGAGCCGTTGGCAATAAGGCATTAGCTGCTGGTGGGCTGAGCGGAGCCGGTGGAGAAACATAAGGAGGAGGGAATTCCTCTTCTCCATTGGCATGACAACGCCGGTTATTCAAAGAGACCTTAGGCAGGTTGGGGGGGGGGGTTAGACTGAAAAGCCGCAAGATTTCTGAATATCAGGCCTGCCTGATAAGTTGAAAAAGAAGCTAGCATAAAGCTTTTCCTCGGTCTTTCCTTGGCTTTTGAGGAAACTTGTTAATAGGTTGATAAGCTCAGGGTCCGTGGACCCATCACATGGCCAAGGTTTTTGGTGAAACCCCAAAAAGTACGTGGGCCAGACAAAAGAACAAAAATTCCAAAGTTTACTTTCCTTAAAAAAAAAACATTTTCACTGCCACTTAAGATTTTTAAGGCATCTCAGTGGGTTAGCATGTAACCCAAGGGGTGCCTGGCTGAGACCTATACCTTTCCGCCTCATTTGCCCTTGGCAAACTTGGACGGTTACCTATGATTCCCTGAGGAGTTTCTCGGGCCCCTTTAGGGGAGAGGTTCTAAGAAAGCGATTGGCACTTCTTTCTGACCTTTCCTTTGGGCTCGGGGTGCTAGCTTTCCCCCCCCCCCTCGTGTAGAGAATCCCAAATGCCCTGAGAGGTTTCTCGGACCTAAAAGGTTCGGGGAGTCAATTATCCCCCTTCTCATGTAGGGCATCCCAAATACCTATACCTTTCTTGAGGGGTTTCTCAGACCTTTCCGTCGGTTCGGGGGCACAAACTCCCCCCCCTCTTGTCTCAACAATCATCCTTCACAATCGCCTTGGTGTTCTCCGGCTGCGCTCCTCACGGAGCAACAGAAACGCAGATAGACCTCCCACTCGCTCCGTGTGTCCGAGGACTCCAGTGGTCCTCTGCCACGTTTCATTCACACACATTCACACAGCACTCCCCACAATCCCAAAACCTGAATACCAAAACCTAAAAACAAAACCAATACTTATTACAATACCATTCCTGTGGTCCCAATACTGAAGCCAATTGAAGAGTGGCAATGTTGAAACCTCCTTGGAGCGTTCGGGTTCAGCAGAAAGCGGAGCCTGCCGGCCCTCCTCAGGTGAAGTCACCGAACAAAAAGGTTCAGGAGGCCTCATGACTGTCCTCTTGGTGAGGCCCGGTTTCATCCGTCCGCCTGGCCGAAGGTCCTCGAATCACAATGGGATTCGACTGTGGGGGACCCTGGGTGGGTCAATCCCGAAGGAACGAGGCCCTCGAGCCCCACTGGGCGCCAGAAAATGTATGGCCAGCCTCCCTGTAAATATCTGAAATCCCATGTTGCCCAAATTAGAGACACCAGATAGAGGTTTCAAAGAATACAGCTTTAATTATTTGGCCAAAGAAAAAAAGCCAGGTGTGATACCCACACACACACAAACATGGAGTCTAACAACAGATTATATAGTTACAGAGAACAAAGAAATTTACATTTTTAGCAGAGGGACCAATCAGGTAGTTACAGGCATTATTACCACCCCTTCTGGGCTGGCACGTGAAGAAGAGTAATTGGGAAGAAAAAAAAAAATTTGGTAATTCTTTTGATAAGAGACAGAACTGACCAGCTTTGATCTCCCTCAATTTCTCTTCTGTTCCAGTTATCTATCTGTCTCTTTTCAAGAGAGTTAGCAGATCTTGAAACATTCCTGTCTTCCTCATTAACACGCTACATTTCAAAGGATTCAGGCAAAAGGTAATAAACATGCCTTTAGCAGAGAGGGATCCTTCCAAATGACTATAGTGGGGCCCCTTTCCTCTCCAAACAAACAAGACACTTACAATTTCATCCAGGAAACCTTGCTAGAGTGAAACAGAGCACACACACTTGTGTTATAGAAACTATATAAAGGTGTTTAAAACTATACAGATAAAAACTATATATGCTAAATATATATCAAAACTATGGGGGGACCTAAATTGCCCCCCAGGGCCATATAATACATTAAGAAGGTTTATCTGGAAACTTGCAATGAAACTGAGCAGTGAGTCTGGGAGCGGAGACGTGGGATTTCTCCATCCACTTATTGAAACTGCTCGGCAAATGCTGCCATTGAATGAGGTACTGCAGTTTTCCCCTGTGCCATCTGTAATCAAGGATATCTTTAACTTCAAAGTGTTGTTCACCCTCCACCATAACAGGGAGGCTCGGGTGGTTCGGGATGCCACTTTCCAGAAGCTTTCACGGGTTTCAACAGGCTGATATGAAACACAGGATGTACTTTTCTTAAATTCTTCGGCAAAGCTAATTGAGCAGTCACTGGATTTATTACTTTAGTAATTGAGAATGGTCCAACGTATTTTAGCCCTAGTTTATTGGATGGTTGGTTAGTGTGGAGGTGCTTCGTTGAAAGGTAAACTTTTTCTCCAACTTTTAATTGCCACTCAGGGGATCGCTTTCTATCGGCAAATCTTTTATAATTATTTTTTGCTTCTTGTAAAGTCTGTTTCATAATTGGCCAATTAGCTGTCATTTTCTTAATCCACTCATCAGCCAACACAGGATTGGATCCATCTCCCATGGGGGAAGAGGGCAAATCAGGTATAGGTACAAAGTCTTGCCCCATAGTGATCTTGAATGGAGAAAAACCCATGCTTTGGTGCACCGCATTATTATAAGCAACCTCGGCAAACGGCAACAGATCAACCCAGTCATTTTGTTGATAACTAATATAACACCTTAAATATTGCTCTAACACGGCATTCAGACATTCAGTCGATCCATCCATCTGGGGATGGAATGAAGAGCTTAAACTTAGTTCTGCTCCAATTAATTTTAAAAATGCCCTCCAAAACTTAGAAGTAAATTGACTTCCCGGTCACTAATTACCCTGTCGGGCACACCATGGGGGCAATAGATGTGCTGGATAAATAGCTTTGCAAGCTGGCTAGCAGAAGGCAGACCTTTGCACGGAATAAAATGTGCTTGCTTAGAGAACAAATCTGTGACAACCCAAATCACAGTCTTCCCTTTGCTTTCAGGTAAATCAACTATAAAGTCCATAGCTATCTGCTTCCAAGGTTGAGAAGGGTTTGCCACTGATTGTAATAACCCCACTGGCTTCCCATGTGATTTCTTTGTGGTGGCACAAATAGGACAAGTAGTTACATAGTCTTTTACATCTTTCCTCAATGTGGGCTACCAGAATTGCTTTCTGACCAAATGCAATGTCTTTACAAAACCAAAATGCCCAGCTACTTTATCATCATGACAACGCTCAAAAATGTGCTTTCTTAAAACACCGGGAATGTATAGCCTCTCCCCATTCCACCACAATCCATTGCTTTCTTGGAGAGTGTGTTTGTTAGCCTCCCACCATGGATCTTTTTGAATTTCAATTCGTAATTCCTTTGTTAATGTTGTCTCTAAAGGGAGATCAGGTGGTTTTTTGTTTTTTTTTACTGCGAGTGACTGCTGCTTTCCCCACTTGTGAATCCAGACACATCTCTGATGCATTGTTTTTTCTTCCTACTTTGTCTTGGTGAATACCAAGTTTATTTATTTATTTTATTTATAATTCAATTTATATCACCACTCCATCTCCCCCAAAGGGGAGACTGGGCAGTTGTTGGGGAGACATTACAGTGCTAATGGCTTCTTCCCTTTGGGTATCATGTTGGGGCAATCTAGAAAGCATCTGCCAAAAAAAATTTCCCCATGGGGGAGGTACTTTAATGTGAAATTAAATCAGCTGATAAACAGCCCAGTGCACCTGCTTTGGATTCAATTTCTGTGGGGATTTTAGTGCTTCTAGATTTTTATGATCAGTCCATACTTCAAACGGGTGAGGAGAGCCTTCTAACAAGTGTCTCCAAGTAGCCAGTGCATGGCGTACTGCAAAAGCCTCCTTCTCCCAAACATGCCAGCGTCTCTCCATTTCTGTGAATTTGTGAGAGATGTAAGTGCAGGGTCTTAATACATTATTAGAGTCTCTTTGTAATAATAATACAGAGTCCACCGCAGTATCTAAAGTAAATGTAAAACAATAAAATTAGGGGGGGAAAGCTGGTAAAAGGTAAACTTTGGAGGAGCTCTTTACAGCAGTTGCTGTCTCGTCGCCATCTTGGCTCCACCGTTCTTCTATAACTGTCTGGTTTGGCTCTGCAACCAGGTAGGACAGACATAGACTCCAATGGATAGTCAAGTCTGCAGAAAGAATTATTGTAATCCACCTGCCCTCTATATAAAACCTGTATGTTGCAAGGGTCAAAAGTAGGGCAGAGAAGATATCTGCAGACCCTTCTCACCCTGGATGTAAACTGTTTCAACTTCTTACATCAGGATGGCGTTATAGAGTACCGTATGTCAAAACATCTAGACATCGAAACAGTTTTTCCCTTGTGCTATTGATTTGTTGAACTCCTAATTAATGCAGCATGATATAATGATTGATAATGTATGCCATTGCTCTGTTGAACTTTAATTAATGTAGCCTGAGATAATGATTGATGATGTATGATAAGACATGACTGCTAAGACATGACCGGTAATGCTCTGTTATATGTGAACATATGCTAGATAACAGATGCAGTATTATTGTCCCTTAATTTTCCCTTTAAATATGAGTATGTGTAAGTTAAATAGCTGTAGTATTATTTTTTCTTTAATTTTTCTTTTCTTGATTGTATAATTTATTATTGTTTATTTTTTTAGAGTTTTAGAATACTTAGTTAAAAGTTAGAAATAAAAAAAGAAATAGAAATACAAAATAAAAAGTGTAGTAAAGTAAAAGAAAAAGAAAAAGTGTGAAACATAGGTATTACTGTTTATTTTTTTGATGTTAGGTAAATACATTGAGAGCTCTTGCACCAAAGTCAAATTCCTTGTATGTTTAGTCATACTTGGCCAATAAAGTATTCTATTCTATTCTATTCTATTCTATTCTATTCTATTCTATTCTATTCTATTCTATTCTATTCTATTCTATTCTATTCTTGTGTGAAGACTGAATTTATTTCTGAACGTAATTAAGCTTAAAGTGCAAGTTCCCTGCTGGTTCACGCTTCTACTCTGCAAGATTGTTGTTAGCTACTTGGAGTTCTTTTATTAACCTTCAAGACTCCATCAAGGGTTATGGGCCCAGTACAAGACCAGTACAAACCAGTGCAGTACTGATCTCTTGAAAAGTTTTTTTGTTGGCCTCACAGCCACAAAAAGGGAAGCCACTTGCACTTTAAAAAACTAAGTTCAGAATTTTTTTTCCTCTCTGAACAATGGAAAAAGAGGAGGCAGCTCCCACACACCAAAATTGACTGAGGATAATTACTCAGCATGGCTGTTCAGATTAAGGATGCAGCTAGATTTTGAAGATTGTTTGGATGCTCTGGATTCACCAGAACCAAAACCAGAGGATGGGGAGGAAGCCAATAAATAATGGGAAAAAAAGGATAAGAGCTAAAGTTCTCATTGCTAGATCTCTTCCAGATCACAGATTAGCAGAGATTTAAAAATATTTCTACTGCTAAGGAAATGATTGAGAATTTATGCACCCTATATTCAGAAGCTGATGATCAGAAAGTGATTTCTTTTTTTTTTTTTAATATTTTATTGGGTTTTGAATATACATAGTTAAAAGTTGGAAACGGAAAAAGAAATAGAAATACAAATCAAAGAAAGAAGAAAAAAAGGTGTAGTAAAGCAAAGAAAAAAAAGAAAAAAGATGAAACATAGAAAGTAGTCAGCTTCCGATTAATCTCTGGTCACAGTACTTTACAAAATTTGTCATACATGCTAGGTCTATACATGACATTAAAAAAACATTTCTTGTCTAATATATCAATTTATATATGATTTAATCTTCAAATCCTCATATAAACTTTGCCCCTCCAGTATTTTCCAAATAGTCCATTATTAGTTTCTACTCTTAAAAAAGTAATAGTTTAAATTTTCTTTTAATAAACATATCAATCTCTCATTTTCTGTCAATCCATCAATTTTAATAATAAAAAGTCCTTATAAATCAACCATTTATCTCTATTCCTTACTTCTATTCTATTCTATAAAATGCATCTTACATACTAAGTCTGTAAATCACATTAAAAAACATTTCTTATCTAATATATCAATTTATATATAATTTAATCTTCAAATCCTCTTATAAGCTTCGCCCCTCCAACATTTTCCAAATAGTCCATTAATAGTTTCTAATCTTTAAAAGAGTAATAATTGAATTTTCTTTTAATAAACGTGTCAATTTATCCTTTTCTGCCTATCCATCAATTTTAACAATAAAAAGTCCTTATAGGTCAGCCATTTATCTCTATTCTTTACTTCTATTCTATTCTATGAAATGCTTCTTACGTTCTCCTGGTGCCTCCCTCATGTCTGTCTTATATTTCTCTAGAAATGTTTTAACTTTTAAAGTAGAAATTATCCTTAACTTTTGTTCTTTAAACACTTTCTGTTCTCTAAAAATTTTATCTATTTCCAAATCTAGGTCTTGTTCTTTTATCTCCAAGGGTTTATCTAATATAGAAACAGTCCTTTCTCCTACATCTTCATTCAACTGTTCTGGAACTGCTCTCCGTCTCAAAATGCACCCCTTCTCTCTCATTTCTTTATTAAATGGTGTCATCACTTCCAGAAGTTTTCTCATCTCTGACTGAAGAGGCTCCACCGACGCTCCAGGTGTTAATGCCATGATTGTCATAATGTAGATAGTTTCCCTGTAAGAGAGAAAAGGCAAAAAGGAAAAAAAGGGGGGAAAAAAGGAGAGGAGAGGGGGAAGACAAAGACAAAGAACAAACAGAAAAAAGGGACTACTATTTTTTCTTCTCTTTCTCTTTTCTCTCTTCTTCTCCCCCTTTAATAATAGGAGAATAAAAAAACTTTTAAAAATAAAAATAGTCCTTTAAATGTAGTTATCAGAATAGCAAAAAATCTAGTCCATAAAAATTGTATGTCCAAGCGTAAGAGCAAGTAAATAAAAGATAAAAAAAGAACAGAGAGGTTCTATTGTAGTCAAAATAATAACAAAAAAGATAAACAATCCCAAGGTTTCTCACGGCAGCTTATATCCACACAGTCCAACCATGAATAAGTCGTCTAATTTATATACAGAAGGAGTCCAAGGCATTCATAAAAATTCTATAAAGTGACTTATATAATCCAAAAAATATTCAAACACTTATGGAGAAAAGCAAAAAGAGTTCTTTCATAATAAAAATCCCAAACAGGTAGAAGAAAGAATATCAAATCAGTAATTCATTTATCCATAAAAACTTTAAATCCAGGCAAATTAGTCCCCAAAGGAAAAAAAAATACTTATAATTGCAATAAGGATGAAAGCAAACCAAGAGTAGAAATATTTAGAATCAAAAGAGAAAGTCACTCAGCCCACTCCAGGCAGAGTCAACTATCTTTCCAAACCCACCGTTCAAACACTCCTCTGACAAGAAAGAAAAATAAAACACCAGCATCTATAAATCACAGTCCAGAGATAAATCCTAGTGCTTAATAAATCCAGTAATATTAAAAAAAAAAAGTGCAACTAAAAGGCTGGATGAGGAGCTACTTAAACTATTTAGTTTCACGGTTTCTGCAGAGCTTTCATGTTAGTTCCAGTCGTCTGTTACCACTCAAATCTCCCTTCCCCTGTAGTGGGAATACAGGGGTCAGGATAGAGCAGCAGGTTCGACGACCCTTGTGATAAATCTTCTGCTCACCCTCTCTTCGAGGGTGATTTTTCAGCGATTTTCTCGCCACAGACAGAAAACCGCGGAGCTATCAGCTCTTCGCTCCACTCAGTCCAGCACCCGGAAGCGAAAGTAGAAGATAATTCTAATTAATTAATTAATCCTAATTAATGCAGCATGATATAATGATTGATAATGTATGCCATTGCTCTGTTGAACTTTAATTAATGTAGCATGAGATAATGATTGATGATGTATGATAAGACATGACTGCTAAGACATGACCGGTAATGCTCTGTTATATGTGAACATATGCTAGATAACAGATGCAGTATTATTGTCCCTTAATTTTCCCTTTAAATATGAGTATGTGTAAGTTAAATAGCTGTAGTATTATTTTTTCTTTAATTTTTCTTTTCTTGATTGTATAATTTATTATTGTTTATTTTTTTAAAGTTTTAGAATACTTAGTTAAAAGTTAGAAATAAAAAAAGAAATAGAAATACAAAATAAAAAGTGTAGTAAAGTAAAAGAAAAAGAAAAAGTGTGAAACATAGGTATTACTGTTTATTTTTTTGATGTTAGGTAAATACATTGAGAGCTCTTGCACCAAAGTCAAATTCCTTGTATGTTTAGTCATACTTGGCCAATAAAGTATTCTATTCTATTCTATTCTATTCTATTCTATTCTATTCTTGTGTGAAGACTGAATTTATTTCTGAACGTAATTAAGCTTAAAGTGCAAGTTCCCTGCTGGTTCACGCTTCTACTCTGCAAGATTGTTGTTAGCTACTTGGAGTTCTTTTATTAACCTTCAAGACTCCATCAAGGGTTATGGGCCCAGTACAAGACCAGTACAAACCAGTGCAGTACTGATCTCTTGAAAAGTTTTTTTGTTGGCCTCACAGCCACAAAAAGGGAAGCCACTTGCACTTTAAAAAACTAAGTTCAGAATTTTTTTTCCTCTCTGAACAATGGAAAAAGAGGAGGCAGCTCCCCCACACCAAAATTGACTGAGGATAATTACTCAGCATGGCTGTTCAGATTAAGGATGCAGCTAGATTTTGAAGATTGTTTGGATGCTCTGGATTCACCAGAACCAAAACCAGAGGATGGGGAGGAAGCCAATAAATAATGGGAAAAAAAGGATAAGAGCTAAAGTTCTCATTGCTAGATCTCTTCCAGATCACAGATTAGCAGAGATTTAAAAATATTTCTACTGCTAAGGAAATGATTGAGAATTTATGCACCCTATATTCAGAAGCTGATGATCAGAAAGTGATTTCTTTGTTGCGAGAACTGCATGCATATAATTTGGAAGACAGTGGAAATGTAAGTGACCACCTGATTAGAATACAGGGAATCTTTGATCAGCTGAGCACAGTTGAGAATCTCATGAATGAAAAACTTAAGATGTCTTTTTTGCTAAGCACCTTACCAAATAGATTTTTCCCATTCATTGCTGGCATGAATTTAGAAGGCAAGAATTTTTCTCAGCTTCTGGGAGCAATTAGATCGGAATGTCGGAGGCAAGAGAATTTGCATAACAATAGATTGCCTGGCAGAGACATTAGTTACTTAGCAACCAAGGGTAAACATGAGCCAGGGCAATTAGTGAGAAATCAGAATACCAAAAAGACTATTGTCTGTAATGCTTGCAAGAAACCAGGACATTTTGCCAAGTTTTGCAGAAGCAGGGACAAGAAGGATTTTTCCAAGGGAAACTCTTTTAAAAATGAAAAAGCTTTACACACTCTTTATAAAGCTGGGTTGCAGTTAAACCTCAAAAAAAACCAAGATTATGGCAACGAGCTTAATTGATGACTGGCAAATAGAGGGAGAAAAAGTGGAGGCAGTGACAGAGTTTGTATTTCTAGGCGCACAGATTACTGCAGATGCTGACTGCAGCCAGGAAATCAGAAGACGTCTACTTCTTGGGAGGAGAGCAATGGCAAATCTTGATAAAATAGTTAAGAGTAGAGACATCACACTGACAACAAAGGTCTGCATAGTTAAAGCAATGGTATTCCCTGTAGTAACCTATGGCTGTGAGAGCTGGACCATAAGGAAGGCTGAGCGAAGGAAGAGAGATGCTTTTGAACTGTGGTGTTGGAGGAAAATTCTGAGAGTGCCTTGGACTGCAAGAAGATCAAACCAGTCCATACTCCAGGAAATCAAGCCAGACTGCTCACTTGAGGGAATGATATTAAAGGCAAAACTGAAGTACTTTGGCCACATAATGAGAAGACAGGATACCCTGGAGAAGAAGCTGATGCTAGGGAAAGTGGAAGGCAAAAGGAAGAGGGGCCGACCAAGGGCAAGATGGATGGATGATATTCTGGAGGTGACGGACTCAACCATGGGGGAGCTGGGGATGGTGACGGCCGACAGGAAGCTCTGGCGTGGGCTGGTCCATGAGGTCACGAGGAGTCCGAGACGACTGAACGAATAAACAACAAATAAAGCTGATACTGTTCTTAAAACTGATACCAATAAAGCAGTTTTCCACTCATCCCCCTCCCGGATATGCACTCGGAAGTAAGCTTCTCTCAAATCCTCAAAGTTTGGTAAATATTTTCCCTTGTGACAAATGTGCAAGCATGTCTTTCATCAATGGTAAAGGGTATTGATTCGAGATGCAGATTGCATTCAGACCCCTATAGTCAGTACACAGTCTCAAAGAACCATCCTTCTTTTTCCTGAACAGGACCGGCGCAGCCATCGCCAAAGTGGCTGGCTCAATGAACCCTCGTTCCAGGTTTTTATCTGTGAATTTTCTTAGCTCTTGTAGCTCCTTTTGAGTCACTGAATATAGCTTAGTCTTAGGTAAAACCGCCCCGGACTCAATCTCAATGGCACAGTCTGATTTCCTATGGGGCAGTAACTGATTAGACTCAGTTTCGTCAAACACATCCTTTAGACCCCAATACTGCTCCGGAATGGTAATTTCCTCTGCTGGGGGGGGATTCTCACAAGTCTCTATCCCAATGGCTCCCCATTCAATGCCTGGGCTAGACAGAACTGAAACCATTCCCAGGTAAATTCCATCTGCAAAAGTTAACTCCCCAGACACCCAGTCCTCCTGGGGATTTCTCTCCCGGAGCCATTTCAAACCCAACACAACGGGCTGATTTGCTATTGGAGCCATGATAAATCATATAGTCTCTTCATGCGTGCCAATTTTCATCTTTACAGCCTCAGTATAAAATTCAGCTGGGCCCCCCCTGCGTGTCAGACCCACACATTTCAGGACAGGCATTTTCTTTTTCTGGGTTGAGGTCTCCTGCGGACAATTACTGATGCATTGACCTTCCTTTCCACATTTGAAACATAATCCACTCCTCGCCCGTCATTCCTTTTCCTCTTCCCAGCTCTTTTGTTTAAACTCCCTCTTGACAGGTACATTCGACCCCGATGGTTTCTTCCCAACTGCTTGGATCTGCATGTGCCTTTTGAAATGCACTTTGGTAGTCTCAACCATTCCTGCAAGGTGGATCCATTCAGACAACATCTTCAGATCCCCTCGAGTGAGGGCTATTTCGAATATATCTTGTCTTAGATGCATCTGGAAATATTCTACTTTAAACGTCTCCAGCCAATTGGTCATTTAACTCACCAATCTTTTAAACTCCAGCACGTATTCGGCTACTGTGCGGTTGCCTTGCCAGATGTTCTGCAATTCAACTTTTGCTGTCATTTTAGACAAGATGTCTTCAAAGCGCGTTCTGAGGGCTGTCATGAAGGCATCAAAATCTTCTAGCTCTCTGGCATCTGCATCATGCATCTCCACCAACCACTCAGCCGTCTCCCCTTCAAGGTAGCCCGACACATACCTTACTTTGGCTTCCTCACTCACGAAGGATTCCTCAAACTCTTCCATGAAACCCCTCACATGGGTCATGAAACATGCCAGCTTATTTGAGTCCCCGTCAAACCTCATCTTTAACTCATTGGCCCCTGTAGGTCTGGCCAGGGCTTGATTCACTTTCACCCGTGGTTGCGCTCACTTCATACGCGACACCTCTGGCTCCGGGGCATCTTATTCCTCATCACTGCCATCTGTTGGCTCTTCCTCTGCTGATGTAGTGGCCAGGCTTGTCGCTTACTGACTAGTCTCCGTGCCCTCCATCTTTTTCAGGGTCCAATCCACTACAAGTTTTATAGATGCCATTTGTTGACTTACGGTCTCTAACTCGTAATCCACTCGTGACATTTTGCTTTCCAAAGATGCAACCCTCTGGCCTTGTGACACCCGTTTCTTAGTGGCACATTGGGTCACCTTGCCTCCCATGCCACCACCGATCTCCATGGATCAGCTCGCTTTCGTCTTGGGTGTTTTGAGCTGAAGTTTGTCAGTGGGGTCCGACTCCTCCATTTCTGTCTCTGGCAACAGTTCATGCTTCTTTCGCGTCCCTTTATCCTCTATCTTTAACTTCTTCCCTCCCTTCTGTGGTACCGCTCCTTGGAGTGCAGCCTCTTGGGATGTACCAGGCTGTTCATCAGGAACCTCCTGGGTCTCTATAACTGATTCCTCCATCAGTTTTCCTTCAGACATACAGATTTTCAATCGACTGCAATATCGATTCTCTCCCGTAGGTATATCCGCAATTGCAGGATTGACCCCATGTAGAATCAACATACATTGGAGCTGGGTCTTTCTGTGATGACCCCAATTTCAATATCTTAAATTAACTCCTCCATACACTCTTGTATGAATGCAGAAAAAGCTTTATTAAAGATACGTGTAAATCAAAGCATTATCAGACCCAACTAAAGATTCCTGCCAAAAGCTTGGACAAAACCCTTTCATGTCCCCCCCCCCCCTGTGCCAGTCCGTTCCAAGTTGATGACATTAATGTCCGTTCCCACTTCATTGCCATCCCCCTCCGTCCCGAGCCTTGCAGGTGTGCGACCTTGACGATCAACAAAGCATTCTTCAACAGTCACTGCTCACCTCTTGGAATGTGCTTCCCCTTTCATTGCTCTTTCACGCTGACTCGTATCAGTTTCAGTGTCTCTCAAGAATGTCAGGATTCGCACTGGTGCATGATCCTGACACACTCTATCAAAGAAGGTGGGAGTGCGGACAAAGCACATGGATCATTACCACATGATTAGAGAAGCACAGGAGACAGGACTAATACATTTGGAGTATTGTCCCTCAGAAAGGATGATCACAGACATCCTGACAAAGCCACTCACAAGGGGTGTTTATCAAGGCCTATGAAGTAAGTTAAATCTTGTGTAGGCATGATGCATGACTAGATTTGAGAAGGGGTGTTGGAGGTTCCAGCAAATCAGCATGCCTCATTAGCATATGGGTGATTGCTCTAGGAGGCAAACTCTCTATGTGCTTCTTCCTGAGGAAGCTGTTTGTTGCTTCTCCCACTTTATTTATTTATTATTTAAATTTATATGACCACCCATCTCCCCCAATGGGGAACTCTTTCTCACTTTCTCTTTCTCTCTCTCTCTGCCTCCATCCACCATTGGGGAAGGAGCATGCTGCTGAGCTCCTCTCCATCTTGAGGCCATGCGGCCTAGAATCAGGAGGTTTTCCCCTTTCCACACATAGCCTTTAGCAGCAATGAGGGCTAAAGGTAAATAAAGTTTAGGGAAAACTAAGAAGAGCAAGAATCATTCCTAACAGAATGGATGTAACTGAACTGGATCAAATAAACAGTAAGAACTGCTTTGTACTTACTTTTGTAACCTACTTTGTCTAAGCGTGTAATTCTTTATGCTTGGGTGGGCTATGTGCTTAAGACCAATAACCTATATTTCTCTAGTGTGCTCATTAATGCTATTTTGATAAAAACTCTTTTCTGTGTGCTTATTGCTTCGCTGCATTAAGCTCTGCTCCATTCAGTGGTTCCTAGCAGTCCACTAATGGCCATCACCAAATACACACTTATATATCGAAGGGCCTCCCCATCCCTTTTTCCAGCCAGAAGCCCATTTCTCTCCTTCTCTTTTCCTCCTGGGCCCCAGAAATGGTGTGTTTGGCATTTTAGGATAAAAAATGAATTTCCAAAGGCCTGAAAAAGGGGATTAGCAAAGGTTCTTTCAGCTGTTCTTGTGCCCTTTCTTGCGTATTTTCCTTCTTTTCCTTCTTTATTCAGAGTCATTTGGAGTCCAGCAGCTTCTAAATCCAACAAATAAACAAATAAACAAATCATCAAGCAAGCTAGAAATTATGATTCAGTATTTAAAGCAAGATGTAAACCTCAATTGTATGGAATGATTTATGTACTATTTCCTCTGCCTTGAGAAAAAGCTGATTCAAAGGCTGAGAAATTTTGTTAGGCCAATTTTTGGGGTCTGGGAGAAAAGCCCCCCTTGAAACCACCTTTTTCGTCATAGGCTCAGCTTCATCTTTAGCCATATTGCTTCTGTCTTCAAAGCTGGAAAGTTCCTGATTTTGGGGGCGGAGTTTAAAGAAACACATTAAAATTTTGATTCTCTCTTCCAGATTTCTTGCAGCTGGCGTAATTTATTTTTCTTTTTGCATTTTTCTTTTTCTTTATTATTTATATTTTCTTTAATTTATTTATAAAACAAATAATATTATAAATATTTTATTTATATTTTATTTTATTTTTGGTCTCCCTCCGAATTCCCCCAAAGGACCCCCCAGCAAGGATCCTCTGCAGTGCAAGACCCCTGAGAAGCTCTTCCATCCATCTGGCTCCAAAAGGGGAATTTGGAACTTGTTAGTCTTCTGTGGGTTGATAAATCTTCCTTGATAGGATTTGGGCAATTATGAGAAGTAAATGGCTACCCCAATTTATGCTCCTTTGCACTTTCCTTAAAAAATGTCTTCCTCTTGATGCTGCCTAAAATTGCAGCCACATCACACTTTGCACTTTTTGCACTGCTTCATCATTAACTGGATCAATACAAGTATGACACTTGTGTAACAGGGCTGTTAATGTCCTTTGACATTAACAGATTAAGGCATTGGAATGTTCCTGCATAATAGTGAAATCAAATGCAATAATGTGATTCACCCACCAATCAGTACTTAGAGCACAGGAAAACGAGGATATCCCTTACCTCCATGGAGTCTGTAAGGAGGATATTCAACAATTTTATTTTACAGGCCAGCATTTTTGATCACATGAAGCTTGGGCTGAACAAGAGTTGTGCTTTCCCAATTTGTCCCTCCCCCATTTGTAGCATAAAAAGATTATAAAAAATGCAAAAGAAGGAAAAGTCCAACAGAAATCATGGTTGCTTAAAAGTAATAAGTCCACAAAGATTTTTTTTTAAAAGTTCATCAGGAAGTTCCAAGAGTCTGACAATCTCCACTTGTGAGGAGTCCAGGAACCTTTCCTTTGCACAAGGATAGTGGCTTTGGGTAGTCAGCAAAATCTGGAATGGGCCCTCAAATTTGAAGCCCATTCAGCAGTCTGTTAGAACTACTGAAATGGAGCAGAGCTGCAAAACACGTGTACAGAAAAAGAATATTGTTTAAAAACAGAGCCCATGAGAATATTAGAGAGATCCAGGTTAATCTTACACCTTTAGCCCACCCAAGCATAAAGAAACATGCGCTTAGACATGGCAGGTATGAAAAGTAAGTACAAAAGAGTTCTTACGTTTATTCATTCCAGGTACAGCATTTTCTGTAGATAAATGATGTTCCATTTCTTCTTTGTGTTCCCTAAACTTTATACCTCTTGCCCTGTTTGCTGCAAGAGATACTTGTAGAAAGGGGGAAAAATATCCTAGTCCCATCCATAGCTTAGAATGGAGCATCACACAGCCATGTGGTTGCTCCCGGTCCAAGGAGAGAGAGAAGAGAGAAAGAGGAAGTGGGAGTGGCCACAAACATCTTCCTCAAAAAGCATGGAGAGCTTGCATCCTAGAGCAGACATCCATATGCTGATGAGGCATGCTGGATTTGCCAGGATCTCCAACAAAATTGATATTTGAACAGGTACGACAGTAGCAGCCAAAGCTCTCAGGCATCCTACTGCATTTCTTGAATACCTGATCTGCTCCGTCAAAGCTGATTACATCAGATGAAGGGTCTACAGGTGAGAGCGCCCACACAATTGCAGGTCCCGCACTCCCACTCTGTTTCCTATGGCTCTTCCCTGAAGGACACAAGACTGGAGTCATGTCATCCTCGTCCCTTCAGAAGTAGGACGGGAGTGGCAGATCAAGGGAAGGGGTGCAGGGTATAGTCTTTTGAACCAACATCTGGGTGACTCGTTGCTCAGCCACATCAGCCCACAGGACCCAAAGGTCCATTTGGCGGGGATGGTTCTGTTCAGTTTGCACTCAGACTGCCCCCAGCAGTCTTGAGTCAAAAGGAGCCCACCACGGCCACCTCTCCTTCTGTGAAAGATGCCCAGTGTATTTGTCCACTTCCCTGTGCACAGCCTGACCACTCTCCTTTGGCCATCCCCTGCTCGACACAGGGTTACCTGGTCCCACAACTGGACCATGAGCCCCAACTGGCTCCCCAGGGGTGCGCTCTTCCCCTGTATCATTCCCTTACCTTATGTTCTCTCCTACCAGCTAGCGCTTAACCCCTCCTGGCTACTCGGCTGTCTGCCTCCTCTGAAGACGCGTGGGGGAAGTCACCGTGCCGGCAAGCGTGTTCTGTGATGGAGGCAGGCCGATCCGAGCCCTGAGGGGTGCCATGCTACAATCCTGGACAAGCACCCAAATTGTTGCCTAGAAACTCAGGTACCCCGAGTTTAGCATGGAGCTGATAAAAACTTGGTCCCTGAATTTGGGAGAGAGACTAACTTTGCAAAGTGACTTTTTGCCTAACAGAAAACAAATCTCACAGCAATTCAGGCAAAAGCAAAAAGCATTTATTAAGGGGGGGTCAAGTCCTTTTATAGGGTACAGAGACAAATGATACGTACATTCAGTATATGTGACACATCATAAAGCAAGTAATCAAACGATAAAAGACCTTGATTACATGTGAGAATTGGACAATAGAAAACATAGGTCCACCAATTCCATAGTTCACATAAGCACTGCTCCAAGAACACCAAATCAGGTGTGTGACCACAATTCCTAGTTGGGCCCTGGATGACCTGGGACAGGCCCATGGAAGTCATGGTTTCCATGAACTCCCGAACTACCTCAGACCCCACCTCCAGGGATGGCAGACTGAAATCCCCCAAAACTATAAGTTTGGGGAAGTCCACTGCCAGCCCCGCAGGGAGGTCCAGGAGCTTGGGCAGGGAAGCTGCTATGCAGCAGGGAGGCTGGTACAGCAGCACAATCCCATCTGGTTCCTCAAGCCCAACCTAAGAAAAAGGGTCTCACAACTGGGAACTTGTGGAGTGATGGCCCTGGAGGCCGCCAGATTCTCTGATGACAACAGCCCCTCCCCTCCCCAGCCCTGTAGTCTAGGCTGGTGCTGTTACCTTCATTAGTAGCTTTTTAATAAAGGTGATATTAGCATTTAAGCATGGCATCCATGCCTTCTTTTCAAGTTCAAGAAACCATGTTTTCCTTTTACCCAAAACCCTTTCTTTTATGTGCAAAAACTAGCCTTTTCAGCATCTAAACCAGGGCTTTCCAAAGTGCCGCTGCTGGCGACACACCAGCGGCAGCGTGCGCATGACGGCGGGGAGGCGTGTGCACGGCAGCGGCGCGGGGGGGCATGAGGCGGCGCACGCATGCACGGTGGCAGCATGGGGGGCGTGCGGCGGTGTGCGTGAGCATGGTGGCGGTGGCAGCCTCCGCTAAAACACGGAAGCACTGATACCGCGCCGCTGCCGCCGTACACGCGCGTGCCGCTGCTTCCGGGTGGTGTGGCGACACACTTTTGTGTCGCGACAGAGTTTGGAAAGCTCTGATCTAAACAATAGAGAGCGTATTCTGAAAGTCCTTGAATACACTTGCAAGTTTTAAGATGATACAAACCCGGCTGGGAAAGGGAGTGACATAACCCATAAATTTGCCACTTGTGGAATGTTATCTAGAATCAATGTTTGTTTATTTATTTTTATCCCACCTTTATTATTTTTATAAATAACTCAAGGCGGCGAACATACCAAATACTCCTTCCTCCTCCTGTTTTCCCCACAACAAACCTTTGAGGTAAGTTGGGCTGAGAGAGAGTAACTGGCCCAAGGTCACCCAGCCGACTTTCATGCCTAAGGCGGGACTAGAACTCTCGGAATCCTGGTTTCCCATTGGCTCCTTCCTAGGCCTAAGAGAGAGTAAGGCGGGACTAGAACTAGACCTCAGAAAGGGGAGGGTGGGAAAAGAGGGTCGATGCCCAAAGATGATGGTGAGGGGTGGAGATCTCAAGAGGGAAGCATGAATAGATCTTTCAGAAAAGCCCTATATATGGGAAAAATAAGCCATGTTTTTAACTATCTTTAAGGAGAAACAACAGAGGGAGAGAAAGGGAAAAGAGTTGTTGCACTGGAGAAAGGACAAGGAAGAATAAAACTGGAGATGAGGGGAAGAAGGAAGAAAGTCCCGTAGGGGCCTTAGAGAAAGGGTTAAATTTCAGGAGATAAGCAGAGTATCAAGGATAAGTCATACCCCAAATCCAGAGTTAAATTTAGGATTAAGGGTTGGCAAACATTTGGCTGGCTGATTGGATGGAATTTTGGGATTAATTTTTCTGGTTTTGACATTTTGACATTAATTTGTTTTTCTGGCTTGTATTGTCCTTTGAAGGGTTTGTAATAATAATCACGATCATAATGGTTCAGGTGCTGGACTAGAAACCGGGAAACCATAGGTTTTAATCCCCCTGGCTGGAGTTGAGAGGAAGTTCCCACATTGGGGAAGAACCTCCTAGGAACTACTGTAGGTCACCCAACAGGTTAATCCCAAGAAATTATATCAATCCAGATCCTAGTCAGTCAGAATACCATTCCATCAACCTATACTGTACTTCTTTCTCAGATGAGATTTGGTTGACAAAGTTGCAAGGATATGTTTTGATGGTGCTGCAGGTGGTGCCAAAGATATCTGGGGAAAGGGGGCATCCAAAGAGTCAGGAGGGCGGCTACGACCATACAGGGCCCTACCTCTTTTCTACATGCATTGTGGATTGCATATAAAAAAGAAGTGGTTCTTCAACTCTTGGCTTCCCTCCCCTCTCCCCAGAAGCCCTGATTCTGACCATTTCCAATATGTTTTGAGCACAATTCAGCCTGCTATCAGTGACCTACAAAGTCCTATTGAGGCCACGCATGTTTCATGGGGTGAGGACCAGGTGACAGGCCTTCTCAGCAGTAGCTCTCATATTTATGGAACGCTTTCTCTCCATTGGCATGAATGGCCCCTACTCTACAAGTATTTGGAAAGCAAGGCAAAGCTGCAGTTTTCTGGTGGGTGTTCAGCTCTTCAGTTAAGTGAACGGTGCCTTTGATGTCTTTGCATTGCTGATTACTATTCTTTAAATGGCTATAAATATAGACAACCACTCAATATTAGAAAAAGCTACAATAACTAACTCTTGCTTCCATCTCATGTTCGTCTAGAGGTTGCAACCTATATCTGTTAGCTTTCCTCCATTTACCTAATAACTGGCTTTCTATCCATCACCCATGAGACCCTTTGTCCATGGCTTGCAAGCCTGTTTCTGAACAACCCTGAATGGAAACGCTTCAGGGACTCTTCTCCCCATCCTTCAAGCCCTGCCTCTCCCCCTGGCATCCCCTACCTTCCTGAGTGGAGATGGTGCCTTCTGCACACAAGACACACCCGTAGCAGCAAAGAGGCCTTCCTTCCAGGACCACCTTGGCTTGGCCAGGATGACAACTTTCGGTACACCTGGAGCGAGGAAGGGACTGACCCCAAAGAGAAGGAACATCAATCATAGATGATTAGGTCTTGCCATAGTAATGAGAGATTAATCTATTCCATGGGTCTGCTTATCCCTGGACTAAAAACCAGATGAGTACATTAGTTTATGAACCACAGTAATTGGCTGATCAATAAGCTAATCCAAATCAAATCAACCATTTTATGGCTGTAAAGTGCGAATTCAGCATATATCCCTTCCAGGATTAATTGTCAGTAGGATTCTCCACTCTAATTCCTGACCTTTGGACTCACCTAACCTGGTTTTACTGTTTGGGCTGCACGTCTACTAAGAAGGGAAGTTTTCTTCATAAGCTGTAGACAGCAATCACCCATTCACAGCTTGCTTTATAAAGGAAAAGCAGAAATACGGAAAAAGAACCAACTAGTATCTGAATCTGGCTAATCCACAGTAGACCTCTTGACCATCGAGTCCCATTCAATGATCCAAGGAGCCCAGCAATGTCATTAGGAAAGATGGTGATCCCAAGCAATCCTTCATCCCACCTCCACCCACTTTCCCTCCAATTCACAACTGGGTGGAAGAATGAAAGAGAGATTCGTGGGCATTAGATGTACAGTCTCAGCTCACCTGGTTAAACCGCTGGGACCAATTTGTGGCCTCCTGGTCAAGGATGAATTCCAGATCTTTGGACCCCCATGGTCTATCTATCCTCCCAAACTTCACTGCCCCGAAAGACTGGTTGGGAAAGGACACCCAATTCACACTATCAAATTTGGCAGCGAGGTCCCCTTTCTCATCCAGATACACTCCATCCATGCAAGAATTGTAGAAGTGGGCATCTCCCAGGAAAGGATGAAGCTACAATGGCAGAGAAAAGAAGAACATGAGAAAAGAGGAAACCAAAGGATGTTCTACAAGTAGAGTTGACCCCATGCCATGTAAACTCTTGTCCAGGAGTCACCAAATAGGAGGTGGAGTGGGGGATTCCCTGCCCTAGAAACCTCACAGAGCGGAAGAGGAACATTGAAAGCCTAACCTCACCACTCCATCTAAAATATCTTCCCAGCCTGAAGGCTCACCTTCAGGATTTCTGATGGACACCAAATACCTGCCACGTCTTTAGGACCAGCCTGTGATCCCTTTCCTTCACTGCTTTCCGCTTGGACCTGGATAAGTAGGCAGCGTGTGAAGCCCGAGCAACTGCCCAGGCAAGGTTGTAAATACCGTAGCCATCCAGAGAGAGGGTTTTTTCCACCACCTCTTCTGGCAGGGTCTCCAGATCCTCCTTCTCCCGGCACCTCATCCGCCCTTTCACAGAGGAAAAGTGTTTGGAATACAAGCAATCAAACACCTTCCTGCCAAAACGTTGCATAGGAATGAAAAATGTTTCAGAACCATATTGTGGTCTTTTTTCAGTATGGATTAAGAAAGAGAAAAACCCGTGGAGATGTTGGGGAGACAGGATTTTGTAGGATAAATACAGGGTGAGGTCCCACATTGCTGTGGTGACCCAAACTTTCCCCACAAGGGACTTCACATGAGTTTCAATATGATCTTGCAGTACGATCCCTGGGGAAGGTAATGGCAACCCACCCCAGTATTCTTGCCGTGAAAACTAAATGGATCTGTACAACCAGAGATATGTCGGTATACCATCGGAAGATGGGACTCCCAGGTCGGAAGATGGTCAAAATGCTACTGGGGAGGAACAGAGGATACGTTCAACTAGCCCCAGATGTGATGACGCAGCTAGCTCAAAGCCGAAAGGACAGCTAGCGGCCGACGGTGCTGGTGGTGAACGACGAATCCGATGTTCTAAAGATTGTGGACAAGAGGACCACAGAAGAAATGGAGTAGCCTTCATAATTAATAATAAAGTGGCTAAAGCAGTGCTTGGATACAATCCAAAAAATGATAGAATGATCTCAATTCGAATTCAGGGTAAGCCATTTAACATCACAGTGATCCAAATATACGCCCCAACCACAGATGCTGAAGAAGCAGAAGTAGATCAGTTCTATGAGGATCTGCAGCACCTACTGGATAATACACCAAAAAGAGATGTTATTTTCATTACAGGAGACTGGAATGCTAAGGTGGGTAGTCAGACGACACCTGGAATTACAGGCAAGCATGGTCTGGGAGAACAAAATGAAGCGGGACATAGGCTGATAGAATTTTGCCAAGACAACTCACTGTGCATAACAAACACTCTCTTCCAACAACCTAAAAGACGACTTTATACATGGACTTCACCAGATGGTCGACACCGAAATCAGATTGACTACATCCTTTGCAGCCAAAGGTGGCGGACATCTATACAGTCGGTAAAAACAAGACCTGGAGCTGACTGTAGTTCAGATCACGAACTTCTTATTGCAAAATTTAGAATCAGACTAAAGAGAATAGGGAAGACCCACAGATCAGTTAGATATGAGCTCACTAATATTCCTAAGGAATATGCAGTGGAGGTGAAGAATAGATTTAAGGGACTAGATTTAGTAGATAGGGTCCTGGAAGAACTATGGATAGAAGTTCGCAACATTGTTCAGGAGGAGGAAACAAAAAACGTCCCAAAGAAAAAGAAAACCAAGAAGGCAAGATGGCTGTCTGCTGAGACACTGGAAGTAGCCCAAGAAAGAAGGAAAGCAAAAGGCAACAGTGATAGGGGGAGATATGCCCAATTAAATGCAAAATTCCAGAGGTTAGCCAGAAGAGATAAGGAATTATTTTTAAACAAGCAATGTGCGGAAGTGGAAGAAGACAATAGAATAGGAAGGACAAGAGACCTCTTCCAGAAAATTACAAACATCGGAGGTAAATTCCAGGCAAAAATGGGTATGATCAAAAACAAAGATGGTAAGGACCTAACAGAAGCAGAAGAGATCAAGAAAAGGTGGCAAGAATATACGGAAGATCTGTATAGGAAGGATAATAATATTGGAGATAGCTTTCACAGTGTGGTCAGTGAGTTAGAGCCAGACATCCTGAAGAGTGAGGTTGAATGGGCCTTAAGAAGCATTGCTAATAACAAGGCAGCAGGAGACGACGGTATCCCAGCTGAACTGTTTAAAATCTTGCAAGATGATGCTGTCAAGGTGATGCATGCCATATGCCAGCAAATTTGGAAAACACAAGAATGGCCATTAGATTGGAAAAAATCAACTTATATCCCCATACCAAAAAAGGGAAGCACTAAAGAATGTTCAAACTATTGAACAGTGGCACTTATTTCACATGCCAGTAAGGTAATGCTCAAGATCTTGCAAGGTAGACTCCAGCAATTCATGGAGCGAGAATTGCCAGATGTACAAGCTGGGTTTAGAAAAGGCAGAGGAACTAGAGACCAAATTGCCAATATCCGCTGGATAATGGAGAAAGCCAGGGAATTTCAGAAAAACATCTATTTCTGTTTTATTGACTATTCTAAAGCCTTTGACTGTGTGGGTCATAACAAATTGTGGCAAGTTCTTGGTGGTATGGGGATACCAAGTCATCTTGTCTGCCTCCTGAGGAATCTGTATAACGACCAAGTAGCAACGGTAAGAACAGAGCACGGAACAACGGACTGGTTTAAGATTGGGAAAGGAGAACGGCAGGGTTGTATACGCTCACCCTACCTATTCAACCTGTACGCAGAACACATCATGTGACATGCTGGGCTTGAGGAATCCAAGGCTGGAGTTAAAATCGCTGGAAGAAACATTAACAATCTCAGATATGCAGATGATACCACTTTGATGGCTGAAAGCGAGGAGGAGTTGAGGAGTCTTATGACGAAGGTGAAAGAAGAAAGTGCAAAAGCTGGGTTGCAGTTAAACCTCAAAAAAACCAAGATTATGGCAACCAGCTTGATTGATGACTGGCAAATAGAGGGAGAAAAAGTGGAGGCAGTGACAGACTTTGTATTTCTAGGCGCAAAGATTACTGCAGATGCTGACTGCAGCCAGGAAATCAGAAGACGTCTACTTCTTGGGAGGAGAGCAATGGCAAATCTTGATAAAATAGTTAAGAGCAGAGACATCACACTGACAACAAAGGTCCGCATAATTAAAGCAATGGTATTTCCTGTAGTAACCTATGGCTGCGAGAGCTGGACCATAAGGAAGGCTGAGCGAAGGAAGATAGATGCTTTTGAACTGTGGTGTTGGAGGAAAATTCTGAGAGTGCCTTGGACTGCAAGAAGATCAAACCAGTCCATACTCCAGGAAATCAAGCCAGACTGCTCACTTGAGGGAATGATATTAAAGGCAAAACTGAAGTACTTTGGCCACATAATGAGAAGACAGGATACCCTGGAGAAGAAGCTGATGCTAGGAAAAGTGGAAGGCAAAAGGAAGAGGGGCTGACCAAGGGCAAGATGGATGGATGGTATTCTGGAGGCGACTGACTCAACCATTGGGGAGCTGGGGATGGTGACGGCCGACAGAAAGCTCTGGCGTGGGCTGGTCCATGAAGTCACGAAGAGTCGGAAATGACTGAACGAATAAACAACAACAGATCTGAATGAATGAAATATTCGCATTAATTACTTTGTTCATTACATAGTTGAATGTGCTGACAACAAAATCACACAAAAAGCAATGGAAATCAAATGTAAGCAACCCCTGGAGGTCTGGATGTGGAGGTACACTCAAAATTAAAGTGGAAAAGAACACTACAGGCTGATCCAACGTTGATGTAATGTCCTTAAAACAAGTCAAAATGAGGCTCAGGAGTGTGTGTGGCCTCCACGTGCCTGTATGACCTCCCTACAACGCCTGGGCATGCTCCTGATGAGGTGGCGGATGGTCTCCTGAGGGATCTCCTCCCACACCTGAAGCATCCCCCAACTCCTGGACAGTCTGTGGTGCAACGTGGCGTTGGTGGATGGAGCGAGACATGATGTCCCATGATCTTTTTGTAGTTTTTTATCTTTGTCTTAAACTTAATAAAATTATTTTTAAAAAGAGGAGTGTTTGTGGATGTGCTTCTCAGCCCAGTTTCCCATTGGCAAAGTGAGATTTTATACTGGTCCTGCCCAGCTTGTCGGCCATTTTGCAAACTCCCCTTTTGTGGCCCTTTTGTGAGATTGCCCACAACATGTACCCCAAATGCCCACCAAAGCAACAAAGATTGCGAAGCTCTGAAACTTTTTGGAGATGATTTTCAATGTTTTCCCCTCCCCTACATTTATTGTCTTACCTCTCATGTCATGAAAACACCCCACTAACCATCTGTGGAGGTCATGTCCCCATCTCATTGCCTCCCTCTGATCACCAGCCCACTGTTGAGGCGCTTAACTTTGGTCAAACGTTTTCAGCCCCACAAGATGGATCAAAGCAGGCAATCAACTCTACAGGAAGGCTAACTACTTTGATTGAGATTGGCTCCAATAACAGAATCTTGCAAGTCTGATTTGCTGGACCTCCTTCCCCTTCTTATACTCCAGTGAATTAGGGAGACGTGTGTCTGATCATCTTCCAAATGTTATGTCATTGCTCTGGACTTAAAAAATGCTTCAACCCCTTTTGCCTAGGCAACAGTTTGTTTGTTTATTTGTTTGTTTATTTATTAAATTTATATGGCTGCCCATCTCATTTGCATGTGACTCTGGGTGGCATACAAGGCAAGACTGGGGCACGGAGATCAGCGTGGTGGTGGCTCGGAGCTCAGAAGCAGGATCTGGCATCTCAGCAAGACGAGGCTCTGGAACAGGGCTTGGCTCGTTCTCAAGGCAAGGCGCAAGAGCGGATTCCACCGCAGCGACAAGGCTCAGGAGTGGGGTCTAATTCAGCGGCGCAGGATGTCTGCACAGGGGTGAATGGTTGTCTCCGGCAACCTGCTCTGGTAACTGGCACCTTTTACCTGCTTGATTTTCCTGTTTTCAGCTCTGGCCCAATCGTCTCTCTCGTTGCCCAGTGCGCCTCTCAGCCCTTCTCTCTTGTGCGCTGATTGGTGGCGGTGCATCTTCCTCCAGGTTTCCACCAACTGGCGCCCTAAGATTTTGCCAAGAGTTTGAAACTAGCCCAATCCCTTGTTCAAATCTCATGCCTTTTTCTGTTTCCTGCCTCGACAACAGTCAGCTCCTCCTCCACCTTGGATTCAACCTCCATCATGACAGAGACCTATCTTTGGTCCCCTTGTCATGGTCAGATCATGCTTTGGTGGCTATGAGCTTCTCTAGGGCCGTACCCCTCCACAGGGAGGTGGGACCTATAAGATTGTTCCGCCCCCGGTGACTGATGGACCCGGATGGGTTTCAGAAGGAGCTGGGGGTTGTAACTGAAGATGTGCTGCAGTCTGGCTGACTCCCTAGTTGCCACCTGGAACAGGAATGTGACAGGGACTTGGACAGGATTGCGCCCATATGACCTCTGTCCCATGCTCTCAATTGTATGAGGAATTGAGAGCAATGAAACAGATTAAGAGACGTCCAGAGCACCACTGGTGGAAGACAAAGAATGAACTCCACCAAACATGGGTCACAGCTGCTATTAAAGCCTACCTCGCGGTGATTTGGGCAGCAAAGCATACTTCTACACACTAATTGCATTGGCAGATAATCACCCAGCAACCCTCATTAAAGTGATCCATTTCCTTCCTTCCTTCCCTCTTTCTGTCCAGGCTGAGTGAAAGGAAGTGCTTCTTCCTAGAAAGATGGCCTTCAGGGTGAGCTTGTGATTTCCTAGCCTTCTCCTTGTTACCCTGGTGAGTTACCTCCCCAAGGAAAGTGCTCTTCCTTGCGTTCTTGGCTGGACTAGGAAAGAACAGCCCACGCAGTTGATCCTGCATGCTGTGCTTAGGGACCTCGGAAGGGGGAGGGTGGGAAAAGAGGGTCGATGCCCAAATATGAAGGCAAGGGGTGGAGATCTCGAGGAAAGCATGAATAGATTTTTCAGAAAAGCCCTATATATGGGAAAAATAACCCATGTTTTTAACAATCTTTAAGGAGAAACAACAGAGAGAAAGGGAAAAGAGTTGTTGCACTGGAGAAAGGAAAAGGAAGAATAAAACTGGAGATGAGGGGAAGAAGGAAGAAAGGAAGTCCTGTAGGGCAGGGGTCCCCAACCCCCAGGCCGTGGACCGGTACATGTCCGTGGCCTGTTAGGAACCAGGCCACACACTTCTGTTTGCGCCATCCCATCCACTTACCAATTCTATCTGCGCCATCCTGAAACCATCCCTCCCCCACCCCCCGGTCAATGGAAAAATTGTCTTCCACGAAACCGGTCCCTGGCGCCAAAAAGGTTGGGGACTGCTGCAAGTGTAGGGGCCTTAGAGAAAGGGTTAAATTTCAGGAGATAAGCAGATTATCAAGGATAAGTCATACCCCAAATCCAGAGTTAAATTTAGGATTAAGGGTTGGCAAACGTTTGGCTGGCTGATTTGATTGGATGGAATTCTGGGATTAACTTGTTTTTCTGGTTTGTATTGTCCTTTGCAGGGCTTGTAATAATAATCATGATCATAATGGTTCAGGTGCTGGACTAGAAACCGGAACACTGTGAGTTCTAGTCCCACCTTAGGCACAGAAGCCGCCTGGGTGACTTTGGGCCCGTCATTCTCTCTCAGCCAACCCACCTCACAGGGTGGTAGAGGGAAAGATAGGAGGGGGTATTCTCCTTGAGTTCTGGTGTCCTTTTTAAAGAGAGGGCTTGCCTTGGCACGCATGGCCAGCTGAGCCAAGGAATCGGCCGTCTTTCATCACAAGATACTTTCTCTTCTAACTCAGAAAAACTTACATTGGATCAATCAGTAATGGTTCATGCCCTCTTCTAGATCAGAGAATCTCTGCTTTGGACAGGATTCCTAAGTATTTATGGGGCTGGACTTCAACCCAAACCCTGGACACAACCATGACTTCGTAATTAGATGGAGAATATTATTTGGGATCTCTGGAACATTGCCAGTGCTCCTGTCCTGCCCCACTGCATGCGTAAAAAGTGCATTTAGAGAAAGAATGAAGTTAGGAGACTGACACTTCATAAACCAATTCTGGAGACTAGTCCTTGAAAGAAATAAAAAAAGATACATCTTTATTCAGGAAGTTACATGGCGACAACAAAGCCGAGGTTGCCCATCTGTGCCTTCAAACTGGCTTGGTGTTTTCTTCATCCCAAGAGAGCGAGGAAGCCGGAAGAGTAAATACAACACTGGAAGTGTTGACAGCCCTCCTAATTAACAGTCTGTTCAACAGGAGGGGTAACATGAGTGATATGCAAATTAAGCATTTGGCTGCAGAGAGCAAAGTCAAAGTGCAGAGTCGCTCTAGGTTGCTATGCCTGGTGCTTCTAGTGGCCAATAAATTGAGAGATGCAAAAAGTGAATTGTTCCAATGTGGGTCTTCCAAGAAAGACTAGATTCAGGGCACTGTGTGGACAAATATTCAACATCACTCAAGTAATCAGTTGTAGTTATTGTTCTCCATTCTCTTCACCATCATTGTTCCTTCTTATCTTCCATTCACAAAAATTTCATTTCTCCATGGTAATAAACATTTTAGGACTGTAGTCTCAAAAATTTTTGACACACGGCTCATTTATGCGGTTCTATTCTTTTTGTTTTTATGGGTTTCTCTTGAATGAATTTTTCTATGCTCATAAAGCGACTGACGTTGAGTAAATCCCTTTCCACACACCATACATTTATATGATTTCTCACCAGTGTGGATCCTTTTATGGGAAGCGAGGGAACTTGATTCAGTGAAGCATTTTCCACACTCTATGCACTTATATGGTTTCTCCCCAGTGTGGATTCTGTTATGTGCAGTATAATTATGTTTTTGACTGAAGCTTTTTCCACATTCCTTGCATTCATATGGTTTCTCCCCGGTGTGGATTCTTTTATGGGAAGGAAGGTGTTTTTGAGAACGGAAGCTCTTTCCACACTCCATGCATTTATATGGTTTCTCCCCAGTGTGGATTCTGTTATGTACTATATAATGATATTTTTGTCTGAAGCTCTTTCCACACTTGAGGCATTCATATGGTTTCTCACCTGTGTGGATCCTTTTATGGGAAGTAAGAGCACTTGAAGCTCTGAAGCTCTTTCCACACTCCTGGCATTTATAAGGTTTTTCCCCGGTGTGGATCCTTTTATGGTAAGTGAGGGAACCTGACTCAGGGAAGTGTTTTCCACACTCCATGCATTTATATGACTTCTCCCCAGTGTGGATTCTGTTATGTACAGTATACTGATATTTTTGACTGAAGCTCTTTCCACACTTGAGGCATTCATATGGTTTTTCACCTGTGTGAATCCTATTATGGGAAGTAAGGCCTGTTGCAAAATGGAAGCTCTTTCCACATTCCTTGCATTCATATGGTTTTTCCCCTGTGTGGATCCTTTTATGGGAAGGAAGATAACTTGAATTTTTGAAACCCTTTCCACACTCTGTGCATTTATATGGTTTTTCTCCTTCTTGTATTCTCTGACATAAAGTAAGACGGAAGGTCCTTCTGGAGCATTTCCCGCTTTCATTTTGTTTCTCTACAGCGTGGCTTCTGCAACAGTCGCATAATCCCGATTCATCTCTGAGTACTTTTCCGCACCCT